>CM077151.1:85315210-85927710 GCA_039583875.1 Platanthera guangdongensis
CTTCCAAGTTCCAAGGTCATTTAAGGACATACAATCCCATGTCCTTTACTAGGCCCAAAACCTCAACTCTAGGGCCTACACTAGGCCTTAGGGCATCTCCACCCCAAAGCACTCAATATATCTTGGGGGGGGGGGGTGTTATAGATGACTTTGAGGCGGTCACCCAAGTTTCACCTCATTTGGGTGAGGATTGGCCACTCAACCCATCAAGAATACATTTGCACTAATTCACCCTTTGGGGACCAAATTTTTGTCACTCCAAAACCTATTCCAATCAAACCCAAATGGGATGATAATTTTACCAGGGTCATATCATTACAATATTGGACAACCACCAAGATTTTGGTTAGTTTTGAAGTACATAGGCCCCTTAAATAATTCATAACTATTGTATTAAATTTTCACAAAAACTATAGAATAATGTTGTCCAAAAATTCTCATTTTTGTATATGTTATAAGTATAGATAAGAGTGATCACCAGTCCAAATTTTAGGGCATTTGGATGGATGGATTAATGGGGGCACTCACTTTAATCTCTGGTTGGCTCTAGGTATAAATTGTGCCATTTTGAGTGATGTGGTCAGACCACTGACTTAAATGGGTTGAAATAAATTTTAAAATAAACTAGACATCAAGGGCTACAAATTTCATATTAAACATTTTTCTAGAAAAGGCCTCTAAGTATTTTTATTAAATTGAAACATTCACAAAAATTTTATGTAATAGAATTGAATTAAATGTAATTATAACTAATTGATCCTGCACGAATCTAGGTGCAAGAATGGACGGGATCTGTTCATCATCCCCATGAAACCGACGGATCATAGCAGCCCATCATGGGTGGTTTTGGGAGGTGATTTCCCTACCACGTGAGCCCCTCCCCGGCCGGCCAATGCCACCACCACCTTCGTTGAGGTGGTGGCCGGCGATAGGCGGTGGTAGGCTGATCGGAGGAGGTCAGAATCGGGATTTAAGATTGGAATAAAAAGCACAAAAACTGGAGTTTTCAGTCAGCCAGTTTGGGGTCAATTGATCCCAAACCGTGCGGCCAATGGATAAAGATCAATCAACAGAAAAAGAGGAGAGGGATATGACCTTCTGAGGTGGCTGGAGTCGAGTTGATCGCCATGTAGCCATGGCCGGTGGTGGCGCCGCTCGGTGCTCTACAACTATACAATAAAAGTGCTCTACTCCTTCAAGGGAAAGGTGGAAATGATTGCTCTGGACCTTGTGGAGCTTTTAAAATGTTCAGATGGGGAGAGGAGAGGCTATTGCTTGATTCACCATTAATGACCATGAAGAAGATTTTCGGCCATCTAAAATTCCCCTCCCCTTGTCATTGTCATGGCCAAAACAACCCTCTGGTCTTCTCCTAACTGTCCAGAGGAGATGAATCCATCCATGGGAATTGAGTGGAGAGTCTCTTGGCCTCCCTTGGCTATGAATGACCTCTCTTTCTCACTTTCTCTCTCCTTCATTAAAGGGGATGAAGCTATCTCTCTCATATTCATCACCTCCAGAAATTGAGTGGCATTTTAGGTAATTCTAAACCTCATGAGGCTAGTGGACCAACTCAATTGGGCTTATCCCAAATGGATTGGGCTAGGTTAGTCCAACTTGAGCTATTTTGACCTAAACCTATGTTAAGTTGACTTGCGTCAATTATTTTTTTTGGGGTTGACCCCATTGGGTCCTTGGTGACCCATTGACCTCCCTTAAGGTCTAGGAATGGTTGGGTAGGGTTGGCTTGGTACCTTGGAGGCCAGTTGACCCTTAGTTAGAGCACTTTGACCATTTTGAGGCTAGGGTTGACTTTTGTCAACTTTACCTCTTTACTTGACCTTAATGGGTCCTTGGTGACCCATTGACCTCCTTTAATGGTTAGGAAGGTGGGGGTATGGTCAATTTGGCTAAGGGAAGGGTAACTGGCCCTATATAGGCTCGTTTGACCCATTTAGGGTTAGGGTTGACTTTGATCAACTTGACCCTTTTGCTTGATCCCAATGGGTCCTTGGTGACCCTATGGACTTCTTAAAGGGTTAGAGGTGCTATGGTGGGGTCATGGATTCAAGTTGAAGCCCTAGAGTCAAGCCCTATGTTGGGTAATTGAAAATTACTATTTGCGCCTAAAGTGGTTTTCACCTTCATCCGAAGTTCATTGTCTTCTTGGGTTTCTTGGGGTTTTGTCATGACCTGATCATGAAAAATCATTCTTAGGGGTCTAGTAGTTTGAGGGATGTTACACGCCCCAGATCACGGGTGTTGGATCTAGTTGCCAACCTTAGTGGGGGGTGAATAAAGTTTGTGTCGTTTATCAAAACTTCAAATTATTTCGTTCCAACAAAAAACTATGAAACTGAGGGATAGATATAACTTTACTCTAGAGGGGGTGAATAGAGTATTTTTAAAACTCTAATTTATTTTTATAGCGTATTTATAGTAAGTGATATATATATATAAGAAACTCACTACACACACTAGAAAGTATATCAATCACAGACGACACAGGGATTTTATAGTAGTTCCCCAATAAATCTGGGTATGTCTACTCTTCTAACACCCTGGTAGGAATCCACTACAGGTTTTTGATCAGGTGCCCTGCCACTAGAAAATCTATTTTCTAAGGGAGATCTAGCAACCCTTTGAGCTTTTGATCAGGTGCCCAAAAACCAAATATAAGTCTTTTGATCAGGTGACTTATGAACCAAGGATTAACTTTTTAATTGAGTTATAACAATGTACACATTTTAGAAATAAACTAAAAGTGTTGTCTATTGTCTTCTCTTTCAAGAATCTCTGAGAAGACTTTTGTGGATGATATTTGCAAAAAGCTCCCCGTGATTTTGAATAGACTTTATGATTAAGGGAGGAGAGCTTTTCTTCATGGTGTAGGCCTTCTTGAGTGTTGTTGCTCTCCAATAGATGTTCCAGATAGATATGAAATAGTATATCTCTTGGAGAGTGTGAAGTAGAGTGAAAGTATCTCTTTTTATCTCTATATCTCTAAGTCAGTAAGTCAGCAACGCATTTGAAGCAGCAATCTTCTAAATATATAATATCTGAAAAGGATTCAAACAATTGAATTAAAACCATTCTGAAACGCCTGAACAATCCTTGATATTTGTAACTACCCTAGAGTTAATTAAATTAAAACTCCGTGATAAATCCATATTTAATGTTGCCTTAAACGGCTATATTAAATTAGAAAAATTAGCATTAAATATCAGATTTGTAACTGATTGTAATTAAGCTTTAAAAATAATTCTTCATCTAAATATAGAAACTACCTTATCGTTGAACTGAGTAAGGAATTTGTCGACCTGAGCTTGACCTTCGTCAAACAGAGCTTGGATGAACTGAGCAATACATTCGTCGAGCAGAGCTCTGCTTTCGTCGAACAGAGACTGGAAGTCGTCAAACTGAGGTTGGCTTTCATCGAGCTAAGTTTTATATGTGAGAACAAAGTTAGTCGAATGGAGCTCAGCGATCGTCGAGCTAAACTCAGAGTTAAGAATCTTAGTTAATCGAACTGAGCTTGACGTTCGTCTAACTAAGCTCAGCGTTCGTCGAACTGAACTTCTCTAGAATTCCTCTGAAGTAACAACCCTGTAAATAAACATATGACCCTAGTCTATACAAGTTGGGGTAAAATAATCATCCAAAATATATAATTGTGATCCTAGCCCAAATCAGTAATAGGGTGTTCCAACAATCTCCACCAATTTGGGTGAGGAAACTATTAAACAACAAAAACACAATGTATAAATATCTAGCAAAATAAAATTTTCAGTAGATATATAAAAGGTGTTTTGAGAAAGTTTATAAACAAGAACAAAGTTTAAAAGGCATAAACAAAAATTAAGAATCCTTTTGTGGAGCAGCTGGAGGAGAATCTGAAGATGATTTGGTAAAAAATAGCTTCCTGGTAGGATCTTCAGCTTCTATTTTACTCATTTTAAGATCTTGAGAACCAATGATTTTCAGGGAAGTGGTTCTTGGAACAACTGCATTTGGGTCCATTGATCCCAATGTCCTATATTTGTAAGAAGTCAAACTGGTCAATGATATACACATAGTTGTATTTGATGTATGTTTAAGTTCATGTATACAGGTTTGTCTTTGTCAAAATGATTGGACATATAGTTCAAGAGACAATGACAGGTGGACTCAAAGTGATAAGCTGGAAATTCAGAAAAATGCCTAAGTCCAAAAGCATTGAATGTGGCAAGCTCAGTCAATGCCATACAGCTAATAGCACTAAGAGAAGGCTGGCAGACAATGCCATATAGCAAATAGCGCTGAGATAAGGCTGACAGTCAACGTCATACAGCTAATAACACTGAGAGAAGGCTGTGAGTCAAAGCTTACAGTATTGAAAAGGCAGAAATGTGGCCAAGTCCACAGACGTTGAGTGAGCTCAACTCACTCAATGCCAAATGGCCAGAATCGTTGAGTCAAGGACATTCTGTCAATGCCAAAGTACAGAGGCGTTTAGTGAAGCTCATTCACTCAATATCAAATCAAAAGGCTTTGAGTCTAGTGTTCCTGTAAAGAAACAAGAATTCAGCTAAGTGCAGAATCGTTAAGTGAAGCCAGTTCACTCAACACACAAAACGCCAAACTTCAGCAAGAAGGCAAGATTCTAGAAAATAAGGTTAAGTATAAAAGCATTGAGTAAAGCTTATACAATCAATTCTCTCAATGTTTTTAAGCAGAAAGGGCAGAAGAATATGGCTAACACAAAATGTGTTGAGTGAGGCTAATACTCTCAACGCTAGCAGAGCTGTAGAAAATTCTAAGTCCAGAATCATTGAGTATTGCTTATTCACTTTTTGTCGAGATGAGCTCTGAGTTTGTCGAACTGAGTTCAGAGTTCGTCAAACTCAGCTTTCACTTTTTGTCGAGCTGAGCTCTGGGTTCATCGAACTGAGTTTAGAATTCGTCAAACTCAGCTTTCACTTTTTCGTCGAACCGAGCTCGGGTTCGTCAAACTGAGTTTTGAGTTCGTCGAACTGAGGATTTCTGGATTGATGTTTGATTTTTCTAAGTCCAGAATTATGCTAACGTCGGCAAAGTCAACAAGTCAATGAATTTCAGATTCGTTATTTAAATGTTACAATTCGACATTAACGTCACCGTCAGTCTACAGTGAATTTCAATTTCATTAAGCTGAGGTTTTAACCACCATTAAAACTAGGACACGTGTCAATCATCCGACAAATTGATGGTATTATAAATAGCAGTTGAGATCAAGATTAAAAATTAATTAATTTATTATGAAAAATGAGAAGTGGGAGTTCGTCGTCTTCATCCGCAATTGTTACAAAGCCAAGAACTTCAAATTGTTAAATCTGAAGGGGTTCTTTGTTCGCTGGTGAAATCAACATCTGCTACAGCAAGTACAGAGGATATCTCTGAGGAAGACGAATCAGACTCGGCAAGCCCTAGCTGAATTTGCTTCACGATTCAATCTGAGCCAAATCTGAAGATCATTTTCTTAATCGAAGAAGAAAAAGATATCTGTGCCAGATTCTGACTAGACAAAAGAATAAGGCAGAGGAATCACAATCTTCCTTACAAGTTGGTTGTTTAAAGATCGTCTTCCCCTCTTTCATCAGCAAGTACAGAATCAAGATTCTGAGGAATTTCTAGCACAAGCCACAGACCATTGAAGATCAATTTTCTTGTTGCTGGGAAGCAGTTAGAGCTTGGATTTTCTTAGCCCAGGAAGAAATCGACTCAGGGAGCAATTTATCTTGAGTTGAATCAACATTCCTCTTTCAAAATTTGTGGATCTGTGATAGATATGTGTTGAGGCCTAGAATGATAAGGCTGTGTGAGAGATCTGTGTGACCGTGTTGTAAAGCCTAAATTATAAATGCTGTGTGATTAGATCCTTGTGTGGATCTGTGTGGTGGTGTTTCTCACAGCCTGTGTTAAGGGCAGTTGTGCCTATGTTTGGTAGTTAGGAGATTGCTGTGTGGAGGGCGGTGAGCCTGTGTTGTAAGTCTCAGTGGAGACTGACTGATCCGGTGGGATCGTGCTGTAATCTCTGAGGATCCATAGTTTTTGGAGAAGATCCTTGACTAACATATGTTAGAAAGCCAGAGAGGGAAAGTGGATGTACCCATACACTAGGGAACCACTATAAAATCTAGTGTGATGTGTCTTGTATTTTGCTGTACTGAGTATTATGTTCTTGAAAGCTGAATTATGTATACACAGTAGGACATAAGTCATAGAAGATTTTAAAGAACTACAAAAGACTGCAATAAACTATTCACCCCCCCATCTAGGTGATTAGCTACCCTTGTAATCAAAGACTTTCAACTGCTTGAGGATGCAAACTCATATACTCATCAACATTAAACATATTTCTCTTCTGATATCTTTCAAGTTCCTGTTGCCTATAGGAGGACATAGTAGAGAATTTAGAGGTGTCCTTACCTTCTGTCCTTGCTTTCCTTATCTGAGCAAGGGCAACTTGCTCATTGAATCTTGTCATTCTGCAGACTGGAACTAATTCTGGATCATATACTACTGAAGATGGCCTTTCTTGACTTGAGTGTTGCTGACTGCTTTGACTGCTATAAGTTTCAGACCTTATAGGTATATCCTACCTGCCCTGAGTTGGTCTACAATGTTGTGAAGTACGCCTCTAAGAGCAAGATACACCTCCTATAGATCCTGCTGCTGGAGGAGGAGGTCTTCTCCAAGACTTTGGAGGTGAATGGTATCTCTTCATTTTCTTCCTATTCTTCTACTCATTTTTGGAGTACCTCATAAAGTATGCAAGGTCTGGAATAAGAGATATTCCATGAAGAATGTAATAAGGTATGTCTATTGTAGAAGTAGGTTGAGGAGCAACCTTAGCTGGAGCCTTTTTACTTAACTTTCTTTTCTTAGAAGCAGAATCTTCTGACTCATCAGACTCTGTATTAACATCTGAATGCTCTTTATGCTAATCATATAAAGTATCAATCTTTTTATATAAATCAGTATTATCGTCAAACTGATCCTCTGGATGTTTATAAACATCATTTATATTAGCTGCCTCTTCTATATATTAATTAAGAAGATCATCAAAATTGGGCATAAGGGTTTCATCCCATGCAAAAGTAGGAGGGGAATGAACATTCCCATAATATTCATTATATTATCAACTACTATAGGTTGTGAGACTGGAGTAGAACTAGTAAAAACAACTCTGAAACTAGATCCAAGCTCTTCTAAAACTAAAGCATCAATGGTAGCAGAGTAGAAAACTACTGCTCTTGAGAGATCTTATTCATAAACCGATATGCTAGGTGAATAACTATGTAGTAAATCAAAAAAATGATAACAAAGAATGTAAATTAACTATGGGATGAATAATCACATCACCAACAGTAATGTCCTATGGATCTGCTAACAACTCATCCTCAACTGCACTGATCATTTCTAAATCCTGAACAAAAATTATTGTTGCTATAACTGGAGCTTCTGCAATAGCTGTAACTGGAACTTTTGCAGCAATTGGAGCTTCTTCATTAAGCATCTACCCCTGCTTAGATCCAGGGAAAGCTGAATCTAGGCCCCAGAAGAAGGGACAGATTGTGAAGTGGCTAATTTAGAAGAAAGTTCAGAGATAGAAGCCATAACAGGATCCAGAGCCTCATCTAAGAGTTTCTTGAGTGTGAGAGTGATGAAGTCAAGAAGCTGAGTAGCAATAGATGAAAAATCTACAAACATATACTCAGAAGCATTCTGAGTAGATGCAGAGGTTGGATTTTGAGTAGAAGAAGAGGGAGCAGACCTGTTTACACAGGTTGGACAAATGAAGAAGGCTTGAGGAATAGATGTAGTATTGATGACATGGGGAATGCCATCAGGAATAGTCTCCTGGATGGGTGGAGATATATAAGGTGGAGAGATATGAGGTGGAGATAATTGAAGTGGAGTTGAATGAAGTGGAGATGAATGTGGTGACTGATGAATGGGGGAATTGTATGGAAGGATGTGGATGTAATATCTTCAAATAAATTAAGTTGTTGAGTTGACTGAGGAATAGGGGAATTGATAGCGAAGGCTGAAGATGGAACTTCTTCAGATAAAGTGGGTTGTTGAGAAGGAGGTGTGGAAGTTTTAGGTGAAAGTTGTGGAGAATGTGGAGTGGAAGAAACAAGAGGAGCAAAAAAATCTTCTGGAATAGGGAGAGTGGCTGGGATAGCCATGGTGCTTTCAGAAGCTGCCCTAGATGGAGCTGCCCTTGGAGGCTTAGGAATCACCCTCTCCCATTTTCCAAATTGGGCAGAGGTAATCCTCTTGGAGACATTAATGTGTATGGTATGAGAGACCAACACCTCTGGACACTTAGCCTATGGAAAGATTCCTAGTATCCTGCCATATCCTCCAGACTTGCAGTTAACCTTCTTCTTAATGGAATCAAATAGAATTGACCCTCAGTTAATGGTTTTCTGATCCACCAGAGTACACATCAAAAGGAATTGGTGTCTGGTAACATAATCATGGTTGAATGTTTGCCTAGAAGTACGTTGTCTACCACATCTGCTAAGAACTTATATTCTATAGAAAAGTTCTTTTTCAATAAATGATTATGGTTTCCATGAGAGTGACCCAATCTATCTAGCATAACATTAAAATCTATACTAGATAACTCTTTGTCATCTTCTCCATTAACAAAACTGAAATTTTCAAAAAGAATTTCAGGTGTCAGAGGAACCTGATTGCCTGAGATTGAACCAATAATGGTTGAGTTATCCCGAATCTCGGCAGTATCAATACATTATTTAATCTTTACGACTGGAAGTTTGATTTTGGTAGTCATAAAGTGTCTCAGATGTTGCGCCTCAAATAGTTGCAAGATATCCTTAAATATTTGATCTGAGTGAATGAAGGAGTCCATGTCTATATCAAATCCTGCATCAAACTTCATTGTTGTGAGAGTCGCTTGTGAAATCATCATTGTCCTACAAAACAAAAAAGGTCAAGCGCAAGATAAATGAAGAATGTGTGTGATAGAGTTTGATGGAAACCTAAATATAATTTCAGAAGTTGAAAAGACGAACTCCGTCCGACGAAAAATAGAACATCGAACTCTGTTTGACGAAAATTTCACAAAAGAAATACAATTCGTAGATCTATGTTCGATTGGAGATTTATGAAAGTATTATAATTCGTCGAGCTCCGTTTGACGAAAGGTTGAAATTCGTCGATCGATGAAAGGTTTGCAACTCCGCGATCTTCGTTCGACGAAAAGTTCAAAATTCGTTGAACTCCGTTCGACGAAAAGTAGAAGTTCGTCGATCTCATAACAAATTTCAATTTAAAGACTCACCATTAATCATTACTAACTGATTTAAGTAGAAAATATGTTTCTTTTCATTTAAGGGTTTGGTGAAAATGTCAGCTCTTTGTAAATCAGTAGAAATGAATTATAGGCTAATTTTATTTTTAACTACATTTTCTCTGATAAAATAATGCCTAATTTCTATATGCTTAGACCTACTATGAAGGACTGGATTTTGTGCAATAGAAATTGCACTTGTATTATCACAAAATATAGTTGAATTATTTAAGTTATAACCATAATCTAGAAGTTGATTTTGAATCCATAAAATCTGTGAAGAATAACTACCTACTGCTATATATTCAGCTTCAGTAGTTGAAATAGAAATAGTTGTTTGCTTCTTGCAAAATCATGACACAAGCCTATCACCAAGAAACTGATAAGTTCCTGATGTGCTTTTTCTGTCAACTCTGCATTCAGTATAGTCATCATTTGTAAATCCAGTTAATTCAAATCCTGACTCAATAGGATACTAGAGTCATAGATTAGGACAATCCTTTGTATATCTTAAAATTCTTTTAACTAAAATAAGATGTGTTTCTTTAGGATTAACTTGCAATCTAGAACAAATACAGGTTGCAAACAGAATATCTGGTCTACTTGCTGTTAAATATAATAGAGACCAATGATTGCTCTATATGTTTTATAATGAATAGGTTTGCCATGTTCATCATTATCAATAACAGCATTAGTAGACATGGGTGTTTTCATAGAGGAGCCATCTGACATCCCAAATCTTTTAATTAAATCTTTAGTATATTTAGATTGGGATATGAAGATGCCATCAGATGTTTGCTTCACTGTAAACTAAGGAAGTAGGATAATTCACCCATGCTACTCATTTCAAACTTGGAATGCATTAGGTTAGAGAACTTTTGCAAAGTTTGGAATCAGTAGAGCCAAAAATTATATCATCAACATATATTTGTACTAGTAAAATTTTTATTTTATGATGTCAAAAAAATAAAGTTTTATCTATCATGTCTCTACTAAATCTTTTCTAAAAGAAAACTAGCAAGCCTCATAGAAAGCTCTTGGAGCTTGTTTAAGACCATAAAGGGCTTTATTAAGTTTAAAGACATGAGTAGAATAAGTTGAAGAGATAAAACCTGGAGGTTGTTCAACATAAACTTCCTCTTTGAGTTCTCCATTCAAAAATGCATTCTTCACATCCATCTGATATACCTTGAATTTCTTGAATGCATAAAATGCATGAAATATTATGATAGCTTCTAATCTTATAATAGGAGGAAAAGTCTAATCATAGTCTATTCCTTCCTCCTGTGAGTATCCTTGAGCTACCAATCTATATTTATTTCCCACTATAACTCCTTGAGCATCCAACTTATTTCGGAGGACCCATGTGGTTCCATTGACTGGATAGTCGTTGGGTCTTAGAACTAAGTCCCAAACTCAACATCACTCAAACTGATTGAGTTCCTCTTGCATTGCAATGATCCAATGAGGAACTTATTCTGCATCTTTTATGGATTGAGGTTCAATCTGAGAAAGAAAGCATGTATGCATATGACTTGATTGAGTTGATGCTTTGTTTACACTCCAGCTGATAATTCTCCAATCACTTGAGATCTTGGATGATCTATAAGCGTGATATAATCAATAGGTGGAGTTGGTTCTTCAATTACTTGGGTAGTTAATCATGTTATGGAATTTCATTAGTTACATCTTTTTCATCATAAATTTCTGGATTGTCTTCATCACTGTCTTCAACATTTTGTTGAGAAGGATGCAATGTATCCTCTTGTTTAAGGTTTAATTCATCTAACTTATCACACAATATTCATACCTGAAAAGAGTCTATGGTAGAAGTGTTCTTCTTCTTATAAAACATGTTAGTTTCATCAAAAGAGACATGTACAGACTCTTCTATCTTAAGGTTAGATTTATTAAATACCCTATAAGCCTTGCTCACTTGATAATATCCAAGAAATATTCCACCTGCAGCTTTGGCTTCAAATTTTCTTAAGTGTTTCTTATCATTATTTTGAATATAACATCTACACCCAAAAAATTTGAAATAATTTACTTTAGGTTTCTTATTTTTAAGTAATTCATTGGGAGTCTTACCCTTTGGTTTATGTATGAGACTTCTATTAAGAACATTATTTGTTGTGCTTACTGCCTCTACCAAAAGGATAAAGGTAAATAAGCATCTGCAAGTAATGTTCCAGTAGATTCAATTAGGGTTCTATTAATCCTTTCAGCTACCCCATTTTGTTGAGGAGTTCTACGAGCAGATAAATAGTGTTTGATGCCTTCTTTCTCACAGAAGTTTTTCATTAGAAGAGACTCAAAATCAGTGTCATGATCACTTCTGATCAATACAATCTTAGTAGAGTACTCAATCTTGATGTTCCTGAGAAAGTCTATAAGAACTTTGAAAGTATCTGACTTGTTTCTAAGAAAGAACATCCAAGTAAATCTAGAGAAATCATCTACAATAACTAAAGTGTATGACTTTCCTCCCAAACTTTGTATTGCAATAGGTCTAAAAGGGTCCATATTTAGCAAATACAAAATTTTGGGTGAATCACTCTTAAATATGGATTTAAAACTATTTTTGATTTGCTTTCCTAATTGACAAGCCCTGCAAAGTCCTTCCTTCTTGAAAAAACTAGAAGGTAGTTCTCTAACAAGGTTGTCCTTATATAATTTAGCAATAGTTCTAAGGTTTACATGTCCTAATCTTTTTTGCCATAATTCATTAGATTTACTTATTTGATTAAATAAAATATTTCTGATTTAGAAGAGTTAAAGTTGACTAAATAAATGTAACCTTGTTTAACTTTAGTTAAAACAATTTTGTTTTTATCAGATGTAATAAAACATAAAGAATTGTTAAAAGATATTTGATAACCTTAATCATAAAGTTGACTGATGGAGATAAGGTTATGCTTAACACCACTCACATAAGCTACCTTCCTGAAGGTAACTCCTCCAACTTTGACATTGTCATAGCCCTCTATTTGGCCACAGTTAGAGTCTCCAAATATAACTTTTGGTCCAAGCTTTGCTTTGAAGTCACTTAGGTTAGCTTTTCTTCTTGTCATGTGTTTTGAGCATCCACTATCCAAATACCACTATTCCTCTATGCTAGGATAGTTCTTTTCCTGGTCTTCCTCAGACTCAGATTCATCATCAAAATTGCTGCATGATGCATTGATTGCCATCAGATAGACTTCTTTAGCCTTTGATTCTTCTTCATCCTCACTTGAATTGGATGAAGATTCAGTATCTGATTCACTACATGTTTTAGCTATAAAACCTCTCTCCTTCTGTTTATTTTTACTAGAAGAGGGTTTGTTGGAGTGCTTCTTGTAGTCTTTCTCCTTCTTCTTTTCTTTATTTTGATTTTCAGGACACTCTGGAAGAATATGTCCTACCTTCCTGTAACCATAACAAACAATTTCTTTAGTTGGTGTTTTGTCATACCTTGGTTTATCCTTGTTTCTGGAAAACCTTCTCCTAAAGTCTTTCCTGGCCATCTTGTAGAACCTCTTAGCCAGTAGACTCATGAGTTCTTCATTCTCAGGAAGTTGTTCTTCCTCTTCAGTTGCTTGAAAAGCAATACTCTTCCCTTTCTTTACTGAAAGTAAAGTTATTTGTTCAACTTCTCTAATTTTGATGAGCTGCCCATAAGATTTGAGCTTGCCGAACAAAGTTTATGTTGAGATTTCATTTACACTTACGGCTTCTCTGCTTGGCCAGATTCTTGAATCCCATGTGCTAGGGAAACACATGAGGATTTTGTCATTGACTTCTGTCAATGTAATATCCTTCTCCAAGGTTTTCAGTTCATTAATTATGAGACTGAGTCTTGTGTACATTTCAGCAACAGAATCAATTTCACCCTTTTTGAAATTCTTATATTGAGAAATCAGGTGAGATCTTCTTTTTTTTCTCTCATCTACTAATCTAGCAACCATTGCAGTGAGGGAGTCGCATATGTCTTTTGCTGAGGTGCATTCAGCAACTTTCTAGAAAATGTCATCAGACATTGTTTGGGCTAATTGCCTTTGCATCAGCAATTTTTGCCTTTTTCTGAGCTTCAGTCCATTCTGGAGGTGGTACAGCATTGGTTCTTGTTGTTGCCAGTGGTAGAGCTGGATCTGTCAAAATACAATTGTGGATATCCTCATCAATAGAGTTAATATATAACCCAATCCTTGCTTTTCATAATGCAAACTTATTTAGATTGCAAATAGGAGGTCTAGTGCTTGAATACTCTTTATTTTATGTCATGATAAATAAAACAAACTAGATAAAATAAGATCTATCATATCTGGTTGTTCAGATGTTAGCCTGTAAAACCAAATAACCAACCACTGATACAAATTGAAAGTGAGGGATATATCTAACTTTACTCTAGAGGGGGGTGAATAGAGTATTTTAAAAACTTTAATTTATTTTTATAGCGGATTTAAAGTAAGTGATATATATAGCAAAATCACAGCGCACAATAGAAAGTAAAGCAATCACAGACGACACAAGGTTTTTATAATAGTTCCCCAATAAATTTTGGTATGTCTACTATTCTACCAACTAGTAAGAATCCACTACAGGTTTTTGATCAGCTGCCCTGCCACCAGAAGTTCTATTTTCTAAGGGTGATCTAGCAACCCATTAAGCTTTTGATCAGGTGCCCAAAAACCAAATCTAAGCCTTTTGATCAGGTGACTTATGAACCAAGGATTAACTTTTGAAACGAGTTATAACCTTGTACACAGTTTAGAAATAAACTAAAAGTGTTGGTTGTTGTCTTCTCTTTCAAGAATCTCTGAGAAGACTTTAGTGGATGATGTTTGCAAAAAGCTCCCCTGATTTGAATAGACGTTGTGATCAAGGGAGGAGACCTTTTCTTCAGGTTGTAGGCCTTCTTGAGTGTTGTTGTTCTCCAGTAGATGTTCCAGATAGATATGAAAAAGTATGTCTCTTAGAGAGTCTGAAACAGAATGAAAGTATCTCTTTTTATCTCTGTGTCTCTAAGTCAGTGAGTCATAACCCATTTGAAGCAGTAATCTTCTGAATATATAATATCTGAGAAGGATTCAAACATTTTAATTAAAACCATTCTGAAATGCCTAAAGAATCCTTGAGATTTATAACTGCCCTGGAGTTAATTGGAATTAAAACTCTGTGATAAATCCATATTTAATGCTGCCTTAAACGGCTATATTCAATTAGAATAATTAGCATTAAATATCAGTGTTGTAACTGATTGTAATTAAGCTTTAGAAATCATTCTGCCTTTGAATATAGAAACTGCTTGACCGTCAAACTGAGTAAAGAAATCGTCAACCTGAGCTTGACATTTATCGAACAGAGCTTGGATGAACTGAGCAATACATTCGTCGAGCTGAGCTCTGCTTTCATCGAACTAAGCCTGAAGTTCATTGAACTGAGGTTGGCTTTCGTCGAGCTAAGTTTTGAGATGAGAATAAAGTTCTTCGAACTTAGCTCAGCGCGTTGAGCTAAACTCAGAGTTAGGAATATGAGTTCGTCGAACTGAGCTTGACATTCGTCGAACTGAGCTCGCCGTTTGTCGATCTGGATTCTATGTTAGTCGAACTGAACTTCTCTGGAATTTCTCTGAAGTAACAATCCTAAAAATAAACCTATGACCCTAGTCTATACAATTGGGGTCAAACTAATCATCCTAAACATATAATAGTGATCCTAGCCCAAATCAATAATAGGGTGTTCCAACAAACTATTTCAGGAAGCTATCGAGGGGCGTTAGGTATCTAACGTGCGACGGTATGTATCTGAACTCATTTTTTGGGCAGATACTCCATTGGAGATCTATGCACTCTTCAGGAAACACAAACTAACATTCACATAAGTACACGAAAGTAAAGAAGCTGGAAATGAATTTCATTGCAAAATCTAAATCAACAATTGTTTTAACAATTACAAAATCTTGATCCCCGTGACGTCAGAGATCGAAGGTGGTGAGTGACAAAGCTTTTTGGTTTTCTATACCGACGTACTCCCCGGACTGGTTGGCTTTCTCCCTTGCCATCTAAGAAAGGTCTTCAAGTCGACTCTTCACCTCCTCACAAGGGTCTTACAACCCCGCTAGATCACCCGATCTAGACGTCCCTTCCCTAGTATAATTTCTCAAGGAATCTTCCTCAGATTTTGACGACCTTCCCTGGTCGATTTCCCTCACCGCAAGAATATAGAGAAACGAGAAAGATTATGAAAGTCCACCTAGTGTCAGCTATGTGCACCTATGGGGGGGGGGGGGAATAGGTGACGAGTAGCGCTTTTGCGGAATTTACGAACGTACCTGCACAATAAAAATAAAAAGCACGGCACACAGAATACACAGGCAAATTATAGTGGTTCCCCGACTTGGGTACATCCACTTTCCCCCTTCGACCTATCTCCCCAACAAGGGACGACTCGGTCACTTCTCCAACGGGATTGAAATCCAATCCCTGCACTACCGGAAGGAACCCTTCCACACGTGAGAGTCAACACTCCCACAAAACGGGTTGCACTCAACCCTTACAACACGGAACAATCGTTCCTTTACAACAAAAGTAAATATGGAATGTACACGAGATACAAACTTCGTTTGGAGACTACGGTGTTCCTCTTCGTTCGACGACGTGTTCGTGAAGTCAACGAAAAGTCTACAACCTTGGTCTCTCTTGGAAAGGATCTTCCCGAAACCGGCGGCGGCAATCCGAGCGGCGGCTTGGTTCGGGATCGACGGCAACTACGATGCGCGGTAGCAGTACTTCTGAGATCCAATCTTCGTTGCAAAGCAAACTAGGTCTACCAACGGTCACTTTAGGATCGGTCGTCTCGATCGATTCGGACGGGGGAGTTTTTCCCGGTCAACAATTCGAGAGACAAGGGATCTCTGGATAGACACGTGAGACTCAAGCTTTGCTAAGCTTCTATCGCCGGAGATCACTAAGGAATTTCGATTGTTGACGGCGACCAACTTGCCCGAGCACGATGGCGGCGGCGGAGAGGAATCACGATATTAGGGTTTCGTCGTGTCTCGGTTTCTTTCTCTTTTCTCCGTCATTTTACTGTTCAAAATACTGGAATATATATACTGTAGATAACTCCAATATGACCGTTTGTGGGACCCACACTAGAAATCCCTAAGTCCGGTTCAAACTAGTCCAGAGGCAGAATCCGGTCCAGCAGCATCCTGAGAAAACGCTAAGTGAAAATCGACGAGAATCGCAGGCGATTCTCGACGAATCGGCGAGAATCACCAAGTGATTCTCGACGATTCGTCGAGAATCGTTAGTGATTCTCGCCGAATCACTTATTGATTCTCAACGAATTTCACTTTGTATACATGAGCTGCTTGGCCACTGGTTCGGCGAGAATCACTAGTGATTCTCGCCGAATCTTACTTGGCATCGTTTTGAGGTAGCCAGAAGGAGTCGGCGAGAATCACTAGTGATTCTCGCCGAATCGACGAGAATCACCAAGTGATTCTCGCCGATTCGGCGAGAATCACTAGTGATTCTCGCCGACTCCTTCTGGCTACCTCAAAACGATGCCAAGTAAGATTCGGCGAGAATCACTAGTGATTCTCGCCGAACCAGTGGCCAAGCAGCTCATGTATACAAAGTGAAATTCGTTGAGAATCAATAAGTGATTCGGCGAGAATCACTAACGATTCTCGACGAATCGTCGAGAATCACTTGGTGATTCTCGCCGATTCGTCGAGAATCGCCTGCGATTCTCGTCGATTTTCACTTAGCGTTTTCTCAGGATGCTGCTGGACCGGATTCTGCCTCTGGACTAGTTTGAACCGGACTTAGGGATTTCTAGTGTGGGTCCCACAAACGGTCATATTGGAGTTATCTACAGTATATATATTCCAGTATTTTGAACAGTAAAATGACGGAGAAAAGAGAAAGAAACCGAGACACGACGAAACCCTAATATCGCGATTCCTCTCCGCCGCCGCCATCGTGCTCGGGCAAGTTGGTCGCCGTCAACAATCGAAATTCCTTAGTGATCTCCGGCGATAGAAGCTTAGCAAAGCTTGAGTCTCACGTGTCTATCCAGAGATCCCTTGTCTCTCGAATTGTTGACCGGGAAAAAACTCCCCCGTCCGAATCGATCGAGACGACCGATCCTAAAGTGACCGTTGGTAGACCTAGTTTGCTTTGCAACGAAGATTGGATCTCAGAAGTACTGCTACCGCGCATCGTAGTTGCCGTCGATCCCGAACCAAGCCGCCGCTCGGATTGCCGCCGCCGGTTTCGGGAAGATCCTTTCCAAGAGAGACCAAGGTTGTAGACTTTTCGTTGACTTCACGAACACGTCGTCGAACGAAGAGGAACACCGTAGTCTCCAAACGAAGTTTGTATCTCGTGTACATTCCATATTTACTTTTGTTGTAAAGGAACGATTGTTCCGTGTTGTAAGGGTTGAGTGCAACCCGTTTTGTGGGAGTGTTGACTCTCACGTGTGGAAGGGTTCCTTCCGGTAGTGCAGGGATTGGATTTCAATCCCGTTGGAGAAGTGACCGAGTCGTCCCTTGTTGGGGAGATAGGTCGAAGGGGGAAAGTGGATGTACCCAAGTCGGGGAACCACTATAATTTGCCTGTGTATTCTGTGTGCCGTGCTTTTTATTTTTATTGTGCAGGTACGTTCGTAAATTCCGCAAAAGCGCTACTCGTCACCTATTCCCCCCCCCCCCCCATAGGTGCACATAGCTGACACTAGGTGGACTTTCATAATCTTTCTCGTTTCTCTATATTCTTGCGGTGAGGGAAATCGACCAGGGAAGGTCGTCAAAATCTGAGGAAGATTCCTTGAGAAATTATACTAGGGAAGGGACGTCTAGATCGGGTGATCTAGCGGGGTTGTAAGACCCTTGTGAGGAGGTGAAGAGTCGACTTGAAGACCTTTCTTAGATGGCAAGGGAGAAAGCCAACCAGTCCGGGGAGTACGTCGGTATAGAAAACCAAAAAGCTTTGTCACTCACCACCTTCGATCTCTGACGTCACGGGATCAAGATTTTGTAATTGTTAAAACAATTGTTGATTTAGATTTTGCAATGAAATTCATTTCCAGCTTCTTTACTTTCGTGTACTTATGTGAATGTTAGTTTGTGTTTCCTGAAGAGTGCATAGATCTCCAATGGAGTATCTGCCCAAAAAATGAGTTCAGATACATACCGTCGCACGTTAGATACCTAACGCCCCTCGATAGCTTCCTGAAATAGTTTGTTGGAACACCCTATTATTGATTTGGGCTAGGATCACTATTATATGTTTAGGATGATTAGTTTGACCCCAATTGTATAGACTAGGGTCATAGGTTTATTTTTAGGATTGTTACTTCAGAGAAATTCCAGAGAAGTTCAGTTCGACTAACATAGAATCCAGATCGACAAACGGCGAGCTCAGTTCGACGAATGTCAAGCTCAGTTCGACGAACTCATATTCCTAACTCTGAGTTTAGCTCAACGCGCTGAGCTAAGTTCGAAGAACTTTATTCTCATCTCAAAAACTTAGCTCGACGAAAGCCAACCTCAGTTCAATGAACTTCAGGCTTAGTTCGATGAAAGCAGAGCTCAGCTCGACGAATGTATTGCTCAGTTCATCCAAGCTCTGTTCGATAAATGTCAAGCTCAGGTTGACGATTTCTTTACTCAGTTTGACGGTCAAGCAGTTTCTATATTCAAAGGCAGAATGATTTCTAAAGCTTAATTACAATCAGTTACAACACTGATATTTAATGCTAATTATTCTAATTGAATATAGCCGTTTAAGGCAGCATTAAATATGGATTTATCACAGAGTTTTAATTCCAATTAACTCCAGGGCAGTTATAAATCTCAAGGATTCTTTAGGCATTTCAGAATGGTTTTAATTAAAATGTTTGAATCCTTCTCAGATATTATATATTCAGAAGATTACTGCTTCAAATGGGTTATGACTCACTGACTTAGAGACACAGAGATAAAAAGAGATACTTTCATTCTGTTTCAGACTCTCTAAGAGACATACTTTTTCATATCTATCTGGAACATCTACTGGAGAACAACAACACTCAAGAAGGCCTACAACCTGAAGAAAAGGTCTCCTCCCTTGATCACAACGTCTATTCAAATCAGGGGAGCTTTTTGCAAACATCATCCACTAAAGTCTTCTCAGAGATTCTTGAAAGAGAAGACAACAACCAACACTTTTAGTTTATTTCTAAACTGTGTACAAGGTTATAACTCGTTTCAAAAGTTAATCCTTGGTTCATAAGTCACCTGATCAAAAGGCTTAGATTTGGTTTTTGGGCACCTGATCAAAAGCTTAATGGGTTGCTAGATCACCCTTAGAAAATAGAACTTCTGGTGGCAGGGCAGCTGATCAAAAACCTGTAGTGGATTCTTACTAGTTGGTAGAATAGTAGACATACCAAAATTTATTGGGGAACTATTATAAAAACCTTGTGTCGTCTGTGATTGCTTTACTTTCTATTGTGCGCTGTGATTTTGCTATATATATCACTTACTTTAAATCCGCTATAAAAATAAATTAAAGTTTTTAAAATACTCTATTCACCCCCCTCTAGAGTAAAGTTAGATATATCCCTCACTTTCAATTTGTATCAGTGGTTGGTTATTTGGTTTTACAGGCTAACATCTGAACAACCAGATATGATAGATCTTATTTTATCTAGTTTGTTTTATTTATCATGACATAAAATAAAGAGTATTCAAGCACTAGACCTCCTATTTGCAATCTAAATAAGTTTGCATTATGAAAAGCAAGGATTGGGTTATATATTAACTCTATTGATGAGGATATCCACAATTGTATTTTGACAGATCCAGCTCTACCACTGGCAACAACAAGAACCAATGCTGTACCACCTCCAGAATGGACTGAAGCTCAGAAAAAGGCAAAAATTGCTGATGCAAAGGCAATTAGCCCAAACAATGTCTGATGACATTTTCTAGAAAGTTGCTGAATGCACCTCAGCAAAAGACATATGCGACTCCCTCACTGCAATGGTTGCTAGATTAGTAGATGAGAGAAAAAAAAGAAGATCTCACCTGATTTCTCAATATAAGAATTTCAAAAAGGGTGAAATTGATTCTGTTGCTGAAATGTACACAAGACTCAGTCTCATAATTAATGAACTGAAAACCTTGGAGAAGGATATTACATTGACAGAAGTCAATGACAAAATCCTCATGTGTTTCCCTAGCACATGGGATTCAAGAATCTGGCCAAGCAGAGAAGCCGTAAGTGTAAATGAAATCTCAACATAAACTTTGTTCGGCAAGCTCAAATCTTATGGGCAGCTCATCAAAATTAGAGAAGTTGAACAAATAACTTTACTTTCAGTAAAGAAAGGGAAGAGTATTGCTTTTCAAGCAACTGAAGAGGAAGAACAACTTCCTGAGAATGAAGAACTCATGAGTCTACTGGCTAAGAGGTTCTACAAGATGGCCAGGAAAGACTTTAGGAGAAGGTTTTCCAGAAACAAGGATAAACCAAGGTATGACAAAACACCAACTAAAGAAATTGTTTGTTATGGTTACAGGAAGGTAGGACATATTCTTCCAGAGTGTCCTGAAAATCAAAATAAAGAAAAGAAGAAGGAGAAAGACTACAAGAAGCACTCCAACAAACCCTCTTCTAGTAAAAATAAACAGAAGGAGAGAGGTTTTATAGCTAAAACATGTAGTGAATCAGATACTGAATCTTCATCCAATTCAAGTGAGGATGAAGAAGAATCAAAGGCTAAAGAAGTCTATCTGATGGCAATCAATGCATCATGCAGCAATTTTGATGATGAATCTGAGTCTGAGGAAGACCAGGAAAAGAACTATCCTAGCATAGAGGAATAGTGGTATTTGGATAGTGGATGCTCAAAACACATGACAAGAAGAAAAGCTAACCTAAGTGACTTCAAAGCAAAGCTTGGACCAAAAGTTATATTTGGAGACTCTAACTGTGGCCAAATAGAGGGCTATGACAATGTCAAAGTTGGAGGAGTTACCTTCAGGAAGGTAGCTTATGTGAGTGGTGTTAAGCATAACCTTATCTCCATCAGTCAACTTTATGATTAAGGTTATCAAATATCTTTTAACAATTCTTTATGTTTTATTACATCTGATAAAAACAAAATTGTTTTAACTAAAGTTAAACAAGGTTACATTTATTTAGTCAACTTTAACTCTTCTAAATCAGAAATATTTTATTTAATCAAATAAGTAAATCTAATGAATTATGGCAAAAAAGATTAGGACATGTAAACCTTAGAACTATTGCTAAATTATATAAGGACAACCTTGTTAGAGAACTACCTTCTAGTTTTTTCAAGAAGGAAGGACTTTGCAGGGCTTGTCAATTAGGAAAGCAAATCAAAAATAGTTTTAAATCCATATTTAAGAGTGATTCACCCAAAATTTTGTATTTGCTAAATATGGACCCTTTTAGACCTATTGCAATACAAAGTTTGGGAGGAAAGTCATACACTTTAGTTATTGTAGATGATTTCTCTAGATTTACTTGGATGTTCTTTCTTAGAAACAAGTCAGATACTTTCAAAGTTCTTATAGACTTTCTCAGGAACATCAAGATTGAGTACTCTACTAAGATTGTATTGATCAGAAGTGATCATGACACTGATTTTGAGTCTCTTCTAATGAAAAACTTCTGTGAGAAAGAAGGCATCAAACACTATTTATCTGCTCGTAGAACTCCTCAACAAAATGGGGTAGCTGAAAGGATTAATAGAACCCTAATTGAATCTACTGGAACATTACTTGCAGATGCTTATTTACCTTTATCCTTTTGGTAGAGGCAGTAAGCACAACAAATAATGTTCTTAATAGAAGTCTCATACATAAACCAAAGGGTAAGACTCCCAATGAATTACTTAAAAATAAGAAACCTAAAGTAAATTATTTCAAATTTTTTGGGTGTAGATGTTATATTCAAAATAATGATAAGAAACACTTAAGAAAATTTGAAGCCAAAGCTGCAGGTGGAATATTTCTTGGATATTATCAAGTGAGCAAGGCTTATAGGGTATTTAATAAATCTAACCTTAAGATAGAAGAGTCTGTACATGTCTCTTTTGATGAAACTAACATGTTTTATAAGAAGAAGAACACTTCTACCATAGACTCTTTTCAGGTATGAATATTGTGTGATAAGTTAGATGAATTAAACCTTAAACAAGAGGATACATTGCATCCTTCTCAACAAAATGTTGAAGACAGTGATGAAGACAATCCAGAAATTTATGATGAAAAAGATGTAACTAATGAAATTCCATAACATGATTAACTACCCAAGTAATTGAAGAACCAACTCCACCTATTGATTATATCACGCTTATAGATCATCCAAGATCTCAAGTGATTGGAGAATTATCAGCTGGAGTGTAAACAAAGCATCAACTCAATCAAGGTCATATGCATACATGCTTTCTTTCTCAGATTGAACCTCAATCCATAAAAGATGCAGAATAAGTTCCTCATTGGATCATTGCAATGCAAGAGGAACTCAATCAGTTTGAGTGATGTTGAGTTTGGGACTTAGTTCTAAGACCCAACGACTATCAAGTCAATGGAACCACATGGGTCCTCCGAAATAAGTTGGATGCTCAAGGAGTTATAGTGGGAAATAAATATAGATTGGTAGCTCAAGGATACTCACAGGAGGAAGGAATAGACTATGATTAGATTTTTCCTCCTATTATAAGATTAGAAGCTATCATAATATTTCATGCATTTTATGCATTCAAGAAATTCAAGGTATATCAGATGGATGTGAAGAATGCATTTTTGAATGGAGAACTCAAAGAGGAAGTTTATGTTGAACAACCTCCAGGTTTTATCTCTTCAACTTATTCTACTCATGTCTTTAAACTTAATAAAGCCCTTTATGGTCTTAAACAAGCTCCAAGAGCTTTCTATGAGGCTTGCTAGTTTTCTTTTAGAAAAAGATTTAGTAGAGACATGATAGATAAAACTTTATTTTTTTGACATCATAAAATAAAAATTTTACTAGTACAAATATATGTTGATGATATAATTTTTGGCTCTACTGATTCCAAACTTTGCAAAAGTTCTCTAACCTAATGCATTCCAAGTTTGAAATGAGTAGCATGGGTGAATTATCCTACTTCCTTAGTTTACAGTGAAGCAAACATCTGATGGCATCTTCATATCCCAATCTAAATATACTAAAGATTTAATTAAAAGATTTGGGATGTCAGATGGCTCCTCTATGAAAACACCCATGTCTACTAATGCTGTTATTGATAATGATGAACATGGCAAACCTATTCATTATAAAACATATAGAGCAATCATTGGGTCTCTATTATATTTAACAGCAAGTAGACCAGATATTCTGTTTGCAACCTGCATTTGTTCTAGATTGCAAGTTAATCCTAAAGAAACACATCTTATTTTAGTTAAAAGAATTTTAAGATATACAAAGGATTGTCCTAATCTATGACTCTAGTATCCTATTGAGTCAGGATTTGAATTAACTGGATTTACAAATGATGACTATACTGAATGCAGAGTTGACAGAAAAAGCACATCAGGAACTTATCAGTTTCTTGGTGATAGGCTTGTGTCATGATTTTGCAAGAAGCAAACAACTATTTCTATTTCAACTACTGAAGCTGAATATATAGCAGTAGGTAGTTATTCTTCACAGATTTTATGGATTCAAAATCAACTTCTAGATTATGGTTATAACTTAAATAATTCAACTATATTTTGTGATAATACAAGTGCAATTTCTATTGCACAAAATCCAGTCCTTCATAGTAGGTCTAAGCATATAGAAATTAGGCATTATTTTATCAGAGAAAATGTAGTTAAAAATAAAATTAGCCTATAATTCATTTCTACTGATTTACAAAGAGCTGACATTTTCACCAAACCCTTAAATGAAAAGAAACATATTTTCTACTTAAATCAGTTAGTAATGATTAATGGTGAGTCTTTAAATTGAAATTTGTTATGAGATCGACGAACTTCTACTTTTCGTCGAACGGAGTTCAACGAATTTTGAACTTTTCGTCGAACGAAGATCGCGGAGTTGCAAACCTTTCATCGATCGACGAATTTCAACCTTTCGTCAAACGGAGCTCGACGAATTATAATACTTTCATAAATCTCCAATCGAACATAGATCTACGAATTGTATTTCTTTTGTGAAATTTTCGTCAAACAGAGTTCGATGTTCTATTTTTCGTCGGACGGAGTTCGTCTTTTCAACTTCTGAAAATTATATTTAGGTTTCCATCAAACTCTATCACACACATTCTTCATTTATCTTGCGCTTGACCTTTTTTGTTTTGTAGGACAATGATGATTTCACAAGCGACTCTCACAACAATGAAGTTTGATGCAGGATTTGATATAGACATGGACTCCTTCATTCACTCAGATCAAATATTTAAGGATATCTTGCAACTATTTGAGGCGCAACATCTGAGACACTTTATGACTACCAAAATCAAACTTCCAGTCGTAAAGATTAAATAATGTATTGATACTGCCGAGATTCGGGATAACTCAACCATTATTGGTTCAATCTCAGGCAATCAGGTTCCTCTGACACCTGAAATTCTTTTTGAAAATTTCAGTTTTGTTAATGGAGAAGATGACAAAGAGTTATCTAGTATAGATTTTAATGTTATGCTAGATAGATTGGGTCACTCTCATGGAAACCATAATCATTTATTGAAAAAGAACTTTTCTATAGAATATAAGTTCTTAGCAGATGTGGTAGACAACGTACTTCTAGGCAAACATTCAACCCATGATTATGTTACCAGACACCAATTCCTTTTGATGTGTACTCTGGTGGATCAGAAAACCATTAACTGAGGGTCAATTCTATTTGATTCCATTAAGAAGAAGGTTAACTGCAAGTCTGGAGGATATGGCAGGATACTAGGAATCTTTCCATAGGCTAAGTGTCCAGAGGTGTTGGTCTCTCATACCATACACATTAATGTCTCCAAGACGATTACCTCTGCCCAATTTGGAAAATGGGAGAGGGTGATTCCTAAGCCTCCAAGGGCAGCTCCATCTAGGGCAGCTTCTGAAAGCACCATGGCTATCCCAGCCACTCTCCCTATTCCAGAAGATTTTTTTGCTCCTCTTGTTTCTTCCACTCCACATTCTCCACAACTTTCACCTAAAACTTCCACACCTCCTTCTCAACAACCCACTTTATCTGAAGAAGTTCCATCTTCAGCCTTCGCTATCAATTCCCCTATTCCTCAGTCAACTCAACAACTTAATTTATTTGAAGATATTACATCCACATCCTTCCA
This sequence comes from Platanthera guangdongensis, assembly GCA_039583875.1. NCBI lineage: Eukaryota > Viridiplantae > Streptophyta > Magnoliopsida > Asparagales > Orchidaceae > Platanthera > Platanthera guangdongensis. Next base: position 85,340,892 of record CM077151.1, read on the forward strand.
TACAATTCCCCCATTCATCAGTCACCACATTCATCTCCACTTCATTCAACTCCACTTCAATTATCTCCACCTCATATCTCTCCACCTTATATATCTCCACCCATCCAGGAGACTATTCCTGATGGCATTCCCCATGTCATCAATACTACATCTATTCCTCAAGCCTTCTTCATTTGTCCAACCTGTGTAAACAGGTCTGCTCCCTCTTCTTCTACTCAAAATCCAACCTCTGCATCTACTCAGAATGCTTCTGAGTATATGTTTGTAGATTTTTCATCTATTGCTACTCAGCTTCTTGACTTCATCACTCTCACACTCAAGAAACTCTTAGATGAGGCTCTGGATCCTGTTATGGCTTCTATCTCTGAACTTTCTTCTAAATTAGCCACTTCACAATCTGTCCCTTCTTCTGGGGCCTAGATTCAGCTTTCCCTGGATCTAAGCAGGGGTAGATGCTTAATGAAGAAGCTCCAATTGCTGCAAAAGTTCCAGTTACAGCTATTGCAGAAGCTCCAGTTATAGCAACAATAATTTTTGTTCAGGATTTAGAAATGATCAGTGCAGTTGAGGATGAGTTGTTAGCAGATCCATAGGACATTACTGTTGGTGATGTGATTATTCATCCCATAGTTAATTTACATTCTTTGTTATCATTTTTTGATTTACTACATAGTTATTCACCTAGCATATCGGTTTATGAATAAGATCTCTCAAGAGCAGTAGTTTGCTACTCTGCTACCATTGATGCTTTAGTTTTAGAAGAGCTTGGATCTAGTTTCAGAGTTGTTTTACTAGTTCTACTCCAGTCTCACAACCTATAGTAGTTGATAATATAATGAATATTATGGGAATGTTCATTCCCCTCCTACTTTTGCATGGGATGAAACCCTTATGCCCAATTTTGATGATCTTCTTAATTAATATATAGAAGAGGCAGCTAATATAAATGATGTTTATAAACATCCAGAGGATCAGTTTGACGATAATACTGATTTATATAAAAAGATTGATACTTTATATGATTAGCATAAAGAGCATTCAGATGTTAATACAGAGTCTGATGAGTCAGAAGATTCTGCTTCTAAGAAAAGAAAGTTAAGTAAAAAGGCTCCAGCTAAGGTTGCTCCTCAACCTACTTCTACAATAGACATACCTTATTACATTCTTCATGGAATATCTCTTATTCCAGACCTTGCATACTTTATGAGGTACTCCAAAAATGAGTAGAAGAATAGGAAGAAAATGAAGAGATACCATTCACCTCCAAAGTCTTGGAGAAGACCTCCTCCTCCAGCAGCAGGATCTATAGGAGGTGTATCTTGCTCTTAGAGGCGTACTTCACAACATTGTAGACCAACTCAGGGCAGGTAGGATATACCTATAAGGTCTGAAACTTATAGCAGTCAAAGCATTCAGCAACACTCAAGTCAAGAAAGGCCATCTTCAGTAGTATATGATCCAGAATTAGTTCCAGTCTGCAGAATGACAAGATTCAATGAGCAAGTTGCCCTTGCTCAGATAAGGAAAGCAAGGACAGAAGGTAAGGACACCTCTAAATTCTCTACTATGTCCTCCTATAGGCAACAGGAACTTGAAAGATATCAGAAGAGAAATATGTTTAATGTTGATGAGTATATGAGTTTGCATCCTCAAGCAGTTGAAAGTCTTTGATTACAAGGGTAGCTAATCACCTAGATGGGGGGGTGAATAGTTTATTGCAGTCTTTTGTAGTTCTTTAAAATCTTCTATGACTTATGTCCTACTGTGTATACATAATTCAGCTTTCAAGAACATAATACTCAGTACAGCAAAATACAAGACACATCACACTAGATTTTATAGTGGTTCCCTAGTGTATGGGTACATCCACTTTCCCTCTCTGGCTTTCTAACATATGTTAGTCAAGGATCTTCTCCAAAAACTATGGATCCTCAGAGATTACAGCACGATCCCACCGGATCAGTCAGTCTCCACTGAGACTTACAACACAGGCTCACCGCCCTCCACACAGCAATCTCCTAACTACCAAACATAGGCACAACTGCCCTTAACACAGGCTGTGAGAAACACCACCACACAGATCCACACAAGGATCTAATCACACAGCATTTATAATTTAGGCTTTACAACACGGTCACACAGATCTCTCACACAGCCTTATCATTCTAGGCCTCAACACATATCTATCACAGATCCACAAATTTTGAAAGAGGAATGTTGATTCAACTCAAGATAAATTGCTCCCTGAGTCGATTTCTTCCTGGGCTAAGAAAATCCAAGCTCTAACTGCTTCCCAGCAACAAGAAAATTGATCTTCAATGGTCTGTGGCTTGTGCTAGAAATTCCTCAGAATCTTGATTCTGTACTTGCTGATGAAAGAGGGGAAGACGATCTTTAAACAACCAACTTGTAAGGAAGATTGTGATTCCTCTGCCTTATTCTTTTGTCTAGTCAGAATCTGGCACAGATATCTTTTTCTTCTTCGATTAAGAAAATGATCTTCAGATTTGGCTCAGATTGAATCGTGAAGCAAATTCAGCTAGGGCTTGCCGAGTCTGATTCGTCTTCCTCAGAGATATCCTCTGTACTTGCTGTAGCAGATGTTGATTTCACCAGCGAACAAAGAACCCCTTCAGATTTAACAATTTGAAGTTCTTGGCTTTGTAACAATTGCGGATGAAGACGACGAACTCCCACTTCTCATTTTTCATAATAAATTAATTAATTTTTAATCTTGATCTCAACTGCTATTTATAATACCATCAATTTGTCGGATGATTGACACGTGTCCTAGTTTTAATGGTGGTTAAAACCTCAGCTTAATGAAATTGAAATTCACTGTAGACTGACGGTGACGTTAATGTCGAATTGTAACATTTAAATAACGAATCTGAAATTCATTGACTTGTTGACTTTGCCGACGTTAGCATAATTCTGGACTTAGAAAAATCAAACATCAATCCAGAAATCCTCAGTTCGACGAACTCAAAACTCAGTTTGACGAACCCGAGCTCGGTTCGACGAAAAAGTGAAAGCTGAGTTTGACGAATTCTAAACTCAGTTCGATGAACCCAGAGCTCAGCTCGACAAAAAGTGAAAGCTGAGTTTGACGAACTCTGAACTCAGTTCGACAAACTCAGAGCTCATCTCGACAAAAAGTGAATAAGCAATACTCAATGATTCTGGACTTAGAATTTTCTACAGCTCTGCTAGCGTTGAGAGTATTAGCCTCACTCAACACATTTTGTGTTAGCCATATTCTTCTGCCCTTTCTGCTTAAAAACATTGAGAGAATTGATTGTATAAGCTTTACTCAATGCTTTTATACTTAACCTTATTTTCTAGAATCTTGCCTTCTTGCTGAAGTTTGGCGTTTTGTGTGTTGAGTGAACTGGCTTCACTTAACGATTCTGCACTTAGCTGAATTCTTGTTTCTTTACAGGAACACTAGACTCAAAGCCTTTTGATTTGATATTGAGTGAATGAGCTTCACTAAACGCCTCTGTACTTTGGCATTGACAGAATGTCCTTGACTCAACGATTCTGGCCATTTGGCATTGAGTGAGTTGAGCTCACTCAACGTCTGTGGACTTGGCCACATTTCTGCCTTTTCAATACTGTAAGCTTTGACTCACAGCCTTCTCTCAGTGTTATTAGCTGTATGACGTTGACTGTCAGCCTTATCTCAGCGCTATTTGCTATATGGCATTGTCTGCCAGCCTTCTCTTAGTGCTATTAGCTGTATGGCATTGACTGAGCTTGCCACATTCAATGCTTTTGGACTTAGGCATTTTTCTGAATTTCCAGCTTATCACTTTGAGTCCACCTGTCATTGTCTCTTGAACTATATGTCCAATCATTTTGACAAAGACAAACCTGTATACATGAACTTAAACATACATCAAATACAACTATGTGTATATCATTGACCAGTTTGACTTCTTACAAATATAGGACATTGGGATCAATGGACCCAAATGCAGTTGTTCCAAGAACCACTTCCCTGAAAATCATTGGTTCTCAAGATCTTAAAATGAGTAAAATAGAAGCTGAAGATCCTACCAGGAAGCTATTTTTACCAAATCATCTTCAGATTCTCCTCCAGCTGCTCCACAAAAGGATTCTTAATTTTTGTTTATGCCTTTTAAACTTTGTTCTTGTTTATAAACTTTCTCAAAACACCTTTTATATATCTACTGAAAATTTTATTTTGCTAGATATTTATACATTGTGTTTTTGTTGTTTAATAGTTTCCTCACCCAAATTGGTGGAGATTGTTGGAACACCCTATTACTGATTTGGGCTAGGATCACAATTATATATTTTGGATGATTATTTTACCCCAACTTGTATAGACTAGGGTCATATGTTTATTTACAGGGTTGTTACTTCAGAGGAATTCTAGAGAAGTTCAGTTCGACGAACGCTGAGCTTAGTTAGACGAACGTCAAGCTCAGTTCGATTAACTAAGATTCTTAACTCTGAGTTTAGCTCGACGATCGCTGAGCTCCATTCGACTAACTTTGTTCTCACATATAAAACTTAGCTCGATGAAAGCCAACCTCAGTTTGACGACTTCCAGTCTCTGTTCGACGAAAGCAGAGCTCTGCTCGACGAATGTATTGCTCAGTTCATCCAAGCTCTGTTTGACGAAGGTCAAGCTCAGGTCGACAAATTCCTTACTCAGTTCAACGATAAGGTAGTTTCTATATTTAGATGAAGAATTATTTTTAAAGCTTAATTACAATCAGTTACAAATCTGATATTTAATGCTAATTTTTCTAATTTAATATAGCCGTTTAAGGTAACATTAAATATGGATTTATCACGGAGTTTTAATTTTAATTAACTCTAGGGTAGTTACAAATATCAAGGATTGTTCAGGCGTTTCAGAATGGTTTTAATTCAATTGTTTGAATCCTTTTCAGATATTATATATTTAGAAGATTGCTGCTTCAAATGCGTTGCTGACTTACTGACTTAGAGATATAGAGATAAAAAGAGATACTTTCACTCTACTTCACACTCTCCAAGAGATATACTATTTCATATCTATCTGGAACATCTATTGTAGAGCAACAACACTCAAGAAGGCCTACACCATGAAGAAAAGCTCTCCTCCCTTAATCATAAAGTCTATTCAAAATCACGGGGAGCTTTTTGCAAATATCATCCACAAAAGTCTTCTCAGAGATTCTTGAAAGAGAAGACAATAGACAACACTTTTAGTTTATTTCTAAAATGTGTACATTGTTATAACTCAATTAAAAAGTTAATCCTTGGTTCATAAGTCACCTGATCAAAAGACTTATATTTGGTTTTTGGGCACCTGATCAAAAGCTCAAAGGGTTGCTAGATCTCCCTTAGAAAATAGATTTTCTAGTGGCAGGGCACCTGATCAAAAACCTGTAGTGGATTCCTACCAGGGTGTTAGAAGAGTAGACATACCCAGATTTATTGGGGAACTACTATAAAATCCCTGTGTCGTCTGTGATTGATATACTTTCTAGTGTGTGTAGTGAGTTTCTTATATATATATATCACTTACTATAAATACGCTATAAAAATAAATTAGAGTTTTAAAAATACTCTATTCACCCCCTCTAGAGTAAAGTTATATCTATCCCTCAGTTTCATAGTTTTTTGTTGGAACGAAATAATTTGAAGTTTTGATAAACGACACAAACTTTATTCACCCCCCACTAAGGTTGGCAACTAGATCCAACACCCGTGATCTGGGGCGTGTAACATCCCTCAAACTACTAGACCCCTAAGAATGATTTTTCATGATCAGGTCATGACAAAACCCCAAGAAACCCAAGAAGACAATGAACTTCGGATGAAGGTGAAAACCACTTTAGGCGCAAATAGTAATTTTCAATTACCCAACATAGGGCTTGACTCTAGGGCTTCAACTTGAATCCATGACCCCACCATAGCACCTCTAACCCTTTAAGAAGTCCATAGGGTCACCAAGGACCCATTGGGATCAAGCAAAAGGGTCAAGTTGATCAAAGTCAACCTAACCCTAAATGGGTCAAACGAGCCTATATAGGGCCAGTTACCCTTCCCTTAGCCAAATTGACCATACCCCCACCTTCCTAACCATTAAAGGAGGTCAATGGGTCACCAAGGACCCATTAAGGTCAAGTAAAGAGGTAAAGTTGACAAAAGTCAACCCTAGCCTCAAAATGGTCAAAGTGCTCTAACTAAGGGTCAACTGGCCTCCAAGGTACCAAGCCAACCCTACCCAACCATTCCTAGACCTTAAGGGAGGTCAATGGGTCACCAAGGACCCAATGGGGTCAACCCAAAAAAATAATTGACGCAAGTCAACTTAACATAGGTTTAGGTCAAAATAGCTCAAGTTGGACTAACCTAGCCCAATCCATTTGGGATAAGCCCAATTGAGTTGGTCCACTAGCCTCATGAGGTTTAGAATTACCTAAAATGCCACTCAATTTCTGGAGGTGATGAATATGAGAGAGATAGCTTCATCCCCTTTAATGAAGGAGAGAGAAAGTGAGAAAGAGAGGTCATTCATAGCCAAGGGAGGCCAAGAGACTCTCCACTCAATTCCCATGGATGGATTCATCTCCTCTGGACAGTTAGGAGAAGACCAGAGGGTTGTTTTGGCCATGGCAATGACAAGGGGAGGGGAATTTTAGATGGCCGAAAATCTTCTTCATGGTCATTAATGGTGAATCAAGCAATAGCCTCTCCTCTCCCCATCTGAACATTTTAAAAGCTCCACAAGGTCCAGAGCAATCATTTCCACCTTTCCCTTGAAGGAGTAGAGCACGTTTATTGTATAGTTGTAGAGCACCGAGCGGCGCCACCACCGGCCATGGCTACATGGCGATCAACTCGACTCCAGCCACCTCAGAAGGTCATATCCCTCTCCTCTTTTTCTGTTGATTGATCTTTATCCATTGGCCGCACGGTTTGGGATCAATTGACCCCAAACTGGCTGACTGAAAACTCCAGTTTTTGTGCTTTTTATTCCAATCTTAAATCCCGATTCTGACCTCCTCCGATCAGCCTACCACCGCCTATCGCCGGCCACCACCTCAACGAAGGTGGTGGTGGCATTGGCCGGCCGGGGAGGGGCTCACGTGGTAGGGAAATCACCTCCCAAAACCACCCATGATGGGCTGCTATGATCCGTCGGTTTCATGGGGATGATGAACAGATCCCGTCCATTCTTGCACCTAGATTCGTGCAGGATCAATTAGTTATAATTACATTTAATTCAATTCTATTACATAAAATTTTTGTGAATGTTTCAATTTAATAAAAATACTTAGAGGCCTTTTCTAGAAAAATGTTTAATATGAAATTTGTAGCCCTTGATGTCTAGTTTATTTTAAAATTTATTTCAACCCATTTAAGTCAGTGGTCTGACCACATCACTCAAAATGGCACAATTTATACCTAGAGCCAACCAGAGATTAAAGTGAGTGCCCCCATTAATCCATCCATCCAAATGCCCTAAAATTTGGACTGGTGATCACTCTTATCTATACTTATAACATATACAAAAATGAGAATTTTTGGACAACATTATTCTATAGTTTTTGTGAAAATTTAATACAATAGTTATGAATTATTTAAGGGGCCTATGTACTTCAAAACTAACCAAAATCTTGGTGGTTGTCCAATATTGTAATGATATGACCCTGGTAAAATTATCATCCCATTTGGGTTTGATTGGAATAGGTTTTGGAGTGACAAAAATTTGGTCCCCAAAGGGTGAATTAGTGCAAATGTATTCTTGATGGGTTGAGTGGCCAATCCTCACCCAAATGAGGTGAAACTTGGGTGACCGCCTCAAAGTCATCTATAACACCCCCCCCCCCAAGATATATTGAGTGCTTTGGGGTGGAGATGCCCTAAGGCCTAGTGTAGGCCCTAGAGTTGAGGTTTTGGGCCTAGTAAAGGACATGGGATTGTATGTCCTTAAATGACCTTGGAACTTGGAAGGTGAGTTCCTAGGGTAATAATAGGCTCTAGAGAATTATTTTAGGATTTTTAGTATCTTACACCTTCTTTGAATAATTATGGATGGTTTAGGGCACTTGGGTCCGATAATTATTTACATGCTCAAATGGATTTTGATGGTCATGAAACTGAGGCAGTAAACTTGATTTATTGATATTGTTCCCTAGAAATTTTATTGTGAATTTGGATTAATAATTGAAGCACTTCATTCACAGACCCTAAGTTTGATTCAATCAAAAGATAATTATTTAGGGATTGTACGCTCACTGAAAAATTATGAAACTTGGTTTGGGAACATTTTAGAATATAACCTTGCTCTGTGAAGTTTTACACAATTATTGGAAGTCTATTCATAAAAATTATTTCACAAGTGTTTTATTTAGAAGATTATTAGATGAATTAATGATGTGACCAAATAAACTTGGAAAATAATAAATCTTGGTCAGTAGTCCTTTTTATTTATTTAGGTCACCTGGTAATTTTCCTAAAATTTTTGGTTGAATATTTCTATTATTTCTTATTTTCTCTATTAATGTGGCTATTTACTCAATAATTATTTGGAGCTGAAAACCTTTTTGGAAAATTATAAATTTCAGTATTTATTGTTATTTTGATGACATACACTTGACATAATTTGGATAAGGCCATACCTAGACAGAAAAGTATACTTGATGTTCAAAGGCATTGTTGGCTGATAATACGTTTTGTAGTCTAAACTACTAGGGTAATTACTAGTTTTTAATATAGAAATCATGTTTGTAAAGTTTTATTTTGACCTCATTTTATATATATTTTAATACCACTAATGTTTTCTCTTATTTTTGCAGATTTTATCAATTTTCGGCCAAAATGACCCGACACGCCCCCCTGACCCACCCGTCCTGGGCGTGTCACCAGGCATGTAGCCTGATCCCAAGGAAGATTGTTGCCATAGCTCAATTCATTGATAAGAATTCGTCGAGATCATTTCGTCGAGAAAAATTCATCGAGAAGAATTCGTCGAGCTCATTTTGTCGAGAGGATTTCGTCGAGCTCATTCGTCGATTGGCGCAATTTCGTCGAACACCTCAGCCAAAGTTCGTCGAACGCTTCCAGCTCTTGCCGTCGATGAATTCTCCAATTCGTCTAATGTCTTCGGGCCATTTTCGTCGAATTCCTTCGGCCCATTTTCGTCAAACCCTCCAGCTCTGCGTTCGACGAATTCTCCCATTTTTGTCGAACACACCACCTTCTCTTTTCTGCGTTCGACGAATTCTCTCAAGTTCGTCAAACTCGCCCTTCTTTGACGAACTCTGAAAGTCCACCTAGTGTCGGCTATGTGCACCTATGGGGGGGGGGGGGATAGGTGACGTGTAGTTCTTTTGCGGAATTCACAGATGTACCTGCACAATAAAAGCAACAAACACAGAACACAGAATACACAGCTATTTTATAGTGGTTCCCCGACTTGGGTACATCCACTTTCCCCCTTCGACCTATCTCCCCAACAAGGGACGACTCGGTAACTTCTCCAACGGGATTGAAATCCAATCCCTTCACTAACGGAAGGAGCCCTTCCACACGTGAGAGTCAACACTCCCACAAATCGGGTTGCACCCAACCCTTACACCGCGGAACAAAAGTTCCTTTACAATAAAATAACAGTAGAATGTACACGTGATACAAACTTCTCTTGGAGACTCCGGTGTTCCTCTTTGGTCGACGACGTGTTCTTGAAGTCGATGAAGAGTCTACGACCTTGGTCTTGCTTGGAGAAGATCTCCCCGGAACCGGCGGCGGCACACGAGCGGCGGCTAGCTTCGGGATCGGCGGCTACGAAGAAGAGCAGTCGCTGAACTTGGAGATCCAAACTTCGTTGCGAAGCAAGCTCGGTCTACCAACGGTCACACGAGGATCGGTCGTCTTGATCGATTCGGATGGGAAGTGTTTCCGATCAACGAATCGAGAGACAAAGGATCTCTGGATAGACGCGTGAGACACAAGCCTTGCTAAGCTTCTGTCGCCGGAGATCGGAAAGAGGAGCGATCAGCAGCGGCGACCACTTGACGCGAGCGGCGGCGGCGGAGCGGAGCGAGTTCGCGGATTTAGGGTTACGTCGCCGCTCGTTTTTCTTTTTCTCTTATGCGTCATTTACTGTTCAAAAATACTCATGTATTTATACTGTAGTATTCTCAAATATGACCGTTTGTGGGACCCACAAAAGAAATCCCCAAAATCCGGTTCAAATAAGTCCAGAAGCAGAATCCGGTCCAGCAGCAATCTGAGGAAACGTCAAGTAAAAATCGGCGAGAATCGCAGACGATTCTCGATGAATCGGCGAGAATCACCAAGTGATTCTCGACGATTCGTCGAGAATCGTTTGTGATTCTCGTCGAATCACTTTTCGATTCTCAACGAATTGGACTTGGTATTCATGGGCTGCATGACCACTGGTTTGGCGGGAATTACAAGTGATTCTCGCCGAATCTTGCTTGGCACCATATTGAGATGGCCAGAAGGAGTCGGCGAGAATCACTGATGATTCTCGTCGATTCGGCGAGAATCACCAAGTGATTCTCGTCGATTCGGCGAGAATCACTTGGTGATTCTCGTCGAATTTGCCTTGGACGATTTTTCGTCTTCCACCTAGGAGCTGCTCCTTGATCCTCCATGCTCCTTGTCTTCTCTTGCATATGAGCGGTCCTGTACTTGAAAGTAAGTGCACTCCAATAGAGAGAGTACATGTAGGCCAACACACTGATCTGCTCAACGAGGGATTACGTTGTGCAGACCGTGTATATTGACCTACTGCACCCTGACATTGGTGTGCACTTAGCGTGGAGAAGCTGCAAGTACAACTTGAAATGTTTCATCAAATACATTGTGAATTCATCTTAGCTTGACAGGGGGCTTCCTCAAATCTAGGTAATCGTGGATACAATACCCAACAATCTCCCCCTATTTGACGAAGCCAAAACCCTACTAGCTAAGATGAATAACACCTATCAAATAATAATTATAGCATTTAAAAATTAATTATGCAATACAAGGTAATAAATGCAATCAGAACAGGACTTGAGTCATTCACACATTCAAGAATATATATATATATATATACCAAGAGAAATATATTCACATGTAAGTCAGAATTGTTCACACGACAGTAATAATTGTTAAATGTTCTTAATACACAGTGACCAGCTATAAGATAGTGACTATTTGTCCTTAGCTCCGTCACCCTTAAGAGTTTGCGCCAAGTACTTTTTGCTCTGCCTTTCCATGTATTCCTTGGGCTTCGGATAGTACCTAGGAGGAGCAACTTTGTCTGGATCCTTGTTGTTTCTGAAGAAAATATTGCGTTTCGCTTCAAATGCTTTGTGCGTCTCCCATTCATACTGACTATATGCTTCATTTCGATTTATCTCTCCTCTTTCTTGCAGCAGGAAGGTGTCTAGGATGATGCTCCTTGAGACTGGGCTCCACCTTTCATTTCTTACCTCCTCCTCACTTAGTCTGATCCTCTTCTGAGTTGGTGTCTCCTTTGATGTCCCTTCCTGAATTTTCCTCTTTCCCCTTGCTTTAGCTAAGGCCTCCTGGTCAAACATGCTTCTCAGCTTAGATTTGGAGATGGCCCTAGCGTCAGCTTCATCAGTGAAAATATCAGCAGCACTTGTACTTACATTCTCAGCAATATGTACTTCCTCGGCAGCCGTAGAAGTCGCAGGAGCCTGAGCACCGGCAGGTTGGTCAGGTAGGACGACTCCTAACGTGCCCAGTGCCTGTTGTAGCATCCACCAGCAACTCTCATAGACGTAGTTGCTTGATTTCACAAAGTTTGCATCCATGCTTTTCTGGAGCTCAGCCATCTTAGCGATATACTCCTTCTCCCCCTTTTTGGCTTCTTCAGCTATGCAATTGGCATATGAGTGCAAGGAGTCATCAATATGCTTCGTTGTCTTGGTGAATTCATTGACCAGGGTCTGCTGATTTGCATTTAAAGTGACCATATTTCCATCAAATTTCTGAATATTGTTGGCCACAACGTGTGCGTTCTGATCGACAACCGCCAGAGTATCTGTATTCTTTTTCAGACCGGCCATTAGGAGTGTGACAGCTGTGCCGGCCGCAGTATACTTTTCTTCGAATTTCTTTTCCATCACATCCAGCTTATGGTTGATTTCCACCATATTCTTCAGCATGAGATCTTCAGAAGTCTTAATCTCTTGCAGCATTGTCTTCTGAGATTTATCAAAATAGGTTTTAAGCTCATTCACGATTCCATGAATTATGTGTACGGTGTGAATGGCTAGGTCATCGCGTAATGGGATAGCCGGAGGCACTTCTTGGCCTTGCTCTGGCTCGGCAGTAGATGCATCAGTAGAGCTGGATACCATCACAGTCTCTATGGGAGGAATGTTGGTGGCCTCATTTACCTCCCCCTCCACTGGTGCAGACTTATCAGTAGGAGGTTCATTAGTATCCGGAGACTCAAACACTTCATGGCCCTCATTCACAGCGTCCTCTCCGTCTGCATCCAAAAATTCATCCACATCAGCAGCTTCTTCCTCTTCTTGATCAGCAGAGTCCAGTGTCTCAGCTGCAGTTCCTTGAGTGTGTCTGTTCAGGACCTCCTCATCCTCCATCCCAGGTTCACTTTCTGCATGAACTTCGGCCACCGCATCCCTGGCCACCTGGGCGATGTCAGATATTATATCCATCTGAGAGGGTAGAGTCTCCCCCTCGATTCCTGCAGTCAGGGTATCAGGAATTTCACGGGGGGAGGATGCTGGAGATACTTCCTCGTGCTCTTCCACAGCCGGCTGCCCGATGCGCCGCTCCCATCGATCAAATACAGTAGCATCCATCTTTTTCAAGTAATGTAGAGGAACTCCTTTGCTCATGTCGAATTTATCTCCGTTGAGCTGGTTGAGATATAGACTGATGATGCGGCCGAAGCTCGGAGTGCCCAGAGAGTCCTTGATCTTTTGAAACATCAACTCTCCCCAGTTGAACCTCTTTCGGCAGACCACGGCTATGAGAATTTTGAACATATCTCCGGAGATATGATCATGGGAGCCTGGCTTACAGATGAGTACTTTTCCTATGATGTCGGATAGGAGCTTCCCTTCTTCATTCATCTCTTTTCGTTTTACTGATCGTGTGCCTCTGGGTAGACCGCAGAACAGGAGGGTTCTGGCTCTGTCCTCGTCCTCCAAATAGTCTTCCTGCTCCGCACTTGAGAGCTGCAGGTAGCGTGTTAGCTTACTGGCAGACATCTTTACTTTAGTCCCCGCCACCTTACTCTTGATGATGGAGTCTCTGTTTCGAAGCCTTGCTGTAGAAAAGAACTCCAGCACTTCTTTATCTAAGACTTTGCAAGGATGCTCCAATACGAAGGTTAGTCCGGCTTCTTCCAGCATGAGAACGATGTTCCGGAACTCGTCCGAGGCATGAGAGAAACCAGTGCGAACCAGTTCGCAACCAGAAATCAAGCCTGCAGTCGTCCTTGGGGCCATTGAGGATCTAAACGGAAGCCCGACGCCAAGCATTAGTGTATATTCAAAAAGAAGGCATCACATGAGTTCGGCCTTGAAGCCAGTGAGGAGGAGGTTACCTAAGGGCTTCGGTGGAAGAGAGTTGGTGAGCTTCGGGAAGAGCTTCGGCGGAGGGATGAGTATCCCGTGGGGTACGACCTAGTTAGAATCACGCACAGAAGCGATTCGACTGGGTCGACGAGAGCTTCAGAGGGCTGCGAGAGTCGGCGAGTTCACGTAAGAGCACTTGCGCGAGGAAGGCGAGGGCGTCCAGAGGTCTCCTGCGCGAGTCAAGAGGAAGGTGAACAGGCGGAGTTCTTTCGACGGGATTTATAGGAATCGTCGGGATTCGGGGGAAGTCGAGCGGTCGCGAGTTCCTTGGACGGGATTCGGCGAGATTCGTCTAATTGGGGTTCTAATACCGTTTGTCTAATACATCAAAGGGACATAAAATGGGTCGGCGAGATTCGGAGTATATATTGATGTTTTACTTGACTACTTTGGGAAGCATTGCACCATTTTAGATTTTCCGATGTCAAGTTACTAAAAAGGAATGATAAATGCAAGTATATTCTAAAGTCAATCTAGTTGAATTTTACTGAGGTTTTTGCAAAGTCTTCTAAAAGTCAATTGTATGTTGTCGAAATTTACGACATGTCCTCGAATGTCAAGTTAATACAGGATTAATACATACATGTTTGTTATAACGACACTTTATTAGGATTAGAACGAGACCTCTTCAGACCCTTCTAGGTGTCAACTGTGATGTGTCAAAATTCGCAATGACATATCTTTGTTATCCTTTTATGGATGTGTAATGGTTTGCATGTCGCGTGATAATTTCTCCTTAAAGGTGCACACATATATGAGAAGCATGAGTATACTTATACACAAGGATAAGAATATATATATATATATATTTAATTTGAATGAGGATGCATCATGACACAAGTCCTTGAACTGATCAAAGTTACCTGGGATAAGGAGAGTCATCGTCTTAGTCCCACAGGTAGAACATATCGGTAGCTTACAGTGATTATGCTCAGCAGGTAGCGCGTCTGTTATTGTAGACGCTTGTTCCATGTTAGCCTTGAGCCACGTACTGTCTAGTTCCCAAGTATTCACGGGGATCTAGACTACCCTGCAAAACAGAATTACTTTACCTTAGGAACCCAAATCATATTGGGCCCTAGGTTTCTATTAGCATGAACACGCATCTGCTTTCCTTGAGAAAACCTGTTTGGAAGACTGCCTCTGTCCCTATAATGTGGAGAAGCCCTTGCTGTGGGCACAGAGAGGTTGTGCCAACAGTCAATGGCAAAGTGTCCCACTTTGCCGCAGCACCAACAAGAGTGAATGTTGTATCTCCGTTTTTGACCTGATCTAGTGACTGATGTAGTCACGGTCCTAGGTCTCAAAGGGATAGGGCATGTTCTTGTTGCACAAATTCCTCTTCCATCGAGGCATGATGAAGGGTGGAACGAATGCATGATGTGAGCGTTATGAGGCCGAGCAGGTGGTGCCATTCTTTCAGGCATCTTCCTTGCTGAGGCTCCATGACGCTTGACATCGTGACCTCTATTCTCCCTATCCCGTGTCCTCGAATGGAGAGAATTCTTCTGTGAACCAGGACCTGCAGATCCCCACTTTGTTGTGGCAGTGGCCGTGAATATAAAGGGCTCAGAATGAGCCTTAGGTATTTCTTCATGGGTGGCCATGACGCCTCTTGCACTATGGACATTTCCACATGGGGACAACTCACCCTTACAGTGACCACGATTATTCCTGTGGTCATACCTGAAGGCATGATGAGTGGCCTTCCCGCTTGGAGTGGGAGGTCGGAACACCGTTTCCCCATTTCTCCATCCCTGGATAATCCGGGAGATCCACCCGGTTTCTTGTTTTCTTTTTATAGCATCAACTTTGGAAAAGTTGGATACTATACGTTTCTCATTGTCTAGACTATTCTCTAGAGCTGAGATCTTAGAGTCCTTGACCTTGTTGGACGCCAATTGGAGAACCAACAAGATCTTCAGTCGAGCAATCTCTCGAGCTTGCTCCTCAGCAAGTAGATTGCTTTCCTGAAGTGCTCTCTTCAGGGAATCAGTATTTTCTGGAGGAGAGCAGTTTCTGTCTTCAGAAAAGTCAAAAGATGTGGGACAGGATGAAGATGATACCTGCTCATCAGGGTTATTGTCATTAGAATCAGTGACCAATGGTTCTTCCTCGTCGGAGCTGCTTTCCTCACTATCGTCTTCAGTCTCAGACAAAGATACTGGAGCTCTGATGCAATCAGAAGGATCCTTGCATTCATCTTCAGAAGTGAGAACCCCCACATATGCTTCATCCTCAGATTGGCAGCAAATTTCAGCTTCCTCTGACCCCCCCATCAGCTCTGAGATCATCATCCACAGAGATTTAGCAGTTTTACATTTCTCCAACCTGGAGTGAGAGGCTCCAGACCATACATCCATAATAATTTGTCGAATCCTCTGGTCCAGTTGGAAAAACGAGAGTTCCATCTCTGTCATCTCAGGAATACACATGGGCACTTGGGTCCCCGAGTCGGTGGTCTTCATAGGGATAAATGGACCCTCTTCCAGGATGAGGGATGCTCGAGGATCAATGGCATCCAGGTGAAATAACACTCTCATCCTCCAGATAGGATAATAATCCTTTGTGCATGCAGGGAGTTTGAGTGGCAATACGTCATAATCCAGATCCATGCTTCTGACACTGGTGGCAGGATTCACCTCAAGGTGTTAGCCTTTTTATTGAGGAACCTGCCTCTGATACCACTTGAAAGTCCACCTAGTGTCGGCTATGTGCACCTATGGGGGGGGGGATAGGTGACGTGTGGTTCTTTTGCGGAATTCACAGATGTACCTGCACAATAAAAGCAACAAACACAGAACACAGAATACACAGCTATTTTATAGTGGTTCCCCGACTTGGGTACATCCACTTTCCCCCTTCGACCTATCTCCCCAACAAGGGACGACTCGGTCACTTCTCCAACGGGATTGAAATCCAATCCCTTCACTAACGGAAGGAGCCCTTCCATACGTGAGAGTCAACACTCCCACAAATCGGGTTACACCCAACCCTTACACCGCGGAACAAAAGTTCCTTTACAATAAAATAACAGTAGAATGTACACGTGATACAAACTTCTCTTGGAGACTCCGGTGTTCCTCTTTGGTCGACGACGTGTTCTTGAAGTCGATGAAGAGTCTACGACCTTGGTCTTGCTTGGAGAAGATCTCCCCGGAACCGGCGGCGGCACACGAGCGGAGGCTAGCTTCGGGATCGGCGGCTACGAAGAAGAGCAGCCGCTGAACTTGGAGATCCAAACTTCGTTGCGAAGCAAGCTCGGTCTACCAACGGTCACACGAGGATCGGTCGTCTCGATCGATTCGGATGGGAAGTGTTTCCGATCAACGAATCGAGAGACAAAGGATCTCTGGATAGACGCGTGAGACACAAGCCTTGCTAAGCTTCTGTCGCCGGAGATCGGAAAGAGGAGCGATCAGCAGCGGCGACCACTTGACGCGAGCGGCGGCGGCGGAGCGGAGCGAGTTCGCGGATTTAGGGTTACGTCGCCGCTCGTTTTTCTTTTTCTCTTATGCGTCATTTACTGTTCAAAAATACTCATGTATTTATACTGTAGTATTCTCAAATATGACCGTTGTGGGACCCACAAAAGAAATCCCCAAAATCCGGTTCAAATAAGTCCAGAAGCAGAATCCGGTCCAGCAGCAATCTGAGGAAACGTCAAGTAAAAATCGGCGAGAATCGCAGACGATTCTCGACGAATCGGCGAGAATCACCAAGTGATTCTCGACGATTCGTCGAGAATCGTTTGTGATTCTCGTCGAATCACTTTTCGATTCTCAACGAATTGGACTTGGTATTCATGGGCTGCATGACCACTGGTTCGGCGGGAATTACAAGTGATTCTCGCCGAATCTTGCTTGGCACCATATTGAGATGGCCAGAAGGAGTCGGCGAGAATCACTGAGAGTCGATTCCGAGAATCAGAAGTGATTCTCGCCGATTCGGCGAGAATCACTTGGTGATTCTCGTCGAATTTGCCTTGGACGATTTTTCGTCTTCCACCTAGGAGCTGCTCCTTGATCCTCCATGCTCCTTGTCTTCTCTTGCATATGAGCGGTCCTGTACTTGAAAGTAAGTGCACTCCAATAGAGAGAGTACATGTAGGCCAACACACTGATCTGCTCAACGAGGGATTACGTTGTGCAGACCCGTGTATATTGACCTACTGCACCCTGACATTGGTGTGCACTTAGCGTGGAGAAGCTGCAAGTACAACTTGAAATGTTTCATCAAATACATTGTGAATTCATCTTAGCTTGACAGGGGGCTTCCTCAAATCTAGGTAATCGTGGATACAATACCCAACAAACTCTTCCAAATTCGTCGAATACCCCCTCCTCCTTCTGCGTTCTACGTTTTCTTCCAAATTCGTCGAACGCCCCTCCTCCTTGTGTGTTCAACTTTTTGTTTCAATTTCGTCGAATGCTTCCAACTCTGCGTTCAACGAATTCTCCAATGTTTGTCGAACTCGCCCTTTTTCGTCGAGCCCTCTCTGCATAAAGCCTAATGCCACATTTAAAGAATTTCCGCTGCTGCACGTCAATAGTATTGACACGCCCCCACTACAAGGGCATGTCCCCGGGCATGTACCACATTTTCCCTCGATTGGAGGATTTCTGACCACTGATTGAAGCATAACGTGCCTTACACACCCACCCTACATGGGCGTGTCTTAGGGCATGTCCACCTATGTACCGAAGAAATCATCATTTCCGTCAGAATTCATCTCCCGAGGTCATCACGTACCTGACACGCCCCTCTGACACACCCTCTCCGGGCGTGACAGGGGGCGTGACCATCCCGAAAAAAGTCTATAAATTCAGACCACCCCATGTGTCCAGGATAGAAGTTTTGGGGAGAGGGGAGGTGCTGCTAGTTCTAATCTTAGTTTTTGTGTTTCCGCTCTCTCTCTCCCACTCCATTTATTGTTTTATTCTTCATACAATGTACTTTCATTACTTGTAACCTCTTTTTATTAGTGTAATATCAGTAGTTAGCTCTCTTTTTCATGCACTTGGAATCTTCATTCCTAGTTGTAATCCCTTTTTGTGTTTAATGAAATTGTAGTTAGCTTTCTCTTTCTCTCTTTCTCTCTCTTTAGTTTTCTTGCACCTTTATTATTTACCCCTCTCTTTCCCTATTACCATGAATAACTAATCCTTATTTGTACTCGATCACGATGATCTGAGAATAAGTTGATCAAGTTATGATGTTTTAGCTTTCTTTTTCTTGTTAAAGTAATTACCTATGATTTACTCTTATTTTTTATTTAGTGGGACTATATTGCCAGTATATAGTATCCATTTGTGTTTTCAATCTTAGTTAGCCAAGAGGCTCGTAGATTGAATCGATCACCCAAGAGTAAAGAGAGTTGCACGCACCCCTTGAGAGAGGCAGACGTTAAACCTCCTGGATTGGAGTGAAATCCAATAGCGGGGTTCAGAACGTAAAGCGAGCTTTAGGCCTCCGATTTGGACAAGAGTTCAGTCGGAAATTCCTAAACTCAGGTGGGCATGACTTCGAGAGAAGCGTGTTCATGATTTAGGATCCTCCAAAGTCAAGGTGTTTCTCTTTATTTAGAATTAGTTTGTTATTTCATTTTGATTTTCTTATTTCAAAGTGATTCAAGATTGAGTACTCTCCTATTATCTTTAGTTCTAACCTTTTATTTCTGCAAGTAATTTAGTTTTCTTTTTAGCTTAGAAATTTAGTTCCTGTTTTTAGTTTGTTAAATTAATCGAAAAATCATTTTGATAAAATAATAGTGATCTCCTCGAAGTAGAAGTAATCATTACGCCCCAGGGAAAATACAACCTTGATATAAATCTTTAGTATCATATACTATAAACGATAAGGTACACTTGCCTTTATCGGATATAGAATCAGAGAATATTATTAACTTCCACAATCCACTTCTCTTCTCTTTAACCGTTCCCCACTCCACCTTTACGATCACGAGTATCAAGTTTTTGGCGTTGTTGCCGAGGAATGTTTTGTTTTTTTGTAAAAAGGATAGCTATTAATTTTATCATTTTTTTTCTCACTCTCTTTTTTCTCTTACCCCTCTTTCGCGGTTGATTTTTTTTTTTGTGGATAGAATTTATTTTTCTTGTGGAGAGTTCGGTCACTATCGTAATGAATGTTTGGTTGGATATTCTTCATCCACCCATGATTTTGTTCCTTCCGGATCAGACCAATTTGGCCAAATTGATCCGTCCGTGAATTGTTTTCATGGGGTTATGATGATTTTCAAATGCCTTCCTACCATTCTCCTCCGAATTTTTCTGTTTTTTATTTTTCCAGAGATTTCTTGAATGGACATTTTGATCCTAGCCCTACTTTGAACTACTCATGGTGGAAACACCCTGATCATTCTTGGGGCTATGGTGATCATCAACCCATTCCATCTCAAGATTTCTCCGCTTTTTTCCCGCAAGTTTGTGCACCTCCTATTTTTTATTTTAGCAAAAATGAAAACATTGTTGATTATGCGGCATTTGATGAAAGAATCAATGCTCATTTCAAAATAATTTCTGACAATTTAGTTTCCCAGGCCGCAATTCTTTCTTTTCTTCCTCTGCCTCCTACTTATCTTTCGAATGATGAATCTTCGGACTTTCCGCCTTGCCTTCAATCACTCGTGGAAGATGATTATTCTGAAATTCCATTGTGCTTACAACCTCTCGAGGAGGATATTTCCCCCGATATCCCGATTCTTTTCAAATCTTCGGAGGAAGACGAACTTTCTTGTGGTCGATCTTCTGCGGAGATTGATTTTTCGGGTATCCTGTTTTTCTCCCAATCTACGAAAATGGTTGATATCCAAGTGGAGCAATAAGATCTTTCTATCCAAAAATTTCCTTGTGATCAACCGCCGCCGCCTTCTTCTTTTTCTTCTCTTAACCCTCCTTGCGAAAATTTCTCTTCTTTTTCTTCTTTTATTTTTCCTCCTAATTTAGTTTCTAGTTTTCCTTCCTTTCCCCCTTCTAATAGTTTATTTTCTTTTGCTAACAAATTTTCTTTTTCTAAATCTTTTTCTTTTTTGTTTTATTTAAAAATTAAAAATTAAAAATTACAAAAAAAAAATTTTATTTTCTTAGAAAAATATTTTGGCACTCGCGCCGCAATGCATATTACGCGAGTTGTCATTACATTTATCTTTCTATTTTCCATTTAGCTAACCAATAACGTCGAGCTCAACGACGTTTCAAACAATGAGCGCACTTGGGAGGCACCCTTGCGTATCTTTTTTGTTGTTGTTTTTTGTTTTGTTTTGTGCAGAAATAAGCTATCGGGTGTTTGTGCCGCTTCCCGCCTCTCCACTCGGACTCGAGTCTGTCTTTAGCTCAAGTTTGTGGAGTCGCATTTTTCAACGTCTGGGCATCGAGCGCTAGGGAAGCATCTTTTCCTTTTCTTTGCATTTCTTTTTCAATTCTGTACTTTCAATTCTATTTTGATTTCTCTCACTCCTTCCCCGCCTTTCTCCATTGAGGACAATGTCCATTTTAAGCTTGGGGGAGGATTTTCTCCTTCTCTTTTCTTTATTTTGTTTCCAAAAAAAAAAGAGAGAATATTTCTTAAAAAATATAAAAAAAGAGAATATCTTAAAAATGCAAAAAAGGAATATTTCAAAATAATAAAAAAGAGAATATCTTAAAAATGCAAAAAAGAGAATATCTTAAAAATCCAAAAAGTAGAAAATATTTCTATATATATATATATATATATATATTTATATACTATTTGTTTTTTACTTTAATAATTTAAATAAATTTTCGTATTTCAATAGTACCCCTTGCTTTTGTTTTGTTTTTTTTTCAAAATTCCTTATAACAACTTAACTAATTATGATTTTTCTAATCGTTCTTTTTAATTATGTTTCACAAGTAAAATATTGGACATCCTGTGTTTCTAATTCACGGTAGCATGTTAATGTGAAACGTTTTTCTAAAACTCGAACTTTATTATGGTTTTCGTTCTTTATTTTCTTTACCCTCTTAAAAATATTTCATCCATTATTTTCCTTTTTGTTTTTTTTGGATAATTTTTGTAATGTCAGCTTTTGATTAGCGTAGTAGATGTGAACGATCCAAGTCGGCTATTATTTCAATTTTCAAGATAATTTCATTAGTCTTCATTTATTATCTAGAATTTACTTTTTGAAAATTTTCAAATCTTATGCTTTAGATAAATTTGGAAACATGAAAATGATTTACGCCGTTTTTGTTTTCGTTTTAGCCTTCTTGCCAACCTAAAAAATTTTATCCCTAGATAGCCGCTTTTGGGCCTTTTTCCAATATCAATTGATAGTTCCACTTATCATCTCATTTTCACCAAAGTTAAAATGTTCCAACCTATCTAATCACACAAACCTTTTGAGTTTCATTAAAAATTTTCTTGATTATGATAGGGTTGTTTTTGTGATATTTTTGGAGAGCTTTTTGAAAAAGTATGCTCAAAAGATGTGTTTACTTTTGTTTGGCCAAATTCAAAATGAAAAGAAAAATTATTTATAGCCTTTGTTTTGAGAAAGAAAAATATAAAAAGGAAAGAAAAAAAATAAAAAAAAGAAAGAAAAATACTTTATTTATGATGAAATTTTTGAAACACTTTATTTTGGTTTAGTGTGATTTTAAGCCTTCATGTTTATCTTTGAATTCCACTCCTAATCATAATCCTAAACCAAACATTTCGATCCTAATAAGCCCTTTTGATTCATGTTTTTGAATTTTATTTTTTTAGCTAAGTAAAGAAGAAAAGTAAAACAGTAAAGTTTTGGATTTAAATTTAAATTTTTGTTATTTGATTGATATAGTTATAATGTATCTCTTGAATCTAGTAACGACTCAATGCGTTTTTTTCCCATTTTGTTGCTTTACTTAAATTTATTTAAAGAATTTTGTTAAAATTTTGGATGATCTATTTTCGTTAGTAAAGTTTATAAATTGTTAAAACATATTTAAATAACTGTTTTAGATTTATGTTTCACCTTCTCCCTACTTAGAATTTTGCATTGTACTTGTGTTAGCATAATTAGAATTTTCCTGATTAGTCACTTTTATGTTAGCTAGTTTTTATATTTTTGTATGTGGACAAGCAAAGCTTATGCTTGGGGGAATTTGATAATACGTTTTGTAGTCTAAACTATTAAGGTAATTACTAGTTTTTAATATAGAAATCATGTTTGTAAAGTTTTATTTTGACCTCGTTTTGTATATATTCCAATACCACTAATGTTTTCTCTTATTTTTGCAGATTTTCTCAGTTTTCGGCCAAAATGACACGACACGCCCCGCTGACACGCCCTCCCTGGGCATGTCACGGGGCATGTAGCCCGATACCGAGGAAGATTGTTGCCAGAGCTCAATTCGTCGAGAAGAATTCGTCGAGATCATTTCGTCGAGAAGAATTCATCGAGCTCATTTCGTCGAGAGGATTTCATCGATCTCATTCGTCGATCGGCCCAATTTCATCAAATGCCTTCAGCCAAAGTTCATCGAATGCTTCCAGCTCTGCGTTCGACAAATTCTCCAATTTCATCCAACGTCTTCGGCCCATATTCATCGTACACCATCGACCCATTTTCATCAAACGCTCCCAGCTCTACGTTTGACGAATTCTCCAATTTTCGTTGAACACACCACCTTCTCTTTTTTGCATTCGACGAATTCTCTCAAGTTTGTCGAACTCTCCCTTCTTCGACGAACTCTTCCAAATTCATTGAACACCCCCTCCTCCTTCTGCGTTCGACATTTTCTCCCAAATTCGTCGAATGCCTCCTCCTCCTTCTGCGTTCGACGTTTTCTTCCAATTTCGTCAAATGCTTCCAACTCTGCATTAGATGAATTCTCCAATATTCATCGAACTCGCCCTTCTTTGACAAGCCCTCTCTGCATAAATCCTGATGCGTCAGTTAAAGAATTTCTGTTGTTGCATGTCAACAGTACTGACACGCCCCTATTACAAGGCCGTGTCCCCGGGCGTGTACCGCATTTTTCGGTGATTGGAGGATTTCCGACCACTGATTGAAGCATGGCGTACCTTACACCCCCACCCTGCAATGGCGTGTCTTAGGGCTTGTCCACCGACGTACCGAAGAAATCATCATTTCCATCAGAATTCAGCTCCCGAGGTCATCCCGTACCTGACACGCGCCTCTGACACAACCTCCCTGGGCGTGATAGGGGGTGTAAGACCCCCCCTTTTTTTTTCTTTTTCGACACCGGGGTCTTAGGCCCAGAACCGCCGTTTTGCGGTGACTCCTTCACGCCCTGAAGCGACATCACTACAAAGCGCCGATTCTGCCGGCCATTTCGATCACAGAAAAGTAGCATAATAGTGAAGTAAATGTAAACTATCTGTCCACAGAGAATCACATGACATAATAAATATAACTCCACGAAGGGAGTGTCCACAGAAAGCAACATCAGAGTAGCAAAACGGGCTTATGCCCGGTACATCAAATCCTCACTACAAGATCTCTCATGCAGAAACAAAAGTAGAAAACTGCTCAGGGTCGAGACTCACGGTCCCGACTGTGTGAACTCCGGAGCTAGACTGCCCCACCTCCAAGCGCACCGGTCTCTGGGGCTGCTCCTCCATGCTGGTCTCCACGATCCCCTAAATGATGCGGTTCGAAAACCGTTAGTCTAAAAGACTAAGTCCTATCATCCCCCGCCCCTTCCCCCACGGCTCCTAAGCACCGAGCGGAGAGGATGAAAGGGGAGGACTTAATGGTGGAGAATAATCAAAAAGCAGATGACAACGGACCTATACTAGCAATTCTATAGACATAAGCTGAAATATGAAATGTAACCTTCACTTATGTGAAAAACACATAAGCCAAGGGGTCTTCTGCAAGGCTCCCATCGTATAAAAAGTCCCATACCAATTTATACGATGGGGTGTCGGTTATCAAACAGCAGTAAATATATATATATCCAAATTTAACCTTAATTTATAAACTTGCCCACACAAGCTTATAGACCAAGGGGTCGTTTTGCAGGTCCTAGAGTATAAGCGTCCCATTCCACTTATACTTTAGGTGTCAAGGTTAAAGGAGACGATTATGCTATGACATGCAAGTGGGTATGATGGACATGCAAGTGCAACACACACACCCGACTCTGTGCACACAGACCTTTAGTTCCCCCTTTCTGGAGCCGTTACCTCCCAGGATACCTCCGTAGTGGCAGACGGAAGCGGTGGGTTGGGCCTCGCCCACCTCTAAACCAGTAAAGCACTACCGGTCAGACCTATCGTACGCCTCAACGCTTGGTGCACGAAGCGGACTCCTGCGTACTCTTGCCGGCTGGCGCACCGGGCTTCTGTTGGCGAAGTGCTAACCACACTTGCCGAGTCAACGTATTGGCGTCGGTGCATCGACCCTCCGATACCGAAGACCCACCACCTTAATTTCCTTTCCTTTTATGCACATGCAAATTAGCGTAAACAAGAACCGAGCCGAAGCTCCCCGGACCAACACGTCCGTCTCAAACAATCGAGCCGAAGCTCCCCGGACCCAAAGTCCGCCTTTTAACCATCTGAGCCGATGCTCCCAGCTAACATCCGGTGCCATCAGTGTTGTGAAATGTGCAACCCTAATTACTAAGTTACTCTTTTCAGCTTGTTAAAACAGTTTACGTTAACCCAGGACTGCCCCCGGTATTCCCTGTGAAGGGCTCTCAAGGGGCACTAGGAACTGTGTTGGGATTACGCCCAGCGTTCCCTTTCGCAAGGTACTTATTTATTATTGGTTGATTCCCTTACCCATTATTTTCTCATGTTCCGATAAGCTAATCCTAGGGTGATTTGACTCCACTCACCTCGGGGAGGACGATCTTTCGTCGGACCCGAGCGCCTCTAAACCCCAGACAAAATAACACCCTACTCACTTATCTTCCAAGATGCACCTAAATCTATTTATCATTCCAGCAAACCAATCAAGACCCATCACATGTTCCCTAATTCATGTCCCAACTGCTTTTCTGCAGTATTACTAAATGCAGCCCACTTAAGCTATATGACCCGTAAAAAAGGAAGTATGTCATATGATCATCCAATGCTCATATAAAAATTATTAGAAGTCCATATGGGCATATGCAGACTGAATCCACAATTTCCTAATTTTTATGATTTAAATACTAATTTATTTATCTATTTTAAAAGCCAAAAGTTCCAAGGTTGAACAGGAAGTATAGGATTTAGGCAATATAAAGCTCCACTAAAATTATGATAAATGCAAGATGGGTAATCATCTAAAAATCCAGAAGCTCCAAATTTTCCAGCAAGATTTTAGCCCTTAAATAGTATTTCCAATTTATTCCAAAATAATTCATAAAAAGGGGATTTACAATGAAAATACTTTCAACAATTCATAGAAAATTCCAGGATGAATGTAAGGGCATATAAAACCTCTATGTAAACTTTCATAATTTGTTTGAAATAATTATTGCCCAAATTAATTAATTATCCTATTCTCAAAAATATGGCCTTGTAAAGAAAGTTCTGAAAACAGACCTCTAAAAATTATAAATAAATTTATACAAGTACTTTTTGGCCTAAATACCTCAAAACCTAAGCCTCATGATTTTTAAACAGATATATCAACCATAATGAATTTTCCTTACCAAAGCCCCTTTCTGAAATTAATGAAGGAAGTACCAAATAAAGTTAATTAAAAATTGTGATAAAATTCAGAGATGATCGACTAGAGCTATAATAACCTCTGACCAAGTTTCATCATATTTTAAAGCACATAACATCCATAATAAAATCAAACGTCATTTTGGGCCTTTTGGTAATTAACAAATGAAGTACTACAAATATTGATCACAATTCCTCAAGTAAATTATCAGAGATTTCAAATACCCTAATCCCCTCACTACCCAAATTTGGTTAAGTTTCAAGATGTTTAGCTAACCTAACCCTACACTACAAGTTTTAGGACCTAAGCTAGGGTTAGGGATTTGGGGGCCCTACCATTTTCACAATTTGCTAATATTTTTACCAGAGGGTTCTATATATCCTAGGAACCTCCTTGCAAAATTTGGTATTCATCCAAGGTGTTTAGGTCTCATGCCCTTCACAAGGCCAAAGGGTCCCTCTTTAGGGTTTGACCTAGGAACTTAGGGCAAATCTATTCCTCTCTATCCCATATTCCATGGGGAGGTGATAAGTGCCATATCAAGTCAGTGGCCCAAATTTCAGCCTCTGTTGAGGTGATTTGGTCACTCAAAATCAAAAGTGCACCTTTTGACCAAAATGCCCTTTTTAAGGTATAGTTAGGGTTGAGTCAAAACCTATTCAAAACACATACAAATCAAATGAAATTTTATACAGATACCTAAAATGAACCCAGGGACCACTCCCCAAAATTTGGGAGGGTTTGGAGATGCTTAGGACACCTATTTAATTTATTTATGGATTATTAACTTTTTATAAAAACTAAAGAAATAGTTTCTCCAAAAATTCCCATTTTTGGACAGGCCCTAGGTATAGATAAGAATGATCCTCTGTACAAATTTCAGCCAATTTGGACAAGGGATGAAGGGTGGGAATCCATTTGAATCTCAGGTCAGCCCTAGGTGCAGGTCCCACCAAAATGGGTGCCCTGGTCCAACCACAGGGCCAAATTGGTCCAAATCAATTTTGTATTACAGTAGACCCATAGGGCTACAACTTTCATATTGACCGTTTTCCCACCAGGTGGGCCTACGTATTTTTAATAATTAATACAAAACAGCCCAGAAAACAGGACAGAAAATCCAGAAATCAAAATTAAATAAAAGAAATGATGCTGCACGAATCTTAAAGCAAATCGTGGGGCTCCTGGTCATCTTCTTCCTCCAGCCAAGGGCCATGATTGGCCGAACCTGGAGCTTATTCCAAGTGCATTTCCCGGCCACACGGCCACCTCCTTGGTCGGACACCACCGCCACCACCTTCGTTGAGGTGGGGGCTATCGCCGGGCGGCGGCACGGCCGCCGGAGGGGTGGTTTCCGGCGAACCCGACCACCATTTTTTTTTTGGAAAAACCATGAAAATGAAAACTTGGATCGGCTCAATTGAGTCCGATTCTTGTCCTAAACGAGTCCTAGGATCTACCCACGGAAGAAGGAGTAGAGGAGGACCTTTAACCGAGCTTGTCGTCGAGTGTGGTGGCGGTGCGCCATGGCCGGTGATGGAGCTTTCCGAAGCTTGCAACTTCACTACCAAACCGCCCGGTTTCTTTAGGTGAAGGGTGGAAACGATACCTCTTGGCCCAAGGAAGCTTTTAAAAGCATCAAATGGGTTGGGGGAGAGGGAGGGTCATGGCTTCAAATCCATTAATGGTCATGAATTAGAATTTCGGTTTTGGAGAAAACCCATGGAAATTCACCTCCCCTTTGTCCCAATTCATTTGGAAACTCCTCAAAACTGATAGGGGAGATGAATACTAATTAATTGGTGAAGAATGGAGGGGTGATTCACCTTCCCCACCATGAATGGCCTTCTCTTTCTTCTTTCTCTCTCTTCCCTATTGGAGGAATTGATTTCAGCCACCTTGAATGGCTGGCCATGGCTATTAAACTCCTTAAAACTGATGAGGGAGAATGTGTTCAGCCTTTGGAATCAATTGGAGAGGCCCTTGATCTCCCTTGGCCATGAATGGCCTCTTTTCTCACTTTCTCTCTCCTCCATTAAAGAGAAAAATGGAGCTTTCTCTCTCCTACTCACCATGGCCGAATTTTAATCTCTCCTCCAGCCTATTGGCAGCCCACTAACTCATATTAATAATAAAATGAGGTTAGCCCAATTGGGGGAAATGGGTTTGAGCTTGGGTTAGCCTATTTAGGCTAATTTGACCTAACACTAGAATAGAGTTGACCTTGGTCAACATGACCATTTGAGTTAACCCAAATGGGTCCTTGGTGACCCATTGGACTCCCTTGAGGTCTAGGAAGACTTGCGTAGGGTTGTTTGGGCATCTTGGGGGTCACATGTCCCTTGGTAAGGGCACTTTGACCATTTTAGGGCTAGAGTTGACTTGGGTCAACATGGCCAATTGGGTTGACCATTATGGGTCCTGGGTGACCCATTGGCTTCCCCTAGGGTCTAGGTAGGGTTATGTAGGGTTACCCTGCACTTTGGAGGTCACATACCCTTAGTAAGGGTACTTTGACCAGATTAGGGGCTTGAGTTGACTTGGGTCAACCTGGCCTCTAGGGCTGATCCCAATGTGTCCTTAGTGACCCATTGACCTCACTTTAGGGTTAGTAGGGCATAGGTGGGGTCCTCTAGGCTAGGAGTAGGTCAATTGACCCTAAGTAGGCTAGTTTGACCCATTTAGGGCTAGGGTTGACCTTGGTCAACTGAGCTTCTTGGGTTGACCTTAATGGGTCCCTTTGGCTCTAATGGGCCTCCCAAAGTATTAGGGGTGTTGTGGTAGGGTCTTGGGGTTAAGGTGTAGCCCATGGTCACCCTAAACCATTGTTTAGAGTTCTACTATTTGCAGACCATGATGATCTCCCACCTTTTGTCCCTATCTCCCAGCCTATTTCTGGCTTCCTAGGGTTTGTCATGACCTAGTCATGGCCAAAACCATTCTTAGGGGTCTAGTTGGAAATGGGATGTTACAATTCCCAATAAACAAAACAAAGATTTCGTCCCCGAAATCAAGGTTGGGCCTACGGGACTTACTACCGAAGGAAAGAGCCTTGTAATATCCCATCATGACGCCTTGTTTGTTAAATTAGGTTTTACGGGAAAGCTTAGATCTATGACCATTACGCCCAATCGGCAAACCAAGATCCCAATAAACAAGGATAAGCCCCCAATAAACAAAAGATAAGCCTCTATCTGCCTAGAGCAGCCCTTAGTAAATTAAAGCAGGAGAATAAATTAACATCTTGAGGGGTCTGAGAGGTATACCTGACTGAATAGCTCTGGGTACCTTTGTCGCATCAGGTCCTGCGGCTCCCAGGTATGCTCCTCCTGGCCGTGGTTCCTCCACAAGACCTTGACCAGGGGGACCTTCTTGCGTCGCAAGACCCGTACTCCTCGGTCGTCGATCCTCACTGGCTCCAAACGAACTGACCGGTCTGAAGCTACCGGTCCCTTCGGGGTCAAAATCTGCTGTTCCGGGCGTAGCAGAGCCCTCCTCAGCGAAGAAATATGGAAGACGTCGTGCAGCGCTTCCAACTCTGGTGGTAACTCCAGCCGGTAGGCTAGGGGTCCGATCCGCTCCAGGATCCTGTAAGGACCCATGTACCTAGGGCTGAGCTTCTTCCTCCGACCACGCACCCGCGAGACTCCATGCATGGGTCGGATCTTCAGAAACACCCGGTCTCCCACCTGGAACTCCACCTGCCGATGCCGGGCGTCATAGTACTTAGCCTGTCTGCTCTGCGCCTCTAGCATCCTGTCTCTGATCAGCCTCACATGTGCCTCGGTGTCTTCAACAAACTCTGACCCCAACACCTTCGGATCTTCGTTCTGAACCCAGGAAAGCGGGGTCCGGCATCTCCTCCCGTACAAGGCATCGTACGGCGCCATCCTGATGCTGGACTGGTGGCTGTTGTTATAGGAGAACTCGACCAGGGGTAAGAGTTTCTCCCACGGTTCCCCGCGGTCCAAGATGCATAGCCTCAAAAGGTCCTCCAGCGTCCGGTTGGTGCGTTCTGTCTGCCCGTCTGTCTGGGGATGAAATGCAGTGCTGAAGGTCAATCGCGCGCCTAAGTAAGCCTGGACTGATCGCCACTCCGTGGATGTAAACCGCCCATCACGATCTGACACTATCGTCCTGGGCACGCCATGATAACGAATGAACTGCTCCACAAACTTCCGCACCAGTACACCCACTGAATCGTCCTTCCTGATTGGTATAAATTGAGCCACCTTGGTCAATCGATCAACGATTACCCAGATCGAGTCATTCCTGTCCGAGATCGGGGAAGCCCATGTATGAAGTCCATGGCTATGTCATCGAACTTCCACTTCGGCACCGGGAGTGGCTGCAATAATCCTGCGGGGTTCCTGCACTCCGCCTTCACTAGCTGACATGCCTCACAATGGGTCACGAAGTAAGAGACATCCTTCTTCATGCCCGGCCAGAACATCGTCTTCTTCAAATCAGCCGTCATCTTTATGATCCCCGGGTGTACAGAATACCGGCTGCAGTGCGCCTCCGTCATAATATCCTCCCGGATCTGGCCTCCCTCCGGTATATACACCCGTCCTCTGAAGCACACCAGGTCGTCCCTCAGTGTGTAATCTCCTGCAGTGCCTGCCTCCAGAGCTTGGAAGATGGGCTCTAACTTGGCATCCTGCCTCTGCCCTTCTCTGACTCGGTCTCTGATGTCATCGGTAACGCCCATCGCGGCCAAGTACTCCTCATAGAGCTCAGGATCATCAGACGACACCAGAGTAATGTGCATGTCCTCTAGTCTCTGCAGCAGCTCCATAGACATCAACTGGGGCTCTGCTCCTGCTGTGGCGGCTCTCCGACTCAGTGCATCTGCTACCACGTTCGCCTTCCCCGGGTGATAGTGCATCTCATACTGATAGTCAGATAGAAACTCCACCCACCGCCTCTGCCTGATGTTCAGTTCCTTCTGCGTGTCCACGTACTTAAGGTTCTTATGATCGGAGTATATATCACAGTGGACTCCATAAAGGAAGTGCCGCCATATCTTCAGTGCGAATACAACTGCTCCCATCTCAAGGTCGTGCACTGGGTAGTTCTTCTCATGGGTCTTCAGCTGGCGGGAGGCATAAGCTATGACGTGTCCGTTCTGCATCAGCACCGCTCCCATCCCCTGATATGATGCGTCGGTGTAGACCTGAAATCCCTCCCTCCCCGAGGGGAGAGTAAGAATGGGAGCCGAGGTTAGCCGATCCTTCAGCTCCTGGAAAGCTGTCTAGCACTGCGGGGTCCACACGAACGGTACCTCCTTCTTCGTCAAGGATGTGAGCGGGAGGGCGATTCGAGAGAATCCCTCTACGAACTTCCGGTAATAACCGGCAAGTCCCAGGAAACTTCGCACGTCCGTGGCCGTCTTCAGCGGCGGCCAATCCCTGACTGCCTGAATCTTTGCCGGGTCCACCGCCAGCCCGGCTCCGCTGATAATGTGGCCTAAGAAGGCCACCTCCTTCAACCAGAACTGACACTTGCTGAACTTCGCATAAAGGCGATGCTCCCGCAGTCTCTCCAAGGTCAGTGTCAGATGTCGTGTGTGCTCCTCCTCCGTCTTAGAATAGATAAGGATGTCGTCTATGAATACTATGACGAACACATCCAAATAAGCCTCGAAGACCCGGTTCATGAGGCTCATAAACGCCGACGGAGCATTCGTGAGCCCGAAGGGCATCACGATGAACTCATATAATCCATATCGGCTACTAAAGGCCGTCTTCGGAATATCCTCCTCCTGGATCCGCAGCTGGTAGTAGCCTGACCTCAAGTCCAGCTTCGAAAAATAGTGGGCTCCCTCCAGCTGATCGAACAACTCGTCTATCCTGGGAAGCGGATAGGTATTTCGGACGGTCAGCCTGTTTAGTGCTCGATAGTCAATGCACAGGCGAAGAGTGCCATCCTTCTTCTTCACGAATAGGACAGGAGCTCCCCATGATGAGGAGCTCGGCCTAACAAATCCTGCTTCCACCAGCTCCTGCAACTGTGTCCGAAACTCCGCCAACTCCTTCGGGGCCATCCGATAAGGGGCCTTGGATACCGGCTTAGCCCCTGGTACCAACTGAATCTGAAAGTCCTTCTCCCTATGCGGAGGCAGTCCTGGCAGCTTATCCGGAAAAATATCGGCGTAGTCACGAACCACCGGAATGCTAGCAATCAGGTCCTTCTCCTCAGTCATCTCGAATAATACCTGATATACCTCGTCTCCTTGCATGTGAGCCTTAATGGCCTGAATAGATGAAAGCAGGCGGCGGGAAACCGGTGTAGTACCTTCGAATGTTGCATAAGTATCGCCGTGGCTCAGCACGACCTTCCTTGCCGGGCAGTCAATCTGGGCATGGTTCCAGACAAGCCATGTCATGCCCAAGACAAGGTCGAAGTCCGGCATTCTCAGGATCGTCGCCGGGGCCTCAAGTGTCAACCTGTCTATGGTAACCTCCAGGAGGCACTTTTCGGTGGACTGGATCTCCATCCCATTGGGGAGACGCACCCTCCTGGGTAATCCCGTATAATATCGAATCCGATCCAGGTCCTTGACGAAATCCTCCGACACAAAGTTGTGCGATGCCCCCGTGTCGAACAGGGTATGGGCAGGCTTGCCGCACACCATCACCATTCCTAAATCAGTTTTGAAAGAAAACTCTGGTGTAAGGTTTTCTAACCTAGGTTGTGTAGTAGTTCTATCAACACTTAATATGAGCAAAGAATAAATCCAAAACTAAGATTACTCTCATACCTGCAATAACCATGTCCATGTTCCGGGGCTGTGCTAAGTCCAAAGCGTAAATCTGCTCCCCATTCTGCCTGCGGTCGCCTCCCTGGTAACCACGTCCTCGGCCGCGTTCTCGGCCTCCGAAATGCTG
This sequence comes from Platanthera guangdongensis, assembly GCA_039583875.1. Taxonomy (NCBI): domain Eukaryota; kingdom Viridiplantae; phylum Streptophyta; class Magnoliopsida; order Asparagales; family Orchidaceae; genus Platanthera; species Platanthera guangdongensis. The sequence goes on from CM077151.1 coordinate 85,374,059, forward strand.
GGCCGGTGGGCCACCCCGTGGTGCTGGAGGTGGTGCCCCCCTCATAGGGCAGTCTCTCCGGAGATGTCCCACCTGGTGACAATGGAAGCACTCCGGCGGGGGATACGCCATACCCCGGGGTCTCTGCATCTCCTGGATCCGGAGAGGTTGAGGGGCCAAAACCACCTGCTCTCTCGGCTCCTGCCTCACCTCCTGACGAGGCTGCTCCTCTGTCCTCCTTCCATCTGGTATGGTGCCTCGCCGCTGATCATTTCGGGCCCTCCGGCCCTGGTCCTCCGCTTGCCGTTTCCGGCCCCGGGTGGTGTGCCAGTCGGCCTCAATCCTCTTCGCCATCTCCAAAATCAGGGAGATGGGCCCGTCAGAGACGAAAATCAAGGCCTCCCTCAACTCCTCTTTTAGGCCCTTATAAAACCTCTTGACATAACCTGCTTCGTCCAGTTGATAGGAGCCCGCATATCGGGCCAAATGATCGAACTCTCGGTGGTACTCCACCACCGTCCGGGTGCCCTACCTCAGCTGCAAGAACCGCTCCTCCAACTCGTCCCTGGCCGACTGAGGAACAAAGTGCTCCAGCAGCGTGGCCCTGAATTCTTCCCAAGTGATTTCTGCAATCTCCCTATCAGCAAAAGTTGTGTCCAACAGCGTCTTCCACCACCTCTTAGCATGGTACTCCAAGCAAGATACCACCAGGGCCACCCTCTCCTCCCAAGGGCATCGTATCCCAGTCAACATCTCGTGCATAACATCCAGCCACTCCTCTGTCCGCACTGCCGACTCTGTCCCCAAGTATGATGGGGGAGAGAGTCCTCGGAAGGTGCTCATCCAGTTGGCCCCTGGGCTTGGCTGCTGGGCTGGAGCCTGCTGAGCCCGGAAGGCCTCAAGGATAGCTGTAAGGGTCTGCCCCATGTCTGACTGGAGGAAAGGTGTGGGGACCATGGGAGGTGGTGCAATATCTGGGCTCTGCCGAGCTCCACCTTGTGGGGTGGGCTGAGCTGGGGGCTGCAAAACGAACTACATTAGTAGGTAATCGACTCAATACCTAATGAGAGTGGACAATTTACATGTGATCCCCCATATGGGCACACCACGCTTCCGCTGCTTAGTTTGTCCCCAAACTAAACTCGCGCGGGGGTGACCCAGGGTTGTGGACTGCTACTTTTCGATCGAGGTCCCTCTGATACCACTTGTAAGACCCCCCTTTTTTTTTCTTTTTCGACACCGGGGTCTTAGGCCCAGAACCGCCGTTTTGCGGTGACTCCTTCACGCCCTGAAGCGACATCACTACAAAGCGCCGATTCTGCCGGCCATTTCGATCACAGAAAAGTAGCATAATAGTGAAGTAAATGTAAACTATCTGTCCACAGAGAATCACATGACATAATAAATATAACTCCACGAAGGGAGTGTCCACAGAAAGCAACATCAGAGTAGCAAAACGGGCTTATGCCCGGTACATCAAATCCTCACTACAAGATCTCTCATGCAGAAACAAAAGTAGAAAACTGCTCAGGGTCGAGACTCACGGTCCCGGCTGTGTGAACTCCGGAGCTAGACTGCCCCACCTCCAAGCGCACCGGTCTCTGGGGCTGCTCCTCCATGCTGGTCTCCACGATCCCCTAAATGATGCGGTACGAAAACCGTTAGTCTAAAAGACTAAGTCCTATCATCCCCCGCCCCTTCCCCCACGGCTCCTAAGCACCGAGCGGAGAGGATGAAAGGGGAGGACTTAATGGTGGAGAATAATCAAAAAAGCAGATGACAACGGACCTATACTAGCAATTCTATAGACATAAGCTGAAATATGAAATGTAACCTTCACTTATGTGAAAAACACATAAGCCAAGGGGTCTTCTGCAAGGCTCCCATCGTATAAAAAGTCCCATACCAATTTATACGATGGGGTGTCGGTTATCAAACAGCAGTAAATATATATATATCTAAATTTAACCTTAATTTATAAACTTGCCCACACAAGCTTATAGACCAAGGGGTCGTTTTGCAGGTCCTAGAGTATAAGCGTCCCATTCCACTTATACTTTAGGTGTCAAGGTTAAAGGAGACGATTATGCTATGACATGCAAGTGGGTATGATGGACATGCAAGTGCAACACACACACCCGACTCTGTGCACACAGACCTTTAGTTCCCCCTTTCTGGAGCCGTTACCTCCCAGGATACCTCCGTAGTGGCAGACGGAAGCGGTGGGTTGGGCCTCGCCCACCTCTAAACCAGTAAAGCACTACCGGTCAGACCTATCGTACGCCTCAACGCTTGGTGCACGAAGCGGACTCCTGCGTACTCTTGCCGGCTGGCGCACCGGGCTTCTGTTGGCGAAGTGCTAACCACACTTGCCGAGTCAACGTATTGGCGTCGGTGCATCGACCCTCCGATACCGAAGACCCACCACCTTAATTTCCTTTCCTTTTATGCACATGCAAATTAGCGTAAACAAGAACCGAGCCGAAGCTCCCCGGACCAACACGTCCGTCTCAAACAATCGAGCCGAAGCTCCCCGGACCCAAAGTCCGCCTTTTAACCATCCGAGCCGAAGCTCCCAGCTAACATCCGGTGCCATCAGTGTTGTGAAATGTGCAACCCTAATTACTAAGTTACTCTTTTCAGCTTGTTAAAACAGTTTACGTTAACCCAGGACTGCCCCCGGTATTCCCTGTGAAGGGCTCTCAAGGGGCACTAGGAACTGTGTTGGGATTACGCCCAGCGTTCCCTTTCGCAAGGTACTTATTTATTATTGGTTGATTCCCTTACACATTATTTTCTCATGTTCCGATAAGCTAGTCCTAGGGTGATTTGACTCCACTCACCTCGGGGAGGACGATCTTTCGTCGGACCCGAGCGCCTCTAAACCCCAGACAAAATAACACCCTACTCACTTATCTTCCAAGATGAACCTAAATCTATTTATCATTCCAGCAAACCAATCAAGACCCATCACATGTGCCCTAATTCATGTCCCAACTGCTTTTCTGCAGTATTACTAAATGCAGCCCACTTAAGCTATATGACCCGTAAAAAAGGAAGTATGTCATATGATCATCCAATGCTCATATAAAAATTATTAGAAGTCCATATGGGCATATGCAGACTGAATCCACAATTTCCTAATTTTTATGATTTAAATACAAATTTATTTATCTATTTTAAAAGCCAAAAGTTCCAAGGTTGAACAGGAAGTATAGGATTTAGGCAATATAAAGCTCCACTAAAATTATGATAAATGCAAGATGGGTAATCATCTAAAAATCCAGAAGCTCCAAATTTTCCAGCAAGATTTTAGCCCTTAAATAGTATTTCCAATTTATTCCAAAATAATTCATAAAAAGGGGATTTACAATGAAAATACTTCCAACAATTCAGAGAAAATTCCAGGATGAATGTAAGGGCATATAAAACCTCTATGTAAACTTTCATAATTTGTTTGAAAGAATTATTGCCCAAATTAATTAATTATCCTATTCTCAAAAATATGGCCTTGTAAAGAAAGTTCTGAAAACAGACCTCTAAAAATTATAAATAAATTTATACAAGTACTTTTTGGCCTAAATACCTCAAAACCTAAGCCTCATGATTTTTAAACAGATATATCAACCATAATGAATTTTCCTTACCAAAGCCCCTTTCTGAAATTAATGAAGGAAGTACCAAATAAAGTTAATTAAAAATTGTGATAAAATTCAGAGATGATCGACTAGAGCTATAATAACCTCTGACCAAGTTTCATCATATTTTAAAGCACATAACATCCATAATAAAATCAAACGTCATTTTGGGCCTTTTGGTAATTAACAAATGAAGTACTACAAATATTGATCACAATTCCTCAAGTAAATTATCAGAGATTTCAAATACCCTAATCCCCTCACTACCCAAATTTGGTTAAGTTTCAAGATGTTTAGCTAACCTAACCCTACACTACAAGTTTTAGGACCTAAGCTAGGGTTAGGGTTTTGGGGGCCCTACCATTTTCACAATTTGCTAATATTTTTACCAGAGGGTTCTATATATCCTAGGAACCTCCTTGCAAAATTTGGTATTCATCTAAGGTGTTTAGGACTCATGCCCTTCACAAGCCAAAGGGTCCCTCCTTAGGGTTTGACCTAGGAACTTAGGGCAAATCTATTCCTCTCTATCCCATATTCCATGGGGAGGTGATAAGTGCCATATCAAGTCAGTGGCCCAAATTTCAGCCTCTGTTGAGGTGATTTGGTCACTCAAAATCAAAAGTGCACCTTTTGACCAAAATGCCCTTTTTAAGGTATAGTTAGGGTTGAGTCAAAACCTATTCAAAACACATCCAAATCAAATGAAATTTTATACAGATACCTAAAATGAACCCAGGGACCACTCCCCAAAATTTGGGAGGGTTTGGAGATGTTTAGGACACCTATTTAATTTATTTATGGATTATTAAATTTTTATAAAAACTATAGAAATAGTTACTCCAAAAATTCCCATTTTTGGACAGGCCCTAGGTATAGATAAGAATGATCCTCTGTACAAATTTCAGCCAATTTGGACAAGGGATGAAGGGTGGGAATCCATTTGAATCTCAGGTCAGCCCTAGGTGCAGGTCCCACCAAAATGGGTGCCCTGGTCCAACCACAGGGCCATATTGGTCCAAATCAATTTTTTATTACAGTAGACCCAAAGGGCTACAACTTTCATATTGATCATTTTCCCACCAGGTGGGCTTAAGTATTTTTAATAATTAATACAAAACAGCCCAGAAAACAGGACAGAAAATTCAGAAATCAAAATTAAATAAAAGAAATGATGCTGCACGAATCTTAAAGCAAATCGTGGGGCTCCTGGTCATCTTCTTCCTCCAGCCAAGGGCCATGATTGGCCGAACCTGGAGCTTATTCCAAGTGCATTTCCCGGCCACACGGCCACCTCCTTGGCCGGACACCACCGCCACCACCTTCGTTGAGGTGGGGGCTATCGCCGGGCGGCGGCACGGCCGCCGGAGGGGTGGTTTCCGGCGAACCCGACCACCATTTTTTTTTTGGAAAAACCATGAAAATGAAAACTTGGATCGGCTCAATTGAGTCCGATTCTTGTCCTAAACGAGTCCTAGGATCTACCCACGGAAGAAGGAGTAGAGGAGGACCTTTAACCGAGCTTGTCGTCGAGTGTGGTGGCGGTGCGCCATGGCCGGTGATGGAGCTTTCCGAAGCTTGCAACTTCACTACCAAACCGCCCGGTTTCTTTAGGTGAAGGGTGGAAACGATACCTCTTGGCCCAGGGAAGCTTTTAAAAGCATCAAATGGGTTGGGGGAGAGGGAGGGTCATGGCTTCAAATCCATTAATGGTCATGAATTAGAATTTCGGTTTTGGAGAAAACCCATGGAAATTCACCTCCCCTTTGTCCCAATTCATTTGGAAACTCCTCAAAACTGATAGGGGAGATGAATACTAATTAATTGGTGAAGAATGGAGGGGTGATTCACCTTCCCCACCATGAATGGCCTTCTCTTTCTTCTTTCTCTCTCTTCCCTATTGGAGGAATTGATTTCAGCCACCTTGAATGGCTGGCCATGGCTATTAAACTCCTTAAAACTGATGAGGGGGAATGTGTTCAGCCTTTGGAATCAATTGGAGAGGCCCTTGATCTCCCTTGGCCATGAATGGCCTCTTTTCTCACTTTCTCTCTCCTCCATTAAAGAGAAAAATGGAGCTTTCTCTCTCCTACTCACCATGGCCGAATTTTAATCTCTCCTCCAGCCTATTGGCAGCCCACTAACTCATATTAATAATAAAATGAGGTTAGCCCAATTGGGGGAAATGGGTTTGAGCTTGGGTTAGCCTATTTAGGCTAATTTGACCTAACACTAGAATAGAGTTGACCTTGGTCAACATGACCATTTGAGTTAACCCAAATGGGTCCTTGGTGACCCATTGGACTCCCTTGAGGTCTAGGAAGACTTGCGTAGGGTTGTTTGGGCATCCTGGGGGTCACATGTCCCTCGGTAAGGGCACTTTGACCATTTTAGGGCTAGAGTTGACTTGGGTCAACATGGCCAATTGGGTTGACCACTATGGGTCCTGGGTGACCCATTGGCTTCCCCTAGGGTCTAGGTAGGGTTATGTAGGGTTACCCTGCACTTTGGAGGTCACATACCCTTAGTAAGGGTACTTTGACCAGATTAGGGGCTTGAGTTGACTTGGGTCAACCTGGCCTCTAGGGCTGATCCCAATGTGTCCTTAGTGACCCATTGACCTCACTTTAGGGTTAAGAGGGCATAGGTGGGGTCCTCTAGGCTAGGAGTAGGTCAATTGACCCTAAGTAGGCTAGTTTGACCCATTTAGGGCTAGGGTTGACCTTGGTCAACTAAGCTTCTTGGGTTGACCTTAATGGGTCCCTTTGGCTCTAATGGGCCTCCCAAAGTATTAGGGGTGTTGTGGTAGGGTCTTGGGGTTAAGGTGTAGCCCATGGTCACCCTAAACCATTGTTTAGAGTTCTACTATTTGCAGACCATGATGATCTCCCACCTTTTGTCCCTATCTCCCAGCCTATTTCTGGCTTCCTAGGGTTTGTCATGACCTAGTCATGGCCAAAACCATTCTTAGGGGTCTAGTTGGAAATGGTATGTTACAGGGGGCGTGACCATCCTGAAAAAAGTCTATAAATTCAGACCTCCCCCTTTTGTTCGGGATAGATTTTTTTGGGAGAGGGGAGGTGCTGCTAGTTCTAATCTTAGTTTTTGTGTTTTCGCTCTCTCTCTCTCCATCCATCTGTAGTTTTATTCTTCAGACAATGTACTTTCATTACCTGTAACCTCTTTTTATTATTGTAATATCAATAGTTAGCTCTCTTTTTCATGCACTTGTATTCTTCATTCCTAGTTGTAATCCCTTTTTGTGTTTAATGAAATTACAGTTAGCTTTCTGTTTCTCTCTTTCTCCCTCTTTAGTTTTCATGCACCTTTATTATTTAACCCTCTCTTTCCTTATTACCATGAATAACTAATCCTCATTTGTACTCAATCGTGATGATTTGAGAATGAGTTGATCAAGTTATAATGTTTTAGCTTTTTTTTCTTTTTAAAGTAATTACCTTTGATTTACTCTTGGTTTTTATTTAGTGGGACTATATTGTCGGTATATAGTTTCCATTTGGGTTTTCAATCTTAGTTAGCCGAGAGGCTCATAGAATTAATCAATCACCCAAGTGTAAAGAGAGTTCCACGCACCCCTCGAGAGAGGTAGACGTTAAATCTCCTGCATTGGAGTGAAATCCAATAGCGGGGTTCACAGCATAAAGCAAGCTTTAGGCCTCCGATTTGGAGAGAGTTCGGTCAGACTTTCCGAAACTCAGGTGGGCATGACTTCGAGAGAAGCGTGTTCATGCTTTATGAACCCCCACGGTCAAGGTGTTTTTCTTTATTTAGAATTAGTTTGTTATTTCATTTTGATTCTCTTATTTCAAAGTGATTCAAGACTGAGTACTCTCCTATTATCTTTTGTTCTAACCTTTTATTTCTGCAAGTAATTTAGTTTTTTTAGCTTAGAAATTTAGTTCATGTTTTTAGTTTATTAAATTAATCAAAAAAATCATTTTAATAAAATAATAGCGATCTCCTCGAAGTAGAAATAATCATTATGCCCCAGGGAAAATACGACCTTGATATAAATCTTTAGTATCCTATACTATAAATGATAAGGTACACTTGCCTTTATCGGATATAGAATCGGAGAATATTATCAACTTCCACAATCCACTTCTCTTCTCTTTAACCCTTCTCCACTCCACCGTTGCGATCACGAGTATTATTGGCCTTATATTGTAGAAAAATAATTAAATAACAATTAAGTAAGGAAAAATATTATATTCTTGATTTAATCCTAATACTTTAGGGTAGACCCCCAGTAATAATCTTAGGTTAATCAGATGAAAATTTGAAAAGGTCACCACTCATGCTCATCATATAGCTTAGGTTTCTCTGCACATAGTAAAACTATAGAGTTGTGATAGCATGTTGGATGGACATAGGGAGTTGGGGTTAACAGTATACTGATTTGGTCATACGGAAATGATTTCATCATTAGGAGTCATGATGGGGAGGGTATTGGATTGACTAGTGTTAAGTGATACTCGGGATCGATGAAAGATCGTCATTCTTATGGAGAGAGAGGGTCAAAATACACTAGGGTTAGATTCAGTATAACACTAAGTGGGATTGGCTTAGATAGATACCAACAATAATAAGTACCTTGCGAAAGGGAGCTTTGGGTATCAGCCCATCGTAGTTCCTAGTGCCCCCAAGCGCCCTTCATAGGAAATGCCCTGGGCAGTCCAAGGTTAACCTTATACCGTAAGACTAAAATGAATTCAAGAGTAAATAGCAATATACTAGGACTTCACTTTCACTCACCCTGATGTTTCGGGAGGTTAGCTTGGTTAGGTTATCCGAGCGGTAGGCACGGTGGTTGTGGAAAGGGACAGGTTAGCCCGGCGAGCCGAAGGATCGGAAGGTAGTTGTAACGGACATGTTAGTCTGGGGAGCCGATGGCTCGGGAATTCATGGTTGCACGTGCATAAAGGTGGTGGGTATTCGGTATTTGGTGGTCGTTCACGCCGACATCGATACGATGAATCGACAGGTATAGTTTACACTTAGCAAAGGAAAAGACTAGCGGTTGGCCAGCATAGTACGCAGAGACTCAAGTGTGTCCTTCAGAGGTGTACATAAGGGCTAGGCCTAGTAGTGTGAATACCCATCTAGAAGTGGGGTGGCTCGACCTACTATCTCCATTTTCAATGACGGAGGCTCCTAGGAGTGATGCTAGCTTCCAAAATGAGGGAACTAAAGGTTTGTGCGCATAGATTCATGTGCGTGTGTTTCACTTGCGTGTATCATGGCATAACATATTGTAGCACCCCCTATCCGTCGCATATCATATAGCAGTAGGTCCGGCCGGGGCCCGACGCCATATACTACATACAGACCTGGTGGTTACTCATGGAAACCATCCAACCAATCATAACGTCCTACACAGAGCATTCTAGCGGAAGCAGTTTAATAAGTTGCAATAAAGAACCCAGCTCAAAAGCATGAATGTCCACTAACACCAAATAGGAATGCAGTACAAATACAAATACTGGCCTTAAGGCCTTACAAAAAGGGTTTACTTCATATTACATGTTTTCCATACCACGCCACGTAGGCCGGTCATACATGATCAAAAGTAAGTAAACACTCTAATTAGGCCTTCGAGGGTCGGCTTCGCACTTTTGGCTTTAGCCCGCTATTGACCGCTCGGTCCCGCAGCACCTGCAAGCACAATCCACCACACGGTGGTAAACAAAAGTAACGGTCAGCAATGCTGACCAAATTATAACGATCCCGCCCCCAACTCGGGGCGGCGATGCTCCTTCCCTGCGTTATATTAGCACAACCAAGCAGTAAATAACTACACCACAACACAGGCGTTGGCACGTACGGCCACACGCCCCGTGCTCTCAGGGCACATTCTCGGTGATCACAGTCTAAGCCTGCCGACTCACCACCGTCCCCAAGACGGCAATCCCTCGTGAGCATTTGGTCTTTCTGGCCACTACCTAAGACCCTCAATCTATGCCAACGGTAAGTGCCACGTTAACTTTAGGTCTCTTTAACCGAACGACATAGAGCGGGTACGGTTCGGCCTGACCCATTGCTCATTCCACAACGTTAATTTAAACCATATGCGCGGGTCAAACTTCTCCCGAGTCCCAAATCGTTTACACACAACACATAACCCAGTTATGTTCTTATTGGCTCCAGGCCCACAAGTTTGGCAGGATCACGCATCTGCCCAGTTTTCCGGGTGCACCTTTGAGTTAATCCCCAAGGCTCCCTGTTGCAATCTACCACGTAGAAAAAACCCGAAAATAAACATTCGCACGGAGTCTTCTCCGGCATTTATGCAATGCAACATCACCGATCCAGAACAACATGTCCGGATAGGCTTCAAACATCATGCCTATGTCCGTTTTCGTTTACGGACTCTACACAGCGGGGACTTTACATATCTACCCGAAGGAACGCCTCCAACTCACCACAAACTCGCGAGAGCAGGCTTCCTATGCAAAGAAGGAGAGCTTAACATGCTCAAGAAGAGAATCGTTACCCTTGTGTTCTTCTTCGGCGCCATGGAAAAGTAAGCGGATGAAAAGCACCGCACTAGCTTTGCCTCCGTGGATCCGGAGTCGGCTCGCGATTCGGAGCTTCGAAGCTCCTCCAATGGCCGGATCTAGCTTCTTCTTCCTTACTTGGCTCTCCTCTCTCTCTAAGTTTTAGAAAGATAACCACTCATGAAAAGTGAGGGTTTCTAAGGCCCAATCCCGGGTATATCCCTTCAGGAACAACAACCAGCCGTTGGATCATCAATTAAAGAAATGAACCTCTTTGATTCGGGACTGAAATTCCTAATCTAGACCGCACACGGCCTGGCACACGCCCGTGTCCAGGGCCGTGTGCCTCATTCGCCGTCAAAATCGACTCGCCTGGAACAACACACTGGCATCGAACACGCCCGTGTTCGACTTGACACGCCCGTGTTCCACCTGACACGGTCGTGTGTCCGGCCGTGTACCCCCATTGATTTATCCCGAAAATAAATCGAGAACTGCACGGGTTCTAGGACACGCACGTGTCCTTGCCGGTGTCTACCTCAACACGCCTGGGCTCCAGGCCATGTACATGGTCTCAACACTCGACACTTCGTCGAGCGAAGATCGTCGACATAACGACACGGGCTTGGACACGCCCGTGTCCTAGGCCGTGTGCCTTCACTTGACACATCGTCGAGCAAAATTCGTCGACTCCCCGGGACAAGTGTCGACATAGGTCGACACGCCCTGCGACACGCCCGTGTCACAGGCCGTGTGCAATGTCTCGACACTTCGTCGAGTGTAGTGTCGACTTCACGGGCTGAGTGTCGACACGGGTCGACACGCCCGTGTCGCAGGCTATGTGCCCTCTCTCGACACAACGTCGAGTGAAATTCGTCGACCTCTCGACCAACTCGACGACACAAGCCTGACACGCCCTAGGACACGCCCGTGTCCCAGGCCGTGTGCTTCCTGCGAGAACCCAAAACAGGCCCAAAACATCACCCGTCGCTCCTTTGAGTTTCGGGGCATTACAACTCTCCCCCTCTTAAAAGAATTTCGTCCACGAAATGATATAAAGGAAAGACATGTACAAAACCAAGATTTTTACCTGAGCGGAACAAGTCCGGATACTCGTCAAGCATAGTCTGCTCTCGTTCCCAAGAGAGCTCCTCACGACCGCAATTGTCCCACCGGACCTTGACCATCCTGATCTCTTTATTGCGTAGCCGCTTGATCTCCGGGTCCTCAATCCGCACGGGCTTGACCTTTATCGTAAGCCCACTATCCACCGGTACTTGATCAATCGCGATCACTTGCGTAGGCTCTTGCACTGCCTTCCGAAGCACCGAAATATGGAATACATCGTGTAATCCACCAAGCTCCACTGACAGCTTCAACCGATAGGCCGCTTCACCAACTCGCTCCAGAACCTCAAACGGCCCAAGGTACCTTGGGCTTAGCTTTTTCAATCGCCGCACCCGCGAGACACCCTTGAACGACTTGATCTTTAAGTACACATAGTCGCCCACAGCGAACTCCATGTTCCTGTGCTTGGTATTATAGTACTTCGCTTGTCGGTCCTGAGCGATAAGCAACCTCTCCCGAATTGTACGCACCAACGAAGTAGTCTCCTCCACTTCTAATCGCTTATACAACTTTGACTCACCCGTTTCTAGCCAAGATAACGGCCTGCGACATTTTCTACCATATAGGGCATCGATGGGCGCCATTTGAATACTCGCTTGGTAGCTATTGTTGTATGCGAACTCCACCAAATAAAGATGGTCTTCCCATTGCTTTCCAGACTCCAAGACATACATGCGAAGCATGTATTCCATAGTTCTATTGACCCTCTCGGTCTGACCATCTGTTTGCGGATGGAAGCTTGTGCTAAATTTTAGCTTTGTTCCCAACATTTGCTACACAAGCGTCCAATCGTTGGACGTGAACCGTCCATCTCGGTCACTCGTGATGCTGCGAGGCACAACGTGAAGCCGCACTATATTCTCCACATACAGTTTTGCCAACTTCTCCAACGGATCATCCTTCCTATGCGGAATGAAATGCGACACCTTTGTTAACCGATCCATAGAGATGTCGTCGGATTTCCACTCCGGAATAGGCAAGGACTTCAATAATACTCCTGGCTTTTGGTATTCCGCCTTCACCAAGGCGCAAGTTTGGCACTTCGCCACGTAGAGTGCCCCATCTTTCTTCAAACCCGGCCACCAAAAATAGTTTCTTGACATCGCGGTATCTTTGTGCTCCCCGACTAGATTGAGTACTTAGTATGGTGTGCCTTGTACAACAATTCCACCTGCAAATTGCCCACACTTGGGACGCACAGACGACTGTCTTTCCAAAGTAATCTATCCTCCACAACGAATTGGGAACTTGACCCCTCCAGAGCCTCTGCCATGAACTGCTTCATCTGGACTTCCATATCCAAAGTCTGTCGAATCAGATCAGCCAGGTCATTAAGTACTGCTTCAGCATTTGATTTCTTATCCACACAAACAATCTCCGATGCCTCCAACTCCCGCACCAACTGCTCATCATACACTGATAACCAATTGACTTGAGCTGGGGCTCAGCGACTCAACGCGTCCACAACCGCATTACCGTTACCAGGCACGTAGTCGATCTTGAATGTATAGTCCCCCAGCAACTCCTTCCATCTACGTTGCCGCATAGTCAGATCTTTCTGATCAATCAAATACTTCAGGATCTTGAGATTGGTGTAGATATCAATCTTCACACCGTACAAATAATGCCTCCATAGCTTCAAGGCAAAAATCACGGCCGCTAACTCCAAGTCATGGACCGGATAATTCCTCTCGTGCAACTTTAGCTGTCTCGAGCCATAAGCTATCACACTTCCGTGTTGCAATAGTACGCAACCCAAACCGCTGCTCAAAGCGTCGCTATAAATTTCATATCCTTCGGTCCTAATCGGCGAACTCAGCACAGGAGCCGTGGCCAACCGACATTTCAACTTCTCAAAAGCTCGTGTGCACTCTGACGTCCAAACGAACTTCTGCTCCTTCCTCGTCAAAGTAGTGAGAGGTAACTCTATCTGCGAGAAGTTCTCTATGAAGCGCCTATAATAGCCGGCAAGACCCAGAAAGCTTCGGACTTCCGCTACGGTAGAAAGCTTAGGTCACTCCCGTATTGCAACAATCTTCGCCGGATCCACCGCAATACCCTCTCCACTCACTATATGACCGAGGAACGCCACTGAGGATAACCAAAACTCGCACTTCAAGAACTTGGCATACAACTGATTCCTCCTTAGCATTTCCAAAACCAAATGAAGACGCTTGAAGTGATCTTCCTTACCCTGCGAGTATACCAAGATATCGTCGATGAAGACGATCACAAAATGATCCAAGAAGTCACTGAAGGTCTTGTTCATCAAATCCATGAAAATTGACGGCGCATTAGTCAGCCCAAATGGCATGACTGTAAACTCATAATGCCCGTATCTCGCATTGAACGATGTCTTTAGGATATCACTCTCCCTTATTCGCAACTGATAGTACCCAGACTTGAGACCCAATTTTGAGTATACCGTCGACCTGACCAACTGATCAAAAAGATCATCGAGCCTTGCGATTGGGGACTTGTTCTTTTCGGTTAGCTTATTTAACTCCTGATATACAATACAAAGTCTCAAGCTCCCGTCCTTCTTCTTTACAAATAGGGCTGGTGCGCTCCAAGGCGAAGAACTTGGACGCACGTACCCTTGCTTCAACAACTCTTGGAGTTGCACCTTCAGCTCCGCCATTTTCCTTAGGAGCTAGTCGATACGAAGATCGTGATACAGGCTTTGCACCTGTCACTAGCTCAATCGTAAAACCTATCTCCCGTTGAGGCGGGGCTCCAGGAAGATCTCTAGGGAAAAACATCAGGGTACTCCGATACCATCGAAATACTATACAACGTAGGCTTTGGCTTTGCAACCTCCAATATCGTAACGAACAGTTCTGCACCAGCATGAACCGCCTTCACCACCTGAAGAGCAGACACCAACGACTTGCTCGACCCATTCAAGTCAGTAAAAGTCATCTCATGACTTACTCCCCACTTGACTTCCTTGCGACCGCAATCAATATAGTTTGGCTGCTCCGAGAGTCAGTCCAAGCCAAATGTCATGTCGAGCTCCCCTAGCTGTAGTTACCGCACTTGTAAGTCAAAGTCTTGGCTCCCTGAACACACCTAAGTGCAACAGATTCTACCCGCACACAATGAGCACCATTGGACCATAACACATCCAATAAGTCTCTTCCCATCGAAAGAGGTACTTCGACGCGCAATATAGTTCCTAAATAAAGGAATGCGAAGCTTCATTTACACGAACGGTGCTTTCGACGGATAAACGAAAATCAGAACAAAGCTTAGCACAAGTAGTTCTAAGTAAACACGTAAAAGGGCGACAAGTATTTAAGGCGAAGCTGCTATAACTTTAAACCATACATGTCCTCACGGCGGCGTGCATTCTTCCGGGCTTTAGGCACCCACGGGCATAGTGCCCGACTCCCGGCAGTTATAACATGCGCCCGAGGTTTGGCCTGTAGATGCCCCCGAAGCACCGAAAGGAGGGACTAGACCCATAGTCCTAGCCTTCTTATACCACCAACGATAACCAGACTTTGAGGTGTTCGGCGTTTTGAATGTCGTTTCCTTTGCACTAAAGTCCTCAACTGCTCCTGACATAACTTTCTTAGTCTTCTGAGCACCTTTCCAACACCTTCGTGCAAAGTGCCCTTTCTTTCCACAAGTATAACAAGTGGAAGTAGCTTTGCTAGACGATGTCATAGCCCCCTTCTCCAGCATTCTACCGGATGCAGCTCCTATGGGGTTGTATAGTTCGATACCATGGTCGCTGGCATCGAGAGAGTCTTCCTCAAATCTGCCTCCAAAGATCTAGCTGATTCCACCAAGTCTCGGAATCCCAATAACCTTGGTCCAAGCAATATAACTCGTAACTCAGCGCACAGGCTTTTATAAAATCTATCGACTATCACTTGCTCATTATCCAACTCAAAGCATGGGTAGCGGCTTACCATAAGAAATGCTTGTAAATATTCGTCAACTGTGTGTGCTCCCTGCACTAAATGCATATTCAGCTGCTGCCCCGATGGTCTACCAAAAGTCATCTGCTCCATCACGCCACCCGGCGTTGAAGCCACAACAGGGGCATAGGGTTGTACATTACTTCCATGCTGTGCACTTGCCACAGCGAACACTGCTTCAACAATCCTTCTTACGGTTTCATACGAAGGAGGGGTCTCAAACACCTCACCAGGTGCACTATACTCCTCAAAAAACGAACATTCTGGCGGCCCAACAACGCTACTGGTTACCTATAGTGGTACAAAACACCGTTAAGCGACCAAATAAAATTGCAAACAACAATTATAGGAACACGTAGGTTCCTCAAACACGTGTATTTTCATTCCTAAGTGGATATTCATGGGTTCTTTTACTGTTATAACGATGACGCACACAATGTGCTCACCACCCCTTAAAAAGAATTCGCCCACGAATTCATTTTAAGCCCGACCAAAACCAGTAGTCTGATACCAAATTGTAACACCCCCTATCCGTCGCATAGCATATAGCAGTAGGTCCGGCCGGGGCCCGACGCCATATACTACAGACAGACCAGGTGGTTACTCATGGAAACCATCCAACCAATCATAACATCCTACGCAGAGCATTCTAGCGGAAGTAGTTTAATAAGTTGCAATAAAGAACCCAGCTCAAAAGCATGAATGTCCACTAACACCAAATAGGAATGTAGTACAAATACAAATACTGGCCTTAAGGCCTTACAAAAAGGGTTTACTTCATATTAAATGTTTTCCATACCACGGCACGCAGGCCGGTCATACATGATCAAAAGCAAGTAAACACTCTAATTAGGCCTTCGAGGGCCGGCTTCGCACTTTGGGCTTTAGCCCGCTATTGACCGCTCGGTCCCGCAACACCTGCAAGCACAATCCACCGCACGGTGGTAAACAAAAGTAACGGTCAGCAATGCTGACCAAATTATAACGATCCCGCCCCCAACTCGGGGCGGCGATGCTCCTTCCCTGCATTATATTAGCACAACCAAGCAGTAAATAACTACATCACAACACAGGCGTTGGCACGTACGGCCACACGCCCCGTGCTCTCAGGGCACATTCTCGGTGATCACAGTCTAAGCCTGCCGACTCGCCATCGTCCCCAGGACGACAATCTCTCGTGAGAATTTGGTCTTTCTGGCCACTGCCTAAGACCCTCAATCTATGCCAACGGTAAGTGTCACGTTAACTTTAGGTCTCTTTAACCGAACAACATAGAGCCGGTACGGTTCCGCCTGACCCGTTACTCACACCGCAACGTTAATTTAAACCATATGCGCGGCTCAAACTTCTCCAGAGTCCCAAATCGTTTACACACAACACAAAACCCAGTTATGTTCTTATTGGCTCCAGGCCCACAAGTTTGGCAGGATCACGCAGAAAAACCCGAAAACAAGGCTCCCTGGTGCAATCTACCACGTAGAAAAACCCGAAAACAAACATTCGCACGGAGTCTTCTCCGGCATTTATGCAATGCAACATCACCGATCCAGACCAACATGTCCGGATAGGCTTCACACATCATGCCTATGTCCGTTTTCGTTTACGGACTCTACACAGCGGGGACTTTACATATCTACCCGAAGGAACGCCTCCAACTCACCGCAAACTCGCGAGATCAGGCTTCCTATGCAAAGAAGGAGAGCTTAACATGCTCAAGAAGAGAATCGTTACCCTTGCGTTCTTCTTCGGCGCCATGGAAAAGTAAGCGGATGAAAAGCACCACACTAGCTTTGTATCCGTGGATCCGGAGTCGGTTCGCGATTCGGAGCTTCTAGGCTCCTCCAATGGCCGGATCTAGCTTCTTCTTCCTTCCTTGGCTCTCCTCTCTCTAAGTTTTATAAAGATAACCACTCATGAAAAGTGAGGGTTTCTAAGGCCCAATCCTGGGTATATCCCTTCAGGAACAACCCCCAGCCATTGGATCATCAATTAAAGAAACGAACGGCTTTGATTCGGGACTGAAATGTCCAATCTGGACTACACACGGCCTGGCACACGCCCGTGTCCAGGGCTGTGTGCCTCATTCGCCATCAAAATCGACTCGCCTGGAACAACACACGGGCATCGAACACGCCCGTGTTCGACCTGACACGCC
The DNA here is from genome assembly GCA_039583875.1 of Platanthera guangdongensis. NCBI lineage: Eukaryota > Viridiplantae > Streptophyta > Magnoliopsida > Asparagales > Orchidaceae > Platanthera > Platanthera guangdongensis. The sequence goes on from CM077151.1 coordinate 85,391,406, forward strand.
CGTGTTCCACCTGACACGGCCGTGTGGCCGGCTGTGTACCCCCATCGATTTATCTCGAAAACAACCCGAGAACTGCACGGGTTCTAGGACACGCCCGTGTCCTTGCCCGTGTCTACCTCAACACGCCTGGGCTCCAGGCCATGTACACGGTCTTGACACTCGACACTTCGTCGAGCAAAGATCATCGACCTGACGACACGGGCTTGGACACCCCCGTATCCTAGGCCGTGTGCCTTCACTCGACACATCGTCGAGCAAACTTCGTCGACTCCCCAGGACGAGTGTCTACACGGGTCGACACGCCCTGCGACACGCCCGTGTCGCAGGCCGTGTGTCATTTCTCGACACTTCATCGAGCGCAGTGTCGACTTCACGGGCTGAGTGTCGACATGGGTCGACACGCCCTACGATACGCCCGTGTCGCAGGTCGTGTGCCATCTCTCGACACAACGTCGAGTGAAATTCGTCGACCTCTCGACCAACTCGACGACACAAGCCTGGCATGCCCTGGGACACGCCCGTGTCTCAGGCCGTGTGCCTCCTGCGAGAACCCAAAACTGGCCCAAAACGTCACTCGTCGCTCCTTTGAGTTTCGGGGCGTTACACATATCACTACACTCATACTTGCATATAACTTGACACCCCATCATATAAATTGGTATGAGACTTTTTATACGATGGCAGTCTTGCAAACGACCCCTTAACTTATAAGTTTGTATGGGCATTCATATAAGTTAAGGTTACTTATTCCTGAGTTTACTTTTTATATACTCGTTGCTCTACTCTACTATTTTACATTACTGCTTCCTTATTATAGAACTGCTTGCTTGCTTTTCCTTTTATAGCTCTATTGATATTACAATACACCTGTTAGATAGTTCCACCATCACCTGCTTTGTTCGTACTCTCCACTATCGTAGCTTTCCTATCATTCCTCCCGCACTGTGTCTTGGAGCCACTAGGGGAGGGGAGGGGGAATTAGGCTTAGTCTTTTGACTAACGGTCGGCGGACAAAACATTTCAGGGGCTCCGTATGGGAGACAGTGAGCAGCAGCAGGAAATGCAGCATTAGCGGAGCATGGTGCACATGGAGGTGGGCCAGTCTAGTACGAGAGTGCCTATCTCTGGCTCCGTGAGTGTTAGCATTACTTAGCTTCCGCGAGAGGGTAGTAGTGAGGTTTTGATGTACTGGGCATAAGCCTGATTATATTCCTATTATATTGACCTATTTCAGTACTTTTATTATCATGGGGACATTGGTGTTATTTCTATTACATATATTACATGTGACTTTTGGACTTGACTTATTAGTACTTCATTTGTACTTCTACTTCTTGATGATCTTCATTACAGGCAGAATCAGCATTTTGTAGTGGCGACGCTCCCAAGTGTCGTTGTCACCGCAAAACGACAGTTCTGGGCGTAAGTCCCGGTAGCGTAGCAAAACAAATGGGGCCTTACAAACTGGTATCATAGGAGACATCAATCGAAAGAGATGAAGTCCAAAAAAACCTTAGGCCACCCCGCGCGAGCTTAGTTTGAGGACAAACTAGCAGTGGAAGCAATGGCGCCCATAAGGGAGAATCACATGCAAAGCCCACTTTTCATTAGTTCTACTTTACTAACAATTGGAATTGTTTCTTATAGTCTGTGACAAAACCTACTCCTCAGCAGGGTATACAGGCACAGAACATGGTTCCACCCCCACCGGCTCCGACTCTGTTCAAGCAAACGGAGATGGGGCAGACACTGACGACTATTATGGAGCACTTCAAGGCTCAGTACGCTCCTGCCCCACAGCCAAATCCCGGGGCTAACTGGCTAAGTATCTTTCGAGGGCTTTCCCCTCCATCCTACCTTGGGACGGAGTTAGCAGTCTGTATAGAGGATTGGATGGACATTATTTACGAGATGCTGGATGAGATTTGATGCTCGACGGAGTAGGCAGTAGCCTTAGCAGTTTCCTACTTGGAATCACACATGAAGAGATGGTGGAAGTCACTATTAGACACCACCTTCGCTGGAGTAGAGTGCGCCGACATTTCTTGGGAAGAGTTCAGAGCAGCTCTATTGGAGAATTTTGTAGCTCAGTCGGCGAGGGATGAGTTGGAGGAAGGTTCCTGCAGTTGAGGCATGGCAGCAGGACGATGTTGGAGTACTACCGGGAGTTCATACAATTAGCCAGTCTTCCGGACACATATCAGCTGGACGATGCGGGCTACGCGAAGTTGTTCTATAAGGGCCTTCATGATGACATAAGGCAGGTCCTCCTCTTCTTTTCTTATTGGAGCTTGGTCAGGATTTTGGAGATGACAAAGAAGCTGGAGGCAGACCATCCTACAGTTCAGGGCCGGAAGAGGCCGGTTAATGACTCGGTGACTGGTGGTTGGAGACACCAGCCCAGAGGTCATATTATTGGGGAAAGGAGAAATGGGGATCAGCCCCGCCAAGAGGACAGGCATGAGTAGAGGAACCAGGTGTTGTTAGCTCCTTAACACTTGTAGGTACAGGATGTTGGAACACCCTATTACTAATTTGGGTCGGGGTCACTATGTCTCTAGAAATCTCTGCTTGACCTCCTGTATAGCTCAATAGGTCAATTAGAATTAAGTTTAAGGGTTAGAAGACTAGGTTTAGAAGCTGCCCTGAAGACCAGGATTCTCTGTATGGAGACTAAGTCTGATCGTCGAGCTCAGCACGACGATTCGTCGAACTCCGATCGACGATCGTCTAGCTCAACTTCGACAAGATCGTCGAACTCCATTCGACGATCGCTGAGCTCAACATCATTATATCGTCGAACTCCATTCGACGATCGGTGAGCTCAGGTCGATGATTTTGACTATGCTTTGGATCTTTATCTCTGAGCTCAGTTTGACAATCTTTGAGCTCAGATCGACGATATTTTGCTGCTGTATGTTTCCAGATCGCTGAGCTCAGCTCGACGATAGCAGAGCTCAGTTCGACGATTTCAGATAACTTCCAGGATGTTTCTACATTCAAATTCAAATCAGTTAGGAGTTATTCTGCAATTAATTGAAAATTTTCCTAGCCATTCTCATTCATTTCTGGACCAATTTTCAAGGGATTTTTCAAGGAATATTTCTGTGGACTTTCCTCCAGAAGAGATTATGCAATTAAGGATGCAATCAATGCAGGCTAACGGCTATTCTTGACAGAGAATATTATTTTATTCTGCACCAGAGAATAAAAGACAGAATTTTTAAATCTCTCATAGAACACACTCAATACAGAGAGAGAATACAGATTACAGAGACACATTAAAAAATCTTCTGTCATAAAGAATTCTCAAGAACACACATCCAAGGAGATGAAGCCTTCTCAAATCTTCAGATCTCTTTAGTTTTCAAAGTGTTCAAGGCCAACATATTTCCAGACTCCAGACATTCAACATTTCAGCTATTGCTGAAATCATCTATTGCTGGAGTTCAATCTTTGAAGGCCTATCACCCTCAGCAAAGCTTTTCTTCCTGAAGATCTCAAGGATTCAGGGGGAGCTTTGACATCAACAATCCACATAGTCTTCTCAGTTGTTTGAGAAAGAGAAGATTTCCATCACTCTCTCACCCCCACTCTGTAAAGGGTTTCTCAAACTCCCTTCAAAAGTTTGAGCTTGGTTTTTGAGCACCTTGTCAAAAGCTCATTGGTGGCAAGACACCTGATCAAAAAATCTGCTTTTGTTTTTGAGCACCTTATCAAAAGCTCATTGGTGCCCAGGACATCTGATCAACTCATCCTGTAGTGGATTCCTACCAAGGGTGGTAGAAGAGTGGATGTACCCAAGTTTAGGGGAACCACTATATTTCCTTGTGTCTTCTGGTTTTGCTTGTTTTCATTTTTGTTTCTGGCCTTGATTTTTCTGTGCTTAGTTTTTGTTTAACTTAGTGCTGTGATTAGATTTATTATTGCTTCCCTGCTCACTCTCATTACAACAATTGTTGTAAAAAGTTTCAAAGCACCATATACTCTATTCACCCCCCTCTAGAGTATATCAGATCTAGCTGCACTTTCAATTGGTATCAAAGCGAGGTTGGTTAAACATACCATACCTGATTGGTTGTACAGGCTAACACCTGAACCAAAAGATCCCAAACTAGATCTGTCTTTCTTTGGTATTTTATTATTAGATTTTGTTTTCACAAATCATGGACCAAAACAAAGATTATGCTAGCACCAGACCTCCAGTGTGCAATCTATCCAAGTTTGCACTTTGGAAAGCAAGGATTAGACTTTACATGAATTCTATTGACGAAGATATCTTTAATTCTGTTTTGATAGTGTGTCCAAGACCCCCAGAGAACATAAGTACAAATGCTGTTCCACCTCCATCAGGAACAGATGCTGATATCAAGAGATGGAAAGTAGCTGATGCCAAGGCTATGAACATCCTAGCCCAGACAATGTCTGATGACATATTTCAAAAGGTAGCTGAATGTAATTCAGCCAAGGAAATTTGGGACAAGCTCTCAGAAATAGTCTCAGGCTCAGCTAATGAGAGAAAGGATAGAAGATCCCACCTCATCTCTCAATATGAGAATTTCAAAAAGGGAGAGACTGAGTCAGTGGGAGACATGTACAACAGACTAAGTCTAATTGTCAGTGAACTCAGGACATTGGACAAAGAGATCTCTCTAACAGAACTTAATGACAAGATCCTAATGTGCTTCCCCAGCACTTGGGATTCAAGAATCTGGCCAATTAAGGATGCCAGAAGTCTGAATGAGATCACCACTGAAGCTCTATTGGGTAAGCTCAAATCTTATGAGCTACTCATCAAAAATAGAGAGGAAGAACAGAAGGCTGCCTCACCAGCCACAAGAAAAGAGAAGACCATAGCATTCAAGGCAACTGAGGATCTGCCTGAAGATAAAGCTACAGGCAATGATGAACTACTCAGTCTGCTGGCCAAAAGATTTTACAAAATGGCAAGAAAGGACTTCAGAAGAAGATCATACAAGGAGCAGGATAAGCCAAGGTATGACAAGTCCATTAGTAATAATAAAGACATTATTTGCTTTGGTTGCAGGAAACCAGGGCACATAGTTCCTGACTGTCCAGAGAACAAGAACAAGGACAAAAGGGATAGGAAGGAAAGAAGAAAGGAGATAGACTCCAAAAGGAATGGCAATGACAAACCTTCTTCAAGCAAAAACAAGCATACAAGAAAAGGGTTTGTTGCTGAATCCTGGAGTGAGACAGAAGAAGAGTCAGAAGCCTCATCCAGCTCCAGTGATGATGAGGATGATGCAGAAGAAAAAGAGTTCTGCATGATGGCAATCAATGCCTCACAGCACAATTCAGAGGAAGAGGAGTCAGAGTCAGACTCAGAGACTCAACCTGAAGAAGATCAGGTAATTGGTTCTTTTGATTTTAGTTCAGAAGATTTTAAATCTGAATTTAAAGCACTGTGTTTAGACCTGCTAAAGTTTGAGAAAGAGATTATCTCTCTCAGAAATCAATTATCTGAACACAATACTTTAAAGTCAGAAAACCTCAAACTCTCTCAGGAGTTGGAGTGCTGTAGGGAACAGATAGCCTCACTGAAAAGTGAGCTCTCTGAGGCCAAGAAGCTTGAAGAATCCCTTAATGGGAGAAGCATCAAGCTGATGGACATCACAAGCACAGTGAACTCCAGATTCAACAGTACACTGGGCTTGGGTGCTTTATCCAGCCAACCTATAATCCTAACAACTCCAATCAAATTCATTTCTGACAAAGGAAAGGGAGTTGTAGAGGTTGCTAGGAAAAATTCTGATCTGCCTCAGAAAACTAAGTCCCAGCAGAAATCGTCGAACGGAGATCGACGATCGCCGAATGAAGATCGACGATCGCCGAACGCAGCTCGACGATCTCAGGCAAAATCGTCGAACGCAGATCGACGATCTCAGCCAAAGTCGTCGAACGCAGGTCGACGATCTCAAACACCTGACTTCAGCCATAGTCGACCGTCGAACGGAGCTAGACGATCTGACCCAAGATCGTCGAACGCAGCTCCAAGATCGTCGAACAGAGGTCAGAGCTCTAGAAACTTTTTCAAAGGCAAGTCAAAATTGAATCCTAAGGGTCCTTCATCCCAAATCTTTAACCCTTATACTGAATGGATTTTACCTCCAAGGAGATATCATCCTGAAGGATATAAGAGTCAACCAGGGATGTCTTTCATTTCAGAATTTGAAGGTTATCAATCTAGGCCCAAGGTAAATTGGGTCAAAAACAAATGAATTGTCTTATGTGCAGGTGAAGACCTATCCAACATCTAACCAGCAATGGTATTTGGATAGTGGGTGCTCTAAGCACATGACAGGGAATAAGGACAACCTCACATCCTTCAGAGCCAAGCTTGGACCCAAAGTTATCTTTGGTGATTCAAACTTTGGACAGACTAAAGGATATGGTGCAGTTCAGATTGGTTCAGTAACTTTCAAGAAGGTAGCTTATGTGGAAGGACTGAAGCACAACCTAATTAGCATCAGTCAGCTGTGTGATGAAGGCTATCAGGTGACCTTCAGCAAAGCCTTATGCAAAATCAAGTCAGAGGACAACACAACTGTGTTGATAGGTAAAAGGAAAGGTAACATATATCTAGTAGATTTTCTTTCAACTGATGTAGATATCTGCTTGTTTAATTCTATCTGTAGACCCAATATTTTATGGCATAAGAGATTAGGACACCTAAACCTTAGAACTATTGCTAGGCTATCCAAGGACAACCTTGTTAGAGGACTACCTTCTGGCCCCTACAAGAAGGAAGGACTCTGCAGGGCCTATCAATTAGGCAAGCAAACTAAAAACAACTTTAAGTCACTTAATAAGAGTGATTCACCTAGGATATTATATCTGTTACACATGGATCTCTTTGGACCCATCACAGTACAAAGCCTAGGAGGGAAATCCTACACTTTAGTAGTTGTAGATGACTTCTCTAGATTCACTTCGGTGTTCTTTCTAAAGAAGAAGTCTGATAACTTTAAGTGTCTGACAGAATTTCTCAAATATATACAGATTGAGTTCAATACTCACATTGCCCTGATCAGAAGTGATCATGGGACAGAGTTTGATTCTCTTCTTATGCAAGAGTTCTGTCAGAGTGAATGGATCAGACACACTTTCTCAGCTCCTAGAACTCCTCAACAAAATGGGGTAGCTGAAAGGAAAAATAGAACTCTTATTGAATCTGCCACCACATTGTTGTCAGATGTTCATCTACCTCTATCCTTTTGGGCAGAGGCAGTGAACACCTCCAACTATGTGCTGAACAGATGTCTGATATATAAACTAAAGGGAAAGACCCCTATGAATTACTCAAAGGGAAGAAACCTAAAGTTGACTATTTTAGAGTCTTTGGTTGTATTTGCTACATTCACAATAATGACAAGAAATATTTAGCAAAATTTCAAGCCAAAGCTGATGAAGGAGTGTTTCTGGGATACTCCATGATCAGCAAGGCCTATAGGGTCTATAATAAATCATCCTTGAAAATTGAGGAATCTGTTCACATTTCTTTTGATGAATCTAACATGTCTTTCAAGGAGAAGAAGTCTTCTACCATAGAACCTTTGCAGGAACATTCTCTAGTTGAAGACTTGAACAAGTTACAGGTTACTCAAGAGGATGAAAGCAGTGAAGATGAAGGGAATGCTCAATACATTGAAGAACAACTTGAAGAGCCAGTTGTTGTACCACAAGAGGAAACAACAACACAGGTTGGTGAACAATCAACACCCCCTGTTGATTTAGTAACATCAAGAGACCATCCAATTTCCCAAATAATTGGAGAAATCTCAGCTGGTGTGCAAACCAGAAATCAGGTCAACCAAAACCTGTTGCACACCTGCTTCCTATCTCAAATCGAACCTCAGTCCATTCAAGATGCAGAGCAAGATCCACAATGGATCATTGCAATGCAAGAGTAGTTGCATCAATTTGAGAGGAACAAAGTATGGGAACTAGTGCCAAAGCCTAAGGATCACTCCATTGTTGGAACAAAATGGGTATTCAGAAACAAACTGGATGATCAAGGAGTAATTATAAGGAACAAGGCAAGGCTAGTTGCTCAGGGATACTCTCAAGAAGAAGGAATCGACTACTACCAGACTTTTGCACCAGTTGCAAGATTGGAAGCCATCAGAATATTTCTAGCTTATGCAGCTCACAAAGGCTTCAATGTATATCAGATGGATGTCAAAAGTGATTTCTTAAATGGAGACATCAAAGAGGAAGTTTATGTCAGACAACCTCCAGGTTTTATCTCTCCAACTTTTCCTTATTATGTTTTTAGACTGAACAAAGCATTATATGGTCTCAAGCAAGCTCCTAGAGCATGGTATGAGACCCTAACATGATTTCTCTTGGAAAATGGTTTTATAAGGGGTAGAGTAGACCAAACTCTTTTCATTAGAACCCATAAGTCCTATACCCTACTAGTACAGATTTATGTAGACGATATCATTTTTGGTTCTACTGACTCCAAATTGTGTAGAAGGTTTTCTAACCTGATGCATTCTAAATTTGAGATGAGTAGCATGGGTGAGCTATCCTTCTTCCTAGGATTGCAAGTCAAACAACATGCTGAAGGCATCTTTATTTCTCAAACCAAATATGCAAATGAACTGGTTAAGAAATTTGGTATGTCTGAAGCATCTTGTATGAAAACACCCATGCCTACTAATGCTGTATTGGATGCTGATGAACATGGGAAACCTGTTGATCAGACCACATATAGAGCAATGATTGGCTCTTTATTGTATCTTACAGCTAGTAGACCAGATATAATGTTTGCTACATGTATATGTGCAAGGTTCCAAGTAAGCCCTAGAGAGTCACACCTAACATTAGTAAAGAGGATTCTCAGGTATGTTAAAAGTTGTCCAAATCTAGGTCTCTGGTATCCAAAAGATTCAGCATTTGATTTAACTGGATTCTCAGATGCTGATTATGTTGGATGCATAATTGACAGGAAAAGCACCAGTGGAACTTGTCAGTTCCTTGGTGACAGACTTGTCTCTTGGTTTTGTAAGAAACAAACATCTGTGTCAACTTCAACTGCTGAAGCTGAATATATGGCTGCAGGCAGTTGTTGTTCACAAATCTTGTGGATTCAAAACCAACTCCTAGACTATGGTTACAACTTAGAGAAGTCTAAAATCTTTTGTGACAACACAAGTGCTATTTCTATAGCTCAAAATCCAGTCCTCCATAGTAGGACAAAACACATAGAGATTAGACATCATTTCTTAAGGGATAATGTTGAAAAGAATAAAATTGAATTACAATATATCCCAACTGATTTACAAAGGGGAAATATTTTCACCAAGCCCTTGGATGAAAAGAAACACACCTTCTTCCTAAATCAGTTAGGAATGTTAGATGGAGGAAGTCTTAAATAATATCCAAGATTTTGAAAGTTTAAAAATTGACCAAGTCTAGACAAACATTCTGATTTTTCTTAGTGTCTAGAATTTTTCTGATCTCTGAACTGCGCTCGACGATTTGCCCCAAAGATTGTCGAACGGAGATCGACGATTGCCAAAAATCGTCGAACTGAGTTCAGCGTCTATCAGATAGTATGGACTATCTCTTCCGGTCAACGATCGTCGAACGGCGCTCGACGAATATGTTCTCTGAACGATCATCGAACGGAGCTCGACGCTCTCCAATATCGTCGAACGGAGATCGACGATGTTGAAGACTCTTCAGATTCCTTTAGAAGCCTCGATCGTCGAACTGAGTTCAACGATCTTTCCAATTCTGCGTCGAACCCTAATATAAAACTCTTTTTTCGCCGTCGTTCTCATTTGCGCTTTCGATTTCTCTGCAAGAATTTTCTTTCCCTCCAAACAGTTCTACACTTGGTCGTTTTGTTTGTTGAATTTCTGCAGGTACCCATGGCTGTGTTAGTTGCTGTTCTTGCTGCAATGAAGTTTGATGTCGGTTTTGATATTGATATAGAATCCTTCAGCATGACTGACCAGATTTTTCAAGATATACTGGGTTTGTTCAAGGACCAAAATCTGACAGCAATAATGACCACCAGGATCAAGCTGGCTTCTGATGTGATAAAGGAGTGGGTTTATACTGCCCATAATCAAGATAACAACACTATTGTTGGGTCAATAGCTGGAACTCAGGTACCCTTGACCCCAACCATTTTATCAGAAGTTTTTGAGTTGAGGAATGGAGAAGATTCTGCTGAGTTATCTGGAGAAGAATATTCTGAACTGCTTGCTAGAATGGGTCATCCAGAGGGAAACCCTAGCAAGCTCTTCAAAAGGAACCTGTCTGTAGAATACAAGTTCATGGCAGATGTGGTGGGGAAAGTGCTACTGGCAAAGCACTCTGCCCATGATACAATATCAAGATATCAGCTCTGCCTTATGGGAGCTCTTGTGGACAAGAAGAATCTGAATTGGGGAGAGATTTTCTTTGACCTCATCAAAAAGAAAATCAACAAGAGTTTTGTTAATTTTGGGAGAATTATTGGAGTATTTCTGCAGCACAGGTGCCCTGCCTTGCTGGTCTCCTCTGGAGTTCATATCAATGCCTCCAAGAGATTGTCTTGTGCCCTCTTTGGAAAGTGGGACAGACAAATAAGCAAGCCTAGCAGGCCCTCCTCCAGTGCCCCTTCAGGCACAAGGACTCCAAGAGTCACTCCTCCACAGGCCTCTGCCCCTGCAGATAACCTGGCTGCTGTTGCTGCCTCTCCTCCTCCTCCAATTCCATCCCTTCCCCTACCATCCACCATTCCAGCTCCATCCACCATCATCATATCCAGCCCATCTCCAACATCAACACCTTCTCCAGAACCTAATCTACCTCCACCAGAAGACCAATTCCACCCATTATTCTCCTACCCCCCACCTGATGTCACCTCATCACCCTCTCATCCATCCTTCACCCTACTTAATGATTCCTTTATGGATGATTCCCCATCATCTCCTCCTGAGTTACCTTCCTCCTCCACTTCATTTCAAGACCTCCTACACCAGATGATTGATCAACCAGCATTCACCCCATCCATCTCCATTCCCCTGTCCTCCATTTCCACCTTGCCAACACCTGAGCCATCCCTTCCACCATTCTACAGCTCTCCACTTCCAGAACCTTCAGCTGCTCTCATACCTTCTACCTCTACTCCAGCTCTTGAGCAAGTAGACCTCCCAGCCCTTACTGACAGGCTGTATGAGCTGCTTGCCCCCAGGCTCTCTCTACTGCTGGAGACCTCCTTGGCTCCTCTACACCTGTCAGTGGCAGCCCTTTCTGCCAGGCTCTCTTCTCTCTTCCCTCAGGCAGCACCTACAGTAGTGTGCCTTGATCCAGACATGTCTGCATCTAGGCAGGGGGAGATGTCATATGAAGTGAATCTTCATGCTGCTGCTGCTACTGCTGCTGTTTCTGCAAGCTGTCTGTCTGCTGCTGCTATTAGTTCTGCTTCTTATGCTGCTCCTCCTGTTGCTGTTGCTGTGCCTCAAGCACAAAGTCAGATTTCAACTGCAGTCCTTGCAATAGACCTCAGGTATTTGCTGTCTGTTTTTGATTCTGCTTACTTTAGCTGTCTGCCAGAGGTCCATGCTGTCCAGCCTCCAGAAGATTTATCCAAGGCACTTGTGCCTTTTTCTTGCTGTGACCCTAGCATGATCACCTCCTTTGTAAATTCAGTAATTGCTGCTGCTTCTTCTGAAGAAAGGATTATTGATACTGCTGCTCCTGAGAATATTGATACTGCTGCTGAAGTTCCTACTGTTTCTGCTGAACCATCTTCCAAGGGCATTCTGATGTTAGAGGCCACTGAATTTGAGCCTTCTGCAGTCTTTGATGATGTTCCTTCTGTTTCTGTTGTTGTTAGTAAATCTGCTGTTTCTGCTGTTGCTAGTGAAGTTACTGTTGTTGTCACCTGTCCAGAGCCTACTGCTGCTGTTGTTGTTTCTGCTTCACCTTCTCCATCTGCTGTTGTCCCTGCTGTTACCATCTCAACACCTGCTACTGCTGCTGTTTCAACTTCTGCCTCATCTGCTTCTGTTCAGCTCAAAAAGGATCTAATGAAGAAAATAGATGCTCTCTATGATGACCAGAGTTCTGAATCTGATGAATTTAAAACAGACTCTGATGACTTTTCTGCTACCATTGCCAGGAAAAGGAAGGCAAGGAGCAAAGCAATGAAAAGGGTACCTCCTGCTAAAGTTAAAGATAACAATGATATCCCATATTACATCCTACATAACTGCCCAATCACTGAACACTGGATGCAATACTCTAGAAATCAGCTGAAAGGAATGAAGAAAAAGAGAAAATATGAGAAGGGTTCATCCCAATTCCAGCACTCTCATCCTCCTCCACCACCTCCTCCTGATGCAGGTGCAGGTGGAAGCTCTGCAAGTCAACCCCCAGCCAGAAGTCAGGCTCCCTATCAACCTCATGCCAGATCTTACCACAGGGAAAGCCAATCCAGGGGTTCACATTCTAGGAGAGGAGGATATAGAGGTAGTCAAAGAGATATTCAAGTATATTCTAAAGGGTACTCCAGGCAACACCCATATTCTAGGGGAGGACAAATTCCTTCTGATACAACATCAGGTCCTTACCCTACAAGCTGAAAGAAACTGTCTGCCAGGCCTCCTCAAGACAATCCCTCCAACAGGTATGAGCCACCTGTACCTTTTGAGGACCTTGAAAATAATCCAGCTGCTTGGACTGCCAGGTTAAAGGAATTAGCTGCACTGGATCAGATTAAGAAGGCCAGGGAACAAGGAATAGATTCTTCCAACATTTCTACTATGTCTGAACAGAGACAAAAAGAACTAGAGAGATATGCTTCAAGTAAATTCTTTGATGTTGACAGATACATGGAATTACATCCTGAAGCTGTGGTTCCCAGGCCTAAAAAGCAAACATATTTGGGTGCAGCAGATGATACCAGATCCAACAAAGAAGCCCTCAATCCAAACAGAGAAATTAAACTTGTTAAAGGCAAAGAGAAGAAATGATATTGTAAGGTGATAATTTCTGTGATTTCTGACTGCTATCTGGATGATATATATCTCTGTGATTCTGCTATGTCTAGCTGTTGTTTTTCTATTTTTGCTGATTGTATGTTGTTATTTAAATTTTTCCAAAGTCTGTAAATAGTAATCCTAACCCAAATAGGGGGAGATTGTTGGAACACCCTATTACTAATTTGGGTCAGGATCATTATGTCTCTAGGAATCTCTTCTTGACCTCCTGTATAGCTCAATAGGTCAATTAGAATTAAGTCTAAGGGTTAGAAGACTAGGTTTGGAAGCTGCCCTGAAGACCAGGATTCTCTGTCTGGAGACTAAGTCTGATCGTCGAGCTCAGCACGACGATTCGTCGAACTCCGATCGACGATCGTCTAGCTCAACTTCGACAAGATCGTCGAACTCCATTCGACGATCGCTGAGCTCAACATCATTATATCGTCGAACTCCATTCGACGATCGGTGAGCTCAGGTCGACGATTTTGACTATGCTTTGGATCTTTATCTATGAGCTCAGTTCGACGATCTTTGAGCTCAGATCGACGATATTTTGCTACTGTATGTTTCCAGATCGCTGAGCTCAGCTCGACGATAGCAGAGCTCAGTTCGACGATTTCAGATAACTTTCAGGATGTTTCTACATTCAAATTCAAATCAGTTAGGAGTTATTCTGCAATTAATTCAAAGATTTCCTAGCCGTTCTTATTCATTTCTGGACCAAGTTTCAAGGGATTTTTCAAGGAATATTTTTGTGGACTTTCCTTCAGAAGAGATTATGCAATTAAGGATGCAATCAATGCAGGCTAACGGCTATTCTTGACAGAGAATATTATTCTATTCTGCACCAGAGAATAAAAGACAGAATTTTTAAATCTCTCATAGAACACACTCAATATAGAGAGAGAATACAGATTACAGAGACACATTAAAAAATCTTCTATCATAAAGAATTCTCAAGAACACACATCCAAGGAGATCAAGCCTTCTCAAATCTTTAGATCTCTTTAGTTTTCAAAGTGTTCAAGGCCAACATATTTCCAGACTCCAGACATTCAATATTTCAGCTATTGCTGAAATCATCTATTGCTGGAGTTCAATCTTTGAAGGCCTATCACCCTCAGCAAAGCTTTTCTTCCTGAAGATCTCAAGGATTCAGGGGGAGCTTTGACATCAACAATCCACATAGTCTTCTCAGTTGTTTGAGAAAGAGAAGATTTGCATCACTCTCTCACCCCCACTCTGTAAAGGGTTTCTCAAACTCCCTTCAAAAGTTTGAGCTTGGTTTTTGAGCACCTTGTCAAAAGCTCATTTGTGGCAAGACACCTGATCAAAAAATCTGCTTTGGTTTTTGAGCACCTTATCAAAAGCTCATTGGTGCCCAAGACACCTGATCAACTCATCCTGCAGTGGATTCCTATCAAGGGTGGTAGAAGAGTGGATGTACCCAAGTTTAGGGGAACCACTATATTTCTTTGTGTCTTCTGGTTTTGCTTGTTTTCATTTTTGTTTCTGGCCTTGATTTTTCTGTGCTTAGTTTTTGTTTAACTTAGTGCTGTGATTAGATTTATTATTGCTTCCCTGCTCACTCTCATTACAACAATTGTTGTAAAAAGTTTCAAAGCACCATATACTCTATTCACCCCCCTCTAGAGTATATCAGATCTAGCTGCACTTTCACAGGAGATGCTGAGGGCAGTGGAGGAGGCAGTGATATGCTTCCGGTGCAACCAGTCGAGGCACATGTAGAGGAACTGCCCTATGAGGGACGCACTCCCACCTGCACTTCAGGATGCCCCACTTGTACGGCAGTTTGGTGGTCGAGGACGCGGCCGGGGACATGGATTTCAGGGCGGAGACCACAGACAAGATAGAGGGCAGGTGTATGCCTTGGATCTGGCTCAACCCCGGAACCTGGATATGGTGGTAACAGGTACGCCAGTAAATTTATAGTTTCTTTCCTTTCTAGAAGATAGATTAAATGAATATAAACTGTTAAATTAGGAAGGAATCTGAAACTAAAAAACTAAGAAGAACAACTTAACTAACTCTGGGATAGCGATGGTGTGTGGCAAGCCCTCCCACACCCTATTCGACACTGGAGCATCACACAATTTTGTCTCAGAGGAGTTCATCAGAGATCTGGACCAGATCGAGAACTTTGAAGGAGTCGTTAGGAGGTTACGCCTCCCCAACGGGACGGAGATCTAGTCTACAACCAAGTGCATTCTGAGAGTGACAATTGATGGTGCAATCTTCGAGGCCCCAGAAATGATCCTGAGGATTCCAGATTTAGATCTCGTCTTGGGCATGGCATGGCTCAACTGGAACCATGAATAGATTGATTGCCCAACAATGAGGGTCGTGCTGAGATACGGTGACACTTACCCAACCTTCGAAGGTATTGTCCCAGCTTCCTGTCTTCTACATACTTCTATTCAGGACATCAAGGCACATCTGCAGGGAGACGAATTCTATCAGGTCTTATTTGAGATGGCTGAGGACAAGGATTCCATTACTAGTATCCCAGTGGTGCGGGACTTTGCTGATGTATTCCCGGAGAAGTTGCCAGGATTGCTACCACATCGAGAGATGGATTTCCAGATACAGCTAGTGTCAGGGGCTAAGCTGATATCCAGAGCTCCTTATTGGATGGCCCCGAAGGAGTTAGCGAAGTTTCCATGCGAGCTGCAGGAGCTAGTGGAAGCCAGATTTATCCGGCCAAGCTCTTCATAATGGGGAGATCTAGTGTTATTTGTGAAGAAGAAGGATGTGACATTTTGACTGTGCATCGATTACAGGGCAATATACAGACTAAAGGTCCGGAACACATATCCACTTCCGAGGATTGACGAGCTGTTTGACTAGTTTGAGGGGGCTCACTGGTTTTCCAAGCTGGATTAAGATCAGGATACTACCAGCTGCATATTCAGGAGGAGTACATCTCGAAGACTGCTTTGAGTAGTAGATACGTGTTGTATAAGTTCACCGAGATGCCCTTCGGGCTCACAAATGCACCATCAATATTCATAAGTTTGAGGAACCGGGTATTCGAGGCCTATCTGGATGTTTTTGTCATAGTATTTATTGATGACATCCTCATTTATTCGAGGACCGGGGAGGAGCATGCCTGCCATTTGGCACTGACTCTAGAGAGGCTCCGGGAGCACAAGCTGTATGTCAAGTTCAACAAGTGCCAATTTTGGCTGAAGGAGGTGGATTTCAAGGGCCATATTATTAGCAGAGCAGGTCTGGCAGTGGATCCGGCAAAGGTTCAGTCATTATGGGATTGGCCACCGCTGAAGACAGCCACTGATGTGAGGAGCTTCCTAGGACTTGTCGGTTACTACCAGAAGTTTGTGGAGGGATTATCCCAGATAGCTCTTCCACTTACATCTCTTATAAATAAAGAGACGCCCTTTGTTTGGACACCACCGTGCGAGGCTACCTTCCAGGAGCTGAAGGGTCGGCTTACCTCGGCTCCTATCCTTGCCCTTACATCTGGAAAGGAAGTATTTCAGGTTTATACCGACGCGTCGTACAAAGGGATGGGTGTCGTTCTGATGCAGAATGGGCATGTGATAGCTTATGCCTCCAGACAGGTGAAGAAACACGAGCAGAACTACCCAGTGCATGACTTGGAGATGGGAGTGGTTATCTTCAATCTGAAGATCTGACGGCACTATATCTATGGAGTCCATTGTGATATTTTATTGGATCACAAGAACTTGAAATACATCGATACACAGAAGGAGCTGAATATCTGATAGAGACGCTTGGTAGTGTTCTTGTCAGACTACCAGTATACCATGCACTATCATCTCGAAAAGGCCAATATAGTAGAAGATGTTCTGAGCCGGAGAGCCATGATGAGTCCACTTTATATACCTATTTTCGGAATCATCTGGGCTAGTTTTCACGCATTTCCACTTCACTTTTAGTTCTATATCGTTCATATTTCATCTTATCGTTATTTCCATATGAAGTGCAAATTTATGCATGTGGTTGTGTATTTTATTATTTTTATAGTTTGTACTCCTTTGTGTGATTGCCTGGAATGTCTACACATATCAGTGATTGGTTTTTCCTTTCGGTACAGGGGTCGTGTGCGTGTTCCGGGATGGTTGTGAAAAAGGAATACTGCGCACGATCATGGGATCTAATGTGCATGACCACTGGTCGTGCGCCCCTGATCGTGCGCACTACTCTACATTTTCCAGAATCAGCCTGGAGTAAGCGCACGACCACTGGACCTAGTGCGCACGACCACCGGTCATGCGCCACTGATCGTGTGCATTGATTCCTCTTTTCTGGAGTCCTGTCTAGGGTAATCGCACGACCATTGGACTTAGTGCGCACGACCACTGGTCGTGCTCCACTGCTTGTGCGCGTTATCCCAATTCTTCTTCCTGATCTTCCATGCTAGTGCGCACGATCACCGGACATAGTGTGCACGACCACTGGTCGTGTGTCTGTGATCGTGCACATTGTTCATTTCTGCTTTGTATAAATAGTGCAGGTCTCGCCCTAATTGGGAGAGGATCCGGAGCTAGACATTTCTCCGCCATTTTCCGCCTTCTCCGTCGTTCCCCTTCATCTTCCACCCTAGGGAGGTGCTCCGGGCAAGATTTCACCGCCAAATCCAAGCCGGAGCTTCCTCTCGGCCTTCTCCTTCATCTGTGAGCTTCAAGTAGGGTTTGACGCCATAGCCATCAAGCAAAGGAAAGCTAGCAAACTTCGTCCGCTCTCGTGAGACGAAGAAGACGGGCCATTGGAAGGTGGTAACAACCCTTCTCTACCCCGGACGTAGTTGAGGACCGAGCTTGGACGCGGATTGACAACCGGACGATTCCAACCGTGAATCCTCAGCAAGACTTCGGATTCGGTCGATCTCTTGACTTGTTCTTGCTTTATTGTTGAATATTGGTGTTTTAAATTTATTTATATTGATGAAGTGCACTGTGGTTGTATATCTTATGTGTTTCATGTCTATGTGATTCCTATTTCATTTTACTTCCTATGTTGCTTGAGTTGCGCCATATTCCATCCACCACCATCCACCCTTGCCGCACTAGCAATTGCTAGTGGCGTGCGTAGCGAAGAGGTGCTTTCGACCCACATTCCGCCATTCTAATCACCTCATCCGCTAGACTACTCGCCCATCCGCCTAGCGATTCGGTGCATAGCGGCCCGACTAGTCTTCCATCCCGCCTGGCGAAGCTTCGCATAGCGGCGTTGCATAGGAGTAGTTGTTAGCCTTTTATTTTCTATTTCCGCAAATATCCAACCCCCCCCCCCTTGTTAGCTTCGACCTAAGGACTTCAATCTCAAGTCCTCCTCGAAATTAACTCCACCTTACTGTGTTCCTTGAGAGATCGATACTTGGGAAAGCCCCCACTTTATATTACTTGTGCGACCGGTTCACTGCCGTGATCTTCAGCATCAAGTTTTTGGCGTCGTTGCAGGAGAACACAGTCGTGTGAGTTTCTGGAGAAGGAGACGTGAGATTGCTTTCATTTTCCTTTGTAAATTGCTTTTGTTTTGTTCTATTTTTGTTTTTCCTGCCTTTTTCTTGTTTCTTTAGGCAATTGTAGTAATATATTGTTGGATTTAGTAATTTGCACAATTTATTTTGAATCTGCTGTTTCGA
Organism: Platanthera guangdongensis; assembly: GCA_039583875.1. Classification (NCBI taxonomy): domain Eukaryota; kingdom Viridiplantae; phylum Streptophyta; class Magnoliopsida; order Asparagales; family Orchidaceae; genus Platanthera; species Platanthera guangdongensis. The sequence goes on from CM077151.1 coordinate 85,410,066, forward strand.
CACCATGTGGGGATATTCGTATGCCCAATGTCGTTGGTGTGGGAAGCCTTCCCGCGCTAGTCATGAATGCCCTACGAGAGATATTGAGCATAAGCCTCAGCGCACAATGCATGAGATGCTGTATTCGTACAGCCTTCAGAACACTGTGCCCCAAGCTTATGGTTAATCGTCCTCGCCACATACACCGTTCTCCTATTCCTCTTCGGCCCCACAAGGACCGCAGCATAATGGGAGAAAGTGTTTGTATTGTCGTAGAACAGATCATGTCCTGAAGGATTGTGCCGAGTACCTCCGTGTTATGGAAGAGGATGATGAGCCGGACATTCGGATCATCCCGACTCCTACCCTTGGTGGCACACCTTCATCCTCTGGTTATGTATCCCTGTCACCTTCATTTGTTGAAGGGAATGATGTGGACACAACCGCCAGCTGTATTGTTGATCTAGGCTTCGACATGGTTGAGCCCATCTCTCCTGTGCATACATCTCCAAGCGTGGAGCCGATTCTTTGTGAGGAACCTGCGCTTGACTTTTATCCAAGCAAAGTTCTTCCCCCTTTTGTGCATTTTACTTCAGTCGTCTTTGGCGATATTTTCGACGATGCAACACAAGTTGAGGCTTGTGATACATGGGTTGTTTCCACTCCCATGGAGGAGGACAACCTTCCTGGTGTCGAGGATTCTCCCTCGATACCAAAGGAGGAAGTCCAAGTCTTGGTGGAGGAATCTATGGATCCTGCCGAGCCTTGTAGCATTGTCGACATTGCTGACGATATTTTTCTACCTCAGCCTTTGGGAAGTGAAACCGGGATCACTCCCCGGATTATTTCTTTATGTTCTTCATCTCTTTTATTTCTTGACCCCCCCTTCCTTATCTGAGCCTGTGCAGGTTAAATCTCCACGGGTAAGTTGGGTTGACGTTGAGCCTTGCGCTCAGGCTGTCGACGAGTGCATCCTCTTGTGTGAGGATGTTCCTACCTCCTTCACAGTGGAAGCCCCTGTCGTCACCTTCGCCCCCAGCGAACTTGTGGTGGACGAAACCTTGCTAGGCAAGGATGTGTTTTGTGGTGAGAAGAGTGAGGAGCAGCGCTCCTTCTCTTCTTACTTCCTATTTCCTTTACCTGTGTTGGGCAGGTATTACTATTTAGGTAGAGGGATAACTGTTCTATCGTCGTATCAGTACCCATTACCGAAAAGGATATTGGAACAGTTACCTGTGCATTTCTCTTTTCATATGCCTATTAGCTAGAACCTTTGCGTAGCCGAATAAGTCGTGCTGGGATGACAATAACCCCAGTACTTATCTTTCTTTTCCTGTATTTTTATTTTTTCATGTCTAGCTTAGTTTTAGTATTTCTTTGTAGTTTGTATATTTTTGTTTTGTTTTTGCGGAGCTCACCCCTGCAGGTATTCATGGCAAATCGCATTGGCGCGGTTGTGATTCTTTGTATGGCGGGCCTGCTTCAGGTTTACACGCGTCTTCTGGTATGCTCACTGGCTGAGCATTGGGTAACCTCTTCCCTTAGCTCTGTATGATTTTAATTTCTCTATCATATGCTGTGTAGTTTAGTTTAAGTCTGGGGGAGAGATTTGTTACCTTTTGCACGCACATATTTCCTATGCATACTAGAAGCCTTTATTGTTTTATTTTGCTTAGTTCATTGCATCACACACCACTGCACCCACATGAGCGCGTGCTTAGCTTTTTGCGTGCTGCGAGTTAAACTCGTTTCTTCTGTATGATTTGAGAAAATTATGGTGCTGACATAGGATTGTGAGACGGAGTAAAATGTTGACCTTGCTGTGCTCCTAGTCAACTGCTCTCGTCTCGTGTAGAAATTAGAGTAGATTTAATTTTTCTGTATGCTTTTAGTTTTATATTTTTCTAATTGCGTAAATAATTTTTATTCTACTCAAAAGTTGGTGAATCCGGTGTGAATCTGACGGTGGCTTAGGGATGTGTGTAGACGGCCGTTAGGTTCGTATTCCTCGAGTTGGGAGGATGGATACTCTTTCTCTTTGGCTAAGAACTTGCCCCAAGCTATTCTCGAAGCATGGGTATATGTTAGTCATGCATGAGCGTGATGTAGGCCATCATTTTGGCCCGGTTTAGCTTTGTACCATTCCTAACATCATATCCTCGCTAGCCCCGTTGTGCCTACCCCTCCTTTTGATTCAGCTCCACCATGATTTCATCAAAGCCTCATATCCAATCCTAGTCGCACACCCAAGTTGAGCTTCAGAGTTTTACATTTTAATGTTGGGATGTGATGTCGTGTTATTATTTGTAAAAATTTGGAAGTGCTCCCAAGTTTATATCTGCTGAATTGTGAAAATAAAATGAAGAAAAAAAAAATAAAAGAAGAAAAATATTCGTAAAGAAAAAAAAGTGAAAAGAAATAGTTTAAATTGAAAATCTGTTTGGAAATGTGATTATATTTGGAGTAGGCGGTGCACACACCCATATGTTAAAAGTTAAGTTTGGGGTGTGGTGTTCCCGCATTTATTTTGGTTAGCTGATGGATTCATTTTATACTAGCTCATTTGGGTTAGGTGCATAGCCTTCCTGTATATCTTTGTTTACCTCACCGAAACCCAAGCCCCATCTATTCACCTAGAGTCCTACTGATTTGTGTGTGAAACAAACCAGTGCCGTGGAGAGAATGCGAAAGGGCAAGCATATGGTCACCGACATTGGTGGATTCCTTTGGAGGTTATCCCGAGCCCTGATCTTTGGCAATGCTCACCTAACGATTAGTCTACTTTCTCCCTACGCATGACCGGATGATTCACCGTGATTCCATTTTTGAGTAATAATAAAATGTTGATACGCATTGTGAAAAGTATAAACTATTTTATATACTTAGAAATATCTTCTATTATATTTTTACGCGTGCGAGCATGCGACTTCGCATGATACTCCGTATTACAATTTCTTTGTTAACTAGTATTTTCCCTATCTACTTAGATTTTGTTTGCTCGGGATGCACAAACAGTTAAGTCTTGGGGTGTGATGAGTCCACTTTATATACCTATTTTCGGACTCATTTGGGATAGTTTTCATGCGTTTGCACTTCACTTTTAGTTCTATATCGTTCATATTTCATCTTATCGTTATTTCCATAGGAAGTGCACATTTATGCCCGTGGTTGTGTACTTTGTTATTTTTATAGTTTGTACTCCTTTGTGTGATTGCCTGGAATGTCTGCACATATCAATGATTAGTTTTTCCTTTCGGTACAGGGATCGTGTGCATGTTCCGGGATGGTTATGAAACAGGAATACTGCGCACGATCATGGGATCTAATGCGCACGACCACTTGTCGTGCGCCCCTGATCGTGCGCACTACTCTATGTTTTCCATAATCAGCCTGGGGTAAGCGCACGACCACTGGACCTAGTGCGCACGACCACCGGTCGTGCTCCACTGATCGTGTGCATTGATTCCTCTTTTCTGGAGTCCTGTCTAGGGTAATCGTACGACCATTGGACTTAGTGCGCACGACCACTGGTCGTGCGCCACTGCACATGCGCGTTATCCCAGTTCTTCTTCCTGATCTTCCATGCCAGTGCGCACGATCACCAGACATAGCGCGCACGACCACTGGTCGTGCGCCTGTGATCGTGCACATTGTTCATTTCTGCTTTGTATAAATAGTGCAGGTCTCGCCCTAATTGGGAGAGGATCCGGAGCTCGACATTTCTCCGCCGTTTTCCGCCTTCTCCGTCGTTCCCCTTCATCTTCCACCCTAGGGAGGTGCTCCGAGCAAGCATTCACCGCCAAATCCAAGCCGGAGCTTCCTCTCGGCCTTCTCCTTCATCCGTGAGCTTCAAGTAGGGTTTGACGCCATAGCCATCAAGCAAAGGAAAGCTAGCAAACTTCGTCCGCTATCGTGAGACGAAGAAGGCGGGCCATGGGAAGGTGGTGACATCCCTTCTCTACCCCGGACGCAGTTGAGGACCGAGCTTGGACGCGGATTGACAACCCGACGATTGCAACCGTGAATCCTCAGCAAGACTTCGGATTTGATCGATCTCTTGACTTGTTCTTGCTTTATTGTTGAATATTGGTATTTTAAATCTATTTATATTGATGAAGTGCACTGTGGTTGTATATGTTATGTGTTTCATGTCTATGTGATTCCTATTTCATTTTACTGCCTAAGTTGCTTGAGTTGCGTCATATTCCATCCACCACCATCCACCCTTGCCACACTAGCAATTGCTAGTGGCGTTCGTAGCGAAGAGGTGCTTTTGACCCTCATTCCGCCGTTCTAATCACCTCATCCGCTAGCCTACTCGCCCATCCGCCTAGCGATTCGGTGCATAGCGGCCCGACTAGTCTTCCATCCCGTCTGGCGAAGCATCGCATAGCGGCGTTTCATAGGAGTAGTTGTTAGCCTTTTATTTTCTATTTCCGTAAATATCCAACCCCCCCCCCCTTAGTTAGCTTCGAACTAAGGACTTCAATCTCAAGTCCTCCTCGAAATTAACTCCACCTTACTGTGTTCCTTGAGAGATCGATACTTGGGAAAGCCCGCACTTTATATTACTTGTGCGACCGTTTCACTGCCGTGATCTTCAGCATCAAGCCACTACAACAGGAGCAGGGCCTCAGTTGATAGCTATGGAGCAGGTGCAGATGTTGGAAGAGATGGAGATATCTCTGGTATCCGAGGATGATCTAGAGCTTTACAAGGAGTACCAGACATCGATGAGTACCATCGACAACATTCAAGATTGCATCAGGGACGGGTAGAGGCTGGATGCGAGGATGGAGCCGATATTTAGGGCCTTGGAGTAAGGCATGATAGGGGATTACTCTTTGAGAGATGGGTTGCGGTACTTTAGAGGCCGAGTCTATATATCGACAGGAGGCTGAATTTGGGAAGATATCATGACAGAGGCACACTACAGCAGATATTCAGTGTACCTGGGGTTCACAAAGATGATAACAGATCTGAAGAGGATGATGTATTGGCCGGGCAAGAAGAAGGATATTACATACTTCGTGATGCATTGCGAGTCTTTCTAGCTCGTAAAGGTGGAGTGCAAGAGTCCGGCAAGATTATTGCTGCCACTCCCAGTGCCGGAGTGGAAGTTTGAGGACATAGCCATGGATTTTATACACCGGAAACCCCGATCTCATGCGGGAAACGATTTGATTTGGGTGACCACCGATAGATTGACGAAGATGGCTAGGTTTATTCCTATCAGGAAGGACACTCCGGTAGGTGATCTGGTGCATAACTTTTGTAGCAGGTTGTCCACTACCATGGAGTGCCCAGAACGATCGTGTCAGATCGGGATGGACGGTTTACATCTGAGGAGTGGAGGCCAGCTCAGGCCTACCTAGGCTCTCGTTTGAATTTCAGCACGACTTTCCACCCTCAGACAGACGGGCAGACAGAGCATACCAACCGTACATTGGAGGATCTTCTGCGCCTAAGCATTTTGGACTACGGAGAGCTCTGGGAGACACTATTTTCGTTGATCGAGTTCTCCTACAACAACAGTCATCAGTCCTGCATAGGCATTGCCCCTTACGAGGAATTATATGGACGGAGATGCAGGACCCCACTTTCTTGGATCCAGGATGAAGATCCGAAGTCACTCGGCTTGGAGTTTGTTGAGGACATAGTTGCTCAGGTGAGATTGATTCGGGATATGATGCTGGAGGCCTAGAGCAGACTGGCCAAATACTACGATGCGCAACATCATCAAGGGGAATTCCAGGTGGGAGACTGGGTTTTCTTGAAGATACGACCGACACATGGAGTCTCGCGGGTCCGCAGGATGCAGAAGCTTAGTCTGAGATATATGGGGCCTTATAGGATCCTGGAGTGGATCGGCCCCTTATCTTACAGACTGGAGCTGCCGCCAGAGTTAGCGGTATTGTACGATGTCTTCCATCTCTCTTCACTTCGGAGGGCTCTACTATGACCTAAGCAGCTAATCTCCACTACAGAAGGCTCGGTGGCTTCAGATCGATCAGTTAGCATGGAGCTAGTCAGGATCGATGATACAGCAGTGCGGGTCTTGCGGCGCAAGAAAGTCCTGCTAGTTAAGGTCCTGTGGAGGAATCATGGGAAGGAAGAGCATACCTGGGAGCCACGGTACCAGATACAGCAAAGGTACTCGGATCTCTTCATGTCAGGTATACCTTCAAATTCTTAGGGATGTTACCTACTTTTACTTTCATAGAAACCCCGTAGGCCTAACCTTAATTTCGGGGACGAACGTTTTATTTTTATGTACAGGGAATGGTAACATCCTGTTGGATCCCTAGTTGATTTGGGCTAGGTTCACTAACTTAGGATGATGTGACCCAACATGTATAGCTAGGGTCATAGTTGTGTCCTAGAGTCTAGGCGAAGTCCTTAGAGTCAACATCAGAAGGACCAGCTATCAACAATACTATCAGAGACTCAAGACTTAGAAGATTTCAAGACCAAGTAAAATGAGTTCGACGTTCGTCAAACGCAGGTCGACGAAAGACGTTCTCAGCTCGACGATCTTGAGATATTTCTATGAGCTGAGCTCGATGATCTTCATTCTCTGGTCGACGAAAACTGGGATACTACAACAAACTAAAGTCTGGATAACTCCAGATTATTCTAAGTCCAACTTCAGACTTTGGTTGACGAACAAGATTCTGAGCTCGACGAACTTGGACCTCAAGTTCACAACTTCTCAGGTCGACGAAGTCAACTTCTCAGGTCAACGAAGTCAACTTCTCAGGTCGACGAAGTCAACTTCTCAGGTCGACGAAGTCAACTTCTTAGGTCGACGAAGTTAACTTCTCAGGTCGACGAAGTCAACTTCTCAGGTTGACGAACTCAGTACTCTACTCGACGAATTCTGGAATTAGAAGATTTGTGTCGACACTTAGGGCATGTGTCGACACCAACTTATGTCGACACTAGAAAACCTGTGTCGACACCAAGAATAATCAGTCGACACCCACTTATGTCGACACCAGAAAACCTGTGTCGACACCAGAAGATTCATGTCGACACACAGAATATCAGTCAACACAAAATACTCGACTAAGTCCAGAATGGTTGCTGAACTCCAGTCGACGAAGTTAGAAACTCAGCTCGATGAACTTTAGACAGAAAAGGCAAAGGCTCTGAATCATGCAGCTCTGTTATCAGCTCGACGATCTTGGAACTCAGCCCGACGAACAAGAAGCCGTCTGGTCGACGAATTCAATATCTCAGCTCGACGAATTGGTAATTCAGTTCGACGAATTCTGCCAACTGTTCGTCGATTCTAGACTTAGCCATTTCCAGCCTTCTGTCCCCATTCTAATGCGGAAATTCCTGAGTAATTAATGCTCTACATTCTATGAATGTATCCGTTAGAAGGAGCATTGATTACGGTCTTCTTCAGGAATATTACTTGCCAATTTTCCACAGGACAGTTGAGGAAATGATTCAATGTCGATTATTCTCAAGGCGTTAGCATTAATTACTGATGATTCAAAATTTTGAAAAGATATAGAAGAATACAAGATCAATAATTAGAAAGTAGAATACACTCAGTCAGAAAAAAAGAGACACACAGACTGACTGTAAGAACTGATACAGATTCAGAAAAAAAGCTTCACACAGTCAAAAATTACTGAAGCATACAAGACATACAAGTGACAGGCAGTGATCTTAATTCAGAAGAAAAAAGAACAATCATACAATATCAAGAGTCTTCTTCTTCTTCCATATTCTCTCCAGGACTTCCAAAGGCAACAAATATCAAACCAGTCAAGAAGCTCCTGCATCACTACCTGTCAAGAACTCTGATTGAAGACCTATCACCCTACAGCAAAGCTTCCAAATCTTCCTGAACCATTCAATAATTCAGGGGGAGCTTTTGCTAAACATCAATCCACATAAGTCTTCTCATTTTATTGAGAAAGAGAAGTCATAATCACTCTCTCACCCACTCCTGTATAAAGGGTTGTCATCTTCCTTCAAAAGTGATTCCTGGTTGCAAGTCTCCTAACCAAAAGACTTGAGTTGGTTTTTGGGGACCTGATCAAAACCCATTGGTGTCAGGCACCTGATCAAAAATCTGAGTGGATTCCTACTAGGGTGGTAAAAGAGTGGACTACCCAGATTTGGGGAACCACTATAATCTTCTTGTGTCATCTGGTTGTCTATCTTTTTCTTTTTGTTCTTGCTGTGTGGCTATGATTAGGATTATTATTTTCTGTTTTCCAGTTTCTTAATTACTGCACATTTTCAGTTTACAGCAAAAGCTGTAACAGCAACTTTATTGGGACCTAATAAATTTTAAATATACTCTATTCACCCTCCTCTAGAGTATTGTAGACCTAACCCTCACTTTCAATTTGTATCAAAGCAGGTTCCTTTGGTTGCACAAGTTAAATCTTGAACCAAAAGATCCCTTGTTAGATCTACACATCACCTTCATTCACATTTAACTTTTAAAGTAGAAACACAGCCATGGCACAGAATAAAGATTATGCAAGAACCAGACCTCCAGTTTGCAACTTGCAAAATTTTGGAATCTGGAAGGCAAGAATCAAGCTATATATGAATTCTATTGATGAAGATATCTTTGCTTCCATCTTAACAGGTGTACCTCCACCACCTGTTGCTCCTCCAAGCACTTCTACAAATATGAATGCAGTACCTCCTCCAGATTATAATGATGCCTACAAGAAAGCCAAGATGGCTGATGCAAAAGCCATGAACATATTGGCACAAATAATGTCTGATGACATTTTCCAGAAGGTTGCTGAGTGCACATCAGCAAAAGCCATTTGGGATTCCCTAAACTAAATGGTTGATGGATCAGCTGATGAAAGGAAGGATAGGAGATCAAATCTCATATCCCAATATGAGAATTTCAAGAAACAGGAAGCTGAGACAGTTTCAGAGATGTATAATAGATTAAGCTCAATCATTAATGAGCTAAAAACTCTGGACAAGGTGATCACTCTCACTGAAGTGAATGACAAAATTATGATGTGCTTCCCAAGCTCATGGGACACAAGAATTTGGCCCATCAAGGAGGTCAGATGCCTAAATGAGATTTCAACTGAATCTCTATTGGGTAAACTAAAGTCTTATGAGCAGTCAATAAAGACAAGGGAGGTTGCTGAACAAAGAACACCTCCAGCAACTAGAAGAGAACAGAACATAGCCTTCAAAGTCTCAGAAGAATCAGAATCTTCAACATCAAATGAAGAACTTATAAGTCTCTTGGCTAAGAGATTTTTCAAGATGGCTAGAAAGGACTTCAGAAGAAAGTCATCAAGAAAAGATGACAGGCCAAAGTATGATAAGACACCAACAAAGGAAGTGGTGTGCTATGGATGCAGGAAGCCTGGGAACTTTCTCTCTGAGTGTCCAGAGAACCAGAAGAAAGAAAAGAGAAGAGAAAAGGAAAAGGATTTCAGGAGACAGTACACCAGCAAACCCTCTTCCAGCAAACACAAGAGTAAGGAAAAGGGGTTTGTGGCTGAGACCTGGAGTGAGACTGAGGAAGAGTCAACATCCTCAAGCTCCAGTGAAGATGAGGAAGAAGAAAGAGCAAAGGAGGTTTGCCTCATGACAATTGATGCCTCAAGAAGCAACTCAGAAGTAGGAGAGTTAGAAAATGAGGAAGCTTCTGAATCAGAAGCTGATCAGGTATTATCATGGTTTGATTATAGTTCAGAATCTTTTAAATCAGATTTTAATATCATGTGTTTAGATTTAATCAACTCTGAGAAGGAAATCAAACTTCTCAGAGATAAACAAGTTAACTATAATAGCTTAGTTTTAGAAAACACTAAATTAAAAAATGAAATAGTTATGTTTAGTGAACAAATCACTCTTCTGAAAGATGAACTAAGTAAAGCAAAACAGCTAGAAGAATCACTAAATGGAAGAAGCAAACAACTAGCAGTAATCACCAACATATCTAATGCTAGATTTAATAGAAGTAAGTTAGGATTAGGTGCATGATCTAGTGAACCACTTATTATTCAGAAAAACCACCTGTCACAACCCATAAATTTTATTTCTGAGAAAGGAAAGAAGAATACTGATCAAGTATATAAGGTAAATAAAATTCTTGAACAAATTAAAACTAAGGACAAAATTGAAAAACAGAAAACACCCAATAAAAATAAAGTTCAGCAATTTTCGTCGAACTCAGATCGATGAAAAGGGGCTAGTTCGTCGAACCCAGATCGACGAACTCTGAACGCCAACTATAGTTATCATTATTCGTCTAACTGCGATCGACGAACTTTGTATGGTTCGTTGAGCAGAGATCGACGAATGTGGGGCATAGAGAATGAACATGTTCATTCTTTGAGCAGAGATCAACGATCTCAACCCAATTCGTCGACCTCTGATCAACGAACTTACATAAATTCATTGAACCCAGGAAGACTTGGTCAAAACTATAACTTCAACAGAAACTTAAATGCTTCTAGGAAACAATTTAATCCATTGGCTGACTGGACCATTCTACCTAGGAGATATCACCGCATAGGATATAAATCTCAGCCAGAATTTTCTGTTATCTCTAGTTTCTCTTATCAGCCATACAAAGGGCCCAAGTTAACCTGGGTCAAAAATCATTAACTGTTTGTATTGCAGGTGAAAAATTGTCCAGGGGTAAATCAAACTTGGTACCTGGACAGTGGATGCTCTAAGCATATGACTGGAAGTAAGGACATTCTATTCAACTATAAGTCCAAGCTGGGGCCAAAGGTCATCTTTGGTGACTCAAAATATGGTCAGTCAGAAGGATTTGGAGAAGTGAGAATAGGGGCTGTCACATTCAGAAAGGTGACATATGTAAGTGGATTGAAGCATAACCTCATCTCCATAAGTCAATTATGTGATGATGGTTATCGGGTATACTTTAACCCATCTACTTGCTCTATCATTGAAAAAATAACCAAACTGTTTTAACTGGAAGTAGACAAGGAAACATTTACTTAGTAAATTTTCTTTCTGCCACAACTGATATATGTTTACTGAATTTAACTAGTAATCAGAATGACTTATGGCACAAAAGACTAGGACATGTAAACCTGAAAAACATTGTTAGGTTATCTAAGAACAACTTTGTCAGAGCTCTACCTTCTACTCCCTACAAGAAGGAAGGTCTCTGCAGGGCTTGTCAACTAGGCAAGCAAACTAAAACTAGTTCAAATCAATTAATAAGAGTGATTCACCTAGGATCTTGTACTTGCTACACTTGGATCTTTTTGGACTCATTGCTGTACAAAGCCTAAGTGGGAAATCCTACACTTTAGTTATAGTGGATGACTTCTCCAGGTTCAGTTGGGTATTCTTTTTGAGAACAAAGTCAGATACATTCAAGGTTCTTACAGATTTTCTCAGGACCATACAGATTGAGTTCTCTACTCATGTTATATTGATCAGAAGTGATCATGGCACAGAGTTTGAGTCTCTTCTTATGCATGAGTTCTATGAGAAGGAAGGTATCAGGCAATGCTTCTCAGCTCCTAGAACTCCCCAACAAAATGAGGTAGCTGAAAGGAAAAATAGGACACTCATTGAAGCTGCAGGTACATTACTTGATGATGCATACATGCCACTAACCTTTTGGGCAGAGGCTGTAAGCACTGCAAACTATGTCCTGAATAGGAGTTTAATTCACAAACTGAAGAAAAAGACTCCCTATGAATATATCAAAGGGAAGAAACCTAAAATAAACTATTTTAAAGTTTTTGGTTGTACATGTTACATACATAATAACAACAAGAAATATATTAGAAAGTTTGAAGCCAAGGCTGAAGTGGGAGTTTTTCTAGGATACTCCCAAGTAAGCAAGGCTTATAGTGTATTTAATAAATCAACATTAAAAGTAGAAGAGTCAATTCATGTTTCTTTTTATGAAACTAACATGTACTGCAAGGAGAAAGAAGTTTTTACCAGTAGCAACTTGCAGGTACCCAACTTGTATGAGACATTGGATGGACTAAACCTCACCCAAGAGGTTCCCACTCATCCCTCTCCACAAGTCATTGAAGATAGTGAAGAAGATGAAGCTGAAGAACATGAGCCACAACCAACAGCAAATACAATTCCACAAGAGGAATTTAATCAAAATGCTATTGCACAACCAACTCCACCCACTAATTTTGTCACACTTAGGGATCACCCCAGATCTCAAGTAATTGGAGACATATCAGCAGGTGTACAGACAAGGCATCAACTTAACAAAGACTTGATGCATGCCTGTTTTCTCTCTCAGGTTGAACCTCTAACCATTCATGATGCTGAGCAAGATCCCCACTGGATCCTTACAATGCAAGAGGAACTAAACCAATTTGAGAGATGTAGAGTTTGGGATTTGGTTCCAAGACCCCAAAATTACCCAGTTATTGGAAACAAATGGGTTTTCAGGAATAATCTTGATGCCCAAGGAGTCATTGTGAGGAACAAGGCTAGGCTTGTTGCTCAAGGATATAGGCAAGAGGAAGGAATTGACTATGATTAGACCTTTGCACCTGTTGCAAGGTTAGAAGATATAAGGATCTTCCTTGCCTATGTAGCATTCAAAAGGTTCAAAGTTTTTCAAATGGATGTGAAAAGTGTCTTCTTAAATGGAGTTTTACAAGAAGAGGTTTATGTAGAACAACCTCCAGGTTTTATTTCTTCAACTTATCCCTCTTTTGTTTTTAAATTAAATATGGTTCTTTATGGTCTAAAGCAAGCTCCAAGAGCTTGGTATGAGACCTTAGCAAATTTCTTATTAGAGCATAAATTTACAAGAGGAACTGTAGATAAAACCCATTTCACTAGACATCATAAGGACCAAATCTTGTTAGTGCAAATCTATGTAGATGACATTATATTTGGCTCTACAAATTCAAAATTATGTAAGAGGTTTTCTGACCTCATGCATTCTAAATTTGAAATGAGTAGTATGGGAGAGCTTTCATATTTCCTTGGTCTCCAAGTGAAACAGCTTCCTGATGGCATCTTCATCTCACAAGCAAAATATGTTAAAGAACTTCTAAAGAAGTTTGGGATGGCTGATGCCTCAGCTAAGAAAACTCACATGGCCACCAATGCTGTTGTGGACTCTGATATACCAGGAAAACTTGTAGATCAGGAACTTTATAGGGGCATTGTTGGGTCCCTATTATACCTCACACCAAGTAGACCAGATATTATGTTTGCTACATGCCTTTGTGCTAGGTTCCAAGTGAACCCTAAAGAATCTCATCTAATTTTCTTAAAAATGATTTTAAGATATATAAAGAGTTGTCCTAATCTAGGCTTATGGTATCCTGCTGAATCAGAATTTGAGTTAACTGGATACTCTGATGCTGATTTTACTGGATACAGGGTTGATAGAAAAAGTACTTCAGGAACTTGTCAGTTCTTGGGTATGTTATTAGTATCATGATTCTGTAAAAAAGCAAACATCAGTGTCAACTTCAACTGCTGAAGCAGAATATATTGCAGCAGATAGCTGTTGTTCACAGATGCTCTGGATACAGAATCAGCTTCTAGATTATGGGTTCAACTTATATAATTCAACCTTATTCTGTGATAATACTAGTGCTATAGCCATAGCACAAAATCCAGTTCACCATATTATGACAGAACATATTGACATAAGACATTATTTCATTAGGGAGTGTGTAGACAAAAATAAGATTAAGCTTGTCTATATCTACACTGATTTACAAAAAGCTGATATATTCACCAAACCTCTGGATGAGAAAAATCATGTTTTCTTTCTAAATCAGCTGGGAATAATCAATGGAGAAGACTTAGTTTAAGTTCTGTCTGCATTCAACAAATTTTCCAGAGTTCGTCGAACGGAGTTCGACGAACCAGGGAAAGTTTGAGAGATAGTCGCCGAATGGAGATCGACGAACTCTCTGTGAGTGAAATAATTTTTGTCGACCAGCGATCGACGAACTTTGCTTCAGAAGATATTTGTTGACCTAAGTTTGACGAACCGTCTTCAATTCTTTGGATGAGCTCGACGAATTATTTAACCCTAAACTATTTCATCGACCTCAGTTCGAAGAATTAATTTTATTTTTGTGGAACGGAGTTTGTCGATTCATATTCTGGAAAACCTTATATATAGGTTTTCTTCGACCTCCATCCCACGCTTTCTGTTCCCTTGCACTTGATCGCCATTTCTGTGTCTTTCTTGCAGGTGATTTCAATGGCGACTCAGGCAAGCAATCTCACAGGAATTAAGTTTGATACAGGATTTGACGTGGATTTCGATTCGTTTCAGCATTCCGATCCAATCTTTCTGTATATCCTGGAACTTCTTGAAGAACATAAACTAAAAAACCTGATGACGAGAAGGATCAAACTTCACAACATGGAAATCAGGGCATGGGTATACACACTGTCGTCCACAGAAGATAACATCATGACGGGCACCATCGGGGGTAACTCCATCTCTTTAACCCCCGCTATCTTAACTGAAATCTTTCGACTAATAAATGGAGAAGAGGACATCGAAATTAAACCAGAGGAGTATGATATGATGTTGAGCTTCATGGATTATGGTGGAGACAATCCCAACAAACTGTTGAAGAAACACTTGTCTGCTCCCTATAAATTTTTAGCAGACTTGGTTGGCAAAGTGCTACTTGGAAAACACACCGCACACGATTATATCACCAAACACTAGTTTCTAGTTATGTGTGCAATCATCAACAAGAAGCCAATCAACTAGGCATAACTTATGTTTGATTTGATAAAGAAGAAGAACACTAAGAAGGAAGTCTGTTTTGGAAGAATTCTAGGCATCTTCCTACAGGAAAAGGTTGTTGAATCTCTGGTCTCCCAGACCATATTCATAAATGCCAGTAAAAGGCTGACCTGTGCCTTATTTGGCAGATGGGAGAGGACCATCACTAAGCCCTCTAAGGCTTCTACCTCTTCCACCAAAGCTTCTGAAGGCACCGGGGCTATTAAAGCCACTCCCCACCCTGCTGAAGAGAACATTCCTTCCACATCTTCTCTTCCAGCCCCCCATCCACCAACAACACAATCCCCAGTCACCCCATCTTTACCAATCACCATCACTGACATTCCCTCTTCATCCCTTCAGGAAAATCAACCACCCACACCTCATGAATCCCCTCATGACACATATATCTCTACACCACCACAGTACCCACTTCACCCACATCTATCTTCCATACCATCTTACATTCTACCATCAGACACCATGATGCAAGATGTCACCCTTCCATCCCCATCAACATCTAACCTTCACATACCTGATGTTCCACCCTCTATTCCATCAATAGTTGCTACCTCTTCCACACCAACTGCAACACCATCTACCACTTTCTCATTGGACCCCTCTACCATCTCATCTATCATCACCATCATCACTCCCCTTCTTAAATCACTTATAGCAGAGGCCATTACACCTCTTGCTACTACGATTACCTCTTTATCTTCCCAAATATTTGCTCTCACTGCTACCCCCTCCTCAGTCAGGGGCCTGGCCTCAGTCCCCACTGAAACCAGGCAGGGGGAGATGCCTGATGATGAAGCAGCAGCTACAGCTTCAGAGTCTTTAGCTCCAGCACCACCAGATACTCCAGTCTTCATAGCAGAATATATAAATGGTATAAGTAAAGAGTTAATTGATTTCATTGATACTGATATGGATTTTGATGAGTTAGATTCTGAAGGATTCAAAACTGTTGGTGATCTTATCCTAAATCCCACAGCTAACTTAGAAGAATTGTTGAAAACCTTTGACACTGTACATATGGAGTATCTTCTAGAAGAATTTACTAAGCCACATTTGGCTATTATTCCTTATACCTCTCCTGTCAGTCCAGCAGTTGCTAAGCAACTGTGTGATAGCTTTGTAATTCCAGTATCTGCACCAACCTTGGTAGTCATTCCATCCCCTCCAGTAGCTCTCTCTACATCAACTTTTGTAATGGATGACTCCCATATGCCAGATCTAGATGAATTGATCTTGGCTGACATTGTAGAAGAAACAAAAGCAGCTAAAAGCTCAGTTCAGGTTCCAACTGAAAAACCTATTGTATCTGATGACATCTTGAGAGATATAGATGCTTTATATGATAATCCCCGGGATTCAAATGATGATGATGATGAAGAAGAAGATTCAGATGAAGAAGCTGCTAAGAAAAAGAAGAAATTGTTGTCAAAGAAAAGGAAAGCCCCTCCTCCTCCTCCTACTGCTAAGCCAAACCCAAAGAATGACACTCCATTCTATATCCTCCAAAATAGTACTCCTTACAAAGGAATGCCAACATGGATGTGGTTGTCTAAAAATCAGCAAAAGGAGAAGAAAAGAAGTAGAAAATATTCTCCTCCTCCAGTTCAGAGATATAGAAAAGATCCACCTCCTCCAGCAGCTGGTGCAACTGGCTCTAGCTCTCAGAGATCTGCCCCTATTCAAACTTATCAAAGACATCAAGGGAGATCTTCTGGAAGCAGTCAGCAAAGACATCACTCTTCAAGAAATCAACAACAGCAACATAAACAAAATCAGCAGCAACAGCAAAGTATCTCTGCAAACCAGAAGGCTAATTGTCCTGAAAGGCCATATTCACCTCCTGTTCCTTTTGAGGATCCTGAAACAGCAAACACTGCTAGAATGGCTAGATTCCAGGAAATTGTTGGTCTTTCTTTAATTAATAAAGCAAAAGCTGAAGGGAAAGATATATCAGGATATAGAATTATGTCCAAATACAGAAAGGAAGAACTCAAAATATTTGATAAAGCAAATAAATTATTCAATGTTGATGATTACATGAAGCTACATCCTGAAGCAGTTGTCCCCAGAACTACATCTCTGAAGATTATTGGGACAGCTGACATGACAATGACACAGGCACAGGCTTTGGATCCAAAATGAGAAATTATCTTTACAAAGCCAGATGGAAAGACTAAAGAAGATAAGCCCACAGATAAGGAAAAGAATAAATAATCTTTACATTGCTTAAATTTTTTTTCTTTCTCTACATTAGCCTTAAAACTGATTTGTCTGTTTAAAATAAAGCTCATGTACATATATATATATCTGATGCATGTGTTTGTAAATCTCTGCCAGATATACCTTTTTCCCTGCTTTGTTTATTCTTATATTTTTGTTTTGAGTCTGTTAGTGACCTCACCCAAATAGGGGGAGATTGTTGGATCCCTAGTTAATTTGGGCTAGGTTCACTAACTTAAGATGATGTGACCCAACATGTATAGCCAGGGTCATAGTTGTGTCCTAGAGTCTAGGCCAAGTCCTTAGAGTCAACATTAGAAGGACGAACTATCAACAAAACTATCAGAGACTCAAGACTTAGAAGATATCAAGACCAAGTAAAATGAATTCGACGTTCGTCAAAAGCAGGTCCACAAAATACGTTCTCAGCTCGATGATCTTGAGATATTTCTCTGAGCTGAGCTCGACGATCTTCATTCTATGGTCGATGAAAACTGGGATACTTCAACAAACTAAAGTCAGGATAACTCCAGATTATTCTAAGTCCAACTTCAGACTTTGGTTGACGAACAATATTCTGAGCTCGACGAACTTGGACCTCAAGTTCACAACTTCTCAGGTCGACGAAGTCAACTTCTCAGGTCGACGAAGTCAACTTCTCAGGTGGATGAAGTCAACTTCTCAAGTTGACGAACTCAGTACTCTACTCGACGAATTCTGGAATCAGAAGATCTGTGTCGACACTTAGGGCATGTGTTGA
This sequence comes from Platanthera guangdongensis, assembly GCA_039583875.1. Lineage (NCBI taxonomy): Eukaryota > Viridiplantae > Streptophyta > Magnoliopsida > Asparagales > Orchidaceae > Platanthera > Platanthera guangdongensis. The sequence continues at coordinate 85,427,792 of CM077151.1, forward strand.
TACCAACTTATGTAGACACCAGAAAACTTGTGTCGACACCAACAATAATCAGTCGACACCCACTTATGTCGATACCAGAAAACCTGTGTCGACACCAGAAGATTCATGTCGACACACAGAATATCAGTCAACACAAAATACTCGACTAAGTACAGAATGGTTGCTGAACTCCAGTCGACGAAGTTAGAAACTCAGCTCGATGAACTTCAGACAAAAAAGGCAAAGGCTCTGAATCATGCAGCTCTGTTATCAGCTCGACGATCTTGGAACTCAGCTCGACGAACAAGAAGCCGTCTGGTCGATGAATTCAATATCTCAGCTCGACGAATTGGTAATTCAGTTCGACGAATTCTGCCAACTGTTCGTCGATTCTAGACTTAGCCATTTCCAGCCTTCTGTCCCCATTCTAATGCGGAAATTCCTGAGTAATTAATGCTATACATTCTATGAGTGTATCCGTTAGAAGGAGCATTGATTACGGTCTTCTTCGGGAATATTACTTGCCAATTTTCCACAGGACAGTTGATGAAATGATTCAATGCCGATTATTCTCAAGGCGTTAGCATTAATTACCGATGATTCAAAATTTTGAAAAGATATAGAAGAATACAAGATCAATAATTAGAAAGTAGAATACACTCAGTCAGAAAAAAAGAGACACACAGACTGACTGTAAGAACTGATACAGATTCAGAAAAAAAGCTTCACACAGTCAAAAATTACTGAAGCATACAAGACATACAAGTGACAGGCAGTGATCTTAATTCAGAAGAAAAAAGAACAATCATACAATATCAAGAGTCTTCTTCTTCCATATTCTCTCCAGGACTTCCAAAGGCAATAAATATCAAACCAGTCAAGAAGCTCCTGCATCACTACCTGTCAAGAACTCTGATTGAAGACCTATCACCCTACAGCAAAGCTTCCAAATCTTCCTGAACCATTCAATAATTCAGGGGGAGCTTTTGCTAAACATCAATCCACATAAGTCTTCTCAGTTTATTGTATAAAGGGTTGTCATCTCCCTTCAAAAGTGACTCCTGGTTGCAAGTCTCCTAACCAAAAGACTTGAGTTGGTTTTTGGGGACCTGATCAAAACCCATTGATGTCAGGCACATGGTCAAAAACCTGAGTGGATTCCTACCAGTGTGGTAGAAAAGTGGACTACCTAGATTTGGGGAACCACTATAAACTTCTAGTGTCGTCTGGTTGCCTATCTTTTTATTTTTATTCTTGCTGTGTGGCTGTGATTAGGATTATTATTTTCTGTTTTCTAGTTTCTTAATTACTGCACATTTTCAGTTTACAACAAAAGCTGTAACAGCACCTTTATTGGGACCTAACAAATTTTAAATATACTCTATTCACCCCCCCCCCCCACTAGAGTATTGTAGACCTAACCCTTACTTTCACATCCCTCAAAGTACTAGAACCCTAAGAGTGGTTTTTTCATGACAAGGTCATGACAAAACCCTAAGAAGCCCAAGAAGACCAAATGAACTTAGGCATGAAGGTGAAAACCACCTTGGGCTGCAAATAGTAATTTTCAATTACCCACCATAGGGCTTGACTCTAAGGCTTTAACTTGACTCCATGACCCCACCATAACACCCCGAACCCTTTAAGAGATCACTAGGGTCACCAAGGACCCATTTGGGTCAACCAAAAGGATCAAGTTGACCAAAGTCAACCCTTACCCTAAATGGGTCAAACTAGCCTATATAGGGCCAGTTACCCTTCCCTTAGCCAAATTGACCATACCCATACCTTCCTAACCCTTAAAGGAGGTCAACGGGTCACCAAGGACCCATTGGGGTCAACTAAAGATGTCAAGTTGACCAAAGTCAACCCTTGCCCCAAAATGGTCAAAGTTCTCTAACTAAGGGTCAAGTGGCCTCCAAGGTGCCAATCCAACCCTACCCAACCCTTCCTAGATCTTAGGGTTGGCCAATGGGTCACCAATGACCCATTGGGGTCAACCAAAAAATCCAATTTGACCAAAGTCAACATAACCTAGGTTTATGTTAAAATAGCTCAAGTTGGCCTAACCTAGCCCAATCCATTTAAGCTAAGCCCAATTGAGGTGGTCCACAAGCCTCATGAGGTTTAGAATTATATAAAATGCCACTCAATTTCTAGAGGAGATGACTAGGAGACAGAAAACTTCATCCCCCCTTTAATGGATCATCATCTTCTGAAATTGCTTAGAGAAGGCAGCAAACTCTCCATCAGGCATGTTGCTCTCTGAGGAGCTTGGTTCAGTGTTGTCTGAGTTAGCATCCCTCCTTGGAGGAGAGGCAATCCTCTCCTTATTCTTCTTGGAGCCCTCAGGCTTGAAGGCCATTACCTTCTCCTTTGCTTATGATCTGCTGATGGTCTCCTCCTCCTTTCTAGTAGATAGTTGCATCTCATAGGAGAGCATCTTTACAAACAATATGTGAGGGGGAGTTTCAGCTAGCTTTGCCACCTCCCTAATGACATAGATCTTTGTGTCCAAATCTCTAATAAGAGTTCTAAGGAACTTTTCATTCAGCTCATATTTATTGAAGACCCTCCCATAGGTCCTCCGCTCATTCACTATTCTGAAGAATTTTTCATAGCATTCAGCTATACTATCCTTCTTGGTCTGCCTGAAGGCTTCATACTCCTGATTAAGCAGGGATTTCCTATCATCCCTAACTTCTTCAGTCCCTTCCATATAGACCACTAATGTATCCCACATCTCATTCGAGGTCCTACAGTGGACAAGGTTCTGAAAGGTTGAGTCATTAATGGCACTCACTATTATGTTTTGTGCCCTCTTGTCTATAGTTGCTAAAGTGACCTCATCCTTGGTCATCTCAGAGTATTTCTTAGGTGTTTGGACATTTGCATTGAAAACTGAGACCTTCATGAGGATGAAATATCCCTCTTGAACTTTTATGAAGAATTTAGGGTCAGATGCCTCCATAAACAGTCTGACCCTTTCCTTCCAGATTCCAAAGCTCTCCTTCCTACAAATAGAGATTTATGGAGCCGAACTCCTTATGGTTCTCTGTTGGGTACATTGGAAAATATGTACTAGATTTGGAGAAGCCTAACATAGCTTAATGATATTCGTCAAGGTGTATTTGATGTTGTTTTAAGTTTATATGTGCAGGTTAAGAATATGCAGGAAAAGTTTCTAAGTCCATGAGTCGACACCAGAAGAAGCTGTGTCGACACTTGTGAAGACTTGTGTCGACACTTGTGAAAAGCTGTGTCCACACTTGGAGTCAATTGTGTCGACACTTGGAGAAGCAGTGTCGACACACAGAAAGTTCTGTCGACATACAGAAAGCTCAATCGACATCAACTGTGTCGACACACAGGACTTGTGTCGACACACAGAAAGTTCAGTCGACATCAACTGTGTGGACACACAGGACTTATGTCGACACACAGGACTTATGTCGACACACATAAAGTTCAGTCAAGATCAACTGTGTCGACACACAGGACTTGTGTCGACACACACTAGAATTTCTTCTAAGTCAATTGTGTCAAAACAAGAAGTGACTGTGTCGACACACAAGACTTATGTCGACACATTCTTATAGAAGCTATGCCAAGAAGTTGTATCGACACCATGAGTGTTGTGTTGACATCACCAAGGATTGTGTCGACACTTAGTCTACTTGTGTCGACAGATGTGAAGTTTAGACTCGACATTTTGCTGACAGAGATAAAGTTTCAAGAAGTGACTGGAAGACTTGACAGCTGTCATAACCAACAAGTCTACTGCAACTGTCAGATCTGTCAGAAGTTAGTTAGCAACCAGATCAGCCAGTAACCTTGGATGAAGTTTGTAGAAAGACAGATTCTATCAATAAAAAACATGATAGAAGAACAATAGACGGAAAAAGAAGACGAAGTACTCAACACACAATTACAACAGAAGATCCAACATACACAAGAAAATCCAGTCAGAGATTTTCAAGTGGATCTAAGTGAAGAATTTCAACATATCTTCAGAAGAATTTGTAGAGAGAGAGCTCCAACAATTCAAGTGAAGAAAGAGACTATCAACAACTAGTCTCTTAAGAGCGGATCCTGAACAAATCTGCAAAGAAGAATTCAGATTGATTTCTGGATTTTAAGAGGGAAGCTGATTGAAGATCATCTTCAAGAAATTCAACCTTATTGTGTTCAGATTCAAGAAGCTTTGAAGAAAGCCAAAGACAAGTTGATTTCTAGGTAATCAGATTCTTCAAGAACTGATCGGGAAAACTTTCTACTCATTCTCTCTCAACTTGGGTGGAAGATAAAATATATCTTATATTTTTGTTCTGTAAGATCATTATTGATCTGAGTTGTAAGCCTAGTTTATAAAGGCTGAGGTAGGGCTGAGTGCCTGAGGTAGGAGATTTTCATCTCTGAGTTGTAGGCCATGAGAAGGCTGATGTAGGGTTGTGTGCCTGAGGTAGGAGATTTGATTCTCTGAGTTTTAGGCTTGGGTGTACGCTGAGGTAGCGCTTAATTGCCTGAGTTGTAGGAGTGTGGACTCACTCTAAGTTGTAGGAACCTTGACTGGGTTTTGAGTTATAAGATATGTTGATCTGAGAAGGAAGGAAGAAGTTAGGCCGAATCTAGCACACTGCTAGATATGCGAAGGGGGAAAGTGGATGTACCCATCATTTCGGGAACCACTATAAATCTGTGTGCCATCTGTGATTGTGTGTGATTTTGTGATTTCTGTGATGTGGTAGCTGTAGATCTGATTGATTTTATTTGATTATCTGAATTAATATCCTGCCTTAGAGTAAAAAGGAATTGCACCTATTCACCCCCCCCCTCTAGGTGTTTAGGTGATCTTGAAACCAATTCTTTCAAGTGGTATCAGAGGGAGGTTACTCAAAGATAGACTTAACAGTCTGAGTAAGATCTGTGAGGCAGAATAAATTTGAACAAATGGGTTCAGGATAAAATCATAAGTAACTTGGTTCCATGAAGTTGCCCATATGCAGGAAGGAAATCTTTGGAATATGGAAAGAAAGGGTCAGATTGTTTATGGAAGCATCTGATCCAAGAATATATATAACTGTTAAGGAAGGGCCTTATATTCCAATGAAAGTCTCAGTTCTTGATGCTAATCAGAGGACACCAAATGACTTTTCAGAAATGACTATGGATGAGATTATCTTGGCTACTATGGACAAGAGAGCTCAGAATATTATAGTGAGTGTAATAGATGACTCAACATTCCAAAATCTGATTCATTGTAAAACCTCCAATGAGATATGGGACACATTGATAGTCTACATGGAGGGATCAGAAGAAGTTAGACAAGATAGAAAGTCAATGCTTAATCAGGAATATGAGGGCTTTAGGCAAAACAAATCAGACATCATCACTGAATTTTACAAGAAGTTCTTCAGAATTGTGAATGAACTAATGTCATATGGAAGGATATTTAGTACATATGAGTTGAATGATAAATTCCTTAGATCTTTGACTAAGGATTGGGACACCAAGATCTGTACCATTAGGGAAGTGGCTAGACTGGCAGAAATCTCTCCTCCAACTCTATTTGGCAAATTGCTTTCTTATGAAATGCAACGCATGGCCAGAAAGGAGGAAGAGAAAAGTACTAAAGTTGACCATAGATAAAAGTCAGTGGCCTTCAAGGCAGAAGCCACAAGAAAGGACAGGAGGATGTCTCCATCTCCTCCTAAGAAAGCTGCAGAGGTGATCTCTGAAAGTGTAGATAGTCACACCTCAGACAGCAATCATTCTGATGAGGACTTTGTTGCCTTCACAAGGAAGTTTCAGAGATTTTTGAAGAAAAAGCAGTGGAGAACTAAGCCATCCTCCTCTCAGTCCAAGGATGAGTATTATCAGAAAAGAAAATCATCTAGAAAGGACAAGAGTAGGTCAAAACCTAGCAAATCAACAACTACAAAGATTGTGTGTTATTGCTGCAACAGACCTGGACATGTAGTAGCTGATTGTCCAGACAAAAGAAAGGAATCTGCAGATAAGAAGAAGTCTCAAAATAAGAACAAGAAGGAGAAATCCTTTGTAGCAAAGAAAGAGAAAAGCTGGACAGATCCATCATCTTCATATTCTGAATCTGTTGCTGAAGCTTATATTTGTCTGTTTGCAACAGAAGAAGAGAATGAGTTCTTGTAATTACTGGACTCAATAAATGGAACTGAAGATCATCAGTGCAAAGGGCTAATGACCCTGACTGATGAAGATCACTGCCAGGATCAGCCTGGTCCAAGTAAGATAAGTCCAAGTGGTCATACCCCTTTATGGTACTTGGACAGTGGATGTTCCAGACATATGACTGGAACAAGAGGATTGCTGAAGGACTACTCACCCATATTGAATGGACCTAAAGTAATCTTTGGTGGTTCTGAAAAAGGAGTCATCAAAGGGTTTGGTAACATTTCTAACAGCTCAATTACTATCACTCAAGTGGCTTATGTGAAGGGTTTGAAACATAACTTGATAAGCATAAGTCAACTGAGTGATCTTGGATATGACATTTCATTCATTAAGAATGGTTGTCATATTAAAAGGTCAAGTGATCAGAAGATCATGCTGACTGGTTATAGGAAAGGAAATGTGTATTGCCTAAACTTTGTGAGTGAGAATAAAGATTCTCCTATTTGTCTTGTAGATGATGAGAAAGCCTCTCATTGTGTCAAATGGCACAAGAGGCTAGCTCATCTAAACTACAAGACTATTGGTCAACTCTTTAATAAAGAGTTAGTGAGGAATGATCCTCAAGTTAAGTGCATTAAGGATGGAATATGCTCAGCTTGTCAAAAAGACAAGCAGACCAGATCCTCCTTTCATAGCCTTGAAACCAAAGACTCAGTGAGGTGTGTATACCTCTTGCATATTGATTTATTTGGTCCAATGCCAGTTCAGAGTCTAGGTAGGAATGTGTACACATTTGTGGTTGTAGATGAGTATTCTAGATTTTTCATGGGTTTTCTTTCTAAGGCAGAAATCTGAAACCCCAACTGTTTTCTGCAACTTTGTTAAGCAAATTCAGAATGAACTAAACAATTCAGTGGTCAAAATAAGAAGTGACAATGGAACTGAATTTCAATCTGAAAGTATGATAAAGTTGTGTGAAGATTTTGGGATTCATCAGGAATTCTCCTCACCTAGAACTCCTCTGCAAAATGGAATTACTGAAAGAAAGAATAGGACTCTCATTGAGGCTGGTAAAACTATATTGAGTGACACATCTCTCCCAGAATATTTTTGGGCTGAGGCAGTAAACGCTGCATGTCATGTGCTCAATAGAGCTTCCATCACTAAGAGCTACAAAAAGACACCCTATGAGGTAATGAAAGGCAGAAAACCAAACTTATCATATTTCAGGATCTTTGGTTGCAAGTGTTATGTGCTTAACAATGACAAGTCTTACCTAACAAAGTTTGCTGTCAAATCCCAGTATGGGATATTTGTTGGGTACAGCAACAATAGTAAGTCATATAGAGTCTATAACTTGACTACTCAAGTTATAGAAGAGTCTGTTCATGTTATATTTGATGAATCAAGACTTATTAACAGTGAGTTGCCATGTAGTTCTTGTAGCTCTACAGGTATAAAAGAGAAGATGGACATGCTGACTATCAAGGAAGATGAAAATGATGATTGTTGTCCAAGGGGAGTACAAGACTCGCAAGATGCTGTTGAAGACCATGAAGTACAACAGAATGAAGAAAATGGAGAAAGTTAAATTGTAGACAGACTTCCTCCAGCAGTTAAATATTTAAAGGATCATCCTGTACACCAGATTATTGGTGATCCTAGACAAGGAGTTCAAACTAGAAGCATGAGCTTAAACACTGTAGTATGCTCAAGCTTCTTGTCTCAACAGGAACCTAAAAGATTTGAAGAAGCTATACAAGATCCACACTGGATTGATACTATGCAGGAGGAGTTAAATCAATTCAGGAGATGCAAGGTTTGGATGTTAGTTCCTAAACCAAAAGACCACAATGTCATCGGGACTAAGTGGATCTACAGGAATAAGCTAGATGAGAGTGGGATCATAATTAAGAATAAGGCAAGGCTTGTAGCCAAAGGATACAGGCAGGAAGAGGGCATAGACTATGATCAAACATTTGCCCCTGTGGCAAGGTTGGAAGCAATAAGGCTATTCCTAGCCTATGCAGCCTATCCGGGTTTCAAAGTGTTCCAAATGGATGTTAAGTCAGCCTTCCTGAATGGAGACTTAAAGGAGGAAGTTTATGTAGAACAACCATCAGGTTTTATTGATCCACTCTATCCTAATTATGTGTATAGGCTTAGGAAAGCCCTATATGGTTTGAAACAAGCCCCAAGGGCTTGGTATGAAACCTTGTCTACTTTCCTCATTGAGAACAAATTCTCAAGGGGGAAAATAGACAAAACTCTATTCCTTAGGGAATCCAAAGGGAATATAATCCTAGTCCAGATATATGTTGATGACATAATACTTGGTTCTACTGAAAACAACCTTTGTAGGAAGTTTGCTAAACTTATGTAAGGGAAGTTTGAGATGAGCATCATGGGAGAACTTAAGTTCTTCTTATGACTCCAAGTAAGACAGACTGATGATGGTCTGTCCATATCCTAGTCTAAGTTCACTCAGGAGTTAATTAAGAAGTATGGTATGGAGTCATCCACTACCATGAGAACTCCAATGGGGACAAGTATGCCATTAAGCAAACATGATGCAGGAAAACCTGTAGATGAATCTTTGTATAGAGGGATAATTGGCTCTCTCCTTTATCTGACTGCTAGTAGACCTGACATCATGTATGATACATGTGTCTGTGCTAGGTACCAATCCTGCCCAAAAGAATCTCAATATACTGCTGTTAAGAGGATTTTGAGATATCTTAAGGGCACACCTAATCTAGGCCTTTGGTACCCTAAGAATAGAGATTTTCTACTGACTAGATGTTCGGATGCAGACTTTGCAGGATGCAAAGAAGATAGGAAAAGCACAACAGACACCTGTCATTTCTAGGAGGAAGATTGGTGTCATGGAGCTGTAAGAAGCAGACTATTGTGGCAATCTCCACAGCTGAGTCTGAGTATGTAGCTACAGGGAGCTGCTGTGCACAGCTGTTGTGGATACAGCATCAGCTTAAAGATAATGTTATCCAGGTAAGTAGAACCCCTTTATTCTGTGATTCTACAAGTGCTATTTCTATTGCTAATAATCTTGTTTCTCATAGTAGAACAAAGCATATAGAAATAAGATATCATTTTCTTAGGGATCATGTAGAAAAAGAGGATATATGTTAGGGATCATGTAGAAAAAGAGGATATATGTTTAGAATTTGTCAATACAAGTTTTCAAATTGCTGATATGTTCACTAAGCCACTGGATAAAACTAAATTCAATAATTTTAAAATTGAATTTGGTATGCTGAACATAGATTAGATTGACAAATTTGTCTAAGTAATTTTGTGTCGACAAAAAGAGGTCTATGTCGACACAGAGAAGTTGTGTCGTGACATCTAGAAAATTGGTGTCGACACTTCAGAGAAGTTGTGTCGACACTTCTAGAAAATTGGTGTCGACACTTCAGAGAAGTAGTGTCGACACATCCAGAAGTTGTGTCGACACTTAGAATTAGAGTCGACACAGAATTTCTGTTGAAATAATACGTATGTCTGTGTCGACACATCATCAATTGGTGTCGACATATAGTAGTCAACACTTCTGTAGAGACATTAGCAGTCTGTGTCGACACCATCTCAACAGTGTCGACACACTAAGTAAATTTTATCGTGCCTTTTGACCTTCAATGTTTCAACACATATAAATAGTTCAAGAACAAACCCTGTCGACACTCTCTCCAGATTTTTGAGACCATATTCTTGTGTAGACAAACTCTCTCTTCTCCATTCAATATTTCTCACCATCCCAATGGCGCCGAAACATGATGAAAACGTGAATGAGGGATATGAACTGTTACGGAATGACTTTGACGATGCTGAACCAGCGATTAAAGTTGTGATAGCTCTAATTGCTGAAAATGGCTTGGAGTATTTGACATCAGAACCTACAAAGATATGGAAGAAGGAAATCATTGAGTTCTTTGGAGCTGCCACTCAGGATTCAACTGGACTAAAGATTAGGACTTCAGTCAAGGGTACTAAAATCAAACTCACCATGAAGAGCTTACGAAAAACTCTTCATCTACCCAAAACTCAAGAAGACGAAGAAGTTACATCTTCCAAGACCAGGGAAGCACTCCAGTGGTGTGGATTAGGTTCCACCATGAAAATTGGATCATCCATGAATAGAAAAGGAATGAATGTTCAAGGAAAATTCCTCTCTGAAGTAGTTGGCAAAGTCATTTTATGCAAAACAGGTGGACATGATAGGGTCTCAGCCTACATGTTCATCCTCATGACCAGGATCATCTACAAAATCAACATCAATTGGTCTGCAATCATATATAAAAAGATTAGAGAAAGCATAAAGAAACCTAATCTGGGAAGGATATTAAGCTTATACTTGGCTGAAGCAATTCCGGAAGTGATGCAACAGGCTTCTGGATGCAAGATCAATCACATGAGGAGAATGGATCAAAGGATAATCTCTAGATGGGATAGAGTGTTGATAAAAGACATGAGTGATGAAGAGAGGCCAGAGAATACTGAGAAATCACCTGCTCATGACATTAGACATGATGATCAGATGCAGGGGGAGCCTCATCTTGAGGAAGATCCAACACACTTAGAAAGTGAAATAGCTACTCAAACTATTCTTGAGGTAATCCAAGAAGTTAATCAAATAATTTTCAATAATGAGGATGAAACACTAACTATGACCTTGATTGATGTTGACCAAACCACTCAACTCAACAGTCTAGCACAGGATGTTATCATGGAGGATACGTCTACAGCTGCTGATGCTCCATAGTTAAGAGTGCCTCCAGTCCAAACTCAACAAGAGTTTACCCTTGAAGAGTTGTTCCCTGATATAGAGATAACAAGAACTGAGGGGGAGCAAGTCAGAACTGAGGGGGAGCAAGCCATGACTGAGGGGGATCAAGCTAGAATTGAGGGGGAGCAACTTAGGACTGAAAAGGAACTGCCTCCTAATCCTCAGGAAAGAGTTGATATTGCAGGTACCTCAGCTTCTAAAGATGAAGCAGAAACTCAAGCAAAGAAGAGAAAGCTGATGGTTTTCAAAAGAAGAAGCCAAAGCTATAAAAGGGCATTGCAAACTGCTCCACAACCAGTTCCTGCACATGATTATAGCTCTTTGTTGGTATCTTTGCAAGTAAAGTTAGATGAACAAAGGATAGCCATGGAGAAATATATGGATGAAACTCATAAAGATTTGCAATTCTCCTTGGCTCAAGATATAAAATCAATTAGATTTGAGGTAAATCAGAATAAAAAGGAGATGATAGATTGCTTTCACAAAGGAGGTAATGTTGTGGTTTTCCTAGCAAAACAACAAGAAGGAATAAAGACTAAAGTTGATTAAATAGTTGTTAAGCAAGGCTATGTCTTAGAAAATCAACTAAGGATGAATGATAATCTTACAGAATCACATAATGCTATAGTTATGGAATTAAGGAATACTGCCACTGCACTGACTAAGGCAAGGGCTAGAGAGAAATCAGAGTTTGAGAGGAAACTTCAAGCAGATTTAGCCACTTTCCAATCTGCCATTCAAGCCTCTCAGAAGCTTATATCTTCTCAACTTCTAAAGTTTAAAGCCTATTATACAGAGGGAACAAGTTATCTAGATACTCAAATCAGGTTCCAAAAAAATGATCTCAGGGATCATATTGAAAGAGAAGTCATAAAGGGGGAGAGGTTGATAGTCAATGCTAGCTCAGAGCATGCCAAATGGATAACCAATGCTGTTAGAGCAACTTTGGGCTATCCACCCCTATGTGATGATGACAACACAGCTGAGTTAGGGATTCAAGCTACAGGAATTGAAGGGGGTCAGCAGGAAGTAGCTCATATCATATATCCCCCTTCTAACTTTGAACAAATTCAACACCTGGTTGATCAGATGTACAGCCCACCAGAGGGTACTAAAAATGTTATCTTTGAGAAAGTAGAAATGTCAGAGGCAGCTTTGACTAAAGAGCAAGAAGCTCTACTTTCAAAGAAAAGATTTAGAGAACAGGCAGAGTTGAAGCCTGATTTTTAGCAATGGAGTCCTACTTCCAGGAATATTATATTGATTTCCTGGAAAGCTGTGAAGGACAAGACCCATGAAAGGGGTAAAGGGTACACTGAGCAAGAATGGCACAAATATGAAGCCAGGCAAGAAGCCATTCTTCAATATAGAAGGAAAGCAAAAGCTGGGAAGTTACCTGCTAATGCTTTGGAGCCTAGCAAGTACTTCCCCAAGCCTTTTCATTATTTTGAAAGGCAAAATATAAGGGCTGAAGAACAAAAGAAGAAAGATCTGAAAGACAAGAAGCCAGCTGAAGATACTAAAGCTCCAGTACAAGCCAAGATCCAGTCAGGCAAAGGCATAGTCATCAAGGAGCCAGACCAGCCTTAGAATAGATTAACTAGATTTTACAACAATGTAATCTTTAGTTGTTAAAAAATCTATGTAAACTATTTGTTGACAAACTTTTGATAGTTTAAACAAAACAATGAATCATGCTCATTGTGTTTGCATCATTCTGTAATGACATATTATACATGTTTTGTTTATATGTTACCCTGTCATGTAATGTTTATATACATCATAATGTGTGTTTATTATAAATGGTGTATGTCATTCACTATGAGTTATGACTTCTCCAAATAGGGGGAGATTGTCGGGTACATTGGAAAATGTGTACCATATTTGGAGAAGCCTAACATAGCGCAATGATATTCATCAAGGTGTATTTGATGTTGTTTTGAGTTTATATGTGCAGGTTAAGAATATGCAGGAAAAGTTTCTAAGTCCATGAGTCGACACCAGAAGAAGCTTTGTCGACACTTGTGAAGACTTGTGTCGATACTTGGGAAAAGCTATGTCGACACTTGGAGTCAATTGTGTCAACACTTGGAGAAGTAGTGCCGACACACAAAAAGTTCAATCGACACACAGAAAGCTCAGTCGACATCAACTGTGTCGACACACAGGACTTGTGTCGACACACAGAAAGTTCAGTCGACATCAACTTTGTCGACCCACAGGACTTGTGTCGATACACAGAAAGTTCAGCCGACATCAACTGTATCGACACACAGGACTTGTGTCGACACACACACCAGAATTTCTTCTAAGTCAATTGTGTCAAGACAAGAAGTGACTGTGTCGACACACAGGACTTGTGTCGACACATTCTTACAGAAGCTATGTCAAGAAGCTGTGTCGACACCATGAAAGCTGTGTCGACATCACCAAGGATTGTGTCGACACTTAGTCTACTTGTGTCGACACATGTGAAGTTCAGACTCTGTTGGAACACCCTATTACTGATTTGGGCAAGGATCACTATGTCTTTTAGGAAATCTGTTTTAACCTCCGTGTATAGATCTAAAGGTCAGTTAGAATTGAGTCTAAGGGTTAGTATTTAGGTTTGAAAGCTGCCCTCAAGACCAGATATTTCATTTCAGGAGACCAAGTCATTTCGTCGAGCTCACTACGACGAATCGTCGAACTCCATTCGACGATCGCTGAGCTCACTTCGACGAATCGTCTAACTCCATTCGACGATATATGAGCTCAACTTCAACAAGTCGTCGAACTCCATTCGACGATCTTCGAGCTCAGATCGACGTTCTTGTCTCCAGTTTGTTTCTCTATCTCTGAGCTTAGTTCGACGATAGTTGAGCTCAGATCGACGATCTCTGTTTCAGTCTAAGTCCAGTCTCTGAGCTCAGTTCAACAATAGTGGAGCTCAGCTCGACGTTTTTTTTAGAGAGATCGACGTTTTTCAAGATTCAAATTCAGACAGTTATGGAATTATTCTCAGCATTTATTTCAAGGATCTTGTAGCCGTTTTCAATTAATCTGGAGCAAGTTTCAAGGGATTTTCAAAGGAATGTTTTTATTGGACTTTCCTCCAGAAGACAAAATGCAGTTAAGGAAGTCATTTATGACAGGTTAACGGCTATCTTGGACAGAGAAATATTCATTCAGATCTAAGGAATAATAGATCAGTCTTCCTATCACTACTAAAGAAGAATAACACAGAAGAACATCATCAACAAGTGAATAACAACATGAAAAAGAGCTGCAGATATTCGCAGTCTTAGAACTCCTACAAGAACACCATCACAAAAGGAGATCAACATACTAAAACTTTCAGATCCCTTTTGATTCCAGTGTTCAAAGGCCATCATCATTCAAGACTCCAGACAACACACATTTCAGCTGCTGCTGAAATAATCTTCTGCTGGAGATCAAATCTTCTGAAGGCCTATCACCCTACTGCAAAGCTTCACTTCCTAAACAACTAAAGATCTCAGGGGGAGCTTTGACAACATCCACTATCTTCTCTCTAATTGTTGACAGATAAGATCATCTCATCCCTCTCATCTCTCTCTCTACTGTAAAGGGTTTTTCAAACTCCCTTCAAAAGTTTATGCTGGTTTCTGAGACCTTGTCAAAACTCATTGGTGGAAAGACACCTGATCAAAAAATCTGGTTTGGTTTTTGAGCACCTTATCAAAAGCTCATTGGTGCCCAGGACACCTGATCAACTCATCCTGCAGTGGATTCCTACCTGGGGTGGTAGAAGAGTGGATGTACCCAGATTGTTTGGGGAACCACTATAGCTCCTTGTGTCTTCTGGTTGCTTACTTTCTTTTGTTTTCTGGCTGTGGTTTGTGATTGCTTTTTGATTAGATAGTTGCTATATATTTTTTGCTTCCCTGATCACTTAGGAATACAACAACTGTTGTAAAAGGTTTTTAGCAAGCACTATACTCTATTCACCCCCCTATAGAGTATATCATATCTAACTTGCACTTTCAATTGGTATCAGAGCCAGGTTGGTTAAACATACCACATCTTCCAGGTTGGTTAAAAATACCACACCCTAGTGGTTGCACAAGCTAACACCTGAACCCAAAGATCCCTCTAGTTAGATCTACTTGTTTTAAGTTTGCTATTAGAATTATTTCTTCACAAAACATGGCCCAAAACAAAGATTATGCTAGCAACAGACCTCCAGTGTGCAATCTATCTAAGTTTGCACTTTGGAAGACAAAGATTAGACTGTACATGAACTCTATTGATGAAGACATTTTCAATTCTATTTTGATAGTGTGTCCAAGACCTCCAGAGAATACAAGCACAAGTGTTGTTCCACCTCCCTCAGGAACAGATGCAGAAATAAAGAAATGGAAATTGGCTGATGCAAAGGCTATGAACATTCTAGCCCAGACTATGTCTGATGAGATATTCCAAAAGGTAGCTGAATGCAACTCAGTAAAGGACATTTGGGACAAGTTATCTGAGATAGTCTTAGGATCTGCTGATGAGAGAAAGGATAGAAGATCTCTTCTCATAACCCAGTATGAGAATTTCAAGAAAGGAGAAGCTGAGTCAGTAGCAGACATGTATAATAGACTCAGTCTCATAGTCAATGAGCTGAAAACCTTGGACAAAGAGATCTCATTGACTGAGCTAAATGATAAAATCCTAATGTGCTTCCCAGGCACTTAGGACTCAAGGATCTAGCCAATCAAGGATGCTAGAAGCCTAAATGAGATCACAACTGAAGCTATCTTGGGCAAGCTCAAGTCCTATGAGCTGCTAATCAAGAATAGAGAAGAAGAGCAGAAGGCTGCCTCACCAGCTATAAGAAAGGAGAAATCAATAGCTTTCAAAGCCACTGAAGATCAGCCTGAAGACAAGGTCCCCAATGAAGAGCTGCTAAGTCTTCTGGCCAAAAGGATTTACAAAATGGCCAGGAAGGATTTCAGGAAAAGATCATACAGAGAGCATGACAAGCCAAGGTATGACAAATCAGATAACAAAGAAATTATTAGCTTTGGTTGCAGGAAACTAGGCCATATTGTGCCTGACTGTCCAGAAAACAAAACCAAGTACAAAAAGGACAGGAAAGAAAGGAGAATAGAAAAGAACTTCAAGAAGAGCAGCAATGGCAAACCCTCCTCTAGCAAGAACAAACATACAAGGATGGGATTTGTTGCTGAAACTTGGAGTGAGACAGAAGAAGAATCAGAAGCTTCATCCAGCTCAAGTGATGATGAAGATGATGCTGAAGAAAAAGAATTATGCATGATGGCTATCAATGCCTCACAACAAAATTCTGATGCAGAAGAGTCAGAATCTGAATCAGAAACTCAATCTGAAGAGGACCAGGTAATAAGTTCTTTTGATTTTACTTCTCAGGACTCCAAGTGTGAATTTAAAGCACTATGTTTAGATTTATTAAAATCTGAGAAGGAAATCATTTCTCTCAGAAATCAATTATCTGAATACAGTACTTTAAAATCAGATAACCTCAAACTCTCTGAGGAGTTGGAATGCTGTAGGGAGTAGATAGCCTCACTGAAATGTGAGCTATCAGAGGCCACGAAGCTTGAAGAATCCCTCAATGGGAGAAGTATCAAGCTAATGGACATCACAAGCACAGTGAACTCAAGATTCAATAGTACACTGGGCATGGGTCCTTCATCCAGCCAACCTATAGTATTATCAACCCCAATTAAATTTATCTCTCATAAAGGTAAGAGAGTTGTAGAGGTAGCTAGGAATAATTCTGACTTACCCAAGAAAACAAGAGTTCAACAGAAATCATCGAACGGAGCTAGACGATCGTCGAACGCAGATCAACGATCTCAGGCTAAATCGTCGAACTCAGGTCGACGATCTCTAAATCCTGAACTCTGCCACAGTCGATCTTCGAACGGAGCTCGACGATCTGACCCAAGATCGTCGAACTCAGCTCAGCGATCATCGAGCAGAGATCAGAGCTTTGAAAACTTTTTCAAAGGTAAATCAAATTCCAAACCTAGGGGTCCTTTATCCCAAAGATTTAACCCTTATACTGAATGGATAATACATCCAAGGAGATATCATCCTGAAGGCTATTAGAGTGAACCAGGGATGTCTCTTATTTCTGAATTCAAAGGTTATCAACCTAGGCCCAAGGTAAACTGGGTAAAAAACAAGTAAATTGTTTTATGTGCAGGTGAAGACCTATCCAACATCAAACCAGCAATGGTATCTGGATAGTGGGTGCTCAAAGTACATGACGGGAAACAAGGACAATTTCACATCCTTCAAAGCCAAGCTTGGACCCAAAGTAATATTTGGAGATTCAAACTTTGGACTAACAAAAGGATATGGTGCAGTCCAGATTGGCACAGTCACATTCAAGAAAGTAGCCTATGTGGAAGGACTGAAGCACAACTTGATCAGTATCAGTCAACTATGTGATGAAGGCTACCAAGTGACTTTCAGCAAATCCTTATGCAACATCAAATCAGAGAACAACACAACTGTGTTGACAGGTAAAAGGAAAGGTAACATCTATTTAGTAGACTTTCTTTCAACTAAAGTAGATATTTGCTTGTTTAACTCTATTAGTAGACCTAATGAACTATGACATAAGATATTAGGACATATAAACCTTAGAACCATTGCTAGGCTATCCAAGGACAACCTTGTTAGAGGACTACCTTCTGGCCCCTACAAGAAGAAAGAACTTTGTAGGGCTTGTCAGTTAGGCAAGCAAACCCAAAATAGTTTCAAGTCACTTAATAAGAGTGATTCACCTAGGATTTTGTATCTATTACACATGGATCTTTTTGGACCCATTACAGTACAAAGCTTAGGAGGGAAATCTTACACTTTAGTGGTTGTAGATGACTTCTCTAGATTCACATGGGTGTTCTTTCTGAGGAAGAAGTCTGATAACTTTAAGTGTTTGATAGAGTTTCTCAAATGCATACAGAGTGAGTTCAATACTCACATTGCCCTAATCAAAAGTGATCATGGGACAGAGTTTGATTCTCTTCTTATGCAAGAGTTCTGTCAGAGTGAAGGGATCAGACATACTTTCTCAGCTCCTAGAACTCCTCAACAAAATGGGGTAGCTAAAAGGAAAAATAGAACCCTTATTGAATCTGCCACTACATTGTTGTCAGATGCTCACCTTCCTCTAACCTTTTGGGCAGAGGCAGTGAACACCTCCAACTATGTGTTGAATAGAAGTTTAATACACAAACTGAAGGGCAAGACTCCCTATGAATTACTCAAAGGGAAGAAACCTAAAGTAGATTACTTTAAAATTTTTTGTTGTATTTGTTACATTCATAATAATGATAAGAAATACTTAGCAAAATTTCAAGCCAAAGCTGATGAAGGAGTGTTTCTGGGATACTCCATGATCAGTAAAGCTTATAGGGTATATAATAAATCAACTCTTAAAATTGAAGAATCTGTTCATATATCTTTTGATGAATCTAACATATCTTTCAAGGAGAAGAATACTTCTACCATAGAACCTTTGCAGGTAGACTCTCTTGCTGAAGACTCGGACAGGTTACAAATTATTCAAAAAGAGGAAAGCAGTGAAGATGAAGAAGACATTCAACATCTTGAAGAGAAACTTCTTGAAGAGCCAGTTGTTGTACCACCAGAGAAAACAACAACACAGGTTGGTGAACAATCAACATCTCCTGTTGATTTAGTAACATCAAGAGACCATCCAATCTCCCAAGTGATTGGAGATATCTCAGCTGGTGTGCAAACCAGAAATCAGGTCAACCAAAACCTGATGCACACTTGCTTCCTTTCTCAAATTGAACCTCAATCCATTCAAGATGCAGAGCAAGATCCACACTGGATCATTGTAATGCAAGAAGAGTTGCATCAATTTAAAAGGAACAAAGTTTGGGAACTAGTACCAAGGCCAAAGGATCACTCCATTGTTGGAACAAAGTGGGTGTTCAGAAATAAGTTGGATGATCAAGGAGTCATTGTAAGGAACAAGGCAAGGCTAGTTGCTCAAGGATACTCTCAAGAAGAAGGGATAGATTATGACCAGACCTTTGCACCAGTTGCTAGGTTAGAGGCCATAAGAATCTTCTTAGCATATGCAGCACACAAATGATTCAAAGTATACCAGATGGATGTAAAGAGTGCCTTTCTCAATGGAGATATCAAAGAAGAAGTCTATGTCAGACAACCCCCAGGTTTTATCTCTTCAACTCATCCTGATTATGTTTTCAAATTTCATAAAGCATTATATGGTCTAAAGCAAGCTCCTAGAGCATGGTATGAGACCCTAGCATGCTTTCTTCTGAAAAATGAGTTTATAAGGGGTAGAGTAGACCAAACTCTTTTTATTAGAACCCATAAGTCCCATACCCTACTAGTACAAATCTATGTAGATGATATTATATTTGGCTCTACTAATTCAAATTTGTGCAGAAGGTTCTCCAACCTAATGCATTCTAAATTTAAAATGAGTAGCATGGGTGAGCTATCCTTCTTTCTAGGATTGCAAATCAAACAACATGCTGAAGGCATATTTATTTCTCAAACCAAGTATACAAAAGAACTGGTTAAGAAATTTGGTATGTCTGAAGAATCATGTATGAAAACACCTATGCCTACCAATGCTGTATTAGATGCTGATGAACATGGGAAACCTATTGATCAAACAACATATAGAGCAATGATTGGCTCTTTATTGTACCTTACAGCTAGTAGACCTGACATAATGTTTGCTACATGCATATGTGCTAGATTCCAATTAAGACCTAGAGAGTCACACCTAACCTTAGTAAAAAGGATTCTTAGGTATGTAAAAAGTTGTCCAAATCTAGGTCTCTGGTATCCAAAAGATTCAGCATTTGACTTAACTGGATTTTCAGATGCTGATTATGCTGGATGCAGAATAGTCAGGAAAAGCACTAGTGGAACTTGTCAGTTTCTTGGTGACAGACTTGTCTCCTGGTTTTGCAAGAAACAAGCATCTGTGTCAACTTCAACTGCTGAAGCTGAATATATGGCTGCAGGTAGTTGTTGTTCACAAATATTGTGGATTCAAAACCAACTCCTAGACTATGGCTACAACTTAGAAATGTCTAAAATATTTTGTGATAATACTAGTGCTATTTCCACAGCACAAAATCCAGTCCTCCATAGTAGGACAAAACACATAGAAATTAGGCATCACTTTCTAAGGGATAATGTTGAGAAAAATAAAATTGAACTTCAATACATCCCAACTGATTTGCAAAGGGGAGATATTTTCACCAAACCCTTGGATGAAAAGAAACATACATTCTTCCTGAATCAGTTAGGATTGTTAGATGGAGGAAGTCTAAAATAAGATCCAAGATTTTCAAAAATCTAAAAAATGACCAAGACTAGGCAAATCAAAGTACTTTCTCTAGTGTATAGAGTGTTTCTGTTCTCTGAAATACGCTAGACGATTTTCCACCAGATCGTCGAATGGAGATCGACGACTTCCGAAATCGTCGACCAGAGTTCAGCGCTTCTCAGATAGTGCTAAACTATCTTTCTTCAGGTCAGCGGTCGTCATGCGGAGCTCGATGATTTTGTTTTCTGAACTACCATCGAACGGAGCTCGACGCTCTCCAATATCGTCGAACGGAGATCGAAGCTATTGATGACCTTTCAGTTTCCTTTAGAAGCCCAGATCGTCGAACAGAGTTCAACGATCTTTCCTTTTCTGCGTCGAACCCTAATATAAAACTCATTTTTTCGGCCGTCGTTCTCCCTTTGCGCTTTCATACTCTTTGCAAATTTTCTCTTTCCCTCCAAACTTTTCTACACTTGGTCGTTTGTTTGTTCATTTTTGCAGGAATCAATGGCAGTCTCAGTAGCCATCTTGGCCACAATGAAATTTGACGCTGGATTTGATATCGACATGGATTCTTTCAACAACAGTGATCAAATCTTCAAGGAGATTATGGAACTTTTCAAAGAACAACAGCTAGTTACCATCATGACCACAAGGATCAAATTAGCTGCAGATGAGATAAAGGAATGGGTGTATACTGCCCATAACCTAGATCAGAATACAGTGGTTGGAAGCATCTCAGGAACCCAGGTATCTCTAACACCTGCTGCTTTGACAGAGGTTTTTCAATTAAAATCTTGAGAAGATTCTGTTGAACTTTCTGGAGAGGAGTTTTCTAATATGCTTGAAAGGATGGGACACTCAGAAGCAAACCCTAGCAAATTGCTGAAGAAAAATCTGTCTGTTGAGTACAGATTTCTAGCTGATGTTGTTGGCAAGGTATTGTTGGCCAAACACTCAGCTCATGATACTATATATAGGTATCAGCTCTGCTTGATGGGTGCCATAGTGGACAAGAAGCAACTCAACTGGGGAGAAATTTTCTTTGATCTGATTAAGAAAAAGATTAACAAGAACTTTGTTAATTTTGGAAGAATTTTAGGGCTGTTCCTTCACCACAGATGCCCTGCACTGCTTGTTTCCAGTGGGATGCACATCAATGCCTCCAAGAGGCTCACCTGTGCCCTATTTGGAAAATGGGACAGGCAGATTGTCAAGCCCAGTAGGCCCTCTGCAATTTCTACTTCAGGCACAAGGACTGCCTCAGTCTCTTCCCCTCAGGTTTCTGCCCCTGCAGAAGACTTGCCTGCTTCTTCTCCTCCTCCTCCACCTCTTGTTTCATCTACCACAATCACACCCACCATCACAATTTCCACCCCATCTCCAACTCAACCACTCACTGTAGAAATCTTCCATCCTCTACATCAATTCACACACCTAGATATTGACTCATCCTCTCATATTTCATCTTTCACTCTTATAGATGATTCCTATATGGATGATTCTCCTTCATCCCCTCCTGAGCCACCATCCTCATCCACCTCTTTTCAACAACTGCTTCAAGACATCATTGCTCAACCATCATTCACACCATCCATTTCCATTCCACTCTCTTCCATCTCCACAATTCCAATTTCCCAACCATCATTCCCTCAATTCTCCTACAACATCTCATGTTGCTCCACCCTTCATTGCTACCTCATCCATCCCTACCTCTGCTCATGTCCCTCCTGAGCAAGTAGATCTTCCAGCCCTTGTAGACAGGTTATATGAGCTGATAGCTCCAAGGCTATCCCTCTTGCTGGAGACCTCTTTGGGTCCCCTTCTCAAAACAGTTCAGGAACTGTCTGCCAGGCTTTCTTCCTTTATTCCTTCTCAGGCAATCCCTTCTTATGGATGCCTTGATCCAGTTGCTACTGAATCTAGGCAGGGGAGATGCCTCATGAAGTTGAAAGATTGTCTGTTGTTGTATCTTCAGTCCAAGCTCCAGCTGCATCTGTTGCATTCATCACAGTGGACCTCAGGTCACTGTTGTCAGATTTTGATTCTGTGTACTTCAACTACCTTCCAGTCCAGCATTCTGAAGACCCTACTAAGGCCATTGTGCCAATTTCCAGATGTGACCCCATCCTAATAAGCTCTTATATAAATTCCTTCAACACTGTTGACGGTCCTACTGCTGCTGCTCCTCCTGCTATTACTGATGGTTCTGTTAGTTCTGATATTGATGTTTTTGAGGACATGCATATGACAAAGGAATCTGTTTTTGAGCCTGCTGTTACTGCTACTGTTGCTCCTTCTGAAGTTGATTTTCCAGTTTCATATGTTACTACTACTGCTATTACTGCTGCTGTTTCTGAACCTTCTGCTGTCATAACTCCTTCTGATAGTGTTGCTTCTACACCACCTCCTACTATTGCTACTGCTACTATTGCTGTTTCTGCTATTTCTTCTGCTCAGTCTCAACAACAAAAAGATTATCTCAAAAGGATTGAAACAGTGTATGATAATCCTCCAAGCTCAGACAGTGATCAGTTCAGGACTGACTCAGATGATTCCTCTGCTACAATTGCAAGGAAAAGGAAAGCCAGAAGCAAGGCTATGAAGAGAGTTCCTCTAGAGAAAGTAAAAGATACAAATGACATTCCATACTACATACTGCATGATTGCCCTATCACAGAACCTTGGATGCAATACTCCAGGAATCAACTGAGGGCTATGAAAAAGAAAAGAAAGTATGACAAAGTATCTTCCCATTTAAATCCTTCTCCTCCTCCTCCCTCACCTGATGCAGGTGCAGGTGGTAGTTCTGCTTTCCAATCCTCTGCCAGAAGCCAAACTTCATATCAACCTCAAGGAAGATCCTAGTACAGAGGAAATCAATCTAGAGGTTACCAGTCCAGAAGAGGACAGTACAGAGGAAATCAGAGAGAGTTTAAAGTATACTCTAAAGGATATTCCAGGCAACATTCTTATCCAAGGGAAGGATAAGGTCCATCTGACACAACTTCTGGTCCCTTCCCTTATAAGATGAAAGAACTAGTCTCTTCCAGAGATCCTCCAGATAATTCTTCAAATAGATATGTGCCTCCTGTTCCTTTTGAAGATCCAGAAAATAACCCCATCTCATGGACTGCAAGAATGAAAGAATTGGCTGCTTTGGACCAAATTAAGAAAGCTAGAGAACAAGGAAGAGATGTATCAAATATCACTACTTTATCAGATCAAAGAAAGAAAGAGCTTGAGAGATACTCCTCCAGTAAATTTTTTGATTCAGAAAGCTATATGAAGTTGCACCCAGAAGCTGTAGTGCCCAGGCCAAAGCAACAAACCTCTCTAGGTGCAGCTGATGATAGAAGATCTAAAAAGGAAGCTCTCAATCCCAACAGAGAAATAGGTCTTATAAAGAGCAAGGAAAAAGAATGATTCTGTAAGATGACAACATATTTTGTTTTCTGAACTATCTGAGATTATGTCTGTGTTTCTGCAATGTCTTGTTTGTTATATTTCTGCTTTGCATGTTTTTTTTCAATATCTATAAATAGTAATCCTAACCCAAATAGGGGGAGATTGTTGGAACACCTTATTACTGATTTGGGCAAGGATCACTATGTCTTTTAGGAAATCTATTTTGACCACCTTGTATAGATCTAAAGGTCAATTAGAATTGAGTCTAAGGGTTAGTATTTAGGTTTGAAAACTGCCCTCAAGACCAGATATTTCAGTTCAGGAGACCAAGTCATTTCGTCGAGCTCACTACGACGAATCGTCGAACTCCATTCGACGATCGCTGAGCTCACTTCGACGAATCATCAAACTCTATTCGACGATATCTGAGCTCAACTTCAACAAGTCATCGAACTCCATTCGACGATCTTCGAGCTCAGTTCGACGATAGTTGAGCTCAGATCGACGATCTCTGTTTCAGTATAAGTCCAGTCTCTGAGCTCAGTTCAACGATAGTGGAGCTCAGCTCGACGTTTTTCTGGAGAGATCGACGTTTTTCAAGATTTAAATTCAGACAATTATGGAATTATTCTCAGCATTTATTTCAAAGATCTTGTAGCCGTTTTCAATTAATCTGGAGCAAATTTCAAGGGATTTTCAACGGAATGTTTTTATTGGACTTTCCTCCAGAAGACAAAATGCAGTTAAGAAAGTCATTTATGACAGGCTAACGACTATCTTGGACAGAGAAATATTCATTCAGATCTAAGGAATAAAAGATCAGTCTTTCTATCACTACTAAAGAAGAATAACATAGAAGAACATCATCAACAAGTGAATAACAACAAGAAAAAGAGCTGTAGATATTCACAGTCTTAGAACTCCTACAAGAACACCATCACAAAAGGGAATCAACATACTAAAACTTTCAGATCCCTTTTTATTCCAGTGTTCAAAGGCCATCATCATTCAAGACTCCAGACAACACACATTTCAGCTGCTGCTGAAATCATCTTCTGCTGGAGATCAAATCTTCTGAAGGCCTATCACCCTACTGCAAAGCTTCACTTCCTGAACAACTAAAGATCTCAGGGGGAGTTTTGACAACATCCACTATCTTCTCTCTGATTGTTGATAGAGAAGATCATCTCATCCCTCTCATCTCTCTCTCTACTGTAAAGGGTTTTTCAAACTCCCTTCAAAAGTTTGTGCTACTTTCTGAGACCTTGTCAAAACTCAGTGGTGGCAAGACACCTGATCAAAAAATCTGGCTTGGTTTTTGAGCACCTTATCAAAAGCTCATTGGTGCCCAGGACACCTGATCAACTCATCCTGCAGTGGATTCCTACCTAGGGTGGTAGAAGAGTGGATGTACCCAGATTGTTTGGGGAACCACTATAGCTCCTTGTGTCTTCTGATTGCTTACTTTCTTTTGTTTTCTGGTTGTGGTTTGTGATTGATTTTTGATTAGATAGTTGCTATAAGTTTTTTGCTTCCCTGTTCACTTAGGAATACAACAACTATTGTAAAACGTTTTTAGCAAGCACCATACTCTATTCACCCCCCTCTAGAGTATATCAGATCTAACTTACACTTTCAGACTCGACATTTTGCTGACAAAGACAAAGTTTCAAGAAGTGACTGGAAGACTTGGCAGCTGTCATAACCAACAGGTCTACTGCAACTATCAGATCTGTCAGAAGTTGGGTAGCAACCGGATCAGCCGGTAACCTTGGATGAAGTCTATATAAAGACAGATTCTATCAACAAAAAACATGATAGAAGAACAACAGATGAAAAAAGAAGACAAAGTACTCAACACACAATTACAACAGAAGATCCAACATACACAAGAAAATCCAGTCAGAGATTTTCAAGTGGATATAAGTGAACAATTTCAACATATCTTCAGAAGAATTTGTAGAGATAGAGAGCTCCAACAATTCAAGTGAAGAAAGAGACTATCAACAACTAGTCTCTTAAGAGCAGATCCTGAACAAATCTGCAAAGAAGAATTCAGATTGATTTCTGGATTTTAAGAGGGAAGCTGATTGAAGATCATCTTCAAGAAATTCAACCTTATTGTGTTCAGATTCAAGAATCTTTGAAGAAAGCCAAAGACAGGTTGATTTTTGGGTAATCAGATACTTCAAGAACTGATCGAGAAAACTTTCTACTGATTCTCTCTCAACTTAGGTGGAAGATAAAACATATCTTATATTTTTGTTCTGTAAGATCATTATTGATCTGAGTTGTAAGCCTAATTTATAAAGGCTGAGGTAGGGCTGAGTGCCTGAGGTAGGAGATTTTCATCTCTGAGTTGTAGGCCTTGGGAAGGCTGAGGTAGGGATGTGTGCCTGAGGTAGGAGATTTGATTCTCTGAGTTGTAGGTCTGGGTGTAGGCTGAGGTAGGGCTTAATTTCCTGAGTTGTAGGAGTGTGGACTCACTCTGAGTTGTAGGAACCTTGACTGGGTTCTGAGCTGTAAGATATGTTGATCTAAAGAAGGAAGGAAGAAGTTAGGCCAAATCTAGCACACTGCTAGATAAGAGAAGGGGGAAAGTGGATGTACCCATCATTTGGGGAACCACTATAAATCTGTGTGTCATCTGTGATTGTGTGTGATTTTGTGATTTCTATTATGTGGTAGCTTTAGATCTGATTGATTATATTTGATTATCTGAATTAATATTCTGTCTTAGAGTAAAAAGGAATTGCACCTATTCACCCCCCCCCCCCTCTAGGTGTTTAGGTGATCTTGAAACCAATTCTTTCATTCTCTCGTGAACCCAAAAGGATAAACTTATGCTACTCTTGGAGATCAACTCAGATTGTTAAGTCCTTTTTGAGTAACCTCCCTCTGATATCAGTTAATAGTCTTCAGTTTCAAGAGTAGCTAAATACCTAGAGGGGAGGTGGGAGGGGGGTGAACAGGTTTTTAAGTCTTTTAAGCTTTTACTGTTCTTTGGTGTATTGTGACCATAGCTTTCACGACAGTCATAAACAACATGCGGGAAATTTATATTGGTTCCCCAGATTATAGGTACATACACTGTCCCTCCCACATTTCTAATAGTTTGTTAGACAAGGCAACTTCTCCAACTCGGCTAAAAAGAGCTTACAACTCAGTTCCCCTAGGATCTATCAAACTTCTTCAAGTCCTACCTCAGGCATAAAGCCCTACCACTTAGAGATATATTCTCCTACCACTCAGGAACAAAGGCCCCACCTTAGACTTTAACTCAAAGTCCTACATCTTAGATCCAAACCTTGATCCTACCTCAGATTCACGACTTGAATCCTATAACTCAGATCTATTTAAAGATTCTACCTCAGATTTATCACTTGAATCCTACAACTTAGACCTAATAAAAGATCATAAACTCAGCCTTTATAAGTTTAGGCTTACATACAGATCAAAATGATCCTACATAAGAATAGGGGTGGTTGATGATGTTTGACACCAGAGTTAGAGTCTCTGTGTCTTCCTTCTTCTGAATAGAGATTTTCTCTGTCCCTTCTCCTTCACAGCTTCAAGAATGGTTCTTCAGGAAAGTTCATCTTTAGCTGTGAAATCACTACAGTTGGGGTTTGCCTTTGCTGCAACTTGCTGTTGAAGAACAACAGCTAACTATTTGCACTTTTAGATCAGTGACCTGAACAACTTCTCCAAGCTCTGTAACTTAGTTGAGCGAAAGAAGATGAAGTTCAGTTGTTTCCCCAAAAGTTAACTTTAATTTCCTGATTTAATTGCTTTTCTATCCTGCCATCCAATGGCTCTTTGAGCATCGGGACCACCAGTAGTTGGAAACTGCAACCTTGATTTAGCATTAAATGCAGTACAATAGGCAAGCGACACCATTTGTTCGGTACTGTAGACTTCCAACAACATTTGAATTTTTACTGACGTCAGCACCCGTTGACTTAGTCAATTTTAGACAAGTCAACATAGGCATTAAGTGAAGGCATGTCACTAACCGCCAAAACACTTAATCAGTTTACTGTAAACACTAGGCATCGAGTGAGTTGACAATACTCAACGAATATAGACTTTTGTGGTATAACTGATTATGCATTAAGTAAACCTTCATCACTCAATGCAGTTGGACTTAGCTATTTTTCTCTATATGAAGGCATTGAGTGTAGCATCTGCACTCAACACATTCTGCCTTTGCCACTCCGCCACTTCGACTAAGTACAAAAGCGTTGAGTGAAGGTTGTTCACTCAACACCTCAGCAAGATGGCTTGCAAAGGCATAATGTGTTGAGTTAGTCTTGCCACTCCGCCACTTCGAAGTCGGCCTGCGGCTTCCGTTGTGGTCCGAATATAGACAAATCCTGTGATATTTCGGCATCGTGCCTGCCCACAACAATCCCAATGGCGTCGCGATGATCATGGGCTTCCTTTGGGAATAGAAGATCGAGTTCGACCTCTCTGTCTTCCAAAAGTTCTCCGCTTTCACCACTACTTTGGAGGGAGTCATATTTTTCATCAGCCATATCTGCACGCTTGTTAGCACTGCTATCAAGGTTCATGGTTGGGGCGAGCATCTGTTCATCATCGCTGGTGACTTTGAAGGCGTGCCGAGGAGGCCGCACACGCTTGCTGAAGTCACTTTCCTACCTTCGATCTTGGAAGGTGCATGCGAGAAGCTCTTCGAATCTTTCCACAGACAGTGATTTGACATCATCCACTAGTGTTTGAATGTCAACATGCTGGAAGAAGTCTTCCCCGATGAAGGAACATCTTAGCGAGATTCATCCTTACTTGTCGAACTGAACTTGGTCTGCTGAAAATTAACTAATTATTCTATATCACCTACAGCTTCTCGTGAACTCCCACGAGAACCGCTTCCTCCTGCAAAGGAGGTCGTGTCCTCATGCCAATACTCCTCAAACTTACCATCTGAGGTTGAGGAGATTCCACCTGTTCGGAGCGGCAAGGGCCAGTTGGGTGCCGACGATAAGGGTTTGCTGCCGAAGAAGCTCACCAAGGGGAAATAGAAAGCCTAGTCCTCGGACCATGCAAGCAAGCGAGCCAAGCTGTCTCGTGAGCTCTTCGATGAGAGACAATATCCAGTCGACGTCGGGGCTCCTAATTACCACCTGAAATACAACCTCGGGCGAGGTGGCAAGTATGCCTCTGGTTGCCCACTGTTTTCCTGGTTTGAAGGAGAGCACAAGGTGACAAGGAGAATGAACCTACCCACCTGGTCAGATGATTGGGAGGACAAGGGTGAGGCCTTTGACTTCGCCTCTGCGCTGTATGGGCTAGCAAATGCAGAGTTGATGCAGGAGCTTATCCCGGAGATGCTTGCTCAACAGACATCTGGCTCAATCCTCCGGAGTGCCGAGCTAGGGCACTTCATGGAGAGGAAGATCCTTGACATGGAGGAGGTGTTAAGGATCATCTCGTAGAAGGTGATTGGCCTGGGGATGCAATCTGTTTGCTGGAAATAATATGAGTTAGGTCACCTCCTCGGCTCGACTTAGTTGACTCTGTACTTGGATCATTTTCTAACTGATTGATGTTGATACTTGCAGGACGCCAAGATCGAGACGGCGACGGAGTTTTCTGAGCTCGAGCAAGAACTCTCCAGCACTAAAGTCGAGCTCGAAGCTTCTCAAGTCCGGGTCATCGAGTTGGAAACTCGCCCGTTCGTCGTCGAAGATCGCTCGAGTGCCTCTGATACTAGACCAATCGGGTTGTAGTAGGGGGGAGTCTGCATAGGATGGTCAAAAGGATCTGCATGCATGGGGATGAGATGTCGGATATCCGCTGCGGGATAGAGCGAGCAACGGGGGAAGTCGTCCTCGCCAAGCTCAAGATTGACGGCTTCCTTGTCCCGAAAGGCTATCATATGACAGTCGTGGACCTCATCCTTGACCTACTCGCCGAGGAGTCCAACTTGTCGGACCGTGTCCTCTCCTCCGCCTCTGGGTATAAAGATAATGAGACTATCAGTGGAGAGGGAGATAGTAGTGATGATGAGGACGATGCCGAGGATGAGGAAGATGTATCATTGAAGATGAGGAGTACAAGCCTGATATTGGCGATGATGAATCATAGTCGGTCAGCGACCTCCTACATCCAAACTTGTACAGACAGTTGTATAACTTAAAAGTTTTGTAAGCTTTATAATACTCGCCAGATAATATAAGAGCTTTTTGTCTGTCTTCTTTTACTTCCATACTTACATACTCTCCTATTGACGATGCTCGCTAGGCTCATAGACTCGGAGAGGTTGAGTGCTCGCCATACGCATATTCGCTTGTTAAGGTTATTATAGGCTCATAGGCTCGAAGAGGTTGACTGCTTGCTGTGCACATACTCGCTTGTTGATGTCGCTCAATTCTCGCATAATCGATGCACACACCAACAAAATCGCCCTACAGACACGCCTGTTGATGCTCGTGCCTACATGGTAGTAGTGTTATGCTCGCCCATCGCTGCTTGTACCTTCATAGTCGCATACCTTATAGCAGGAGTAAATTCAACTGGAGGTGGAAAATACAGGTCAACACCTAGCAGGTGTAACGTCCCGAATCGCTCTAGGCCCCTTGTGTGTGTTTTTGAGTCAGAAGGGTTGACTCGAGTCCTGAGAAATGCAGGGAATTGGACTGCACTTGTGGAGAAGTGGAGAAATCAGTGTAGAGTGACATGGGTAGTGACACGGGTAGTGACATGGGTAGAGACACGGGTAGTGACACGGGTAGGGACACGGGTAGCGACACGGGCGTGTCCCTACCCGTGTGCGTCGAGTTGAGCTCGACGAGGCATGTCGAGATCGGCAAGCTGTGTCGACATGATGTGACACGGGTAGCGACACGGGCGTGTCCCTACCCGTGGGTGTCGAGTTATACTCGACAGACCGTGTCGAGACTGACGAGCTGTGTCGACATTATGTGACACGGGTAGCGACACGGGCGTGTACCTACCCGTGTGTGTCGAGTTACACTCGACGAGCGGTGTCGAGATCGACGAACTGCGCGTCAGCTCCGACGAATGAACATGACACGGGTAGAGACACGGGCGTGTCCCTACCCGTGTGCTCCAGTCGACGATTTTGATCGATCGTCGAGATGCAACCCGAGAAGGACACGGCCAAAGACACGGCCAGGAACACGGCCGTGTCAAATATTGAACCGACATGGAAACTGTCGTTGTTGCTTCTCCAGGCAGGACACGGGTAAGGACACGGCCGTGTCCCTACCCGTGTCACATTTTATATATAAGGGAGAGATAAAACCCTAGCCATTTTATTGCTCATTTCATCCCCTAATTCCTGTGAGAACTCCTGGTGAGAGGAAAAACTGCTGGAGCAAGTTCTACCGGAGGAGATCCGCCATCGCCGTGAAAGAGAAGATGCCGCCAAGGAGAATTACGAGATCCATGGCCGGAAATGGTGGTATCGCTGGAGCCAATGTGAGTTTCCTACCCTCTCTCTTGGTGCTAGATCTATAGTTAGTTTCCTAGGAGAGACATCGGCTCAAGAGAGTCTTGATGGAGAGAATAAGTCTTCTAGGTTTGGCCTTGCTAGGACTTGTGTTCTAGATTTTAGATCTCTTCAACCACTCTCTTCTTCTATGTGGTGATTGAGGATGGTTTCGTGAAGAATATTGGCCTCTTGAGGTTGAATAAGGGTGGAGGAAATTCTGGAATGATTTGGGAAGATCGCCTTGAGGAGGAAGATGAACCGATGACGTTCATTCCGCCTTAAGATGCATGCAGAATCTGTATTCTGCGCGCAGCGAACTTCGTGGCCATGTTTAAGTGTGATATGGCCAGATCTGGGCTTTTGGCTAAACACGAAAGTTGAAGCACTTGAAAATTCCTTTCCAACGAATGGTTGTACGATTTCTGGAGAAGTCTGTAGCCACGGGAAATTCTAAACGAAAATGGTGTTCAATAAATCTTGTATGCAGAAACTGTGTTCTGTATGCAGTGGACTTCAAGTCAGATTTCAAATAGGATAATATCAAATCTGTGTTGAGGTCTGAATATGAGAGTTGTAGACCACAGAAATACCTTTCCAACGTGGGGTTACACGACTTCACCTGATTCCTGTAGCTTCGGTAATCTCCGGACGAAGTTGCTGTCCAGATTCAACCTGCACCTAAAATCTGGGCTTAATGGAAAATGGATTTTGATTCGGTGGAATTAATAATGCAAGATACTTGGCTTGGCTGAACTCTTATGAGTATTCATTTGTTGCATGATTGAAGTAGCTTATTAATCAGATTTCATATTATCAAATTGTGAAAAAATCTTATTTAAACGAATTGAATTGGTAGAAATTGAAAGATTGATAATTGGGCACTTCATGTTTATATTATGACATTATCAAATGGAAAGTGTGTTAGATCTTTATATGCCCACCATGTTTATATTACATTGTCATCATTTGGAAAGTCATATAGATGTATAGATTATGGCCATGGGTATGATTGGTTAATGAAATGAGTCTAGTAGTCCAATAGCTAGAGCGTCGTCTCCCTACGGGTAGTATTGCGAAGGGATGTAAGTGAGGTGTTGACCGTCACTTGTTTTGGTTGTGTTGTGATAAGGTATGGATGGATGGTTGGGCTGGGTTCTCGTGCTTACTTCCGAGGCCCCTTCCATGTTATGTTCATATGGTATTTGCATGTGGTGTGAGTCGACACACGGTGTCGTAATCCTGGGTTAAGGATAGTGTGGCAGGTCTACGGGCTCGCCAGTCGTCACACCGACAGGAGTTGGCAGTTAGACTTGGTCAGTTTGGGCTGTGTCCTCGGTGTTCACGTCACGAGGCCCCTCCGGCCATGTGAACGGTTGGGCTGTGTCCTCGTGCTTCCTTCTGAGGACCCTTCCGGGTCACGCAAGGCCAGTTCGGGCTATGTTCTTGGTGCACATCTACCCAAGACCCCACTAGGCCATAGTACACATGGGCTCCGCTGTTGTGTTCTTAGCGTTGAGGCGTACGGAGGCCTAGGTGAAGTAGTGTGATACCCGCCTAGTAGTAGAAGTGTCTA
The DNA here is from genome assembly GCA_039583875.1 of Platanthera guangdongensis. Lineage (NCBI taxonomy): Eukaryota > Viridiplantae > Streptophyta > Magnoliopsida > Asparagales > Orchidaceae > Platanthera > Platanthera guangdongensis. The sequence goes on from CM077151.1 coordinate 85,460,529, forward strand.
TTCTACTGTCACCGCCGGGCCACGGCAGCTGATGCCTGAGAGGTTAGCTACCTGCTCGAAAAGTGCGAACTATAGTCTGTGTCGACATAGCAATTGCATGGGTGTGCATGGGTGTGCATGGGTGAGTCATTGCATAGCTTTCATAGCATTTCATAACATTGCACAACAAGATCCTCATCGTATAAGTTTGTATGGGCACTCCTATACGATGAGTTAATTTATGTAACCTGATCCTTAACTTATAAGTTTGCATGGGCATTCTTATAAGTTAAGTTACTTTCCTGCTGTAGATTTCCTTACACATGTTGTTATATGATGTTAGCTTGTAGAACTGCTAGATTATACATTATATTCACGTACCTTGCCACCTGCTTAGACTCCTTTACTTGCATACTTGTTATATACTATACTCTTGTTCCTTTTCTCCGCCCGGTGCCGAGGAGTCGCCGGGGGGAGCGGATGTGAAACCACTTAGTCGTTTCGACTAAAGGTTGCTACGTCTTCCTTTTTAGGAGGTCACGCCGCAGGTAGAGCAGCCGCAGACTACGCAGCAGGACAGCCAGGCCAGGACGACAGGGCCTGATGTGACGGTGTCGTCGATACCGTCGGTTACTGATGTTAGTATTTTGATTACTCTGATGTAGCCCGTTTGGGAAATGATTAGCTGTACTCTGATATTTTGTAAAAGCATGTTTAGCTTCTCATTATTTCATGTTTTTGGACATTATATACTTATTGTGGATTTTGACTTCTCTTCCTTAATTATTTGGTTGGGTTAGCATGATATATTGATATTGTTGTAGCCAGCGGAATAAGCATCTTGTGGTACAGGTTAGCCCGTGTGCTAATGCTACCGCAAGGCGGCTGTTCCGGGCATAAGACTCCCCCTTCGTGCCGTGTTTTGGGATCCGGGAGGGGGGGGGGGGGGTCTTACAGCAGGAGCCAAGCTCAACTGGAGTTGGAAGCTACATCTTACAGGATCCGAGCTTAACTGATATGGGTCTACAACTCTTAGGAGCAGCGGTCAACTAGAGGTGGAGGCAACATCTTACAAGAGCCAAGCTCAATTGGAGATGGGTTGACAGCTCTCAGGAGCCACGCTCAACTGGAGGAGTACTGGAGGGAGGGAGGTGGGGCAAAAGCTGATGTAGAAGCCATGGTGGAGGATGGTCGAGGCGGAGATGCCACTGGAGAAGATCCGTACAAGAAGAGGAGAAGGCGGACAAGCCGGAAACGTTGTCGAGTAAATAGAGGTCGCCGCTCTCAGTCCCAGTAGCAATCGTCCGTTGGGAGCTTGGATCCTGAAAAGAACAAGAAGTCGAAGTAAATGTCACAGAACACTGAAACTGCTTGCATAAAGAGGTAACCGACAATAAATTGCACGGAAACTTGGGCACATAGAGAGTGTCCGCCAGTCGAAGGGACGGAGTAACATGAACCACTCCCGACCCATGAACCGGAGAGGGAGAACCGTCTGCAACGAGGACCGGGGGCAACCGATCATGCTGTTCGAGCAGAGAGAAGCACTGAGGATTGCCCGTCATGTGATTAGTTGCACCAGAGTCGATGAGCCATTTACCTTGAGTTACCACATGGGCACTACCTGAGGAGGTGACAACAGAGGCAGACGGATTGGAAGAGGAGGCAGAAGATTCACCGGAGGGGCGAAGATGGGGATGCTTCGTCCAGCATCATTCGGAAGTATGTCTGGTGCGACCACAGTGAGAGCAAAGGTAGCGGGAAGAAGCATGTCCGCCGGGCTGGTGATTGTGGCTATCAGAGCCACTCCGCTGAGTTTGATGAGCATAGTGGTCCGGTGGAGGAGGAGCGGGCAGAAGAGGGCGCTGAAGGAGAGAGGTGACAGTGGCGATGCGGGCAGCGGTGGCATCTAAGGTAGGAGATTCCGCCTCACCCAGAATTTGCTGGCGGATTATGTCATAAGTATCAGGAAGCCGGAGCAGATAAAACACAACCAGAAGCTCATGGAAGTGCTTGTGTTGTTGAGCCAAATCCGCAGAAAAGGGGCGATTCTGAAGAATCTCAGCCCCAAGAGCCTGAACCTGTTGGTAGGCAGCAGCAGGAGACAAGGTAGGACGGGCAAAGAGGTCCGCATACAACGTACAGATGCGGGACGTCTGAGCCCCCTTGGAGTACAGAGCGGCAAAGTGGCCTTGACCGTCTCATCATGACGGATGACGGGAAGGCACTCATCGGATAGGCTTTTAGCGAGCCAAGTACGCACAAGCGCGTCACTCGCATCCCAGTCATCAAAGAGAGGTGAAGTGGTAGGAGGAGGTTCATCAACGAGATGGTGGCATTTGCGTTGCGAGCGGAGGAGAAAGGTGAAAGAGACGCTCCAATCTGGGTAGTTGGAGCCGAAAAGCTTGGAAACACTGCCAAGGTTCCCGGAAGGAGTAGGAGGAAGAGGCGGAGCTGGATTGGCAATAGGGGTGGGGGCAGGAGTGGTGGCAGTAGAAGCATCAGAAAGAGCAATAGGAGCAATCAACGGGAAGCCGTGCGGTTAAGAAACAATCCGCGCGGATAGGAAGAAGAAGAGCTGGAGCGGTCACAAGGGCAGACACCAGCGGCCAGAAAAGCCACGACCAAGCCGCAGACCCAAGCAGAGGGATAGAAGTCGAGTGGCTAGAAGATAGTCCGCTCGAACAGAAGCAAAGACCAACAAGGCACACAAGACAACAGGTTGCGGCGATAGGAAGCAGCGACTTAGCACAGGTAACAAAGAGGTCCCACACACAGAGGGCAACGACAAGAAGAGAAAGAAGTCGCGCGGATAGGGCACATACGGGCGAAGCAAGCCGCGCGGACAGGTAAGGCGCACAGAATCAGGAGGAGAATATCGAGTTCTCAGATACCATGTAAAGACCGAACAAAAACATGTAAAACCGAACAGAAACAAAAGATGTGGTTTAACTGAAACTTTATTATCCCAAAAAGATGTCTATTACAAAGTTATGACCTCCCTTATATAGAATGGAGGAGAGAGGAGAGAAAACAAATAAGAGATGTGGGACTAAAACATTACAGGACACAAGCGGACTATACAGACACAAACCGCACAAGCCGCGTGGTTAGACAGAAGGGCTAACTGCTCGGCTACTACTACAGAGAGAGAGAGAGATCACCATGGGAGACCGCCCGGTCTACAAGTCATCAGAGACAAACCGCTAGACTGCTTGGACCTCAGACAGCAACACACAACAACCAATCCGCTAAAGAGTAACATCATAACCGCTCGGTCATCAACCCGCCAAGCCAGACCGCCAGACCGCCCGGTCACCAACTTCAACAGCGCCAAAGCAGACATCAAGGGTAACGATCCTCATTTTGTACATGTGAAGTCCTTTCTTTGGGCATTAGAGGGTAGACACTCCACGAACACGTGGATGTGGTTCTCCTGACGGGTTGATCAGTGTATCCTCGTTAATTTGCATTTAAATCCGGAATCAGAGTACGGAATATGCATGTTATGTGAAGCACATTCGGACAGGTTGGTCTGGATTGGTGATATTTGTATGTTTTGTATGTCGGAGAAGACTCTGTGGTTATCGTGTAGGCTTCGGAGTCGCGGGGTGTGCATATGACTGCGTTGAGAGTACTGGGGGTAGTCTCCAGGAAAACACCAGTATAAGGGGAAGAACCGATAATCTGTCCCCCTACCGGGCGACGGAAGTTCTACCGCTGGCGATAGCTTCCTGTAAGCTATGTTTGGTTGCAAAGCCTGTCTCTGGGAGACCTGTGGGCTATTGCTTGTGAAGCCTGTCTCTGGGAGACTTGTGGGCTATATTTTGATTGAGCGTGAGCTTAATTTGCTCATCTTTGGTGGTCGTGAGTGTCTGCCTAGGGTCATAATAGTTTTATGAATCGTACATATGGGAAAGGGGATGCTGAACCGCATCGTGGCTTGATGCGCCTGACGATTTGAGCAATGGGAAATAGCTGAACTGCATCCAACCCTATGTCGATCAACTTGGAGTGAGTCAAAGTGTTGATTTTAAGCCACTATGGCTTTGTCTTAGCCATATGGGTGTTGTCTTTGGCTTTGGCCCAGAAATACTTGAACGCTCAAATGTTTCTAACCGTCGCAGAGAATGGAGGTGTGACCCGAGGTCTTATGCACCAAGAATGTGCTCTGAGAGCACGGGGTATTGGGCGTTTGCACCAACGTTTGTGGCGAATGGTTCTAAAGTTGCACGTTCTTATTGTCATATTGTGGTTATACTAATGCCTGCAGGTAAGGATCACAACCACCCCGGGTGACGGGTGGGGTTGTTATAATTTGGTCAGCTAATGCTGACCATTGCTTTTGTTTGCCACCGTGCGGTGGAATGTTGCGTGCAGGTGCTGCTGATCCAAGCGGGAAGGAGCGGGCTGGAGCCCAAAAATGATGTGCTGGCCCTCGAAGGACAAATTGAATACTTTTGTTATTTTATCGTTCATGTGTGGTCGGCCTACGTGCCGAATTATGTAACATATTTTAATTAAACTTGAGCATTGTAAGGCCTTAAGGCAAAAACCTTATTTATGTATTTGATTTACATTCCTAGTTGTGGTAGTGAACATTCATGCAGCTGTTGGGTTCTATTTACAACCTTTAAATTACTTCCGCTAGAATGCACTCTGTGTTAGGATGCGAAATATTGGATGATATTTTCAATTTAGTAACTCCTTGGTCTGTCTGTAGTATATGGTGTCGGGCCCTAGCCAGACCTTCTATTATATGTTATATGACAGATGGGGGTATTACAAGTTGGTATCAGAATCTGGTCTTGGTCTTCCTTATTCAAATTCGTGGACGAATTCCACATGTTTGAGGAACCCATGATTGTCCACTTAGGAATGAAAATACACATGTTTGAGGAACCTGAGTGTTCCAATGATTGTGTTTTGGCAATCTATTTGTCGCCTAATTTAGTGTTTCACAATTATAGGTGACTAGGAGTGGTGCAGAGCAATCACAAAGTCAACACTATGCGGAAAGAAGTGCACCTAATGACATTCCTGTGACCCCTCCTTCGGCTGAAACCATACGAATGGTAGCGGAAGCGGTGTTCGCTATGATTAATACCATCATGTGAGAAATGTATGTCCCATTTTCCCTGGAATGGCTTCAATGTCGGTTAGCACTATGGAGCAAATTGCAATAAGAAAATCCTCAGACCAGCAATTGAACATACATCTGGTGCAGGGAGCACACTAAGTTGATGAATATTTACATGTGTTTGTCATGATAAAGCGCCATGCAGAGTTTGTGTTGGAGGATGAGCAGACTATAGTTAATAGATTTTATAATGGTCTGCGCGATGATTTACATCTTCTATTGGTAGGACCGATGTTATTGGGAATCCGAGCGTTGGTGGAGTCGCCTAGATCGTTGGAAGTAGATTTGGGAAATGTCCACCAGTCGCTAGTGTGCAAGGTACCAAACTCTACAGTTTCTACGATGTCTGAATACAGCAGGATATGACATAAGATGTCTAGAACATCTACTGGTCAAGCTCCATATGCTTGCCATACTTGTGGAAAGTCAGGACACTTTGCCCGTGATTGTCATGTCGATGCCCCAAAAATAAAGAAAATAAGTCTGGAGAAGCTGCAAGGCAAGTCCCACTTACTTGTTATACGTGTGGCAAGATAGGACATATTGCCAGAAAATGTCAGAGTGGTACTCTAATGGCAAAGGAGACTAGGTTTGGAGCAACCTTTGGGAGAGGAGGCCCAATCCACTATTATAACTATGGCAAGCCGGGACATATAGCCCATGACTGTTGGGTTGGGCTCCCGAAGACAGAGGAAAAGGCAGAAGGCCATAAGCAAAGGGACGAGATGATAGGTACGGTTTAGTTTATAGCTTTTATACTTATGACTTTATTAGTTACTGGTATATTACTTGTGTAAGGTAGGCTTTGTTCTACTCTTAGTTGTATAGAGCACTATTCGTTGCAGATCTTCTCGCTCCTTAGCATCTAAGGTTTTCGTGTGGTTCGTCCTAGTGCTTCCCGTTGTATCATTTATGGGCATACAAACCAAACGGAAACATTGTCATTAAAGATCGTATGTGGTTTGACCTTAGGCATGGACTGACTCTCGGAGCAGCATGCATAGGTTGGCTACAACCCTAAGGGGTCACACTAGGGCAAAACACATAACACGAGACTAAGTTAGCAGTTCTTGCGGGGGGGGGGGGGGGGTTGTTATTAACTCTACTAGTGACTAAGAAGCCCAAGCCTGACTTGGCCAGTATTACTGTGGTGTCAGAGTTTGCCGACGTCTTCCCCAAAACTTTCCCTAAAGCCCCGCCTCAGAGAGAGATCCAGTTCACCATTGAGTTGGTTCCTGCTGCCAAGCCGGTGTCGCGGTCTCCTTACAGCTTACACCGAGAGAGATGGTAGAGTTGAAGGCGCAGCTTCAGGAATTGATAGAGCAGGGGTTTGTGCATCCAAGTTCGTCACCTTGTAGCACCGCGGTCCTCTTCGCGAAGAAGAAGGATGAAACTATGCAAGTGTGTATTGATTATTGGGAACTCAATAAGCTAACACAGAAGAACAAGTACCCGATTATGAGGATAGATGATTTGTTCGATCAGCTAGTGGGATCGACTGTGTATTCGAAGCTAGACTTGAAGTCTGGATATTATCAGTTGAGGATTGGGGAAAGTGATATTCCCAAGATGACATTTAGTGCTCGATATGGGCATTACAAGTTCACGGTCATGCCTTTTGGGCTGACTAACGCGCCATCAGTGTTTATGGATCTATTGAACAGGACGTTTAAGGAGTATTTTGATCGGTTCGTGATAGTGTTCATCGATGATATCCTGGTGTACTCCTAATCTGAGGAAGATCATGCAGAGCACTTACATATTGTTCTGGAGACCTTGAGAAGTAATCAGTTGTACGCCAAGTTCTCTAAGTGTGAGTTTTGGCTATCTTTTGTAGCGTTCCTTGGTCATATTGTTAGTGGTGAGGGTATTGCGGTGGATCCGGCAAAGGTTGCTGTTATATGGGAGTGGCCTGTGTTGTCTTCTATGGAGGAAGTTCGGAGTTTCTGGGGCTTGCCGGCTACTACAGGCGCTTCGTAGAAAACTTCTCGCGGATAGCATTACCTCTCATGACCCTGACGAGGAAGGATTAAAATTTTGTTTGGTCGCCAGTGTATGCTCAAGCTTTCGAAGAACTAAAAAGTCGTCTGGCCACGACGCCTATTCTATGCTCTCCACATGGGACAGAAGGCTTTGAGATCTATAGTGACGCTTCAGGAAGCAGCTTAGGCTGTGTTTTGTTACAACATATAAGATTAATAGCTTATGGTTCGTGCCAGCTGAAGGTGAATGAGAGGAATTATCTGGTCCATGATTTGGAGTTGGCGGCTATGATATTCGCGTTGAAGCTCTGGAGGCACTATTTGTACGGTGTGAAGGTCGACATTTACACTGATCATAAGAGCTTGAAGTACATATTGGATAAGAAGGACTTAAATATGCGTCAGCGAAGGTGGATGGATTTCCTTGGGGACTACACCTTCAAGATACATTATCTTCCTGGCAAAGGTAATATTGTTGCGGATGCATTAAGTCGTAGAGCTTCCGCGCAGGCCAATTGGTTGATGATATATGATGAGCATCTTGTTCGAGACTTAGAGGCCTTAGAGATCTCTTGTGTTGATAGTATATCGAGTGCTGAAGCACGTTTGAGTTGGATTGAGGTACAGTATGACCTCGCCGATCGGATTCGGCAGGCTTTGAATTTGGATGACGACATGAAGCGGCTCATGGCTGGGGACTTAGATGGGTCTAATGCCCAATTTAAGGTTGTTAATGGACTATTGTTGAAGGACAGTCATTTGTGCGTCCTAAAGTGGGTAAAATGCGGGAGGAGTTGATGTACGAGGCTCATTACACCAAGTACTCAATCCACCCGAGGAGCACAAGGATGTACAAAGACATGAAAAAGCTGTTCTGGTGGCCCGGACTGAAAAAGGATGTAGTGTTATATGTGGCCAAGTGTCAAACTTGTGCTCTAGTGAAGGCTGAATGCTAGAAGCCCGGGGGATTCTTGAAGTCTTTGCATATACCGAAATGGAAGTTCAATGATATATCCGTGGATTTCTTGTACAGTTTGCCGAGATGGCAGAAGGGAAATGACGCCATCTGGGTGATCATAGATCGTTTGACGAAAGTGTCACACTTCATCGTGAATAGGAAGGACGATTCAGTGGAAAAGCTAGCAAAGCTGTATGTGGAGAATATTGTTCATCTACATGGTGTGCCCCATAGCATCGTGAGTGACCGGGATGGGCGGTTCATGTCTAACGATTGGATGTTGGTGCATCAACTGTTGGGGACAAAACTGAAGTTCAGTACGGCCTTTCATTCGCAGACGCATGGTCAGACCAAGAGAGTCAATAGGACGATGGAGGACATGCTTAGCATGTGTGCCTTGGATTTCAGAAAAAGGTGGGAGGATCACCTATATATGATTGAGTTTGCATACAACAAAAGCTACCAGGAGAGTATTCAAGTGGTGCTCTTTGAGGCCCTTTATGGGAGGAAGTGACATACCCCATTATCATAGTTGGAGACTGGCAACTCCAAGTTGTACAAGTGGAAGGATGTCGAAAATACGACTTCGATTATGCGTACAATCCGGGAGCAATTGTTGATTGCACAAGATAGGCAAGCTAAGTACTATGACGTGAAGCACAGAAACATCGAATTTGCTGTGGGCGATTGGGTATACTTGAAGATCAAACCGTTCAAGGGCGTGTCGAGGATTCGTCGACTGAAAAAGCTAAGTCCAAAATACATTGGGTCGTTTGAGGTGCTGGAGCACGTTGGTGAAGCGGCATACCGGTTGAAGCTTTCAACGGAATTGAGTGATCTATAAAACGTATTCCACATATCGGTGTTGCGTAAGGAAGTGCAAGAGCCTATGCTAATCATCGCTGCAGATCGAGTACCAGTGGATGGTGGGTTGACAATGAAGGTCAAGCTCATTCGCATTGAGCATGTGGATGTCAAGCAACTTCGTAATAAAGAGAGGAGCTTTCATGTGAGCGGGAGCAAATCATAAAGTTGGAGTTCCCCGAGTTATTCGATTGAGGTACACAGTTAATGTTGATCAAATTCTTTAATTTCCTGCATACCTAATTTTGGGACAAAATTCTTTAAGTGAGGGAGATTTGTAACGCCCCAATTTTCTTAAGGCAGGAAATGGTTTTCTGGAGGCTATCATCTGGCAGAAGCTAGGTACCGCACGACGGTAGCTCCATTGTTAGCGTCGACAGCGTTGAGAGCGTTAAGTGAGGCGAGGTTACTCAACACCTAGTCTACCAAGCGGCGGTACGTTTCTAGCGCACGGCGGTTGCCATTTTATTATCCGAGCTCTCGGAAAGTTAACACCTAGCGGTAGGGTTACCGGAGGCGGTAACTTGGCATCTTATTTTTCAAAGCTCTCGGGTTACTACCGCGCGGCGGTAGTAGCTATTGCGTGGCGGTAGCAGGGGCGGTCGTGATGTAACGGTCGCTAGCTACCACGTGGCGCTAGCATCCTAATGCTCGGAGTTAGCGAATCTATAATAGCATGGCCATGTGTCGGTCTGTGATTGGAGAGCCTGGGCGGTTACACTCGAAACGAGGCACTACCCCGCGGTGGTAGCTTTATATATATTCCTGGTTCGGCCATTTCGTCTTCATTATTATGGAGTTGGAGAGTTTGGCCTGGTTTTTTGGAGGAGGAGGAGAAGCAGCGCCGGAAGAAGAGATATCTTTCCTTCGTTCATGTTTTGGGTCTCGGATTCTCAAGGCGAGTTCGGATTTGCGGAAGCAAATTCGGAGCGATCGTTTTCAACTGTCTGGATTTTTCCCATGACACCAAAGCGCATATCAAGGGTAACGCTCATCTTTCTTGGACATGTGAAGTCCTTTCTTTTGGCATTAGAGGGTAGACACTCCACGTGTAACACCCCCACTCGTCACGTGGCATATAACGGTGGGTCCGGTCGGGGCCCCATGCCATATGTCACAGACAAGCGGCAGAATTACTTGTGGAAATAAAAATCTACTCGCATTCTAACTCAATACATTCAAGCGTAGCATTTTAAGTTACCATGAACTCAACTCAAAGAATGTTCACTACTATATAAACTCCATATTTATATATCCAAACCAGGAATGTATTACAACTCACACACACATGGCCTTAAGGCCTTATAAGTTTCTCTTTACACAAATACATTTTCGTACATCGGCACGCAGGCCGGCCACACATGAAATCCAGCCACGATTCGCACAGCCTTTGAGGGCCTTTAGCAGCAAGCCTCCATTCCGCACAAGCAATTCAATTCAAGCATCAATACCTGCAATTCATTATCCACCCAAGAGCGGCAAACAAAGTAACGGTCAGCTTTAGCTGACCACTTATAACGACCCTACCCCTTACCCGGGGCAGTGCTTCCTTCCCTGTATGCATTGTCATAATCATATGAATCAACACTACCAAGCACAATCATATCACAAATACTGGTATCCACCAGACTCTCCGTTCACTCAGGGCACCTTCTTGGTGTACCGGGTATCCCAGTCGTACACCGCCGATTAGAAGTTCTTCACTTGTTGGTTGGGCAGCTCAACATAGTCCACCAATCTTACTATTGGCGACATCCCATCCATACCACTCAGAGGTACCACCTCACAGCATCCACAAATAACCAGAGCAGATCGACCCACACCATGTGGTGTGGCAAGCCGGGTTTATCAGTGCTCCCCGGGCATTACCACCCATCGACCCCTCACCTATTTCTGATCGACCCACCTGAAGGATCAAGCGCATACCCAACTGCACCAAAAGCCCGGACTATTGGAGAGGGTGCTACTTAATTTCTTAAATAAGTAGCAAAGCTCCACGGGTCAATTGAAGGAACATCGGACCCAACAATCCCCCCCCCCCCCCCGGCGTCCAGCACAACCCGTCGGCTCAGAGGTGGAGTTACCACATGGCCCACCTGGCTCAAAGGTGGGGTTACCACATGGCCCACACTGCTCAGAGGTGGGGTTACCACATGTCCACGGTTGCACGGCTCAGAGGTGGGGTTACCACATGTCCACGGTTGCCTGACCCGCAAGACCCACACAGGTAGAAGTGGAAAATCAGGATTTAATAGCGCCACCCCCCCCCCCCCCCCCCCCGGTCTTGAACCCGTGACCTCCTCTGATACCAATTGAAGGATCAAGCGCATACCCAACTGCACCAAAAGCCCGGACTATTGGAGAGGGCGCTACTTAATTTCTTAAATAAGTAGCAAAGCGCTACGGGTCAGTGAAGGAATGCCGGACCCAACACTACCCCTGTGGTGTAGCAGGCCGGGTTTAACTCAGCACCCCAGGCCTTGCCACCAATCGATCCCTCATCTATCCGGATCAACCCACCTTAGTGGTATAAGAGGTCAGGTTTATCTCGCGGTCCCCAGGCATGCTACCAATTGATCTCTCATCATAACCAGGAGCTTACTCAAAGCCTCCATACATCCATAACCAACATTCATTCATCCATACAACCATTTAATCAAAGCATAAACCTTTCATAGCATCAAATCCATGGAGTCTTCTCTGATTTACCCATTATCATAACCAATCCAGACTACCCGTCCAGATGGGCTCCACACAGCATGTCTATGCCGTACTCCACACTTTCGGCTCTAGATGCAAACTCAACCACGGAATCACTTACGAAATCCCCCTCTTGGTGGAGGATCCCACACGCATGCATAAAGAAAGTACTTCGATGTCCAGGAAGGAGATCATTACCCTTGAAAATCGCTTCAGCGCCATGAAGTAGCCAGATGGAAGTCACCGCCTTGGCTTTGCCTTCACGAATCCGTTCTCGGTTCTTCAATCCGCACTCCGCAGCTCCTCCAACAGCTGGCTTTCCTTTCTCCTTTCCTTGCGTTGGCCTTTCCCTTTCTCTTTCTCTCTCTTGGAATGAGAAGAAGAAGAAGGAGATGAGCATGAAGGGAATTTATCCCATTCTCGGCCTTTTTATCCATAGGAAAGAAGCCTGGACCATTAGATCCAGAACAGGAAAATGAACGGCCAGAAAATCTGACAAAATCACTTTTCGGGTCTGACACGCCCTGTGACACGCCCTGTGTCACAGGGCGTGTACCTTAAGCGGCACACGAACCAACTCAATCTGACATATCCAAAATAGAACACGGCCAGGGTACACGCCCGTGTCGGCCCAGTCACGCCCGTGACCCAGGGCGTGTAACCCACTCGACACCCCGTTGAGAGAAAAGTGTCGACCTCTCGACACAGCAGGACACGCCCTGTGACATGCCCGTGTCACAGATCATGTACCCATTGCTTGCCACTCGACGATCGTCGAGTAAAGTTCGTCGACCAGAGGGGACACGCCCTCCGACACGCCCGTGTTGGATGGTACACGCCCGTGTAGCACGTCGTGTTCCCTCTATCGACCACTTTCATCGACCAAATACTCTGGTGTCGACCAAGGGAGGACACGCCCTAGGTCACTCCCCCTGACACACCCGTGTCACGGGCGTGTACCTCCCGAAACTTCGTCGAACCAATTTCGTCGACCACGCACCCATCTGCTCAACCCAAGCAGGATACACCCTAGGACACGCCAGTTTCCCAGGCCGTGTCACCCAATATTTCCCCGTTTCTCGAATTTGGGCTGTTATAACCCTCCCCTCCTTCAAGAAATTTCGTCCACGAAATTGCACAGAAAACAACAACCAAACTGTTATGATATCAAACTAATATGTTACAATAACCATTGTACTGTACAACCTCCACATGTGCCAATTAATCCACAGTTTCAGCTTGTGATCGCTAGCCACAAACATTCTATATATCCTCAAACAAATTATACATAGATCATCATCGATCGATCACTTCAATTGCACCAACGTGTCAACATACATCATAACATATCACATATATGTATAGGAATATCATCAATATGCACAGTATCAGGATTCACATTACTATCATAACATATATATACAGTATGCACATCATCCAAGTGATACAAGTCACTATCCTTACTTCTGCTCAGCCTCCCGATTTTGCATCTCTCGCGTAAGAGCCAAATTAAACACTCGAGGCTGAATTTCACCAATTGAGTTTTGCGGCTCTTGTACTTCCAAATTATGCAATCGAGGTTGCGTCTGAGATGCAGATGATTCGGCCACTACTTTACCCGTGTCTTCATACGACACACCTATCTTTTTCTGACTTCCCGAAGGGGTCTTCAAACAAACTTTAGCAATATGTCCTTGCTGCCTGTAGTTATAATAGATACGTGTATCAACACGTCTTTGCTCATACGTTGCCCCCGAAGAAACAGTCGACGGAGCTGATTCAGCAGGTCTAAACCTTTTCTTCTCTCGTCTTCTAAACTCTGACTGCTCCGACTGTGGCACTTTGAACCCTGGCTTCTCCACTGCCAGTCTCTTCTTCTCTTGTACCTGCTTCAAGTCTTTCTCCGGGGCACAGGACGTATCGACCAACGCTTGGAAGCCTTAGTTCACTGAACTCGGGAGGACCAACCCCAACTCATCCCGCAGTCCCTCGTAAAAGCGATTCGTCTTTCGCGCTTCCTCCGTGAAGGTAGACCCCGCATATCTCCCCAGTCTGGTAAAATCATGCAGGTACTTATCAATATCAGCCTCACCCTGCACCATGTAACACCCCGAAACTCAAAAAGAGCAATGGGAGGCATTTTGGGCCAAATTTGGAATTTGACAGGGAGCATACAGCCTGAGACACAGGTATGTCCCAGGGCGTGTCATGTTTGGGTCGACGATTTGGTCGAGTGGTCGATGAATTTTGAAGTTGACGATCGTCGAGTAGCGAACACGGCCTGAGACACGGGCGTGTCTCAGGGCTTGTCGAGCTTGTGTCGACGATCTGCCCGGAAGTCGACATTTTTGCTCGACGAAATGTCGAGACATGGAACACGGCCTAGGACACGGGCATGTCCAAGGCCGTGTCAGGTGGTCGACGAACTGCGCTCGATGAAGTGTCGATACAGTGAACACGGCCTGGAGCCCAAGCGTGTTCGAGTTTGTCACGGGCATGTCATATTGGAGACGGGCGTGTCCAAGACCCGTGTGAGTCTCATGTTGGTGTTGGTCCTGTGTTGATGGAGGAACACGCCCGGGAACATGGACGTGTACTGGCTGATACGGGCGTGTCAGGTCGAACACGGGCGTGTCGGGTGCCTGTGTGTTTTTCAAGACGCGTCGATTTTGACGGCGAATGGGGGACACGGGCGTGTCGCAGGCCGTGTTCAGCCCAGGTTTTGCTTTTCAGCTATGGATCGTGGTCGTTCGTTTCTTTAATTTGGGATCCGACGACTGGGGGCTGCTAGTGCTTGGATATACCCTGGATTGGGCACTTGAAACCCTCATTTCACTTGAGTGGTTCTATTTCTAAGTCTAGAGAGAGGGGAGAGCAAAGGAGGAAGAAGAAGCCTAGATCCGGTCACCGGCGGAGCTTTGGAGCTCCAAATCACGAGCCGACTTTGGATCTACGGAGGCAAGGAGATTGCGGTGCTTTTCATCAGCGTACATTTCCATGGCGCCAAGTATGAACGCTAGGGTAATGATTCTCTACTTGAGCATGTGAAGCTCTCCTTCCTTTGCATAGGGAAGTCCGCTCTCGCGAGTTTGCGGTGAGTTTGAGGCATTCCTTCGGGTAGACATGAATAGTCCCCATTGTGTACATGTAGAGTCCGTAATCGAGAACAAATATGGGCATGTTGTGTGAAGCCTACCCGGACAAGTTGGTCTGGATCGGTGATGTTGCATTGCATGAAAGGCCAGAGAAGACTTCGTGCGAATGTTTGTTTTTTGGGTTTTCTACGTGGTAGATTGCAACAGGGGGCCTTGGGGATTAACTCCAAGGTACACCCGAAAAAATGGGCGGACGCGTGGTTCTACCATCTTGTGGGCCTGAGAGCCAACTTGAACATAACTGGGTTATGTGATGTATGTAAACGATTTGGGACTCGGGAAAGTTTGACCCGTGCATATGTTTTAAATTAACGTTGCGGTGTGAGCAACGGGTCAGGCAGAACTGTACCCGCTCTATGTCGTTCGGTTAAAGAGACCTAAAGTTACTTGGAACTTACCGTTGGCATAGATAGAGGGTCTTAGGCAGTGGCCAGAAAGACCAAATGCTCACGAGTTATTACCGTCCATGGGGCAGTGGTGAGTCGGCGGACTTAGACCGTGATCACCGAGAATGTGCCCTGAGAGCACGGGGCGTGTGGCCATGCATGCCTGCGCCTGTGATGTAGTGTTATTACTCTACTGCTTGATTATGCTAATAAAGTGCAGGGAAGGAGCATTGCCACCCCTAGTTCGGGGGCGGGATCGTTATAATTTGGTCAGCATAGCTGACCATTGCTTTTGTTTGTCACCATGCGGTGGATTGTTGCTTGCAGGTGCGGTGGATTTTTGCTTGCAGGTGCTGCGGAGCCGAGCGGTAAATAGCGGGCTAAAGCCCAAGTTGTTGAGTCGGCCCTCAAAGGCCTAATTTTGAGTGTTTTCTTTTATTCATGTATGGCCAGCCTACGTGTCGAGGTTCGAAAAACATGTAATTTGAGGAAAACAATTGTAAGGCCTTAAGGCTAGTACTTGTGTATTTGTACTTCATTCCTTTTGGTTCTGTTTAGTGGGCATTCATGCTAGTGTTGGGTTCTTATTATTGCAACTAATTTAATTGCTTTCACTAGAATGACTCTGTGTAGGATGTTGGATTGGTTGGATTGTTTCCATTGAGTAACCGTCCGGTCTGTCTGTGGTATATGACGTCGGACCCCGGCTGGACCTACTACTATATGCTATGCGGCGGATAGGGGGTGTTACAATTTGGTATCAGACTACTGGTTTCGGTCTGGCTTAAATGAATTCGTGGGTCGACATCTCTCAGGAGCCACGCTCAACTTGAGGTGGATGCAACATCTTACACTAGCTGAGCTTAACTGGAGATGGGTCGACAGCTCTCAGGAGCTATACTCAACTAGAGGTGTACGCAACATCTTACAGGAGCCGAGCCCAGCTGGAGATGGGTCGACAGCTCTCAAGAGCTGCGCTTACCTGGAGGTGGAGGCAACATCTTACAGGAACCAAGCTCAACTGTGGATGGGTCGACACGGGTTGAGCTCATAGTCGGCTTGCAGGAGGGTAGCTTGTACAGGGAACCCGGACTACGTCAACAACACATACGAGGAATATATCTCACCCGAGGGGGTTGGTAGCTGATATGCAGTAGAAGAGCTTGTGTAGGGACTCAAATTATGATAACTCCACGAGTCGAGGACTTCTATCGATGTTGAAGCGATTCGCCCTGTTGCTCAGGAGATAGCCAAAGAATTAAATGCATCAATATCTATGAGGACGAAGGAAATTACAAAGAGATGACAATCTTTCTTCCATCAAATTCATAGGTTTGCGTCCAGACCTGTTTCTAATAGTTCTTCCAGTCAGAGGGGAGATGCATTTGGGGGTAGCTAGGCCAACATGCAAGAGGGTAGCTGATCTCGACCGTCAATATAATGTATCGGTCTTACAAGGATGCTTAAATCCCAAAGCGTCATCGCATTGTCCGCCCTAGGATATTTAGGAGAAACATGTTGAATGCTAGTTTCCCAATCTAATCGTGGAGATCTGTCCTAGCTCTGACACCAGGCTACCAAGACCAATGTACGAGCGAAAGGAAATGGACCTCGGTGGTCCTACCGGTCACACACTCGAGTCCACCATCTTTCCATGAACTCGTGTCCTCCGGAGCTTAGTTGCCTAGTTGCTTCTAAAAGCATGGCAGGTTATCCCACCTTGGAAACAACAGAGATGCGTCCTATCTCACAGGACAAACAGTCGCTAATAACGGGCCTTTTAGTCTTCTCAAAGACCTATGATACCTTTATAAAAGGTATCACTTTATGATGTCGATCCTTTATTAAGTTTAGGAGGTTAGCGTCCATACCTATTACTGATAGTTCCTCTAGTCAGAGGAGAGGTGGAATCGGGGGTAGCTAGCCGTCATATAAGGTAGGAGCTGATCTCGGTCGTTGATGCATGGGCTCGGTCTTATATGGAAGCTTAAATCTCGAAGTATTGTCCAATCGTCTGCCCTGGGCTATTTAGGAGAAATAGGTCGAGCAGAGGTTTCTTAAATCGATCGTTGATGAAAGTCTTTATTTTCAAGGTAGCTTATAACCTAGGGGGTGCAAAGGTTATATGGCTGTTATTAATTTTTTTTTATTTTATCTTTTGCACTATGTGTGTTGGTAGTAGTTTGCTTTCAAGAACATGCACAAAGAAAAATAACACAACAAGTACACATAATTTTATAGTGGTTCCCCAATATTTGGGTACATCCACTATCCTCCCACCTTGCCAACTTCCTGTCAGTCAAGGGTCTTCTCCAAAACAATTCTCTTAAGTACTTAGACCTCCGATCCCTCAAGATCTCTCAGTTTCCTCCAAGAACTATAACTCAGCCACAAGAGCCTACAAATCAGTGATCTATTGATCTCCTACCTCAGGCCAAAGGCCCTAAACGCAGGTTGGGAGGACAACCCTACCTCAGATCCACTAGGGATGCTACCTCAGACCCAAAGGTCCTACACTCAAAGAGTATTCCTCTCCTACAGCTCAGTGATCAATTGACCACCTAGCTCAGACTTGATACCATGTCCTACAGCTCAGATCCGGTTGGATCCTACAAATCACAGAGCTTCACTCTCCTACAACTCAGGCAATATTGCCATACCTCAGGCTCAGTGAGACCTACAACTCAAATCCAAGAAGGATCCTACATGAATAAAATCTATTTATATCTATCATAGAGAAATTTCTCCGTGATAGCCCCTTGAGCTGACTTATCTCACCTCAACCTTTCTTCACAGCTACAAAGATCTTGAGCTAGAAGTGTCTACCAGTAAACTGCTTTGCTTTCTCCTCCTTCCTTGGACAGAGTCAGCCACTTTCTCCTTTCTTCTATTCAGCTTCAGAAAATGGATCTTCTGTTTATATCTTGCTGAGCTAAGAAGCAACTTGAACTGCAGAGACTTCTTCCTTTTTTTTGCTACTCCCTCAGAAGGAAAGCCTTCTGTTCTTGATAATGTCGATGAATAAGACACACAGCTAACTGAGCTTTTTTGCAAGAAGTCTTCAATTTTTTTCACGCGGTAATGGAGAAAAAGATGAAGTCCAGTCACAACACTTTTTGGAAAATATAAGCATGAAAAGTTATTGTCGTCTTGCCCATGCCCTTCCTTTTGACATTCTCCGATCAACGACTCTTAGAAGTTAGTGGGCCCTGCTTGCAGCTTCCAGATGCACATTTCTTCAATGGAAGAAGATGTACAGTAGCTTTACGACAGAGTTTGTAATGTTCTGTAGCATGTCTGTAATTGATTTGAAATAAGTTGACTTTGTCGATTTTGCAGATCTTACTGATGTCAGCACCTGTGGACTTAGCCAAAATCGAGCATTAGTAGAATAGGCATTGATTGAATGAGCTTCACTCAACGCCAAAGTACTTGGACAATTTTGTCTATCTAGGAGTTGACAACGTTGAGTGAGCAAGCCTCACTCAACGCTTTTTTCCTTAACCATTTCCATAACCTTTTCTGCATGGCTAGCATTGAGAGCGTTGAGTGAGCACACCTCACTCAACTCCTTGTGCCTTAGCCATACTATGTTATTTAGGCGTTGAGAGCGTTGAGTGAGCATGTCTTACTCAACTCTTTCTCCCTTGACCTTTTCTTCTTCTTCAGCATCTTTGAGAGCGTTTAGTGACCACGCCACACTCAACACTTTCTGTCTTGACCATTTTTGCATCATGGCATTAAGAGCATTGAGTGACCAAGCCTCACTCAACACTTTATTCCTTAGCCAGATTTTTATGCTCTGTGGCGTTGAGTGAGTAAGCTCCACTCAATGCCAAACAACTTAACAAATTCTCTTCTGTTATCTTGCATTTAGTTAATGAACTGCACTCACGTATTTGAGCTTAGCCAAATTTCTATGTCTAAGAAACAACACTGACTTTGAGATCTACTCAACACATTATCGCATGGCATTAAGTGAGCTTGGCTTACTCAATGCTTGTGGACTTAGTAAATGTTCACAATTTTCAAATGCGTTGATTGCCTTTACTTTCATCAAGCTGAGATCTGAGTCTGTCGAATTGAGCCCTTAGTTTGTTGAACTGAGCCTTCATTTTTGATCGAACTGAACTCTGAGTTCGTCGAACTGGGTTTTGAGTTCGTCGAACTATATGGCATTGAGTGAGTTGACTTCACTCAACGTCTGTGGACTTAACCACTTTCGGAGCTTGCCACTTCATGGCTTTGACTGTATAGGCTTCGCTCAGCACTATAAGTCATCTGGCATTGAGTGAATAACCTTCACTCAAAGCCTGTGGATTTAGATAGTTTTCTATCTTTCCACACCCTAGGTAAGTGTTTGCCTAACTTAGCCACTTAGGCTATCTATCTCATCATTGTTACTAGGACATCAAATACACTTTTATGTATATCATTGACAAGATTGACTTCACTAAAATCGAGGACAATGATGGCAATGGACCCAACAATCTCCCCCTATTTGAGGATGTCAAAACTCTTAAGCAAATGATTCAATAACGAGTCAATGACATACATAACACTATGCAGCAATAAGAATTTTAATTACGATATAATTTAAAGTTACCACACTTTTCCACATTTCCTTGTCTTCGGGGTGAACAATACCTGCTCCCCATGAATTGCTGCAACCATTCTTGATCATGATACCTCCTTGCCTGTTCATCTTGTCCTCCCCCTTTTTGTCTTCAGCAAATAGATGGTAGGGTTCTGAATTGCTGGAACAGTGCAGAACATGCTCCGCTCAACTGATGCACCATCTTGAAGAGTCTTCATTGTTCTAAATAACAAATCCATCTGCAAAATACATAATAATTTACAACAAAAATGCGGAGCAACTGAAGCTATACCAGGTTTAACATAAGCAACTCAAATTTGAGGGTGTTAAATTTTGCTTCATCTAGTGGCTTAATGAAGATGTCAGCCACTGATAGTACATTTTGTAGTCTAAACTATTATGGTATTTTTAGGTTTTTAATACACGAATCATGTCTTGTAAGCTTATATATTGACCTCCTTTTGTATATTTTGTTGCTACTAATATTTTATCTTCTTTTTGCAGGTTTTCTCAGCTTTCGGCCAAAATGACCTGACACGTCCCCCTTACATGCCCTACCTGGGCGTGTTACCGGGTGTGTAACCCGATACTGAGGAAGCTTGCTGCCAGAACCCAAATCCCCAGAAAAATACCTGACACGCCCCCCTGACACGCCCTCCATGGGCGTGTCATTGGGCGTGTCACCTCTCTTCCTGAAGCCTGATGTCGCATTTAAAGATTTCCCGTTGTTGCACGTCAATAGTACTGACATGCCCCCCTACACGGGCGTGTCACTGGGCATGTTCCGCATTTTCTAGTGTTTGACGGATTTCTGACCACTGATTGAAGCTTGACGTGCCTTACACGCTCACCCTGCACGGACGTGTCCACCGACGTACAAAAGAAATCATCATTTCTGTCAGAATTCAACTCCCGATGTTAACCCCGTACATGACACGCCCCCGGACACGCCCTCCCCGGGCGTGACAGGGGGGCGTGACCGACTCGAAAATTTTCGATAAATTCAGACCCCCCCCCTTGTGTCCAGAAGTAGTTTTGGAGTGAGAGGAGAGGTGCTGCACTTTTGTTTCTTGGGGTTTTCATGCTTCTCCTCTCCCTCTTTAACATTTTAAGCTTTTTAATCCTAGCTTAGTGTACTCCTTTTGTAATAGTATTTCTAATTGCTTTAGAAGCGTAATGTAAATGTCACCATAGGTTTTTATTTCATTGCACTTGTAATCCTTTATTCCAAGTTGTAACTCTCTTTTAGTATTAATATAAAGTGTCCTTTATTTTTATCTTTGTTCTCTTAATGTTCTTCTACCCAACTCTCTTCCTCCATTTCTCAATGATTAACTAGTCCTCCTTGTACTCGATCTTGATGATCCGAGGTTCGAGTTGATTAAGTTATGATTCTTTAAGTTTACCTTTTCTTTTTAGGGTTTAGGCCTTGATTTACTCTTTATTAATCTTATTTGGAGTTATATCATCGATATATAATTTCCATATTTGTTTTCACTCTTAGCTAGCCGAGAGGCTCGTAGTTTGAAGTGAACACTTTGGAGTAAAGAGAGTTGCACGCAGCCTCGGGATTGGCAGACGTTAAATCTCCTGGATTAGAGTGAAATCAAATCGTGGGGTTCACCGCGTAAAGCGAGCTTTAGGCCTCCGATTTTGACGAGAGTTCGGTCGGACCTTCCTAAATGCAGTTGGGCACGACTTCGAGAGAAGCGTGTTCATGCTTTAGGAACCTCCACGGTCAGGTCCTTTACCCTATTAAGTTAGGGTTTATTATCACATTTTTTAATCAACTTTTTCCTAGTTATTCTCGATCGAGTGCTTTTATATTTCATCGTCTCAACCCCTCATTGTAATCGCTTTTAGTAGCTCTCTATATTTCTTTTCTTAACCGCAATTAGTTCTCTTTTTAGCCCTATATTTCTTTTGTTAACCACAGTTAGTGTTGGATCCCTAGTTGATTTGGGCTAGATTCACTGACTTAGGATGTGACCCATCATGTATAGTCTGGGTCAACTTTTTGTCTTAGAGTCTAGGACAGTCCTCTTTCTCAACTTCAGATGGACCAGCCTTCTTCAAGACCATCAGGAACTCCAGATCTATCAGTTTTTCAGACTAAGTGAAATGAGTTCGACGTTCGTCGAACTCAGCTCAATGAAGGGAGTTCTGCGCTCGACGATCGTGAGACAATTCGCAGTGCTGAGCTCGACGAACACCGGGATTCTACCTCAAGCTTTTCAGGACTACTTCAGAATTTATCTAAGTCCAGCTTCATGCTTCGGTCGACGAATTATATTCTGAGCTCGACGAACTTGGACCTCAAGTTCACAGCTTCTCAGGTCGACGAATGCTAATCTCTACTCGACGATCTTTGTACTCAAAGAATCTGTGTCGACACTTAGGGTTTGTGTCGACACCAGACGATTTGTGTCGACACCAGGATTTCAGTCGACAGCAGCTTATGTCGACACCATAGGATTTGTATCGACACCAAGATCAATCTGTCGACAACAAGTTGTGTCGACACAGCATTTCAGCAGATGCAGAGTATTTCATCCAAGTCCAGAACTTTTCTCAGTTCAACGAATTATATTCTCAGCTCGACGAATTTGGTTCTCTG
The DNA here is from genome assembly GCA_039583875.1 of Platanthera guangdongensis. Taxonomy (NCBI): domain Eukaryota; kingdom Viridiplantae; phylum Streptophyta; class Magnoliopsida; order Asparagales; family Orchidaceae; genus Platanthera; species Platanthera guangdongensis. Next base: position 85,482,907 of record CM077151.1, read on the forward strand.
CTCAACGAATAATGTTTGTCTGATATTGAAGATTGTTTGTTCAACGAATGAAGACTGTCAGCTCGACGAACTCAGCTCAGCTCGACGAACTCAGCTCAGCTCGACGAACTCAGCTTAGCTCGACGAACTCAGGCTCAGCTCGACGAACTCAAAACTCAGCTCGACGAATTATGTTCTTCGATCGATGATTCCAGACTAGGTCTTCTTCCGTTCCCGTCTCATTCCATGGCGCTGATTCCTGAACATTTAATGGCAGTTCTTCACAGTATACTACCGTTAGAATGCGCAGTTAATCCTGGATTATTACATGCCATTTTCCCATGGAAACAGTTGGGGAAATAATTAATTGCTGCTTCCTTTCCAGGCCGTCTGCCATTACTGCTTGATATTCAAAATTCGAATGTTTCTTATGAGACAGAGATATATACAGAAATAGTCAGTAATATAGTGACACAACATACAAGAAAACAAAAAGACAGATAGTGATTCAGACAATACAGAAAATGGAATTCACTCTTGGCCCAGAGAAAAACTGATCAAGAAGAAGAAGAAGAAGAAGAACACTACATCAATATCAAGAGTCTTCTTCATCTGCTTTTACTCAGGATAACTTCAAAGACAATCCATTCATATCAGTCACAAGAAGTTCCTGGAGACTTTCTTTGGACCTGGAATTCTAGGTCTTTGAAGACCTATCACCCTGAAGCAGTGCTCCAGCATTCTTCCTGATTCATTCTACATCTCAGGGGGAGCAAAGCTGCTAAACAACAATCCACAAGTCTTCTTATTTGACTTGAGAAAGAGAAGACATCATCACCCTCTCACTCCACCTCTATACAGGGTTTTAATTCCCTTCAAAATTATTCTGGTTGCAAGTATCCCACCAAAAGACTTGAGGGTTTGGTTTTTGGGAACTTGATCAAAACCCCATTGGTGTCAGGACACCTGATCAACCCCTTCCTGCAGTGGATTCCTACCAGGGTGGTAGAAGAGTGGACTACCCAGATTTGGGGAACCACTATAAAATTCTTGTGTCGTCTGGTTGCTTTCTTTTCTTTTTTGTTTTCTGGTCTTGCTCTGTGAATGTGCTGTGATTAGATAATTGCTGTATCTTGGTTTATTGTATTTGCTTCCCTGCACACACACACACCTAAAATACAACAGCAGTTGTAAAAGTTTTAAAATTACCATATACTCTATTCACCCCCCCTCCCCTCTAGAGTATATCAGATCTAGCTGCACTTTCAATTGGTATCAGAGGGAGGTTGGTTAATAATACCACATCTTCCAGGTTGGTTAAATTACCATACCTGATTGGTTGTACAGGCTAACACCTAAACCCAAAGATCCCTTAGTTAGACCTGTTTGTTTTTATTCTGTTATTGGACTTAACCTTCTCACAGACATGGCCCAAAACAAGGATTATACAAGCATCAGACCTCCAGTGTGCAATCTTAATAAGTTTTCCATCTGGAAGGCAAGAATTAGATTATATATGAACTCCATTGATGAGGACATGTTTTCTGTCATTTCAACAGGTGTTCCTCCAGCTTCTGCAACTTTTGCCAGCACATCAACTAATCTGAGTGCAGTACAACCTCCAGAAAATACTGAAGCCTATAAGAAAGCCAAGATGGCTGATGCAAAGGCTATGAATATTCTGGCCCAAACAATGTCAGATGACATATTTCATAAGGTGGCTGAGTGCACCTCAGCCAAGGCCATTTGGGACTCTCTCAATCAAATGGTAGCAGGCTCAGCTGATGAAAGAAAGGATAGGAGATCCAGTCTCATTTCTCTCTATGAGAATTTCAAAAAGGATGAGACAGAATCTGTGGCTGAGATGTATAATAGATTAAGTTCAATCATCAGTGAACTCAAGACTCTTGACAAGGACATCACCTTAACTGAGGTAAATGACAAAATACTAATGTGTTTCCCTAGTTCATGGGACTCCAGAATCTGTCCAATCAAAGAAGCCAGAAGCCTCAATGAGATTTCAACAGAATCTCTGTTAGGCAAGCTGAAGTCATATGAGCAGCTTGTCAAATCAAGAGAGGCAGCAGAATAGAAGGCAAGTACCCCAGTTAGGAAGGAGCACAGCTTGGCCCTCAAAGCTTCTAAAGACAATGAAACATCTACATCCAATGAGGAGTTAATGAGTCTTTTTGCCAAAAGATTCTACAAAATGGCAAGCAAGGACTTTAGAAGAAAATCATCCAGGCAGGATGATAAGCCCAAATATGACAAGACACCAACTAAGGAGGTTGTGTGCTTTGGATGCAGAAAGCCTGGGCAATATATTTCAGAATGCCCAGAGAATCAAAAAAAGGACAAGGGCAGGGACAAGGATTCTAGAAGAAAACAAAGCAGCAGACCCTCCTCCAACAAGTATAAAAGGAAAGACAAAGGATTAGTGGCTGAGTCCTGGAGTGACACAGAAGAGGAAACATCCTCCTCCAGCTCCAGTGAAGAAGAGGAAGAAGCCAGATCCAAGGAGGTGTGCCTAATGGCAATAGATGCCTCCAGAAGCAACTGTGGATCAGAAGAGGTTCTGAAGATGAAGGTGCCTCAGACTTAGAGGCTGATCAGGTACAGGTGAAGAGCTGTCCAAGGCTAAGTCAGACCTGGTACCTGGACAGTGGCTGCACCAAGCACATGACTCGCAGCAAAGCAAATCTCTCCAGCTATAAGTCCAAGCTAGGACCAAAGTTGATATTTGGAGACTCAAAGAGTGGTCAGTCAGAAGGGTATGGAAGAGTAAGCATTGGAGCAGTGACCTTCAAAAAGGTAACATATGTAAGAGGACTTAAACATAACCTTATATCCATAAGTCAATTATGTGATGAAGGTTATCAGGTACATTTCAACTCTACCTCTTGCTCTATTATAAATGATAAAAACCAAACTGTTTTAATTGGACTTAGACAAGGAAACATATATTTAGTAGATTTCATTTCTGCCACAACTGATATTTGTTTGCTCTATATCACTAGTAACCAAAATGAGTTATGGCACAAAAGGCTAGGACATGTAAACCTTAAGAACATATCTAGGTTATCTAAAAACAACCTTGTTAGAGGTTTACCTTCTGGTCCCTACAAGAAGGAAAGCCTATACAGGGCTTGTCAACTAGGCAAGCAAACTAAAACTAGTTTCAAATCCATTAATAAAAGTGATTCACCTAGGATATTGTATCTGTTTCATGTGGATCTTTTTGGACCCATTGTAGTACAAAGCCTAGGAGGGAAGTCTTACAACTTAGTCATTGTTGATGACTTCTCCAGATTCAGTTGGGTAGCCTTCCTGAGAGCTAAGTCAGATACATTCAAAGTTTTTACAGATTTTCTCAGGACCATACAGATTGAGTTCTCTACTCATGTTGCATTGATCAGAAGTGATCATGGCACAGAGTTTGAGTCTCTTCTTATGCATGAGTTCTGTGAGAAGAAAGGTATCAGGCAGTGCTTCTCAGCTCCTAGAACTCCCCAACAAAATGGGGTTGCTGAAAGGAAAAATAGGAAACTCATTGAAGCTGCAGGTACATTGTTAGCAGATGCTTACATGCCTCTATCCTTTTGGGCAGAAGCTGTAAACACAACTAACTATGTCCTGAACAGATGTCTTATACATAAACTAAAACATAAGACCCCCTATGAATTACTTAAAGAAAAGAAACCTAAAATCACTTACTTTAAAGTTTTTGGTTGCATAAGTTACATCCACACTAATAACAAAAGATACATTACAAAATTTGAGGCTAAGGCTGAAGAAGGGATTTTTCTAGGATATTTCCAAGTAAGCAAGGCCTATAGGGTTTTCAACAAATCATCCCTTAAAATTGAAGAATCTGTCCATGTGTCTTTTGATGAAGCTAACATGTCTTATAAGGAGAAAGACATTTCTATCAATAGTCTTTTGCAGGTTTCACCAATGTGTGAGTCAATGGATGGACTAAACCTTACCCAAGAGGTTCCAACTCATCCCACTCCACAGGCTGCTGAAGATAGTGAAGAAGAAGTCCAAGAGGAAGTAACTGAACTTCCATCAACAGCCAGTACCATTCCTCAAGAGGAATTATTTACAGAAGCTGTTGCTCAACCAACTCCACAAACTGATCTTGTCACACTTAGAGATCACCCCCGATCTCAAGTGATTGGAGACATTTCAGTTGTTGTACAAACAAGACATCAGCTCAATCAAGACTTGATTCATGCCTGTTTTCTCTCTCAAATTGAACCTCTCACCATCCATGAAGCTGAGCAAGATCCCCACTGGATTCTTGCAATGCAAGAGGAACTAAATCAATTTGAGAGATGTAGAGTTTGGGATTTGGTTCCAAGACCCCATAACTACCCAGTTATTGGAACCAAATGGGTCTATAGGAACAAATTGGATGCACAAGGGAACATAGTAAGGAACAAGGCTAGACTGGTTGCCCAAGGCTATAGACAAGAGGAAGGAATAGACTATGACCAAACCTTTGCCCCTGTTGCAAGGTTGGAGGCCATTAGAATATTCCTAGCCTATGCAGCATACAAAAAGTTCAAAGTATTCCAGATGGATGTTAAGAGTGCCTTTCTGAATGGTGTACTTCAAAAAGAGGTTTATCTAGAACAACCTCCAGGTTTTATCTCTCTAACTCAACACTCTTATGTTTACAAATTGCATAAAGCTCTCTATGGTTTAAAGCAAGCTCCAAGAGCTTGGTATGAGACCCTAGCTAGCTTTCTCTTAGAGCATAAATTTATAAGAGGAACCATAGATAAAACCCTTTTCACTAGACATCATAAGGACCAAATCTTATTGGTACAAATATATGTGGATGACATTATTTTTGGGTCTACTGATCCCAAATTGTGCAAGAGGTTTGCTGACCTCATGCATTCCAAATTTGAGATGAGTAGCATGGGTGAGCTTTCCTACTTCCTTGGTCTCCAAGTGAAGCAGCTCCCTGATGGTATCTTCCTCTCCCAATCTAAGTATGTTAAAGAGCTTATTAAAAAGTTTGGGATGGGTGATGCCTCAGGAATGAAAACACCTATGGCTACAAATGCTGTTGTGGATTCTGATGCAGCAGGGAAACCTGTAGATCAGAAACATTATAGGGCAATTGTTGGATCCCTATTATACTTAACAGCTAGCAAGCCTGACATAATTTTTGCCACATGCCTTTGTGCTAGATTTCAAGTGAATCCTAAAGAATCTCATCTTATTTTTCTAAAAAGGATTTTGAGATATATAAAGAGTTGTCCCAGTTTAGGACTCTGGTATCCTGTAGAGTCAGAATTTGAGTTAACTGGATACTCAGATGCTGACTATACTGGATGTAGAGTGGACAGGAAAAGTACCTCTGGAACTTGCCAGTTCTTGGGTATGAGACTTGTCTCTTGGTTTTGCAAAAAGCAGATATCTGTGTCTACATCAACTGTTGAGGCAGAGTATATGGCTGCTGGCAGCTGCTGTTCACAGATGCTATGGATACAAAACCAACTCCTAGATTATGGTACCAACTTAAATAATTCAACCTTATTTTGTGATAATACAAGTTCTATTGCTATAGCTCAGAATCCAGTTCATCATTGTAGGACTATACATATTGAAATAAGACATCATTTCATTAGAGATAATGTGGACAAAAAGAAAATTAACTTGATCCACATTCCTACTGATCTACAGAGAGCAGATATCTTCACCAAGCCTTTGGATGAGAAAACCCATCTGTTCTTTATAAATTAACTGGGAATGATTGATGGAGAAGAGTTAAATTAATTTCTGTCTGCATTCGACTAATTTTCCATAGTTCGTCGAACGGAGTTTGACGAATTAGGGAAGGTTTGAGAGATTCTCGTCGAACGGAGATCGACGAATTCTCTGTGTGGAAACAATTTTCGTCGACCGGAGATTGACGAACCTTGCTTCAGAAACCATTTTGTCGAACGGAGTTCGACGAACTGTTTTCAACTCTTCTAAATGAGTTCTACGAACTACTCACCTCTAACCTATTTCGTCGATCTCAGTTCGAAGATCTGTCTCTTTTTGTGCAATGGAGCTTGTCGATTCATATTCTGAAAATCTTATATCTAGGTTTTCTTCGACCTCCGTCCCGCGCTTTCAGTTCCTTTGCTCTTGATCGCCGTTTTCTCTGTGATTTTCTTTGCAGGTCATCAATGGCGATTCCTCCAGGAGCACTTGCGGCGATGAAGTTTGATGCAACATTCTCCATGGACTTTGAGTCCTTCCAACATTCAGATCCAATTTTTCTTTATATCCTAGGATTACTTGAAGAATTGCATCTCAAGGATTTCATGACACGCAGCATCAAGCTACACTCAACCGAGATAAGAGAATGGGTGTACACTGCCACAGTCTCTGAAGACGGAAATCTGACAGGACATATTGGAAACACTGCCATTTCCCTGTCTCCAGCAGTACTCTCTGAAATTTTTGGACTGATCAATGGTGAGGACAACTTGGAAATGGACGCTGAAGAATATTCTGATATGTTGAAAATAATGGGTTTCTCCGGCAGCAACCCTAATAAGCTTCTGAAGAAGCAACTGTCAGCCGCCTATCAATTCTTGGCCGATATTGTAGGAAAAATTCTGATGGGCAAGCACTCGGCACATGACTATATCACACGCCATCAGTTCCTAATTATGTGCGTAGTGCTCAACAAACGTCAGGTCGACTGGGGCATGGTCTTCTTTGACCTAATCAAGAAGAAAACAAGCAAGAAGGAAGTCTGCTACGGTAGAATCCTGGGGATTTTCCTCCAGGAAAAGGCCAGTGAATGTTTGGTCTCCCCGACCACATTCATCAATGCCAACAAGCGCCTCACCTGCGCCTTGTTTGGTCGATGGGAGAGGACAATCACCAAACCTTCCAAGGGTTCCTCCTCCTCCATCAATGCTTCTGAGAGCACCAGGACCATCAAGGTCACTCCCCACCCTGACACTGAAGAGGCCATTCCACCTACCAAATCTCTTCCCACTCCTCCTGCACCTAAATTGGCTCCACCCCAACATCAATCTCCACCGCTTGATCTTGCACATATCCCTACACCTCCAGTTTCCCCCACTGACACACATATTCCCTCACCTCCTCAATCCCCTCTTCCCCCACACCTATCCACTATTCCATCCTACACAATACCCACTGAACCACAACTTGTTCTCCCTCCATTATCCCCTCCACATATTCTTCATTCCTCCTCTACTTCTATCCCCCCCACCACTCCTTCTCCACTTTTGGACTCCTCCACCATTCCCTCCATCATCTCTCTTCTGACTCCTCTCATTCAAGCACTCATCACAGAGGCCATTACACCTCTGGTAAATTCCATTAATTCTTTATCTGCACAAATCACAGCCCTTTCTGCTGCCCCCTCTTCATTTAGGGGTCTGGCTCCAGGTTCTCCTGAACCCAGGCAGGGGGAGATGCTCCATGATGAAGCTGGTGCAGCAGCTACAGAAGTTGATACAGTTGATACAGATACAGATAATACAGATACAGTTGATTCAGTGCTTGATAATGCAGTTGCAGTTACAGATACAGCAATTGATTTTATTCAATTCTTGGACACTGACAGTAGCTTTGATGAGTCAGTAGATTCAATAACAACTGCTGGTGATTTCCTTATAAATCCCACAGTTAATTTATCTGAGATACTTCATATCTTTGATCCTGTATATATGAAGCTTCCTTTAGTAGAGGTTGCTAAGCTATATTTGGTTATTGTCCAGTATACCTCTCCAGCTAGTCCAGCAGTTGCCAAGCAACTTTGTGACACCTTTGCTGCTCTTACTGCTGTTCCAACTCTTGTGTCTATTCCAGAAATCTGCCCTGTCCCAGATTTTGTCATGGATGATTCTCCCATGCCTGATCTGGATGAGCTCATTCTGGCAGACATTGAAGAAGAGAACAAGGCAGCAGCTGTAAGCTCTGTCTCTACTGTTGTTGAACCCTCACCCTCTTTACCTTCTATCCTGCCTCAAGAAAAACCTCTTATCATTCCTGATGCCACTCTGAGGAAGTTGAATGCTCTGTATGACAACCCTCAGAGTTCAGATTCTGATGATGATGATGATGATGAATCAGATGAGGAGCCTGCTAAAAAGAAAAAGAAGTTGCTCTCTAAGAAAAGGAAGGCTCCTCCTCCTCCGGCTCCCAAGCCTAATCCCACTGCAGACACTCCATACTATATTCTGCACAATGTTGCTCCTTACAAAGGGATGTCTGCACGGATGTGGCTATCAAAGAACCAGCAAAAAGAGAGGAAGAGGAGTAGGAGATACTCTCCTCCACCAGTTCATAGATACAGAAAGGATCCTCCTCCTCCTCCTCCTCCTCCAGCAGCAGGTGCCTTTGGCTCTGGCTCTCAGAGATCTGCTCCTATTCAAACTTATCAGAGACAAACAGGGACATCCTCTGGTGGTAGTCAGCCAAGGCCACCATCTTCAGGCAGTCAACACCCACAACAACAGCAGCAGCAACACCAGGGATCCAAGGAACATGAAGCTGAAAGGCCCTATTCTACTCTTGAAGATCCAGAAATAGCCAACACAGCCAGAATGGCAAGGTTCCAAGAGATCATTGGCTTATCTCTAATCAACAAAGCTAAAGCTGAAGGCAAGGACACAATAGGCTTAACTACTATGTCTCAGTATAGGAGAGATGAGCTAAAGAGATTTGGGAAAGCAAACAAGCTACTCAATGTTGATGAGTACATGCATCTTCACCCAGAAGCAGTTGTCCCCAGAGCCACTTCACTGAACATCATAGGGGCAGCTGACATGACTATGACCAAGGCTCAAGCTTCAGATCCCAATAGGGAAATCATTTTCAAGAAGCCAGGAGATAAAGCACCAGAAGTCAAGCCAAAACAGAAGAAGACAGAGAAGTAATTTTGTGGTTTTTTCATTTCTGCTTCTATTTCAGACTGTTTGTTGCATTAAAACAAAGCCTGTATGTATATATATATCTGATGCATGTGTTGTAAATTCTCTGCCAGATATATCTCTTAATTTTGCTTTGTTTTTTTGTTTATTCTTTGCTTGGAGTCTCTATTAGTGACCTCACCCAAATAGGGGGAGATTGTTGGATCCCTAGTTGATTTGGGCTAGGTTCACCGACTTAGGATGTGACCCATCATGTATAGTCTGGGTCAAGTTTTTGTTTTAGAGTCTAGGACAGTCCACTTTCTCAACTTCAGATGGACCAGCCTTCTTCAAGACCATCAGGAACTCCAGATCTATCAGTTTTTCATACTAAGTGAAATGAGTTCGACATTCGTCGAACTCAGCTCGACGAAGGGAGTTCTGCGCTCGACGATCGTGAGACAATTCGCAGTGCTGAGCACGACGAACTATGTTCTTTCCTCGACGAACAACGAGATTCTACCTCAAGCTTTTCAGGACTACTTCAGAATTTCTCTAAGTCCAGCTTCATGCTTCGGTCGACGAATTATATTCTGAGCTCGACGAACTTGGACCTCAAGTTCACAGCTTCTCAGGTCGACGAATGCTAATCTCTACTCGATGATCTTTGTACTCAGAGAATCTGTGTCGACACTTAGGGTTTGTGTCGACACCAGACGATTTGTGTCGACACCAGGATTTCAGTTGACACCAGCTTATGTCGACACCAGAGGATTTCTGTCGACACCAAGATCAATCTGTCGACAACAAGTTGTGTCGACACAGCATTTCAGCAGATGCAGAGTATTTCGTCCAAGTCCAGAACTTTTCTCAGTTCAACGAATTTTATTCTCAGCTCGACGAATTTGGTTCTCTGCTCAACGAATAATGTTTGTCTGATATTGAAGATTGTTTGTTCAACGAATGAAGACTGTCAGCTCGACGAACTCAGCTCAGCTCGACGAACTCAGCTCAGCTCGACGAACTCAGCTCAGCTCGACGAACTCAGCTCAGCTCGACGAACTCAAAACTCAGCTCGACAAATTATGTTCTTCGGTCGACGATTCCAGACTAGGTCTTCTTCCGTTCCCGTCTCATTCCATGGCGCTGATTCCTGGACATTTAATGGCAGTTCTTCACAGTATAATCCTGTTAGAATGCGCAGTTAATCCTGGATTATTACATGTCATTTTCCCATGGAAACAGTTGGGGAAATAATTAATTGCTGCTTCCTTTCCAGGCCGTCTGCCATTACTGCTCGATATTCAAAATTCGAATGTTTCTTATGAGACAGAGATATATACAGAAATAGTCAGTAATACAGTGACACAACATACAAGAAAACAAAAAGACAGACAGTGATTCAGACAATATAGAAAAAGGAATTCACTCTTGGCCCAGACAAAAACTGATCAAGAAGAAGAAGAACACTACATCAATATCAAGAGTCTTCTTCATCTGCTTTTACTCAGGATAACTTCAAAGACAATCCATTCATATCAGTCACAAGAAGTTCCTGGAGACTTTCTCTGGACCTGGAATTCTAGGTCTTTGAAGACCTATCACCCTGAAGCAGTGCTCCAGCATTCTTCCTGATTCATTCTACATCTCAGGGGGAGCAAAGCTGCTAAACAACAATCCACAAGTCTTCTTATTTGACTTGAGAAAGAGAAGACCTCATCACCCTCTCACTCCACCTCTGTACAGGGTTTTAATTCCCTTCAAAATTATTCTAGTTGCAAGTCTCCCACCAAAAGACTTGAGGGTTTGTTTTTTGGGAACCTGATCAAAACCCCATTGGTGCCAGGACACCTGATCAACCCCTTCCTGCAGTGGATTCCTATCAGGGTTGTAGAAGAGTGGATTACCCAGATTTGGGGAACCATTATAAAATTCTTGTGTCGTCTGGTTGCTTTCTTTTCTTTTTGTTTTCTGGCCTTGCTCTATGAATGTGCTGTGATTAGATAATTGCTGCATCTTGGTTTATTATATTTGCTTCCCTGCACACACACACCTAAAATACAACAACAGTTGTAAAAGTTTTAAAATCACCATATACTCTATTCACCCCCCCCCCCCCGCTAGAGTATATCAGATCTAGCAGCACTTTCAGTTAGCTTTCTCTTAAAGCCTAAAACAATCCTTCGATAAGATAATAGTTTTCGTGTGAGTAAGATTACTCAACAGTTCTCGGATCTTAATACGACACTTGTGTCCCCTAGATACAATTCGATAGGTACACTTGCCTCGTTGGATTGCTAGTTCGGTTTTTATTCTCTTCGCGATTAGTAGACACCAAGTTTTTGGCGTTGTTGTCGGGGAGCAACTTTTGTTCATAATTTGAAAACACGAACCTATTACTTTTATTACTTTTCTTTCTCACCCACTTCCTCAAAAATTAAAAATTAAAAAAAACATTACCGCTCTTAATTGAAACCCACATCACAATTTTTCTACACCACCTAACTCTCTCGAAAAGTGCAATGTAGCTATAAATGCCAATATCTTGTCTTGTGCCTTTCGAACCCTTCATCGGGTAGCCCTTGTGAAGTTCGGGTGTTAAAACATAAAAAAAATCTATTTCAAAAAAAATAGTAACTCTTGTTCTAGTCTATTTATTTCTCTTTCTTCATCTACTCTTCTTCTAGTGCATGACCCGCGGGAATCCGTCGGTTATTTTGGACTTGGACCACAAAATTGAGCGTACTCTTCGGAGAAGATCGCAATTTCAAGGCCCTACTCTCCAAATACCGGTTGAGGATTCCGAGTCATTTTCTACCCTAAGAATGGAAGAACCCTACGTAGAGGAAGTCGTGCATAGGCATATGTCCTATTATATACGACCGAATCTAGAGGATACAGAATCAAGCATAGTTCGCCCTGCCATAGCTAATAATAATTTTGAACTTAAGCCTAGCATAATTCAAATGGTGCAGTAGTATGTGCAATATGACGGACTTCAATATGAAGATCCGAACGCGTATATAGCAAGCTTTCTTGAGATTTGTGACACCTTTAAAATCAATGGTGTCACAAATTATGCTACTAGGCTAAGTCTCTTCCCTTTCTCCCTAAGAACCGAGGCTAAGCAATGGCTGAACACTCTACCAAAAAAACAACATCACCACCTGGGATCAACAACTGAAAAATTTCTGGCGAAGTATTTTCCGCCAGCTAAAACCGCAAAACTTAGGAATGATATTTATTCCTTTGGACAAATACATTCTGAAACTTTGTATGAAAACTGGGAAAGATTTAAAGAACTCTTAAGATGATGCCCCCATCACGCACTTCCTGTGTGGTTACAAGTGCAGACGTTTTATAATGGGCTAATTCAAAACACAAAGCAAATGATAGACACAGCTTCCGGTGGTAACTTAAACCACAAAACCCCGTAAGCAGCTCTTGAGCTTTTTGAGGACATGACCATGAACATATATCAGTGGAATGTTCCTAGATCCCGCCCAAACAAACCTGCAGGTATATTTGAACTGGACAACATCTCCCAGCTAGCTTTGCAAGTGGAAATTTAAAGTAAAAAGATAATAGAGATGACTGCTGCCTCCGCCCCTCGGGTATGGGAATCTGCACCTCTTGCTCCCGAACAATTACATTATGTTAATAATATGCGTAGAAATGCTTTTCATAATTTTTCTGCAACTAATATTCCTGCTCCGGGTTTCGCTTTTTCGAAAAGTTATAATCCTGCTTTGCGGAACCACCCGAACGTTTTGTGGAGTAATCCCTCGAACGCTATTCACCCACCACCACAAAATGATTTTTCTGCACCACCACCTCCTCAAAATTTTCCAAAACCTCCAAGTATGGAGGAAATGTTTTCAAAATATATGAATATTAATGACGCTACTATAAGAACCCTAGCCGGAAGTGTTAAAAGTTTAGAGTATCAAGCAGGACAACTCGCAAAACATTTTTCTGAGCGACCCGCCGGGTCTCTTCCTGCCAACATCGACCCCAACCCGAGAGAGCAAGCAAAAGTTATAAATCTTCGGAGTGGGAACCAAGTTTCCGGTATGGTTAGCGAAGAGCCCGAGGCATGCTCCGCCTCCATTTTAAAAAATCAAAGCTCCGCCCCCATTCTAAAAAATCAACCCTCCGCCGAGAAAAAATTTATCATTCCACACTCTACTAAAGAAGAAGTTATCACCCCTCGCCCTGTTGAAGAAAAAGGTCTCATTCCACCACCCATCTTTAAAAATATTCCAACTCGACCATACCCTTCCAGACTTAACAAGCAATGTCAGGACGATCAATACTCCCGCTTCCTAGAAATATTTAAAAAAATCCACATAAATCTACCCTTCCACAAAGCAATCTCCGAAATGCTGAAGTACGCTAAGTACCTTAAGGACCTCCTGACTAATAAAAAGAAGTTAGAACACTTATCGCATGTCACGCTAAATGCTGAGTGCTCTGTTGTCTTGACAAATGGTTTACTAAAGAAGATCAGTGACCCGGGCAGTTTTTCTATTCCGCGTGCCTTTGGTGATCTTTTTGTCAAGCACGCATTGGCCGACTTAGGTGCAAGTATCAACCTGATGCCCCTCTCGTTATTCAAGAAGTTCGGAATTGGTAGACTCAACCCCACACACATGAGTATCTAGCTCGTTGATAGATCCGTTAAATACCCGTTAGGAATCATGGAGGATGTCTTAGTTAAAGTTGACAAATTCATCTTCCCGGTGGATTTCGTCATATTGGACATCGAAGAAGACGTCGAGGTTCCCTTGATCCTTGGACGACCCTTCCTTACCACCTCCCGATCTAACATTGACGTAAGCAATGGTAAGCTCTTCCCACGAGTAGGCGATAATGAAGTGACCTTCTCTATAACACCCTCAATGAAGAATACCCTAGAGAATGACGACTGCTATTTTTTCTTAGATGGCTTAGGTGAAGAATCTTCCTACTACCTTTCTGAAAGTAAAAATAAATCTTCTGATTTTTGTTCTTCCTCCACTCCTCCAAATGAATTTCTGCAAGAGACGACCATGGTTGCGGGCTCCACCCTTTCCAATTTTCTGCATAAAGTAAGTCTACGAATACATGGTTTTTGAAAAATAAAGAATTTCCAAAACATCATATGAAGAACCCCATACCGTAGAATTAAAATAACAACCCGAACATCTTAGGTATGCCTTTTTAGAAAAGGACTCAAAGCTACCAGTAATAGTTTCGGCCTACCTAACTGAAGTGCAAAATGATAAGCTCCTACTAGTGTTACGTAAACATCGCCGAGCTATTTCCTAGCAGATAGCTGATATCAAGGTCATAAGTCCATCTTTCTGCACCCACAAAATCCTAATGGAAGATAATTTGCGTAATTCAATCCAACCTCAGCACCGTATAAATCCAAATATGAAAGAAGTCGTAAAAGGCGAGGTTATGAAACTCTTAGACGCAGGAATTATCTATCCTATCTCTGATAGTAAGTGGGTTAGCCATGTCCATGTAGTACCGAAAAGGGGAGGGATAACAGTAGTTAGTAATGAGAATAATGACTTGATCCTGACACGGACGGTCACGGGGTGGCGAATGTGTATTGACTATCGTAAGTTAAACGACGCCACCCGCAAGGACCACTTTCCCTTGCCGTTCATCGATCAAATTTTAGAGCGATTATCCGGCCATAGCTTTTACTGTTTTATCAATGGTCTCTCGGGGTACTTTCAAATCCCCATCTGTCCCGAGGACCAGGAGAAAACTACGTTTACTTGTCCCTTTGGCACCTTCGCTTACCGAAGAATGTCGGTTGGATTATCCAATGCGCCAGCTACATTACAGCAATGTATGCTCGCTATCTTTGACAAGTATGTGGAAAGCATTATGGAGGTGTTTATGGATGATTCCTCCGTGTTCGGCGATGCCTTTGATAGTTGCTTAGAGAACATCAAAAAAGTCTTAGAAAAATGCGAAGAAACTAACCTTGCCCTAAATTAGGAAAAATGTCGTTTTATGGGGAGGGAAGGGTTAGTTTTGGGTCATGAGATTTCTACGAGAGGAATTGAAGTAGACATGGCTAAGATAAAAGTTATTGAGAAGTTGCCGCCACCTACGAACATCAAAGCTATAAGAAGATTCCTAGGACACGCTGGCTTCTACCGCCGCTTCATAAAAGACTTATCCAAAATCACCAAACCCCTTACTCATCTTCTGGAAAAAGACACCCCATTTATTTTTGATGACCTTTGTATATCTACCTTTGAAACAATAAAAGAAAAGTTAATTAATGCCCCTATTATGATAGCTCCGGTGTGGGACCTTTCCTTTGAAATTATGTGCGATGCGAGTAGTTTCGCGATGGGAGCCGTACTTGGACAACGAATGTCTAAAAACTTCCACCACATCTATTATGCAAGTAAAACACTTACATCTGCATAAGAGAATTATACCACAACAGAAAAGGAACTCCTTGCTATTGTTTTCGCTTTTGATAAATTTCGTCCTTATATTACGCTTTCCAAAATTATCATTTTTATGGACCACTCGGCCCTCAAGTATCTTCCTGCTAAGATGGATGCCAAGCCGCGCCTGATTCACTGGGTCTTACTCCTCCAGGAGTTTGACTTAGAAATTCGTGATAAGCGAGGTGCCGAGAATTTGGCCGCCGACCATCTCTCATGATTAGATAATCCTTATATAAAAAAATTAGATGAAAAATCTTTTAATTATTTCTTCCCCGATGAGAAGCTGCTTTTAATTAACACATCCCCCTCTCCTTTGTTTGCACACATAGCATACTATTTAGTGGCCCGTGTGCTCCCGAAAGAGTTCTCCTCTCAGCAAAAGAAGAAATTCTTTTCCGAGTTGAAGAACTATTTTTGGGAGGACCTGCATCTTTTCTGAGTCTGTGCAGTCCAAGTGATAAGGAGATGTGTCTCTTTTGAAGAAGAATTAAACATTTTAAAACATTTGCATGAAGGACCGACTGGTGGTAACTATCAAGCTGCTCGTACCGCCCACAAAGTGCTTTGCGCGGGTTTTCTCTGGCCTTTGTGACTAGGTGTGATAGTTGTCAATGGTCGGGAAATATTTCCAATAAAAATGAAATGCGCAAAATTATTTCCTTGAGTGCGAAGTTTTCGACCTCTGGGGAATTGATTTTGTTGGCCCCCTTCCTTCTAGCTTCGGGAATAAATTCATTTTTGTTGCTGTCGATTATGTTTCACGATGGGCTGAAGCCCAAGCTCTTCCTACTAACGACACCCGAGGCGTAATTACATTTTTGAAAAAATTATTTTCTCGATTCGGTACGCCATGAGCCATTGTTAGCGATAGGGGTGCATATTTTTGTAATGCGCAGTTTTCAAAAATTCTTTTTAAATACGGCGTTACGCATAAGCTTTCAACTGCCTACCACCCCCAAACTAACAGACAAGTCAAAATTGTGAATAGAGAGCTTAAAAGAATTTTAGAAAAGACTATATCCAACTCTAGAAAAGTCTGGTCAACCAAATTAGACGATGCTCTATGGGCCTACCATACAGCATACAAAACCGCCATCGGTTGTAAGCCATATCGATTGGTCTATGAAAAATCATGCCATTTACCCGTAGAATTAGAACATCGTGCATTTTGGGCCTTAAGGTTTTTAAATTTTGATCCCCACTCTGTCGGTAACCTTAGAAAATTTCAACTCAACGAGATCGACGAGTGGCTCTCTTACGCATACGAAAATAACATTTTATAAGAAGCGGACGAAACATTTTCACGACAAACACTTAAGGCACCCAAAAACCTTCAAGTCGGGCGACCAAGTTCTTTTATATAATTCATGATTACATTTATTTCCGGGCAAGTTAAAATCACGATGGTCTGGGCCGTTTACTATTAAAGAAGTCTTTCCGTATGACACGATTTTAATATCACACCCTGATAAGGGTGAGTTCAAAGTGAATGGCCAGTGTCTTAAACTTTATTTTTGTGGTGATGTTAGTCAAAACTGTATTAATTTTATTTTGCATGATCCGAACTTTAACTAGTTTAAGACATTTTTATTTTTGTTAAAAAACTTAAATATTATTTTGGACAATAATCTTTTGGACAATATAATTTTGTTGCGTCGAGCTTAAATGACGTTTTTAAACAAAGGGCACTCTTGGGAGGCAACCCAAGTTATTTTTTTGTTTCTTTATTTTACACTTTTTTCCCCGGACGGCTCCGGCAAGCTGAAGCTTATGCGACCGCCTGCTCTAATGCTGCTGAATTCATCACGAATTCCAAAGAAGACATTTCATGAAGATCCAAAACGCAAGCATGGGGGAGTGACATCAATCAACATTCACGGTGCATAAATCCGGGGAAGTACCTGTTTTTCAATTCTGTACTTTCATTTCTGTTTTAATTTCTCTCTCTCCTTCCCCTCCTTTCTCCATTGAGGATAATGTCCATTTTAAGCTTGGGGGAGGATTTCCTTCTTCTCTTGTCTTTATTTTAATTCCTTTAAAAAAAATCAAAATCAAAAAATTTTACATATATCTTAAAATACAAAAAAAGTGGATATCTTAAAAATCCAAAAAAGTGAATATTTCAAAATAAAATATATATATATATATGTTATATGTTTAGTTTAAATTGATTTTGGAATTTCAATAGTACCCCTTGTTTTTGTTTTGTTTTTCTCAAAATTCCTTATAATGACTTAGCTAATTATAATATTTCTAATCAATCTTTCTAATTATGTTTCATAAGTAAAATGTTGGCTTTACTGTGTTCTAATTCGTCGTAGCATGTTAATTTGAAATGTTTTTCTAAAACTCGCATTTCTATTTTGGTTTTTCGTTCTTTATTCTCTTTACTTTCTTAAAAATATTTCATCCACTATTTTCATTTTCATTTTTGGATAATTTTCGTAACGTCAACTTTTGATTAGCATAGTAGATGTGAACGATCCAAGGTGCCTATTATTTCTATTTTCAAGATAATTTCATTAGTCTTCTTTTATTATCTTGGACGAGTTTTTTGAAATTTTTCAAAACAATGATTTAGTTAAATTTAGAAGCATGAAAATGATTTAGGCCGTTTTTGTTTTCGTTTGAGCCTTCTTGTCAAGCTAAATTTTTTCCCTAGTTAGCCGCTTTTGAGCCTTTTTCCTATTCCATTTGACAGCTCCACTTATAAATACATTTTCACCCAAGCTTAAATATTCCAATCTATCTAATCACACTAGCCTTTTTGAGTTTCATCAAAAAATTTCATGACTATGGTAGGGTTATTTTTGTGATATGATTGGAGAACATTTTGAAAAATGTATGCTCAAAAGAAGGATTTACTTTTTTTGGCCAATTTCAAAATGAAAATAAAATTATTTATGGCCTTTATTTTGTTTTGAAAAAAAAAGATAGAAATAAAAAGAAAAAAAGAAGAAAAGAAAATGAAAAAGAAAAAGAAAGAAAAATAGTTTATTTATGATGAAAAATTTTGAAACTTTTTATTTTGGTTTAGTGTGAATTTAAGCCTTCACGTTTTCTTTGAATTCCATTCCTAATTATATGCTTAAACAAACGTTTCAGTCCTAATAAGTCCTTTTGATTCATGCTTTTGATTTTTATTTATTACCTAAGTAAAGAAGAAAAGTAAAATAGTATAGTTTTGGATTTAAATTTAGATTTTTGTTATTTGATTGATATAGTTATAATGTGTCCCTTGGATCTAGTAACAACCTAATGCATTTTTTCATTTCGTTGCTTTGCTTAAATTTATTTAAAGAATTTCGTTAAAATGTTGGATGATCTATTTTTGTTAGTAAAGTGTATAAATTGTTATAAGTAAATGTTTTAAGTTTACGTTTCACCTTCTCCCTACATAGAATTTCGCATGGTACTTGTGTTAGCTTAATAGAAATCTTCCTGATTAGTTACTTTTATGTTAGCTAGTTTTTATATCTTTGCTTCGGGACAAGCAAAACTTAAGCTTGGGGGAATTTGATAGTACATTTTGTAGTCTAAACTATTAGGGTATTTTTAGGTTTTTAATACACGAATCAGGTCTTGTAAGCTCATGACCTCCTTTTGTATATTTTGTTTCCACTAGTGGTTTCTCTTCTTTTTGCAAGTTTTCTCAGCTTTCGACTAAAATGACCTAACATGCCCCCGTACACGCCCTCCATGACCGTGTCACCAGGCATGTAACCTGATCCTGTGGAAGCTTGCTGCCAGAACCCAAATCCCGAGAAAAATACCTGACACGCCCCCCTGATCCATGGACGTGTCACTGGGCGTGTCACCTCTCTTCCCGAAGCCTATTGTCGCATTTAAAGATTTCCCGTTATTGCGCGTCAACAATATCGACACGCCCCCCTACACGAGCGTGTCACTGGGCGTGTTCCGCATTTTCCGGGGTTTGACAGATTTCCGACCAATAATTGAAGCTTGACATTCCTTACACGCCCACCCTACACCGGCATTTCCTTGGGCGTTTCCATCGATGTACAAAAGAAATCATCATTTCCGTCAGAATTCAGCTCCCGATGTTAACCCCGTACATGACACGCCCCTTGACACGCACTCCAGGGGCATGATAGGGGGGCGTGACCGACCTAAAAATTTTCTATAAATTCAGACCCCCCTTGTGTCCAGAAGTAGTTTTGGAGTGAGTGGGGAGGTGCTGCCCTTTTATTTCTTGGAGTTTTTCATGCTTCTCCTCTCCCTCTTTCTCATTTTAAGATTTTTAATCCTAGCTTAGTATGCTCCTTTTGTAAAAATTTTTGTAATTGCTTTAGTAGCATAATGTAAATTCTAGCATAGGTTTCTATTTCATTGCACTTGTAATCCCTTATTCCAAGTTGTAACTCTCTTTTAGTATTAATATAAAGTGTCCTTTATTTTTATATTTGTTCACTTAATGTTCTTCTACCCAACTCTCTTCCTCCATTTCTCCATGATTAGCTAATCCTCCTTGTACTCGATCTTGATGATCCGAGCTTCGAGTTGATTAAGTTATGATGCTTTTCGTTTACATTTTATTTTTAGGGTTTAGGCCTTGATTTACTCATGATTAATCTTGTTTGGAGTTATATCATCGATATATAATTTCTATATTTGTTTTCACTCTTAGCTAGCCGAGAGGCTCATAGTTTGAAGTGAACGCTCAGGAGTAAAGAGAGTTGCATGCACCCCTCAGGAGAGGCAGACATTAAATCTCCCAGATTGGAGTGAAATCCAGTTGTGGGGTTCACCGCGTAAAGCGATCTTTAGGTCTCCAATTTGGACGAGAGTTCGGTCGGACCTTCCTAAACTCAGTTGGGCATGACTTCGAGAGAAGAGTGTTCATGATTTAGGAATCTCCACGGTCAAGGTCCTTTACCCTATTAAGTTAGGGTTTATTATCACATTTTTTAAATCAACTTTTGCCGAGGTGATTCTCGATCGACTGCTTTTATATTTCATCATCTCAACCCCTCGTTGTAATAGCTTTTAGTACCTCTCTATTTAATTGCAAGTAGTTCCCTTTTTAGCACTATATTTCTTTTCTTAATCGCAATTAGCTTTCGCTTAAAGCCTAAAACAATCCTTCGATAAGCTAATAGTTTTTGTGTGAGTAAGATTACTCAACAGTTCCCGGATATTAATACGACACTTGTGTCCCCTAGCTACAATTCGATAGGTATAATTGCCTTGTTGGATTGCTAGTTAGGTTTTTATTCTCTTTGTGATTAGTAGACACCAGCTACTTGCATGTCGGTTGGGAAAAACTCAAGATTGATATCTCTACATTCCACATGCTCCATAATAAAATGATATTTGATTTCAGTGTGCTTAGTCCTGCTATGTGAGACACGATTCCTAGCAATTGAAATAACACTAGTAGAATCACATAATAAGGGGCTTCTACTTATTTGAAGGTTGTAGTCCTGGAGTTGATGCTGGATCCACAGCAGCTGAGCACAGCAGCTACCTGCTGAGATGTACCCTGACTCTGTAGTTGAAATTGCAACACTAGTTTGCTTCTTGCTGCTCCATGAAACTAGTCTTCCACCTTGGAATTGATAGGTGGCAGAAGTGCTCTTCATGTCTTCCTTACAGCATGCAAAGTCTGAACCTAAAAAGCCAGTTAGTTCAAATTCCTCATTCATAGGGTACCACAATCCAAGATCTAGTGTGCCCTTAAGATACCTCCGAATTCTCTTTGCAGCTGAGTAATGAGATTTTTTGGTGCAAGCCTGATATCTAGCACAAACACATGTATCATACATGATGTCTGGCCTACTAGCAGTTAGATAAAGAAGAGAACCAATTATACCCGTATACAAAGTCTCATCAACAGATTTCCCTGCCTCATATTTGCATATGGACATACTTTGTAAGACCCCCCCTCCCGGATCCCAAAACACGGCACGAAGGGGGGTCTTATGCCCAGAACAGCCGCCGTGCGGTAGCATTAGTGCACAAGCTAACCTGTACCACAAGACGCCAATTCCGCCGGCTACAACCAAAATTAATATAAACATGCCAATCCAACCATAATATAAGCAAGAAGAAGTCAAATCCACACTAAGAAATATATCCAAAGACATCAATAGGAGAGGGAAGCTAAAACATGCTTCCACAAATATCAGAGTATAGCTAGTAATTGCCCAAACGGGCTACAATAGAATCTCACAACACTCACATCCGTAACCGACGGTAGCGACGGCACCATCACTTCAGGCCCTGTCGTCCTGGCTTGGCTGTCCTGCTGCAAAGTCTGCGGCTGCTCTACCTGCGGGGTGACCTCCTAAAAAGGAAGACGTAGCAACCGTTATTCGAAAGACTAAGTGGCTTCACATCCGCTCCCCCGGCGACTCCTCAGCACCGGGCGGAGAAAGGAACAAGGGTACATGTATAATATAAGTAGTAAAGCAGGTACAAGCAGGTGGTAATAGTACATGAATAACAACATTATAAACTAGCAGTTCTACTTGAATAAAAATATTAGTAAATCAACAAGTACAAGTAACTACAGCAGGAAAGTAACTTAACTTATAAGAATGCCCATACAAACTTATAAGTTAAGGATCGGGTTACATAAAAGTAACACATCGTATATGAGTGCCCATACAAACTTAAATGATGAGGATCTTGTTGTGCAATGTTATGAAATGATATGTATGCTACGCAATGACTCACCCATGATCACACACATGCAGTTTCTATGTCGACACAGACTATAGTTCTCACTATTCAAGCAGGTAGCTAACCTCTCAGGCATCAGCCATCGTGGCCAGTCGATGACATTAGAGCAGACATCTCTATTACTAGGCGGGTATCCACACTACTTCACCTAGGCCTCCGTACGCCTCAACGCTAAGAACACAACAACGGAGCCCATCCATACTATGGCCCAGCGGGAGCCTCGGGTGGATGTGAACCGAGGACCAAGCCCCGAACTGACCTTATGTGACCCGGAAGGAGCCTCAGAAGTAAGCACGAGGAACAAGCCCAACTGTTCACCTGGCACGGAAGGAGCACCGGGATGTAGACACCGAGGACCAAGCCCAACCGCCCAGAGTCTAACTGTAAACTCCCGTCGGTGTGATGATCGGCGAGCCCGTAGACCTGCCACACTATCCTTAACCCAGGATTACAACACCGCGTGTCGACTCACACCACATGCAAATTTCACAAAACCGTGGCATAGAAGGGGTCTCGGAAGAAAGCACGAGGACACAGCCCAACCGTCCACTCAGCACGGAAGGATCCCCGGGATGTAGACACCGAGGACCAAGCCCAACCATCCATATATACCTTATTTCAACATTACCTCAACTAGTGACGGCCAACGCCGCACTTACATCCATTCACAATACTACCCGTAGGGAGACTACGCTCTAAGTATTGGACTACTACATTTCATTCTAACCATCATACGTACTCATGGTCATGGCTTATCCTTCTCTTTGTCATTCCAAATGATTTCAACATATTGCAAACATGATGCGCCTTAATAATAATCTACTAATTTGTATCCAGTCATTTAGTTCATCATATTATAAACATGGTGCGCATTTATAATAATCTATCAATTTTAGCAAGTCATATCATGCATTAAAGCTTGCTCCACAATTTAGTTTTATGAATTCTAATTAACAAGATTTATCATTCATAGCACTATGGTGGTCATCATAAAATAGTTCATCAAAATCTAGAGTTATTTAGCAACATCGATTCCACCGAATTCAAATTCATATTATATAAACCCCAGAATTTAAGTGTAGAATAAATCTGGACAGCAAATTCAACCGGAGATTCCCGAAGCTACAAGAATTCGGTGAAGACGTGTAACCACTCTATGGAAAGGTCTTTCCATGGGTTACAACTTTCATATTCATCCCACAACCCATATTTGAGTGTATCCTATTAGAAATCAGCCTTGAAGTTCGCTGTGTACAGAACACAATTTCTGCATGCAGGATTTATCGGACGTCATGTTCGTTCAGAATTTCCCGTGGCTACAAAATTTGCATGAAGACTTGCTACCATTCATTGGAAAGGTATTTGTAAGGGCTTTAACTTTTGTGTTTAGTCGAAAGCAAAGATATGGCCACAACCTACATGAAAATGTCCAAGAAGATCGCTGCGCGCAGAATACAGATTCTGCACGTATCTTAAAGAGGAATTAACGGCATCAGTTCATCTTCCCCTTCATGTCGATCTTCCAAAATCACTCCAGAAATTCCTCCTCCCCTATTCACCCTCATGAGGCCATGATTCTTCACGAAACCATCCACCCATCATCACATAGAAGAAAGGGGAGGTTGAAGAGATCTAAAACCTAGAACACATGTCCTAGAATGGCCATCCCTAGAAAACTCCTTATCTCCATCAAAACTCTCTTGAGTCGATATCTCTCCTAAGGAAATAATTAAGGATCAAGCACCAAGGGAGAGGGTAGGAAGCTCACCTCATTTCCGGCATTTCCACCATTTCCGGCCATGGATCTCGTGACTCTTCTCGGCGGCATCTTCTTTTCCACGGCGGCGGCGGATCTCCTCCTCTAGAACTAGATCCAGCGACTTCCTTCTCTCAATAGGAGTTTCTCTCAGAAAAATGGCTGGAATGAGGAGTGAAAATGGCTAGGGTTATCAGTTCCCCTTTTATATAAAATTGACACGGGTAGGGACACGCCCGTGTCCTTACCCGTGTCCTGCTTAGGCGAAGCGTTACGATGGTTTTTATGCGTCGGTTCAATACTCGACACGACACACGGGTGGGACATGCCCGTGTCGGTCCAGTCACGCCCGTGACTTGGGGCGTGTAACCCACTCGAGACTTACTCGAGAGAAAACCAACTACTCGAGTACACGGATAGGACACGCCCGTGACAGCCCAGTCACGCCCGTGACATGGGGGGTGTAATCCTCTCGAGACTTACTTGAGAGGACTTACTCCAGAGAAAACGAACTACTCGAGTACCCGGATAGGACACTCCTGTATCACAGGGATGACACGCCCGTGTCACCCCCTCTTACTCGAGTACTTTTCCACCTACTCGAGTATATTTCGACCTACACGAGAACTACTCGAGGATGAGCGGGACACGCCCTGTAACACGCCTATGTCACATACCGTGTCCCCCATACTTGACACTCGACGATCGTCGAGCGCTGGTCATCGACCAGAGGGAACACAATCCCTCCTACACGCCCGTGTAGGATGGGACATGCCCGTGACACTGGGTGTGTTCCCTCTATCGACCATTTTCGTTGACCAAGCGACTGCTACACACCCTAGTAGGACACGCCCTGTGACATGCCCGTGTCTCAGGCCGTGTCACCAAAAATTTGCTAATCCCACACTTCTGGCTATTACATGCTTCCCAGTTATCAGCACTCCCCTAAGCCCAAGTCAGCTCTCATGGCTCAAAACACGCACAAGGGGCCTAGTGCGATTCAGGACATTACAAATCCTATAAACAAAATAAAAGATTTTCTCCCCGAAATCAGGCTTAGTCTATGGAGAGAAAAGCATTACAGAAATATAATATGTTTTTAAATAAAACTACCTTGAGCAAACAACTCTGAATAGTGTTTTTGCATCACATCCATCGGCTCCCATGTATATTCCTCCTTCCAATGATTAGACCATAGCACCTTCACCAAGGGAACACTTTTGCGGCGTAACTTTCTTGTCTCGCTATCTACGATCCGCACCGGCTCTAGTCGCACAGACCTATCAGGCGCCATAGCACCATCAGTTGTGGGGATGTATTGATCGGGCTGCAACAGTGCCTTCCGAAGCGACGACACATGGAACACGTCGTGGAGGTTCTCTAGCTCAGGCGGTAACTCCAACCGATAGGCCAGCGGGCCAATCCTTTCCAATATAGTATAAGTCCCAACATACCTTGGGCTGAGCTTTTTCACACCACGCACACGTGACACTCCATGCATCGGTCGGACTTTCAGGAACACCTTATCACCCACTTGAATTTCCACCATCCGGTGCTTTGCATTATAATACTTCGCATGCCGACTTTGAGATTCCAACATGCGATCCCGAATCAGTCTAACCGCCGCATCGGTATACTCAATATATTCAACACCCAAAGCCTTCTAGTCTTCATCTTGCACACAAGATAAGGGGGTTCTACACCTCCTTCCATAAAGAGCTTCATGAGGAGCCATGCCGATACTAGCCTTGTGGTTGTGATTGTAGGAGAATTCTACCAATGGTAAGAGTCTTTCCCACGGATCTCCTCTATCCAACACACATAATCTCAACAAATCTTCCAATGTTCTGATGGTCCTTTCAGATTGCAGGTCCGTCTGAGGATGAAACGTGGTGCTGAAGGTAAGGTGCGAGTCCAAATATACCTTTACCACTTTCCACTCATTGGAGGTAAACCGACCATCACGATCAGACACGATCGTCTTAAGCACGCCATGATATTGTACGAATTGCTCCACAAAGAGGCGTGTTGGAACACCCTATTACTAATTTGGGTCAGGATCACTATGTCTCTAGGAATCTGTGTTTGACCTTCTGTATAGCTTAATAGGTCAATTAGAATTGAGTCTAAGGGTTAGAAGTCTAGGATTGGAAGCTGCCCTGAAGACCAAGTTTTTCTGTAGACCAAGTCTGATCGTCGAGCTCAGCACGACGATTCGTCGAACTCCGGTCGACGATCGTCTAGCTCAACTTCGACAGATCATCGAGCTCCATTCGACGATCGCTGAGCTCAACCTCATAATATCGTCGAACTCCATTCGACGATCGCTGAGCTCAGGTCGACGATTTTGACTCTGCACTGGATATTTATCTCTGAGCTAAGTTCGACGATCCTTGAGCTCAGATCGACGATTGTTTTGGTGCTTGAATTTTCCAGTTCGCTGAGCTCAGCTCGACGATAGCAGAGCTCAGTTCGACGTTTTCAGTTATCCTTCAGAATTCAAATTCAAATCAGTTAGAAGTTATTCTGCAATTAATTCAGAAGATCTGCTAGCCGTTTTCATTTACTTCTGGACCAAGTTTCAAGAGATTTTTCAAGGAATAATTCAGTGGACTTTCCTTCAGAAGAAATTATGCAATTAAGGCTGTAATTAATGCAGACCAACAGCTATCTTTGACAGAGTGATATTCTATTCTGGCACAGAGAATAAAAGACAGAATGTTTTTGAATGAAAGGGGGTGAAATACAGAGATTGACAAGAAGAGGATACACAACTCAGAACACAGAGACTTTTTAAAAATCTTCTGTCAAGGAGAATTCTGTAGAACACTCATCAAAGAGATCAAGCTTTCAAAAATCTTCAGATCTCTTCAGCTCTAAAAGTGTTCAAGGCCAACATCATTTCAAGACTTCAGACACTCAACATTTCAGTCATTGCTGAAATCATCTTTTGCTGGAGTTCTACCTTTCAAGGCCTATCACCCTCAACAAAGCTATTCTTCCTGAAGATTTCAAGGATTCAGGGGGAGCTTTGACATCAATCCACTTAGTCTTCTCAGTTGATTGAGAAAGAGAAGACTGCCATCACTCTCTCACCCCCACTCTGTAAAGGGTTTTTCAAACTCCCTTCAAAAGTTTGAATCTGGTTTTTGAGCACCTTGTCAAAAGCTCATTGGTGGCAAGACACCTAATCAAAAAATCTGCTTTGGTTTTTGAGCACCTTATCAAAAGCTCATTGGTGCCCAGGACACCTGATCAACTCATCCTGCAGTGGATTCCTACCTAGGGTGGTAGAAGAGTGGATGTACCCAAGTTTGGGGAACCACTATATTTCCTTGTGTCCTCTGGTTCTGCTTGTTTTCTTTTTGTTTCTGGCCTAGATTTTCTTGTGCTTAGTCTCTGCATAGCTTAGTTTGGAGATTAGTTTTATTTCTGCTTCCCTGCTCACACTCATTACAACAATTGTTGTAAAGCTTTTCAAAAGTTTTCTTTGTGTTTTAAAAAGCACCATATACTCTATTCACCCCCCCTCTAGAGTATATCAGATCTAGTTTCCCTTTCAATTGGTATCATAGCGAGGTTGGTTAAACATACCATACCTGATTGGTTGTACAGGCTAACACCTGAACCCCAAGATCCTAAACTAGATCTGTTTTTCTTTTGTATTTTATTATTAGATTTTGTTTGCACAACTCATGGCCCCAAACAAAGATTATGCAAGCACCAGACCTCCAGTGTGCAATCTGTCAAAGTTTGCACTTTGGAAAGCAAGGATTAGACTCTACATGAATTCTATTGACGAAGATATTTTTAATTCTGTTTTGACAGTGTGTCCAAGACCCCCAGAAAGTACAAGTACAAATGTTGTTCCACCTCCATCAGGAACAGATGCTGACATCAAAAAGTGGAAAGTGGCTGATGCCAAGGCTATGAACATTCTAGCTCAGACAATGTCAGATGACATCTTTCAAAAGGTAGCTAAATGTAATTCAGCCAAGGAGATTTGGGACAAGCTCTCAGAAATAGTTTCAGGCTCAGCTGATGAGAGAAAGGACAGAAGATCCCATCTCATCTCCCAATATGAGAACTTCAAGAAGGGAGAGACTGAGTCAGTGGGAGACATGTACAACAGACTGAGTCTAATTGTCAGTAAACTGAGGGCATTAGACAAAGAGATCTCACTGACAGAACTTAATGACAAGATCCTAATGTGCTTTCCCAGCACTTGGGATTCAAGAATCTGGCCAATTAAAGATGCCAGAAGTCTGAATGAGATCACCATTGAAGCCTTATTGGGTAAGCTCAAATCTTATGAGCTACTCATCAAGAACAGAGAGGAAGAACAGAAGGCTGCTTCACCAGCCACAAGAAAGGAGAAGACCATAGCATTCAAGGCAACTGAGGATCTGCTTGAAGAAAATGCCACAGGCAATGATGAACTTCTCAGCTTGTTGGCCAAAAGATTCTATAAGATGGCCAGAAAGGACTTCAGAAGAAGATCATACAAGGAGCAGGATAAGCCAAGGTATGACAAGTCCATTGGCAATAACAAAGACATTATTTGCTTTGGTTGCAGGAAACCAGAGCATATAGTTCCTGACTGTACAGAGAACAAGAATAAGGACAGAAGGGAAAGAAAAGAGAGAAGAAAGGAGAAAGACTCCAAAAGGAGTGGCAATAGCAAACCTTCTTCCAGCAAAAATAAGCATACAAGGAAAGGATTTGTTGCTGAATCCTGGAGTGAGACTGAAGAGGAGTCAGAAGCCTCTTCCAGCTCCAGTGATGATGAGGATGATGCAGAGGAAAAGGAGTTCTGCATGATGGCAATCAATGCCTCACAACACAACTCAGAGGAAGAGGAGTCAGAGTCAGACTCAGAGACTCAACCTGAAGAAGATCAGGTAATCAGCTCTTTTGATTTTACTTCAGAAGATTTTAAATCTGAATTTAAAGCACTATGTTTAGACCTGCTAAAGTCTGAGAAAGAGATCATCTCTCTCAGAAATCAATTATCTGAACAAAATGTTTTGAAATCAGAAAACCTCAAACTCTCTCAGGAGTTGGAGAACTATAGGGAACAGATAGCTACACTGAAAAGTGAGCTCTCTGAGGATAAGAAGCTTGAAGAATCCCTTAATGGGAGAAGCATCAAGCTGATGGACATCACAAGCACAGTGAACTCAAGATTCAACAGTACACTGGGTTTGGGTGCCTCATCCAGCCAACCTATTGTTCTGACAACTCCCATCAAGTTCATTTCTGACAAGGGAAAGGGAGTTGTAGAGGTTGCCAGGAAAAATTCTGATCTGCCTCAGAAAACTAAGTCCCAGCAAAAATCGTCGAACGGAGATCGACGATCGCCGAATGAAGATCGACGATCGCCGAACGCAGCTCGACGATCTCAGGACAAATCGTCGAACGCAGATCGACGATCTCAACCAAAGTCGTCGAACGCAGGTCGACGATCCCAAATACCTGACCTCACCCATAGTCGACCGTCGAACGGAGCTCGACGATCTGACCCACGATCGTCGAACGTAGCTCCAAGATTGTCGAACAGAGGTCAGAGCTCTGGAAAATTTTTCAAAGGCAAGTCAAAATTGAATCCTAAGGGTTCTTCATCCCAAACCTTCAACCCTTATACTGAATGGATTATACCTCCAAGGAGATATCATCCTGAAGGATATAAGAGTCAGCCAGGGATGTCTTTCATTTCTGAATTTAGAGGTTATCAACCTAGGCCCAAGGTAAACTGGGTCAAAAACAAGTGAATTGTTTTATGTGCAGGAGAAGACCTATCCAACATCTAACCAGCAATGGTATTTGGATAGTGGGTGCTCTAAGCACATGACAGGGAACAAGGACAACCTCAATTCCTTTAGAGCCAAGCTTGGACCCAAAGTTATCTTTGGTGATTCCAACTTTGGACAAACTAAAGGATATGGTGCAGTCCAGATTGGTTCTGTAACCTTCAAAAAGGTAGCATATGTGGAAGGACTGAAGCACAACCTAATCAGCATCAGTCAGCTATGTGATGAAGGGTACCAGGTGACCTTCAGCAAAACCTTATGCAAAATCAAGTCAGAGGACAACACAACTGTGTTGACAGGTAAAAGGAAAGGTAACATCTACCTAGTAGATTTTCTTTCAACTACTATAGATATCTGTTTATTCAATTCAGTATGTAGACCAAATGTGTTATAGAATAAGAGATTAGGACACCTAAACCTTACAACTATTGCTAGGCTCTCCAAGGACAACCTTGTTAGAGGACTACCTTCTGGCCCCTACAAGAAGGAAGGACTCTGCAAGGCTTGTCAATTAGGCAAGCAAACTAAAAACAGTTTTAAGTCACTTAATAAGAGTGATTCACCTAGGATATTGTATCTGTTACACATGGATCTATTTGGACCCATCACAGTACAAAGCCTAGGAGGGAAATCCTACACTTTAGTAATTGTAGATGACTTCTCTAGATGCACTTGGGTATTCTTTCTAAGGAAGAAGTCTGATAACTTTAAGTGTCTGACAGAGTTTCTCAAATGTATACAGATTGAGTTCAATACTCACATTGCCCTGATCAGAAGTGATCATGGGACAGAGTTTGATTCTCTTCTTATGCAAGAGTTCTATCAGAGTGAAGGGATCAGGCATACTTTCTCAGCTCCTAGAACTCCTCAACAAAATGGGGTAGCTGAAAGGAAAAATAGAACCCTTATTGAATCTGCCACTTCATTGTTGACAGATGCTCATCTACCTCTATCCTTTTGGGCAGAGGCAGTGAACACCTCCAACTATGTGCTGAACAGAAGTCTGATACATAAACTAAAGGGGAAGACTCCCTATGAACTACTCAAATGGAAGAAACCTAAAGTTTACTATTTTAGAATTTTTGGTTGCATTTGCTACATTCACAATAATGATAAGAAATATTTAGCAAAATTTCAAGCCAAAGCTGATGAAGGAGTGTTTCTGGGATACTCCATGATCAGCAAGGCCTATACGGTCTATAATAAATCATCTTTGAAAATTGAGGAATCTGTTCATATTTCTTTTGATGAAACTAACATGTATTTCAAGGAGAAGATTTCTTCTACCATAGAACCTTTGCAGGAACACTCTCTAGTTGAAGATATGAACAAGCTACAGGTTTCTCAAGAAGAAGAAAGCAGTGAAGATGAAAGCAATGCTCAACATATTGAACCACCACTTGATGAGCCAGTTGTTGTACCACAAGAGGAAACAACAACACAGGATGGTGAACAATCAACACCCCCTGTTGATTTAGTAACATCAAGAGACCATCCAATTACCCAAATAATTGGAGAACTCTCAGCTGGTGTGCAAACCAGAAATCAGGTCAACCAAAACCTGTTGCACACCGGCTTCCTTTCTCAAATTGAACCTCAGTCCATTCAAGATGCAGAGCAAGATCCACACTGGATCATTGCAATGCAAGAGGAGTTGCATCAATTTGAGAGGAACAAAGTATGGGAACTAGTGCCAAAGCCAAAGGATCATTCCATTGTTGGAACAAAATGGGTATTCAGAAATAAACTGGATGATCAAGGAGTAATAATAAGGAACAAGGCAAGGCTAGTTGCCCAGGGATATTCTCAAGAAGAAGGAATTGACTACGACCAGACCTTTGCACCTGTTGCAAGATTGGAAGCCATCAGAATATTTCTAGCTTATGCAGCTCACAAAGGCTTCAAGGTTTATCAGATGGATGTCAAGAGTGCCTTCTTAAATGGAGACATCAAAGAGGAAGTCTATGTCAGACAACCTCCAGGTTTTATCTCTCCAACTTATCCTGATTATGTTTTTAGACTGAACAAAGCATTATATGGTCTCAAGCAAGCTCCTAGAGCATGGTATGAGACCCTAGCATGCTTTCTCTTGGAAAATGGTTTTATAAGGGGTAGAGTAGACCAAACTCTTTTTATTAGAACCCATAAGTCTCATACCCTACTAGTACAAATTTATGTAGACGATATCATTTTTGGCTCTACTGACTCAAAATTGTGCAGAAGGTTTTCTAACCTGATGCATTCTAAATTTGAGATGAGTAGCATGGGTGAGCTATCCTTCTTCCTAGGATTGCAAGTCAAACAACATGCTTAAGGCATCTTTATTTCTCAAACCAAATATGCCAATGAGTTGGTTAAGAAATTTGGTATGTCTGAGGCATCTTGTATGAAAACACCCATGCCTACCAATGCTGTATTGGATGCTGATGAACATGGGAAACCTGTTGATCAGACTACATATAGAGCAATGATTGGCTTTTTACTGTATCTTACAGCTAGTAGACCAGATATAATGTTTGCTACATGTATATGTGCTAGGTTCCAAGTAAGCCCTAGAGAGTCACACCTAACATTAGTAAAGAGGATTCTTAGGTATGTTAAAAGTTGTGCAAATCTAGGTCTCTGGTATCCAAAAGATTCAACATTTGAGTTAACTGGATTCTCTGATGCTGATTATGCTGGATGCAGAATTGACAGGAAAAGCACCAGTGGAACTTGTCAGTTCCTTGGTGATAGACTTGTCTCTTGGTTTTGCAAGAAACAAACATCTGTGTCAACTTCAACTGCTGAAGCTGAATATATGGCTGCAGGCAGTTGTTGTTCACAAATACTGTGGATTCAAAACCAACTCCTAGACTATGGTTACAACTTAGAGAAGTCTAAAATCTTTTGTGACAATACAAGTGCTATTTCCATAGCTCAAAATCCAGTCCTCCATAGTAGGACAAAACACATAGAGATTAGGCATCACTTCTTAAGGGACAATGTTGAAAAGAACAAAATTGAACTGCAATATATCCCAACTTATTTACAAAGGGGAGATATTTTCACCAAGCCTTTGGATGAAAAGAAACACACTTTCTTCCTAAATCAGTTAGGAATGTTAGATGGAGGAAGTCTTAAATAATACCCAAGATTTTGGAAAGCTAAAAATTGACCAAGACTAGGAAAAATTCTGATTTTTCTTAGTGTCGAGAATTTTCTGATCTCTGAACTGCGCTCGACGATTTCCCCAAAGATCGTCGAACGGAGTTCGACGATTTCCAGAATCGTCGAACTGAGTTCAGCCCCCCTCAGATAGTATGAACTATCTCTTCCGGTCAACGATCGTCGAACGGCGCTCGACGATTTTGTTCCCTGAACGATCGTCGAACGGAGCTCGACGCCTTTCCAGATCGTCGAACGGAGATCGACGATGTTGGAGTCTCTTCAGATTCCTTTAGAAGACTCGATCGTCGAACTGAGTTCAACGATCTTTCCAATTCTGCGTCGAACCCTAATATAAAACTCATTTTTCGCCGTCGTTCTCTCTTGCGCTTTCAATTTCTCTACAAGAATCTTCTTCCCTCCAAACAGTTCTACGCTTGTTCGTTTTGTTTGTTAAGTTTTGCAGGTACAATGGCCGTATCAGTTGCTGTTCTAGCCGCCATGAAGTTTCATGCAGGATTCGATATTGATCTGGAATCATTCAACACTACTGATCAAATCTTCCAGGACATTTTGAGTTTATTCAAGGATCAGAACTTGTCTGCCCTCATGACCACTAGAATCAAGCTTGCTTCAGATGAAATAAAGGAATGGGTCTATACTGCTCACAACCTTGACAACAACACAATAGTTGGAACTATTGCTGGAACCCAGGTATCTCTGACCCCCACAGCCTTAACAGAGGTTTTTGGTTTAAGAAATGGAGAAGAAACTGCTAAACTATCTGGGGAGGAATTTTCTGATATTCTTGCCAGGATGGGTCATCCAGAGGGAAACCCTAGCAAGTTATTCAAAAGGAACTTGTCTGTTGAGTACAGGTTCCTAGCAGATGTTGTAGGCAAGGTGCTGTTGGCAAAGCATTCTGCACATGATACCATCTCCAGACATCAGCTCTGCCTCATGGGAGCTCTGGTAGATAAGAAAAGTTTGAATTGGGGAGAGGTCTTCTTTGACCTAATAAAGAAAAAGATTAACAAAACCTTTGTAAATTTTGGAAGAATTCTTGGAGTTTTCCTTCAGGCAAGGTGCCCTGCTCTGCTGGTCTCCTCTGTAGTGCACATCAATGCCTCCAAGAGACTTACCTGTGCCCTATTTGGCAAGTGGGATAGGCAAATTAGCAAACCCAGCAGGCCCTCTTCAACTGCTCCTTCAGGCACCAGGACTCAAAGAGTCACTCCCCCACAGGTCTCTGCTCCTGCAGAGGACCTGGCTGCTGTTGTTGCTGCTTCCTCTCCTCCTCCAAGTGAAACCCTACCTCCAGCTCCATCCACCACTCCAGTTCCATCCACCATTACCATCTCTAGCCCTTCCCCAACCTCAATTCCATCTCCAGCAACCATTTCCTCACAACCAGTAGACCAATTCCACCCATTGTTCTCATATCCACCACCAGATGTCACCTCATCTCCATCCATACCATCATTCACCCTTCTGGATGACTCCTACATGGATGATTCCCCCTCATCTCCTCCAGTATTACCCTCCTCCTCAACCTCATTCCAAGATCTCCTCCTCCACATCATTGACCAACCAACCTTTACTCCATCCATATCCATCCCCTTACCCTCCATCTCCACCATCCCCACTCCTCAGCCATCAATCCCTCCACCATCCAGCCCTCCACTTCCAGCATCCTCAGCCATCCCTATACCATCTACATCTGCTCCTGCTAGTGAGCATGTAGATCTGTCAGCCTTAGCTGACAAGTTGTATGAGCTACTTGCCCCCAGGCTCTCTCTTCTCATGGAGGCCTCCTTAGCTCCTCTACAACAGTCAGTGGTAGCTCTGTCTGCCAGGCTTTCCTCCCTCATTCCTCATGCAGCACCTCCAGCAGTGTGCCTTGATACAGATGTATCTGCATCTAGGCAGGGGGAGATGCCATATGAAGCCAGCCTTCATGCTGCTGTTGCTGCTGCTTCTGCTCCTGCTGTTGATGATACTGCTGCTGCTGCTGGAACCTCTGTGTCTGCTGCCTCTTCTGCTCCAGTTGCTGTGCCTACTCCAGTTCTGGCAATAGACCTAAGGTCTTTGCTCTCAGCCTTTGATCCTGCCTTTTTCAGTTGTTTACCAGAAGTTATTGCTGTCCAGCCCTCAGAAGACCTATCTAAGGCACTGGTGCCTTTCTCTGGCTGTGACCCCAGTATTATTTCTTCTTTTATACACTCAGTGACTGCTGCTGCTGCTGTTGAAGAAAAGACTGAATCTGCTTCTGAAACTATCTTTGCTGCTGCAGAAGAAAATGTTCCTACTGCTGCTGAAATCTCTTTTGTTTCTGATGAGCCCATTTCCAAGGAATTTCTGATGACAGAGGCCTTTGATGTTGAGCCTGCTGCAGATTCTGTTGATGTTTCTGAAGTTGCTGCTGCCATCACTCCTGTTGTTGCTGAAGTTGTTTCTGCTTCTCCTTCTACATCTACTGCTGAATCTGTTGTTATATCTGCTGCTGTATCTGTTTCTGTTGCTCCTTCTGCTTCTGCCTCATCTGCTGCTGTTCAACTGAAAGAAGATTTGATGAAGAGAATTGATGCTTTATATAATGCTCAGAGCTCTGAATCTGATGATTACAACACTGCCTCTGATGATTCTTCTGCCACTATTGCAAGGAAAAGGAAGGCTAGAAGCAAGTCTATGAAAAGGGTTCCACCTGCCAAAGTAAAAGATGATAATGATATTCCATATTATATTCTGCATAACTTCCAAATTACTGAACATTGGATGCAGTACTCTAAAAATTAGCTGAAAGCAATGAAAAAGAAGAGAAAGTATGAGAAGGGCTCCTCCCAGTTCAAGCACCCTCATCCTCCTCCACCACCTCCACCTGATGCAGGTGCAGGTGGCAGCTCTGCAAGTCAGGCCCCATCTAGAAGCCAGGCTCCCTACCAACCCCATGCCAGATCATATCAAAGGGAAAGCCAATCTAGGGGTTCTTATTCCAGGAGAGGAGGATACAGGGGAAGTCAAAGAGATATTCAAGTTTATTCTAAAGGGCATTCCAGGCAGCACCCTTACTCCAGGGGAGGACATGCTTCATCTGATACTACTTCTGGTCCATTCCCCTTCAAGCTAAAAGAGACAGTGTCTGCTAGGCCTCCTCAGGACAATTCTTCCAACAGGTATGAGCCACCTGTGCCATTTGAGGACCCTGAAAAGAACCCAGCCTCTTGGACTGCTAGAATGAAAGAAATGGCTGCATTAGACCAGATAAAGAAAGCCAGAGAGCAAGGCTTAGACACTTCAAATATTTTTACCATGTCAGAACAAAGACAAAAGGAGTTAGAAAGATATGCCTCTAGCAAGTTCTTTGATGCAGACAGATACATGGAGTTGCATCCTGCTGCTGTGGTTCCCAGGACTTCAAAGCAAACATACTTGGGTGCAGCTGATGACACTAGGTCCAACAAGGAAGCATTGAACCCTAACAGAGAAATCAAGATGGTTAAAGGCAAAGAGAAGAAGTAACTCTGTAAGGTGACAATCCTTGGTTTTTCTGACTGCTATCTGGATGTTATATATATATATATCTGGGATGTTTCTGCAATGTGTCTAGCTGCTGTTGTTTTTATGCTTTTCTGATTGTATGATGTTATTTGATTTTTCCAAAGTCTGTAAATAGTTTTCCTAACCCAAATAGGGGGAGATTGTTGGAACACCCTATTACTAATTTGGGTCAGGATCACTATGTCTCTAGGAATCTGTGTTTGACCTTCTGTATAGCTTAATAGGTCAATTAGAATTGAGTCTAAGGGTTAGAAGTCTAGGATTGGAAGCTGCCCTGAAGACCAAGTTTTTCTGTAGACCAAGTCTGATCGTCGAGCTCAGCACGACGATTCGTCGAACTCCGGTCGACGATCGTCTAGCTCAACTTCGACAGATCGTCGAGCTCCATTCGACGATCGCTGAGCTCAACCTCATAATATCGTCGAACTCCATTCGACGATCGCTGAGCTCAGGTCGACGATTTTGACTCTGCACTGGATCTTTATCTCTGAGCTCAGTTCGACGATCCTTGAGCTCAGATCGACGATTGTTTTGCTGCTTGAATTTTCCAGTTCGCTGAGCTCAGCTCGACGATAGCAGAGCTCAGTTCGACGTTTTCAGTTATCCTTCAGAATTCAAATTCAAATCAGTTAGAAGTAATTTGGCAATTAATTCAGAAGATCTGCTAGCCGTTTTCATTTACTTCTGGACCAAGTTTCAAGGGATTTTTCAAGGAATAATTCAGTGGACTTTCCTTCAGAAGAAATTATGCAATTAAGGCTGTAATCAATGCAGACCAACGGCTATCTTTGACAGAGTGATATTCTATTCTGGCACAGAGAATAAAAGACAGAATGTTTTTGAATGAAAGGGGGTGAAATACAGAGATTGACAAGAAGAGGATACACAACTCAGAACACAGAGACTTTTTAAAAATCTTCTATCAAGGAGAATTCTGTAGAACACTCATCAAAGAGATCAAGCTTTCAAAAATCTTCAGATCTCTTCAGCTCTAAAAGTGTTCAAGGCCAACATCATTTCAAGACTTCAGACACTCAACATTTCAGTCATTGCTGAAATCATCTTTTGCTGGAATTCTACCTTTGAAGGCCTATCACCCTCAGCAAAGCTCTTCTTCCTGAAGATTTTAAGGATTCAGGGGGAGCTTTGACATCAATCCACTTAGTCTTTTCAGTTGATTGAGAAAGAGAAGACTGCCATCACTCTCTCACCCCCACTCTATAAAGGGTTTTTCAAACTCCCTTAAAAAGTTTGAATCTGGTTTTTGAGCACCTTGTCAAAAGCTCATTGGTGGTAAGACACCTGATCAAAAAATCTGCTTTGGTTTTTAAGCACCTTATCAAAAGCTCATTGGTGCCCAGGACACCTGATCAACTCATCCTGCAGTGGATTCCTACCTAGGGTGGTAGAAGAGTGGATGTACCCAAGTTTGGGGAACCACTATATTTCCTTGTGTCCTCTGGTTCTGCTTGTTTTCTTTTTGTTTCTGGCCTAGATTTTCTTGTGCTTAGTCTCTGCATAGCTTAGTTTGGAGATTAGTTTTATTTCTGCTTCCCTGCTCACACTCATTACAACAATTGTTGTAAAGCTTTTCAAAAGTTTTCTTTGTGTTTTAAAAAGCACCATATACTCTATTCACCCCCCCTCTAGAGTATATCAGATCTAGTTTCCCTTTCAAGGCGTACTAATACATCCACATGAGCTTCTTTCTTCATTGGGATAAATCGTGCTACTTTCGTCAGGCGATCAACTATCACCCACACTGCATCATTCTCGGAGCGTGAGCGAGGTAACCCATGGACGAAGTCCATGGAGATATCCTCGAACTTCCATTCAGGGATGGGCAACGATTGTAACAAACCATCGGGGCTCTTGCATTCTGCGTTCACTCTTTGACAAGCTTCACAGTGTGTAACAAAATATCGGACATTCTTCTTCATCCCCGGCCAACACATGGTCTTCCGCAAGCCGGCGTACATCTTGGCAATACTCGGGTTCACCGAATACTGAGAGCAATGTGCCTCTCTCAAGATATCCTCCCGGATTCTACCTCCCTTGGGAATGTATAGCCGACCACGGAAATAAACGAGGTCATCTTTTAGTGTATACTCGTCAGAAGTCCCGTCTTCGATAGCCTTGACCGCCAGGGCCAGAGCCGTATCCCTTCCTTGCTCCGCTCGGATTTGGTCCCGGATATCACAAAATATGCTCATGGTTGCCAAGTACTCCGTATTCTCTGCCGAAGGAGCCTTATATACTAAGGTAATATCCATCTCTTCAATCATCCGAGCCAACTCCATACTCATCAACCGAGACTCCGGGCTTGAGTCCGGTACTTTTCTGATCAATGCATCGGCCACCGAGTTCGCCTTTCCGGGATGATAGTTCAAGGTGAACTCATAATCGCATAGAAACTCTAACCATCGCCGTTGCCTCAAGTTCAACTCCTTCTGTGTATGAACGTACTTTAAGTTTTTATGGTCTGAGAAAATATCGCAGTGGACGCCGTATAGATAGTGCCTCCAAACCTTCATTGCAAACACCACTGCTCCCAGTTCCAAATCATGAATAGGGTAATTGATTTCATGTTTCTTTAACTATCTTGAAGCATAAGCGATCACGTGTCTGTGCTGCATCAGTACCGCTCCCATCCCTTGATATGATGCGTCAGTGTAGACTTGAAATCCTTCCTTCCCAGATGAAAGTGGAAGGATGGGGGCGGAGGTAAGTCTATACTTCAGCTCCTAGAATGACACTTCACATTGGGGTGTCCACTCAAATGGCACACCTTTCTTCGTCAATTAAGTTAGAGGAAGAGAAATCTTTGAAAATCCTTTTATGAACTTGCGGTAGTACCCGACAAGTCCAAGAAAACTCCTCACATCGGCTGCCGACTTCAAGGGCGACCACTCCTTCACGGCACACACCTTGGCTAGATCCACCGCTAGTCCTGTTCCACTGATCACATGCCCCAAGAAAGCAACCTCTTTAAGACAGAATTCACACTTGCTCAACTTGGCGAACAAGGCATGCTCTTTTAATTTCTTCAATACCAAGGTCAAGTGCTCAACATGCTCCTCTTCCGTCTCTGAGTAGACCAAGATGTCGTCGATGAAAACAATGACGAAGATATCCAAATATGGTTCAAACACCTTTTTCATCAATCTCATGAAGGCCGAAGGGGCATTTGTGAGCCCAAACGTATTATAGTGAACTCGTACAACCCATATCTTGAACTAAAGGTCATTTTCTTGATGTCACCTTCTTGTATTCTCAACTAATAATACTCTGAGCGCAAGTCCAGCTTAGAAAACCAATGCGCTCCGACTAGTTGATCGAACAACTCGTCTATCCGAGGTAGCGGATAAGTGTTCCACACCGTCAGCCGATTGAGTTCCCGATAGTCTATGCACAAACGTAGGGTTTCATCCTTCTTCTTCACGAACAATATAGGGGCTCCCCAGGGTGACGAACTGGGGCGAATGAACCCTGACTCCATCAGTTCTTGCAGTTGAACTCTAAACTCCACGAGTTCCTTCGGGGCCATTCAGCAAGGGGCCTTGGATACCGGCTTGGCGCCCGGTACTAGATTAATCTGGAAGTCAACCTCTCTATGCGTGGG
Organism: Platanthera guangdongensis; assembly: GCA_039583875.1. Lineage (NCBI taxonomy): Eukaryota > Viridiplantae > Streptophyta > Magnoliopsida > Asparagales > Orchidaceae > Platanthera > Platanthera guangdongensis. The sequence goes on from CM077151.1 coordinate 85,522,851, forward strand.
TAATCCTGACAGTTTCTTAGGAAATACCTTTGGAAAATCCCGCACTACCCGTACGTCTTTTATATCCAATGCTAACTCCTTTAACTCGAACCAGATCATGAAGACTTCATCCCCCTTCATATGGAATTTTACTGTCTGAACTGAAGATAACAACATACGAGGTGCGAAGCTAATACCTTGGAAGATGACGTCGGAGTCTCCATGTCTCAAGTAGATTCGTTTCTCTGCACAATCAATCCTTGCAAAGTGTCAGTCCAACCACGTCATGCCCAAAATGATGTCAAACTCCGGCATTCTCAAGACCGTGGCAGGCGTATCAAAGGCCTTTCCTTCAATAAATATCTCGAACTCGCACTTAGCGGTTGCAGTCATCTCTGAGCCGTCCGGTAGGCGCACTCTTCGGGCTATACTAGTGAACTATTGTACGCCCTCCATGTCCTTAATGAAGTCCTCAGACACAAAGTAGTGCGAGGCACCGGTATCGAATAGCGCATAGGCCGCCTTCCCGCCAACTATCACGGTGCCTAACCACCAATAACCAAAACTTGTTTCTAGGTGTCTAGTATGTCTCAAGCAACTTTAAGTTTAAGAAAAGAAAAATGTGATAATTACTTAAATCATACCTGCAATCACATCTTGGGGGTTCTGTTCCTGCGCCATGTCCAGCGCGTACACTTGATCCCGAGCAGGGCCGGGGTTTCCTCCTCGCGGTCTTTTACATTCGTCCTCGACCACGCATGTAACCCTGCCCCCGCGGAGTTGCCGGAGGGGGGACAGGAGGGACATTCCAATATAACTGCGGGCAGTAGTGTCGTATGTGGCCTAGTTGGTTGCACTCGAAACACACCAACCCACGATGCCTCTCAGGTTGCTGAAATTGCTGAGGCTGAGGCGGTGGAGGCAATGCAAGCGGCTGTGGAATCGGATGCTCCACCCTATATTTTAGGTGGAAACGCCCTCCACCTCATTGATGTCCTCTTCCTCCTCTAAAGTCCCGCCTCCTCCTATTGCTTAAACCAGCTTCCATCACGTCCTCGCAGGTCTCTTACCACATCCCAAGTGGTCCTCCTCCAATCTCTTTGCCATATCGATAATCTCCGCCAAACTAGCATCCTCTATAAACAAAAGGGTCTGCCTTAAGGGATCTCGCAGCCCTTTGTAGAAGAATTTGGCGTATCCTCTATCATCCAAGTCATATGACTCCGCGAACCTTGCGAGATGTTGGAACTCTTGCTGATATTCCATAACAGATTTTGATCCATGCTTCAGTAGTAGAAACCTCTACTCGAGCTCGTCTCGAGCCGATGTGGGAATGAAGTGCTCCAAGAAGACACACGAGAACTCGCTCCAACCTATCTCGATATACACTCATACTTGGAACATGGAGCCCATGAGTGACTTCCACCACCTCTTAGCATGTAGATCCAAGACGGACACCGCCAACGATACAGCCATGTTGGCCGGGCAACGGATCCCCGCCAATAGCTCTTGGACCGTGTCAAGCCATTCCTCCATGCGTACAACCGACTCCGTCCCGAGGTAGACAGTAGGGGAGAGAGCCTGAAAGGTGCTCAGCCAGTTAGAGCCCGGAGCCTGTTGTTGAAACGGAGGCTGCTGCGCCCTAAAGGCATCTAGGATGATGGTGAGCATCTGCCCCAACTCAGATTATTGAAACTGAGTGGGTATGGAAGGGGCAGGAGTGCCCCCCATCGACTCAATGTGCACTAGAACCTACAGGTAAAACACAAACGTATGGTTAGGCTGGCTAATCTTGCGATCAAAGTTGGAAAACTTAGTGTGAATTACATATGGGCACACCACTGCTTCCGCTAATTCAGTTTGTCCGCAAACTGACTAATCGAACGGGGGTGGTACCATTGTTGAATGACTTATTTAGTTGAGGATCGTGGCAAACTGATACCATTTGTAAGACCCCCCACCCCCTCCAGGATCCCAAAACACGGCACGAAGGGGGGTCTTATGCCCGGAACAGCCGCATTGTGGTAGCATTAGCGCACGGGCTAACCTGTACCACAAGACGCCTATTCCGCCGGCTACAACCAATATCAATATAAACATGCCAACACAATCATAATATAAGCAAGAAGAAGTCAAATCCACACTAAGCAATATATCCAAATACATCAATAAGAGAGGGAAGATAAAACATGTTTCCACAAATATCAGAGTACATCTAGTAATTGCCCAAACCGGCTACAACAAAATCTCACAACACTCACATCCATAACCGACGGTAGCGACGGCACCATCACTTCAGGCCCTGTTGTCCTGGCCTGGCTGTCCTGCTGCAAAGTCTGCGACAGCTCTACCTGCGGGGTGACCTCCTAAAAAGGAAGACGTAACAACCATTAGTCGAAAGACTAAGTGGCTTCACATCCGCTCCCTCGGTGACTCCTCGGCACCGGGTGGAGAACAGAACAAGGGTACACGTATAATATAAGTAGTAAAGCAGGTACAAGCATGTGGTAATAGTACATGAATAACAACATTATAAACTAGCAGTTCTACTTGAATAACAATATTAGTAAATCAACAAGTACAAGAAACTACAGCAGGAAAGTAACTTAACTTATAAGAATGCTCATACAAACTTATAAGTTAAGGATCGGGTTACATAAAATTAACTCATCGTATAGGAGTGCCCATATAAACTTATACGATGAGGATCTTGTTGTGCAATGTTATGAAATGATATGTATGCTATGCAATGACTCACCCATGATCACACACATGTAGTTGCTATGTCGACACAGACTATAGTTCCCACTATTTGAGCAGGTAGCTAACCTCTCAGGCATTAGTCATCGTGGCCAGGCGGTGACAGTAGAGCAGGCATCTCTACTACTAGGCGGGTATCCACACTACTTCACCTAGGCCTCCGTATGCCTCAACGCTAAGAACACAACAACGGAGTCCATGCGTCCTATGGCCCAGCGGGAGCCTCGGGTAGATGTGTAACGAGGACCAAGCCTCGAACTAACCTTGTGTGACACAGAAGGAGCCTCGGAAGTAAGCACGAGGACCAAGCCCAACCGTTCACCTGGCACGGAAGGAGCCCCGTGACGTAGAGAGCGAGGGCCAAGCCCAACTGCTTAAAGTCTAATTGTCAACTCCCATCGGTGTGACGATCGGTGAGCCCGTAGAACTGCCACACTATCCTTAACCCAGGATTATGACACCGCTTGTCGACTCACACAATATGCAAATTCAACAAAACCGTGGAATGGAAGGGGCCTCAGAAGTAAGCACGAGGACACAGCGCAACCATCCACTCGCCACGGAAGGAGCCCCGGGAGGTAGATACCGAGGACCATGCCCAACCGTCCATCTATACCTTATTTCAACATTAACTCAACTAGTGATGTCCAAAGCCGCACTTGCATCCATTCACAATACTACCTGTAGGGAGACTACGCTCCAAGTATTGGACTACTACATTTCATTCTAACCATCATACATACTCATGGCCATGGCTTATCCTTCTCTTTGTCATTCCAAATGATTTCAACATATTGCAAACATGATGCGCATTAATAATAATCTACCAATTTGTATCCAGTCATTTCATTCATCATATTATAAACATGGTGCACATTTATAATAATCTATCAATTTTAGCAAGTCATATCATGCATTAAAGCTTGCTCCACAATTCAGTTTTATGAAATCTAATTAACAAGATTTATCATTCATAGCACTATGGTGGTCAGCATAAAATTGTTCATCAAAATCTAGAGTTAATTAGCAACATCGATTCCATCGAATTCAAATTCATATTATATAAACCCTAGAATTTAAGTGCAGAATAAATTTGGACAGCAAATTCAACCGGAGATTCCCGAAGCTATAGGAATCCGGTGAAGACGAGTAACCCCTCGATGGAAAGGCCTTTATATGGGTTACAACTTTCACATTCAGCCCACAACCCAAATTTGAGTGTATCCTATTAGAAATCAGCCTTGAAGTCCGCTGCGTACAGAACACAATTTCTGCATGCAGGATTTATCGGATGTCATGTTCGTTCAGAATTTCACGTGGCTATAAAATTCGCATGAAGACTTGCAACCATTCGTTGGAAAGGTATTTTCAAGGGCTTCAACTTTTGTGTTTAGTCAAAAGCCTAGATCTGGACACAGCCTACATAAAAATGGCCAAGAAGATCGCTGCGCGCAGAATACAGATTCTGCACGTATCTTAAAGAGGAATTAACGACATCGGTTCATCTTCCCCTTCAAGTCGATCTTCCAAAATCACTCCAAAAATTCCTCCTCCCTTATTCACCCTCATGAGGCCATGATTCTTCACGAAACCATCCACCCATCATCACATAGAAGAAAGGGGTGGTTGAAGAGATCTAAAACCTAGAACACATGTCCTAGCATGGCCATCCCTAGAAAACTCCTCTCCATCAAAACTCTCTTGAGTCGATATCTCTCCTAAGGAAATAACTAAAGATCTAGCACTAAGGGAGAGGGTAGGAAGCTCACCTCATTTCCGGCATTTCCACCATTTCCGGCCATGGATCTCGTGACTCTTCTCTACGGCATCTTATTTTCCACAGCGGCGGCGGATCTTCTCCTCTAGAATAGATCAATCGACTTCCTTCTCTCAACAGGAGTTTCTCTCAGAAAAACGGCTAGAATGAGGAGTGAAAATGGCTAGGGTTATCACTTCCCCTTTTATATAAAAGTGACACGGGTAGGGACACGCCCGTGTCCTTACCCGTGTCCTGCTTAGGCGAAGCGTTATGCCGGTTTTTATGCATCAGTTCAATACTCGACATGACATACAGGTGGGACACGCCCATTTCGGTCTAGTCACGCCCGTGACATGGGGCGTGTAACCCACTCGAGACTTACTCGAGAGGTCTTACTCGAGAGAAAACCAACTACTCGAGTACATGGATAGGACACGACCGTGATAGCCCAGTCATGCCCGTGACATGGGGCTTGTAACACTCTCCAGACTTACTCGAGAGGACTTACTCGAGATAAAACCAACTACTCGAGTACCCGGATAGGACACACCCGTGTTACAGGGATGACACGCCTGTGTCACCCCCTCTTACTCGAGTTCTTTTCCACCTACTCGAGTATGTTTCGACCTACACGAGAACTACTCGAGGATGAGCGGGACATGCCCTGTGACACGCCCGTGTCACAGGCCGTGTCCCCCATACTTGACACTCGACGATCGTCGAGCACTGGTCATCGACCAGAGGGAACATACGCCATCCAACACGCCCGTGTCGGATGGGACACTCATGTGACACTGGGCGTGTTCCCTCTGTCGACCACGTGACTGCTACGCACCCGAGCAGGACACGCCCTGGGACACGCCCGTGTCCCAGGCCGTGTCACCAAAAATTTGTCAATCCCAGATTTTTGGTTGTTACATGCTTCCCAGTTGTCAGCACTCCCCTGAGCCCAAGTCAGCTCTCCTGGCTCAAAAACACGCACAAGGGGCCTAGTGCGATTCGGTACGTTACATACTTGATCCAATGGGAGTTATCATGGTGGAGGAATTTTCCATACCAAATTTCTTTCTTAAGTCCCTAGTGAACTTATACTGGGATATGGATAAGTCACCCTCAGTCTGTCTTACTTGGAGACCCAAGAAGAACTTAAGTTCACTCATACTGTACATCTCGAACTTCCCCTACATAAGTTTGCCAAACCTCCTGCATAGGTTATCATCATCATATCCAAAGATGATGTCATCTACATAGATCTGAACTAGAATGATTTTACCCTTGGATTCCCTCAGGAATAGGTCTTGTCTATCTTCCCCCTTGAGAATTGGTTCTCAATGAGGAAGTTAGACAAAGTCTCATGCCATGCTCTAGGGGCTTGCTTTAGCCCATATAGGGCTTTCCTAAGTCTATAAACAGAATCAGGTAAGTTAGGAACTACAAAACCTGGAGTCTGCTCAACATAGATTTCCTCTTTTAAGTGACCATTCAGCAAGTCTGACTTCACATCCATCTGGTAGACTTTGAATCTCTTGTGTGCAACATATGCAAGGAATAATCTTATGACCTCCAATCTTGCTACAGGGGAAAAGGTTTGATCAAAATTAATGTCCTTTTATTGCTTGTACCCCTTAGCTACTAATCTTGCTTTATTCTTGATTATAATCCCATTTTCATCATGTTTGTTTCTGTAGATCCACTTGACTCCAATGATATTATGTCCATGAGGTCTGGGAACCAGCTTCCAGACTTTGCATCCTTTGGACTGGTTCATTTCCTCTTGTATAGCCACTATCCAGAATTGATCTACGTTGGCCTCTTCAAACTTCATTAGCTCCACTTGTGACAGGAAGCTTGCATGCATAGCTGTATTCAGATTTTTGCTTCTTATCACTACACCGTGACTTGGTTCACCAATGATTTGGTGAGCAGGATGGTCTCTTAAATGCATCATTGCTGGAGGTAATCTTTTTTTCTGCATCAGCTTCTGGAAGTACTCTTCTTTCTGCATCAACTTCAGGAAAAGCTCCTTGTTGATCCTCATCTGCTTCAAGAGTGTCTGGTGGACCTTCAGGAATATCCCCTTCATTTTGGATAGCTAATTCTGCTTCATTGATGGTCAGATTATCCATCATCTTTTTGTACCTGCAGTGCTAGAGGTGGGGCTTGACAGCACCCTGTTTATCATACTAAACACATCAAAGAATACATGCACTGACTCTTCTATAACTTGACTTTTCAAGTTGTATATCCTGTAGGCTTTGCTATAATTGTTATACCCAACAAAAATTCCATCAAAGGATTTGGAAGAAAACTTAGTCATATAGAACTTTCCATTATGTAGCACATAACACTTACTACCAAAGATTCTGAGATAGCCCAGATTTGGTTTTCTGCCTTTCAAGATCTCATAAGGAGTCTTCTCGTGGCATTTGGTGATAGAGGCTCTATTGAGGACATGACATGCAGTGTTGACTGCCTCAACCTAGAAATATTCTGGGAGAGATGTGTCACTCAACAAGGTCCTACCAGCCTCTATGAGGGTTCTATTTTTCCTCTCTAAAATCTCATTTTATTAGGGTGTTTTAGGTGAAGAGAATTTTTGATGAATCCTATGCACCTCACAGAACCTTGTCATGCTATCAGACTGGAATTCAGTTTTATGGTCACTCCTGATTTTGACCACAGAGCTGTTAAACTCATTATGACTTTGCATGACAAACATAATGAAGATATCAAGGGTTTCATTCTTTCTCTTTAGGAAGAATACCCAAGCAAACCTGGAAAATTCATCAACCACCACAAGGGTGTAGACCTTCCTACCAAGACTATGAACTAGTATAGGACGAAATAAGTCAATATACAGGAGGTATAGGCACCTCACAGAATCTTTGATCCCAATACCTTCGAAGGAAGTTTTTGTCTTCTTGCTCTTTTGACATGCAGAGAAAATGCCCTCCTTGGAGCACTTCACATTGGGACCATTCCTAACTAGCTCTTTACTGAAGAGCTTGTCAGTAGTCTTATAATTTACATAGGCCGGCCTCTTGTGCCAAAGGACACAATAAGACACTTTCTCATTTGCCACTAAACAGACATGAGAGTCTGTATTTAAACATAAAAAGTTCAAGTAATAAACATTTCCACTCCTACTGCCTGTCAACATGACCTCTTGGTCACTTGAACTCCTAATTAGGCACTCATCCTTGTAGAAGACAATAACATAGCCAAGATCAGAGAGCAAGCTTATGATTATAAAGTTGTGTTGCAATCCTTCAATATAAGACATCTTTGTGATGGTGATTATGTCATTGGTGATCTTACCATATCCTCTTGTTATCCCTCTATCTGAACCACCAAAGATTACTTTGGGTCCATCTTTTACTGGAGTGTACTCTTTCAAATTGCTCCTTGTCTCAGTCATTTGCCTGGAAGATCCACTGTCCAAGTACCATATGGGGGTATGGCCACTTGGACTAACCTGCAATATACAATTTACTTTATCTTAGGACCACAATATCTATTGGGTCCTAGGTGCATATTAGTCTGAAACTGAATATGTCCACCAGAAAGATTTCTGACTGGTGAACTAACTTTAGCTCTAACCATATTCATGTTGTGCCAGCAGTCAATGATATAATGTCCTATCTTGCCATAGCACCAACAATCATGTATGTTGTATCTCATCTTCTATGTAGGCCTAGCAGTTGGTTTGATTGCAGTCTTGATAGAAGGAAGAGATGCAGCAACCATTTTCTGTTTTCTTTCAGCATGGATTTGACTGAAAGTTAATCTGGTTGCTCGCTTGTGTGGCCTGTTCTAAATCCTATCTGAAGTACATTTATTTTCAGATAGTGTGCGCTTGATAGCATCAGAAATATTCATATCAGGCAAGCTAACAAACTGACCCTTAGTCATATTCAATGCTGGTAGGTTCAGAAAACTAGCTTCAACCACATTTTTGAGAGGGGGCTGTAGCGTCAAAGACAAATGGACCATGATGGGCCATTTGAATTTCTTCATGGGCAACCTTAAAGGCACTTACCCTACTATAGCTTCCACAATGGCTGGGAACATCTTTTGTTCCACTTATGGATGCACCATTCATATAGTGACCATAAATATTTTCTTGGTCATACCTATTTGAAGGGTATATTACCCTCTTGAATGGGTTAGGTGGCCTAGATGCCATTGGCACAACTGGAACTTTCTCTTTCCCTATAGGATGGATAGGTCTTGTGTTACCCTTGAAGCCCAACCCCTTCTTACCCTTTTGTGAGGTGAAGGAATCTATCAAGGGCAACACTGTATTGGGCTGAGAGAAACTGCCCATAATACATTTCTCCATCTACATCTTTTTTTCAAGATCTTTGATGAGACTATTCTTGCTCTTAATAGTCTCCTTATGTATGCCTGATAATGTTTTCAATTCACTGAGTTCCCTAATTGTCTGATTTAGCCCATCAGCTATTTCAGCAAGCTGAGATGCAGCAGGTTGAAGAGATTGAATCTCCTTGGCTTGCTTCTTAGTAACTTCTTGTATTTTTTTAGAGGCATTCTGAAGTTCGCTATATTTGTCAATCAATTGATTGACATCACCCTCTGACCCAAAATCATCTTCACCATTAAATAAAGAAGCTTATACATTAGGATTAGTCTCATGCATGGACATATAATTGGATGGAGAATGTACCTTACTTTGACCAGGTTGATCCTAGATGCTATTTTCATCAGTCATTGCCATCAGCCCTCTGTAGATGTGGCCATCCTCATCCACCTCTGAGTCACTATCTGATAGTATTAGAGGGGCCCTGATTCCTATCCATCCTGGAGGGAAGACATCTCCTGCTGTAATAGTTTTATCTATAGCAACAACAACAACTAGCCCAATATAGTCTTCCTCTTCTCTAGACTCAGATGATGATGAGTCTATCCAACTCTTTTCTTTCTTAGCTACAAAGGACTTTTCTTTCTTGCCTTTGTGCTTCTGGTGATCTTTCTTCTCACCATTCTCCCTTCTCTTTACTAGGCAATCAACAATGACATGCCCTAGCTTGTTGTAGCTATAACATATAATATTAGCTGAATTCTATTTACTGGGTTTAGAGCCATACCTCTCCTCCTTGGAGGATTTCTTCCAGTGATGTGTTGAGGAGGATACAACAAAGTCCTCATCAAACATGTTGTTGTCTGATGCTTCTGACTCAGAGCAGTCTGAATCTGCTGGTCTTCTTCGAGGAGAAGGGGTCTTTTTCCTGCTCTTGCTTGTGGCTTCAGCTTTGAAATCCACTGACTTCTCTTTGGCCTGAGACTTTCAGTTTGTCTCTTCTTCTTTCCTAGCTGTTAGTTGCATCTCATAAGAGAGCAGCTTTCCAAATAGGGTGTGAGGTGGAGTGTCACACACCTTAGCCATTTTTCTAATGTCACAGATCTTTGTATCCCAGTCTTTGGTGAGAGACCTGAAGAGGTTGTCATTTAGTTCATAATGACTAAAGACCCTTCCATAGGTCCTTAGTTCATTCACTATCCTGAAAAATCTTTCATAGTAATTGGCTATATTCTCCCCCTTGGTCTGTCTGAAGGCCTCACACTCCTGGTTGAGCATAGACTTTCTGTCATCCCTGACCTCCGATGTGCCTTCCATGTAGATCACCAGAGTGTCCCACATCTCCTTTGCGGTTTTGTAGTGAATTAGACTCTGAAGGATAGAATCATCAACTGCACTAACTATGACATTTTGAGCCCTCTTGTCCGGGGTGGAAAGAATGACTTCATCCTTAATCATCTCTTCATAGGTCTTAGGTGTATGGATGTTTGCATCCAGGATAGACACTTTCATGGGGATGAAAGGTCCTTCTTTGACAGTTACAAAGATTCTTGGGTCAACTTCTTCCATGAATAGCCTTACCCTCTCCTTCCATATGCCAAAACTCTCTTTCCTACAGATAAGAAGCTTCATGACACCCAACTTCATATAGTTCACTCCTGAACCCATATGAACAGTTTGTAGCTACCTTGGAGGATTACTCAGATGGTTAGATCCTTTTTGAGCAACCTCCCTCTGATACTACTTGAAAGAATTTATTTTCAAGGTTCCTTACAACCTAGGGGGGTGAATAGGTTGTATGACTGTTATTAATTTCTTTTTGATTTTATCTTTTGCACTATGTGCGTTGGTAGTAGTTTGCTTTCAAGAACCTTCATAAAGTAATACAACACAAAAAGTACAAGCAGATTTATAGTGGTTCCCCAATATTTGGGTACATACACTCTCCTCCCAATTTGCCAACTTCCTGTTAGTCAAGGCACTTCTCCAAAACAATGCTCCTAAGAGCTTACACCTAAGATCCCTCGGGATCTCTCAGTCTCCTCCAAGTTCTACAACTCAGCCATAAGGGCCTACAACTCAGTGATCAGTTGATCACCTACCTCAAGCCAAAGGCCGTACACTTAGGCTGGGAGTATAGCCCTACCTCAGATCCACTAGGGATCCTACCTCAGACCTAAAGATCCTACACTCAGAGAGTATTCCTCTCCTACAGCTCGGTGATTAATTGACCACCTACCTCAGACTTGATACCAAGTCCTACAGCTCAGATCCGGTTGGAACCTACAACTTAGATAGCTTCAATCTCCTATAACTCAGGAAATATTGTCATACCTCATGATCAGTGAGCCCTACAACTCAAACCCAAGAAGGATCCTACAGGAATAAAATAGATTTATATCTATCACAGAGAAATTTCTCTGTGATAGCCCCTTAAGCTGAGTTATCTGAGCTCAACCTTTCTTCACAGCTACAAAGATCTTGAGCTGGAAGTATCAAGCAGTAAACTGCTCTGCTTTCTCCTCCTTCCCTGGACAGAGTAAGCCACTTTCTTCTTTCTTCCATTCAGGTTCAGAAAATTGAACTTCAGTTTAGATCTTGCTGAGCTAAGAAGCAACTTGATCTATAAAGACTTCTTTGTTGGATCCCTAGTTGATTTGGGCTAGGTTCACTGACTTAGGATGTGACCCATCATGTATAGCCAGGGTCAGCTTGTGTCCTACAGTCTAGGTAAATTCCTTAGGCTCAACTCCAGATGGAATAGCTTTCTTCAAGACCATCAGATACTCAAGATTCACAAGTTTTCAAGACTAAGTAAAGTGAGTTCGACGTTCATCGAACTCAGCTCGACGAAAGGAGTTCTGCGCTCGACGATCATGAGACTATTCTTAGTGCTGAGCTCGACAATCTGTGTTCTCTGTTCGGCGAAGACTCAGTTTCTACATCAAACCAAAGTCAGGAGAACTTCAAATCTTTCTAAGTCCAGCTTCAAGCTTTGGTCGACGAATTGGTTTCTAAGATCGACGAACTTGGACCTCAAGTTCACAGCTTCTCAGCTCGACTAAGTCAGCTTCTCAGGTCGACGAATGTTGTACTCTACTCGATGATTTCTGGACTCAGAGAATTTGTGTCGACACTTAGGGTTTGTGTCGACACCAGACAATTTGTGTCGACACCAGCTTAGGTCGACACCAGAGGATTTGTGTCGACACCAGGATATCAGTCGACACCAGCTTATGTCGATACTAGAGGACTTGTGTCGACACCAAGATCAATCTGTCGACACAAATTTATGTCGACATAGCATTTCAGCAGATGCAAAATATTTTGCCTAAGTCCAGAACTTTTCTCAGCTCGACAAATTTGATTCTCAGCACGATAAATGAAGATTGGCTGGTCGACTAACTCTCTCAAGCTCAGCTCGATGAACTCAAGTTCAGCTCGACGAACACAAGTGCAGCTCGACGAATTGTGTTCTTCATTCGACGAATCCAGACTAGGTCTTCTTCAGGTTTCCCATCCTGTTTCTTGGCGATGAATCCGGAGTTATTAATGCCAGATCTTCTCGGAATGTTACCGTTAGAACGCGCATTGACTATGGACGATTACATGCCGTTTTTCCATGGGACAGTTGGGGAAATTATTGATTGTCGCTTCTTTCCAAAGCCGACTGCAATTACTACTCGACATTCAAAAGTTTGAATGTTCCTCAGTCAGTAAGAGACACACAGGAAGAAAGAAAAGGATCAAGCAGTGATAGAGAAACAGATAAACAGTACAGCAAGCAATACACAATCAGACACTCTGAGGTTGCAGAGAAGAACAATCATTCTCAAATCAAAAGTTCTTGACTGCAATCAGCCTTGACCAGAGAACATATTCAAGAAGAAGAAGAACAATCAAATTCAATCAAGAGTGTTCTTCTCTCTATTCTCAGGACAACTTCAAAGGACAACAAAACTTTATCTGTCAAAAGAAGTTCCTGAAGCATTTCTGGTGCAGGCATTCTAGGTCATTGAAGACCTATCACCCTGAAGCAGTGCTCCAGCTTTCCTGACAAATTCAAGATCTCAGGGGGAGCAAGATCTGCTACAATCAATCCACAAGTCCTCTCTCTGATTGTTGACAGATAAGACACTATCACCTTCTTTCTAATTCTGTACAGGGTTTTAAATCACTTCAAAATTATTCTGGTTGCAAGTCTCCTTCCAAAAGACTTGAGGTTTGGTTTTTGAGCACCTGAACAAAAGCTCATTGGTGTCAGGCACCTGATCAAAAACCTGAGTGGATTCCTACCAGGGTGGTAGAAGAGTGGATGTACCCAGGTTGGGGAACCACTATAAAATTCTTGTGTCGTCTGCTTGCCCTTTTCTTTTATTTTCTGGCTGTGCTCTGTGAATGCTCTGTGTTTAGATAGTTGTTGTGCTTACTTTATTTTATTTGCTTCCCTGTTCACTTAGGAATACAACAAAAGTTTTAAAAAGTTTTTAGTGAGCACCATACTCTATTCACCCCCCCCCCTCTAAAGTATATCAGATCTAACCTGCACTTTCAATTGGTATCAAAGTGAGGTTGGTTAAAATACCACACCTTAGTGGTTGCACAGGCTAACACCTAAACCCAAAGATCCCTCTTGTTAGATCTGCCTGTTTGCTTTTATTATTAGACTTATCTCTTCACAGACATGGCCCAAAACAAAGACTATGCAAGCATCAGACCTCCAGTGTGCAACCTTAACAAGTTTGTCATCTGGAAGGGAAGAATCAGATTATACATGAACTCTATAGATGAGGATATCTTTACTATTATTTTGACAGGTGTACCTCCAGCACCTACAGCTTCTACAAGCACTTCAACAAACATGACTGCAGTTCCTCCTCCAGAGAACAATGAAGCCTACAAGAAAGCCAAGATGGCTGATGCTAAGGCAATGAATATCTTAGCCCAGACTACGTCAGATGATATATTCCAGAAGGTGGTTGAGTGCACCTCATCCAAGGCCATTTGGGATTCCCTCAACCAAATGGAAGCTGGCTCTGCAGATGAAAGAAAGGATAGAAGATCCAATCTCATATCCCTGTATGAGAACTTAAAAAAGGATGAGAATGAGTCAGTGGCAAAAATGTACAACAGGTTGAGCACAATAATCAATGAGCTCAAAACTCTGGATAAGGACATCACCTTGACAGAGGTTAATGATAAGATTCTGATGTGCTTCCCAAGCTCTTGGGATTCCAGAATCTGGCCAATCAAAGAATCCAGAAGCCTTAATGAGATCTCAACTGAGTCTCTACTAGGCAAATTGAAGTCCTATGAGCAGCTAATAAAATCCAGAGAAGCAGCAGAACAGAAGGCAACAACTCCAGTTAGAAAGGAGCACAGCATAGCCTTCAAAGCATCTGAAGAAGGTGAGACATCAACTTCGAATGAAGAGCTCATGAGCCTCTTTGTCAAAAGGTTCTACAAGATGGCAAGGAAGGAAATCATCCAGACAGGATGATAAGCCCAAGTATGACAAGACACCAACCAAGGAGGTTGAGTGCTTTGGTTGCAAAAAGCCTGGACACTACATTTCAGAATGTCTACAAAACCAGAAGAAGGACAAGAGCAGAGAAAAGGACTCCAGGAGAAGACATAGCAGCAGACCCACTTCCAGCAAATATAAAAAGAAGGACAAGGGATTTGTTGTTGAGACTTGGAGTGACACAGAAGAAGAAACATCTTCCTCCAGTTCAAGTGAAGAAGAGGAAGAAGCCAGATCCAAGGAGGTGTGCCTTATGGCAATTGATGCCTCCAAGAGCAATTCTGGATCAGAAGAAGAATCAGAAGATGAAGCGGCCTCAGACTTAGAGGCAGATCAGGATATTTCTAGCTTTGACTTTTGTTCTGATTTATTTAAAGCTGAATTCAAATCTATATGCTTAGACTTAATTAACTCAGAAAAAGAAATAAAAACTCTTAGAGAGAGATTAGGAAGTCTAGAATCAGTTAATTTAGAAAACATAAAGCTAACAGACCAATTAACCTTAGCTAATGAGCAAATAATTAAACTAAAATCTGAATTATGTGAGGCCAAGCAACTTGTGCAATCTCTCAATGGGAGAAGCCTCAAGCTGATGGACATCACAAGCACCGTGAATGCCAAATTAAATGGCAAGCTGGGCTTGGGTGCTTCATCAAGCTAACCCCCCATAGTTAAGAAAAATATTCTTTCAACCCCCATCAAGTTTATATCTGCAAAGGGAAAAGAAAAGTTAATAGACAAACCAATGTCAGAACACAATCCTAGACCCATAGACAAGAGAAACAGAAATCTAAAAACAACAAATAAAAACAAAGTTCAGCAGCATTCGTCGAACTCAGATCGACGAAATGTATCCAGTTCGTCGAACCCAGATCGACGAACGCTGAACGCAAACTTCAGATATAATAATTCGTCTAACTGCGATCAACGAACTGTGTATGGTTCGTCGAGCAGAGGTCGACGAACTTGGGGCGCAGAAAATGACTATTGTCATTCTCTGAGCAGAGATCGACGATCTCATCCCTATTCGTCGAACTCTGGTCGACGAACTTACAACAATTCGTCGAACCTAGAAAGACCAAACTCAAATCATTTCTCTTACAGAAATCTTAAGCCAATTAATAAGACATTTAATCCAGTAGCTGATTGGGTAATTCCACCTAGGAGATATCACCCCTTAGGGTATAAATCACAACCTGCTTTATCAGTTATATCTAGTTTTTTATTCCAACAAAACAAAGGACCCAAGGTAACCTGGGTCAAGAACAATTGAATTTTGTTGTTCCTTGCTGGTACAGGTGAAGACCTATCCAACATCCAACCAGCAATGGTATCTAGATAGTCGGTGCTCAAAGCACATGACAGGAAACAAGGAGAATTTCACATCCTTCAAAGCCAAACTTGGACCCAAAGTAATATTTGGTGCTTCAAACTTTGGACTAACAAAAGGATTTGGTGCAGTCCAGATTGGCTCAGTCACATTCAAGGAAGTAGCTTATGTGGAAGGACTGAAGCACAACTTGATCAGTATCAGACAATTATGTGATGAAGGCTACCAAGTGACTTTCAACAAATCCTCATGCAAATCAAATCAGAGGACAACACAACTGTGTTGACAGATAAAAGGAAAGGTAACATTTATCGTGTAGATTTTCTTTCAACTAAGGTAAATATATGCTTGTTCAATTCCATTTGTATACCTAATGAACAATGGCATAAAATATTAGGACATATAAACCTTAGAACCATTGCTAGGCTATCCAAGGACAACCTTGTTAGAGGACTACTTTCTGGCCCCTACAAGAAGGAAGGACTTTGTAGGGCTTGTCACTTAGGCAAGCAAACCAAAAATAGCTTCAAGTCACTTAATAAGAGTGATTCACCTAGGCTTTTGTATCTGTTACACATGGATCTCTTTGGACCCATTACAGTATAAAGCTTAGGAGGGAAATCATATACTTTAGTAGTTGTAGATGACTTCTCTAGATTCACATGGGTGTTCTTTCTGAGGAAGAAGTCTGATAACTTTAAGTGTTTGACAGAGTTTCTCAAATGCATACAGAGTGAGTTCAATACTCACATTGCCCTGATCAGAAGTGATCATGGGACAGAGTTTGATTCTCTTCTTATGCAAGAGTTCTGTCAAAGTGAAGGGATCAGGCATACTTTCTCAGCTCCTAGAACTCCTCAACAAAATGTGGTAGCTGAAAGGAAAAATAGAACCCTTATTGAATCTGCTACTATATTGTTGTCAGATTCTCACCTACCTCTATCTTTTTGGGTAGAGGCAGTGAACACCTCCAACTATGTGTTGAACAGAAGTTTGATACATAAGCTGAAGGGCAAGACTCCCTATGAATTACTTAAAGGGAAGAAACCTAAAGTAGATTATTTTAAAATTTTTGGTTGCATTTGTTACATTCACAATAATGATAAGAAATACATAGCAAAATTTCAAGCTAAAGCTGATGAAGGAGTATTTCTGGGATACTCCATGATCAGTAAAGCTTATAGGGTGTATAACAAATCTTCTCTTAAAATTGAAGAATCTGTTCATATATCCTTTGATGAACCTAACATGTCACATAAGGAGAAAGAGATTTCTACCAATAGCTTATTGCAGGTACCTCAACTGTGTGAGTCTATGGATGGACTAAACCTTACCCAAGAGATATCAAACCATCCTACTCCACAGGTTGCTGAAGAAAGTGAAGAAGAAATTCAAGAGGAAGAGGTTGAACTTCCCTCAACAACTAGTATCATTCCCCAAGAGGAATTAAACACAGAAGCTGTTGTCCAACCAACTCCACCAACTGATCTTGTCACACTTAGAGATCACCCCAGATCTCAAGTGATTGGAGACATTTCAGCAGGTGTACAGACAAGGCATCAACTCAACCAAGACCTGATGCATGCCTGTTTTCTCTCTCAAATTGAACCTCTCACCATCCATGAAGTTGAGCAAGATCCCCACTAGATCATTGCAATGCAAGAGGAACTAAATAAGTTTGAGAGATGTAGAGTTTGGTATTTGGTTCCAAGACCCCATAACTATCCAGTTATTGGAACCAAATGGGTTTACAGGAACAAGTTGGATGCTCAAGGCAATATAGTGAGGAACAAGGCTAGGCTTGTTGCTCAAGGCTACAGACAAGAGGAAGGAATTGATTATGACCAAACCTTTGCCCCTGTTGCAAGGTTAGAGGCCATAAGAATATTCCTTGCCTATGCAGCTCACAAGAGATTTAAGGTCTACCAAATGGATGTCAAGAGTGCATTTCTGAATGGAGTACTTCAAGAAGAGGTTTATGTAGAACAACCTCCAGGTTTTATCTCTCCAACTCAACCCTCTTTTGTTTTTAAGTTGCATAAAGCTCTCTATGGTTTAAATCAAGCTCCAAGAGCTTGGTATGAGACCCTAGCAAGCTTTCTTTTAGAGCATAAATTTACAAGAGGAATCATAGATAAAACACTTTTCACTAGACATCATAAGGACCAAATTTTATTAGTACAAATATATATTGATGACATCATTTTTGGGTCTACTGATCCCAAATTGTGCAAGAGGTTTGCTGACCTTATGCATTCTAAATTTGAGATGAGTAGCATGGGTGAGCTTTCCTACTTCCTTGGTCTCTAAGTGAAGCAGCTCCCAGATGGTATCTTCCACTCCCAAGCTAAGTATGCTAAAGAGCTTATCAAAAAGTTTGGGATGGGTGATGCTTCAGGGATGAAAACCCCTATGGCTATAAATGTTGTTGTGGATTCTGATACAGCAGGGAAACCTGTGGATCGAAAAAATTATAGGGCAATTGTTGGATCCCTATTATACCTCACAGCTAGCAGACCTGATATAATGTTTGCCACATGCCTTTGTGCTAGGTTCCAAGTGAACCCTAAAGAATCTCACCTTATTTTCTTAAAAAGAATTTTGAGATATATAAAGAGTTGCCCTAATCTAGGACTCTAGTATCCTGTAGAGTCAGAGTTTGAGTTAACTGGATACTCAGATGCTGACTATGCTGGATGTAGAGTGGACAGGAAAAGTACTTCTGGAACATGCCAGTTCCTTGGTATGAGACTTGTCTCCTGGTTTTGTAAAAAGCAGACATTTGTGTCTACATCAACTGCAGAAGCAGAATACATGGTTGCTGGCAGCTGCTGTTCACAGATGTTATGGATACAAAATCAACTCTTAGACTATTGTGTCAACTTAAATAATTCAACTTTATTTTGTGATAATACTAGTGCTATTGCTATAGCACAGAATCCAGTTCACCATTCTAGGACTAAGCATATTGAAATAAGACATCATTTCATTAGAGATAATGTGGACAAAAAGAAAATTAACTTAATTCATATTCCTACTGATTTACAGAGAGCAAACATTTTCACCAAGCCATTGGATGACAAAACTCATCTGTTCTTTATAAATCAACTGGGCATGATAAATGGAGAAGAGTTAACCTAGTTTCTGTCTGCATTCGACGAATTTTCCAGAGTTCGTCGAACGGAGTTCGACGAATTAGGGAAAGTTTGAGTGATTCTCGTCGACCGGAGATCGACGAATTCTCTGTGTGTGGAAACAATTTTCGTCGATCGGAAATCGACGAACTTTGCTTCAGAAGACATATCGTCGAACGGAGTTCGACGAACTGTGTTCGATTCTTCTGGATGAGATCGATGAATTATCTGTCTATAATTTATTTCGTCGACCTCAGTTCGAAGAATTTCTCTTTTTCGTGGAACGGACTTTGTCGATTCATATTCTGAAAATCCTATATCTAGGTTTTCTTCGACCTCCGTCCCGCGCTTTCTGTTCCTTTGCTCTTGATCGTCGTTTCTCTCTATGTTTTTCCTGCAGGTCATCAATGGCGATTCCAGCAAGCACGTTAGCAGCGATGAAGTTTGATACTTGGTTCGATATGGACTTCGATTCTTTTCAACATTCGGACCCCATCTTTATGTATATCTTGAAACTACTAGAAGAACTTAATCTAAAGGATTTCATGACCAGGCGCATTAAACTACATGGAACTGAAATAAGAGAATGGATATATACATCTACAATTTCTGAAGAAGATATTTTGACCTGCAATATAGGGAGTACTGTTGTTTCGTTGTCTCCCGCGATTCTGTCTGAGATTTTTGGTTTGGTGAATGGAGAAGATAGTATGGACATGGATTCTAAAGAGTTTGGTGATATGCTGAAACTAATGGGTTTTTCAGGTAGCAACCCTAACAAACTGCTGAAGAAGCAACTGTCCGCCGCCTACCAAGTTTTGGCAGATATTGTAGGGAAAGTGCTAATGGGAAAGCACTCAGCGCATGACTACATAACCCGGCACCAATTTCTGGTTATGTGC
The DNA here is from genome assembly GCA_039583875.1 of Platanthera guangdongensis. NCBI lineage: Eukaryota > Viridiplantae > Streptophyta > Magnoliopsida > Asparagales > Orchidaceae > Platanthera > Platanthera guangdongensis. The sequence goes on from CM077151.1 coordinate 85,542,560, forward strand.
GTCGTAGGGAATAAGAGACATGTCAAATGGGGCACAATCTTCTTTGAATTAATAATGAAAAAGAACAGCAAGAAGGAAGTCTGCTTTGGTAGAATTTTGGGAGTTTTTCTTCAAGAGAAGGCTGCTGAATGTATGGTCTCCCCGACCATCTTCATAAACGCCAGCAAGGGCCTTACATGCGCTCTGTTTGGCAGATGGGAGAGGACTATCTCCAAACCCTCCAAGGGTTCTTCCTCTTCCATCCCAACTTCTGAGAGCACAAGGGCTGTAGAGGCCTCTCCCCTCCCTGCTGAAGAGGTCCCTCCATCTCAACCATCTCTTCTAGCACCCCTTCCTCCAAAGAAGCCTCCTCATGTGCCTACCCCTCCTTCATCTCCACCTCTAGACATCACCAACATCCCATCTCCACATTCATCTTCCCCTCTGCCAGTTAATCAACCATCCACCCCTCCATCTTCACCTCAGGACACTCATATTCCTACACATCCTCTGTCTCCTCTTCCACCACACTTATCCACCATTCCATCTTACATCATACCGTCAGACACAATCATATCAGATGCCCCCACTCCATCTGTTATTTCTCATCCCATTCCATCCTCTTCCCCTTCCACATTTGATCCATCTACCATCATCTCCTTGCTCACTCCTCTCATCAAATCTCTCATCCAAGAGGCCATTACACCTCTTGTGACCTCCATCAATTCCTTATCTGCCAAGATCTCTATCCTATTTGTTGTCCCCTCTTCATCTAGGGGCCTGGCTCTAGGTTCTCCTGAACCCAGGCAGGGTGAGATGCTTAGTGATGAAGTTGCAGCAGTAGCAGCAGTCACAGCAGTAGTTCCCTCTCCAGCTGATGCAGATTCAGATGAGGATACAGCAACTTTGACAAATTTTGATTCTGAAATGATTGAATTAATTCACTTTATGGATACTAACAATGATCTAGATGAGTTAGTTGAGGAAATAAAAATTGTTGGTGATTTCCAGTTAAATCCCACAGTTAATTTATCTGTTTTATTGAGTAATTTTGATACTGCACATATGCAATTCTTTTCAGCAGATTTTACTAAGCCAAGGTTGGCTATTGTACCTTATACCTCTCCAGCTAGTCCAGCAATTGCTAAGCAACTCTGTGACAATCTTGCTCTCTCAGCTTCAGCCTCCATCTCAGCTTCTAGCACAAAGGTCATTCCAGAAGATACTTCAGTGCCAGTGTCAGCACCAGATTTTGTAATGGATGACTCTCCCTTGCCAGATTTGGATGAGCTTATTCAGGCTGACATTGAAGAAGAAAACAGGATAGTAGCTGAAAGCTCTATCTCTATTGTTTCTGACTCCTGTACAGTCCCCTCCTCCTCTGTTGCTGATACTCCAGTTCCTGAACCTTCTGCCCCTCCTCCAGAAAAGGCAGTTATTTCTGATAAAGCTTTGAAAGCTTTGGATGCTCTCTATGACATCCCTCAAGGTTCTGAGTCTGAAGAAGATGTTGATGATGACTCAGATGAAGATGCTGCTAGTAAGAAAAAGAGATTGTTGTAAAAGAAGAGAAAGGATCCTCCTCCTCCAGCTCTAAAGCCTAACCCCAATGCTGACATCCCTTACTACATCCTGCATAATGTAACTCCATATAATGGAATGCCTGCATGGATGTGGCTCTCCAAAAACCAGCAGAAAGATAGAAAGAGAAGCAGGAGATATTCCCCTCCTCTAGTGCACAGATACAGGAAGGATCCTCCTCCTCCTCCAGCAGCTAGTGCCAGTGGCTCTAGCTCCTAGATATCTGCCCCAATGCAAACATACCAGAGACAGTCAGGGAGATCTTCTGGAAGCAGCCAACAGAGGCCTTCCTCCTCAGGAAGTCAAAGTCAGCAGCAGCCGCAGCAATAAAGTTCTGAAGTTCAAAAAGCTGAAATTCCAAAGAGACCTCTCTCTCCTCCAATCCATTTTAAAGATCCTGAAACTGCTAATACAGTAAGAATGGCTTGGTACCAGGAATTGATTGGACTATCTTTGATAAATAAAGCCAAGGCTGAAGGCAAAGATATATCAGGATTATCAACCATGTCAAAGTATAGAAAAGAAGAGCTGAAAAGGTTTGACAAAGGAAATAAATTATTTAATGCTGATGATTATATGAAACTTCATCCAGAAGCAGTTGTCCCCAGAGCAACTTCATTGAATATTATTGGGGCAACTGACATGACTATGACAATAGCTCAAGCTCGAGATCCAAAGAGAGAAATCATTTTCAAGAAGACAGGAGAGCAAACATCTGAAGATAAACCTCAGCAGAAGAAGTCAAAGAAGTAATCTTTTTGTGTTATTTCATTTTCTGTCTGTTTTTGTTTTTCAAACCATGTTATCTGTTTAAAAAAAGCTGTGTATATATATATCCATTGCATGTGTTATAATTCTCTGCTAGATATATCTCTTTTCTTGCTTTGTTTTTCTGTTTTGAGTCTCTGTTAGTGACCTCACCCAAATAGGGGGAGATTGTTGGATCACTAGTTGATTTGGGCTAGGTTCACTGACTTAGGATGTGACCCATCATGTATAGCAAGGGTCACTTGTGTCCTAGAGTCTAGGTCAAGTCCTTAGGCTCAACTCCAGATGGACCAGCTTTCTTCAAGACCATCAGATACTCAAGATTGACAAGTTTTCAAGACTAAGTAAAGTGAGTTTGACGTTTGTCGAACTCAGCTCGACGAAAGGAGTTCTGCGCTCGACGATCGTGAGACAATTCGTAGTGCTGAGCTTGACGATCTGTGTTCTCTATTCGATGAAGACTCAGTTTCTACATCAAGCGAAAGTCAGGAGAACTTCAAATCTTTCTAAGTCCAGCTTCAAGCTTTGGTCGACGAATTGGTTTCTAAGCTCGACGAACTTGGACCTCAAGTTCACAGCTTCTCAGGTCGACTAAGTCAGCTTCTCAGGTCGACGAATGCTGTACTCTACTCGACGATTTCTGGACTCAGAGAATTTGTGTCGACACTTAGGGTTTGTGTCAACACCAGACAATTTGTGTCGACACCAGCTTAGGTCGACACCAGAGTATTTGTGTCGACACCAGGATATCAGTCGACACCAGCTTATGTCGACACCAGAGGACTTGTGTCGACACCAAGATCAATCTGTCGACACCAATTTATGTCGACACAGCATTTCAGCAGATGCAGAATATTTTGCCTGAGTCCAGAACTTTTCTCAGCTCGACGAATTTGATTCTCAGCTCGACGAATGAAGATTGTATGGTCGACGAACTCTCTCAAGCTCAGCTCGACGAACTCAAGTTCAGCTCGACGAACACAAGTGCAGCTCGACGAATTGTGTTCTTCGTTCGACGAATCCAGACTAGGTCTTCTTCAGGTTTCCTGTCCCGTTTCTTGGCGATGAATCCGTAGTTATTAATGCCAGATCTTCTCGGAATGTTACCGTTAGAATGCGCATTGACTATTGACGATTAGATGTCGTTTTTCCATGGGACAGTTAGGGAAATATTGATTGTCACTTCTTTCTAAAGCCGATTGCATTTACTGCTCGACATTCAAAAGTTTGAATGTTCCTCAGTCAGTAAGAGACACATAGGAAGAAAGAAAAGGATCAAGCAGTGATAGAGAAACAGATACACATTACAGCAAGCAATACACAATCAGACACTCTGAGGTTGCAGAGAAGAACAATCATTCTCAAATCAAAAGTTCTTGACTGCAATCAGCCTTGACCAGAGAACATATTCAAGAAGAAGAAGAAGAACAATCAAATTCAATCAAGAGTCTTCTTCTCTCTATTCTCAGGATAACTTCAAAGGACAACAAAACTTTATCTGTCAAAAGAAGTTCCTGAAGAATTTATGGTGCAGGCATTCTAGGTCATTGAAGACCTATCATCCTGAAGCAGTGCTCCAGCTTTCCTGACCAATTCAAGATCTCAGGGGGATCAAGATCTGCTATAATCAATCCACAAGTCTTCTCTCTAATTGTTGACAGAGAAGACACTATCACCTTCTTTTCAATTCCTGTACAGGGTTTTAAATCCCTTCAAAATTATTCTGGTTGCAAATCTCCTTCCAAAAGACTTGAGGTTTGGTTTTTAAGCATCCGAACAAAAGCTCATTGGTGTCAGGCACCTGATCAAAAACCTAAGTGGATTCCTACCAGGGTGGTAGAAGAGTGGACGTACCCAGGTTGGGGAACCACTATAAAATTCTTGTGTCGTCTAGTTGCACTTTTCTTTTGTTTTCTAGTTGTGCTCTGTGAATGCTCTGTGTTTAGATAGTTGTTGTGCTTACTTTATTTTATTTGCTTCCCTGTTCACTTAGAAATACAACAAAAGTTGTAAAAAGTTTTTAGTGAGCACCATACTCTATTCTCCCTCCCCCCTCAAGAGTATATCAGATCTAACCTACACTTTCATTCTTTCTTATTTCTGCTACTCCCTTAGAAGGAAAGACTTTTGATCTTGCTGGTGTCGATGAAGAAGACAAGCAGCTAACTGAGCCTTTTTGCAAGAAGTCTTCAAGCTTTTTCATGCAGCAATGTCGAAAAAGATGAAGTCCAGCCGCAACATTTTTTGAAAAAGATAAGCCAGAAAAGTTGTTGTCGTCTTGCCCATTCCCTTCCTTTTGTAGTTCTCCGGTCAATAAATATTAGAATTCAGTGGGCCCCGCTTGCAGCATCCAGCTGCACCTTGCTTCAACGGAAGAAGACGTACAGTAGCTTTACAACAGAGTTTGTCGTATTCTATAGCATCTCGGTACTTCATTTAAAATAAATTGACTTTGTCGATTTTGCAGATCTTATTGTTGTCAGCACCTGTGGACTTAGCCAAAATCGAGCATCAGTAGAATAGGCGTTGAGTGAATGAGCTTCACTCAACGCCAAACTACTTACACAATTCTGTCTATCTAGGCATTGACAGCGTTGAGTGAGCAAGCTTCACTCAACGCTTTTTCTCTTAACCATTTCTGCAAGCTTTTTTGCATGCCTGGCATTAAGAGCGTTGAGTGAGCACACCTCACTCAACGTCTTGTGCCTTAGCCATACTCTGTTATTTAGGCGTTGATAGCGTTGAGTGAGCATGCCTCACTCAACGCTTTCTCCCTTGACCTTTTCTGCTTCTTCAGGATCTTAGAGAGATTTGAGTGACCATGGCTCACTCAATGCTTTCTGTCTTAACCATTTCTGAATCATGGCATTGAGAGCGTTGAGTGAACACGCCTCACTCAATGATTTCTTCCTTAGCCAGATTTTTCTTCTCAGTGGCATTGAGTGAGTAAGATCCACTCAACGCCAAACAACTTAACAGATTCTCTTCTGTTATCTTGCGTTGAGTGAATGAAATACACTCAACGCATTTGGAATTAGCCAAATTTCTATGTCTATGAAACAACAATGACTTTGAAATTTATTCAACACATTATCATATGGCGTTGAGTGAGGTTTCCTCACTCAATGCTTGTGGACTTATTAAATGTTGACAGTTTTCAAATACGTCGAGCTGAGCTCTAAGTCCGTCAAACTGATATCTGAGTTCATCGAACTGAGCCTTCACTTTTCATCGAGCTGAACTCTGAGTTCGTCGAACTATATGGGGTTGAGTGAGTTGACTTCCCCCAATGTCTGTGGACTTAGCCACTTTCTCAGCTTGCCAATTCATGGCTTTGACTGTATAGGTTTCACTCGGTGCTATAAGTCATTTGGCATTGAGTGAATGACCTTCACTCAGTGCCTGTGGACTTAGACAGTTTTCTATCTTTCAACACCCTAGGTAAGTGTTTACCTGACTTAGCCCCTTAGGCTATCTATCTCATCATTGTTACTAGGATATCAAATACACTTTTATGTATATAATTGACAAGATTGACTTCACTCAAATCTAGGACATTGAGGGCAATGGACCCAATAATGGAGTTGGACTTCACTACTTCTAATTTATCTTGAGATAAATCAACACAAAGAAGACAACTTGCAACCACCCGCGGCTCTAGGTGTGAGGAAATATATATATTGAAATGTTATTACAAGTAAGCCATTACAGGTTACCTATTGGGGTATAACCTTTTCAGGTCATCCATGCTCCAAGTACTCCCTAGTTGTGCTCCTTCCTGCTCTTGCAGACGATAGCCTCCAGTGGATAGGGCTTCCTAGACGATGAAAGGTCCTTCCCTGTTGGGATGCAGCTTGCCAACATCAACTCCCCTTCCTGTCGCATCCACCTTCTTCATGACCAAGTCTCCTACAAAGAAATGTTTGAGGTGAACATTTTTGTCGAAGTGCTTTGTCATTCGTCTCTTTATTTCCTCCTAATGGATGGAGGCTAAGTCACGAAGTTCCTAGATGTAGTCTAGAGAGAGCCTCTGAGCATCTTCGTTCTCCAAGAACCACTCCTCGCAGCCTTCTCTTGCTTCTACTTCCCTCAGACTCTGAACCACGCACTCGACAAGGATGAGCTCCTAAGACCCGTGGGACAACTTGAAAGGGGTTTCCACCGTGATTGAGTTTGGAGTTGTTCTCAGAGCCCATAAGATTGAGGGGAGTTGCTCTGCCCAGTTTCCCTTCAGATTGATGACCTTCTTCTTCAAGAGGTTGATGATCAGCTTGTTGGTAGCTTCGACCTGTCCATTGCTCCAAGGATGATGTACAAATAAGAATAGAAGATCCTTCCCTAGCTGCTTGCAGAACTCCTCCAACCCACTTGGAGATAGGAATCCCAAACCTGCAGGAAATCTCACCCCAGATGAAATTCTTCATGATCTGAGAAGTGGTCTTGCCAAGGGAATTTGCCTCAGCCCACTTGGATAAGTAGTCGATCACGACAAAAACGAACTTCATCTGTCCGCTAGATTGAGTAAAAGGGCCAATCAAATCCATCCCCCAGATCGTGAAGGGCCAGGGCGCGGTGATTAAATGATGCTGCTTAGCTTTCTTCAACTAAAGGGGCGCAAAAAGCTGACACTTCAAACACTTCTTTGAGAAGGCTTGTGCATCCTTCCGAATGGTCAGCCAAAAGTAACCATGCCTTAGAATCCTCTACGCCAGAGTTCAAGTTCCTGAGTGGCTGCCACACTCTCCTGAATGCATCTCCTCTAGAATTCAAGGCATTAATGCCTCTAACAGGCATTTGGCTAGAGGGCCTGAAATGGTCTTGCGATAAAGCTCTCCATCATGCAGCAGATAGTAAGTAGCCTTGTACCAGAATTTTCTCTGACCGTCCTCACTGGCATGAAGTCGACCTGTCATTAAGAACGTAACGAACAGGTCCCTCCAAGAAGCCCTTTGCTCGATCTCCATCACATCACCTTCCTAGATGGACAGTCAAAACAACTCGATCACAAACCCTCCAGCTCTAGGACCGTACTTGGTGAGATAATATGCCTTTGAGTTCTCCCCTCGAGGTATGTGCTCACTGAAGAAGGATTGGAAACCTCCGATCAAGCCTTTGACCTTTGCCAAGTACTTCTGCAAAATGGGCTCGTGCACCTCGAACTCTTCTCTAATCTGCGATGCGACCAACATCGAGTCGGTGAAGGACCTGAAATCCTGAATCCCCAACTCCTTGGTGAGACGAAAAACTGCCACCATGGCTTCGCACTCTGCCTGATTGTTAGTGATGGGGAAGAGGATTTCGGCCGCTTGCTCGATCCTAGTTCCCCGCAGGCTCACTAGCACAACTTCGGCTCCCATGGAATTCTTTCCTGAAGCCCCGTCCACGAACATCATCCAAGAGACTATGATGGAAGAGCCTTCATCTCTTCCTACCTCAATCGAGAAGTCGGCCAGAAAGTCCGCCACTGCCTGGGCCTTGATCGCCACATTTGGAAAATGGGAAATGTAGAACTCGCTGAGCTCCACTGTCCAATTTGCCAACCTGCATGAATGCTCCACTTCATCCAAGATACTATGCAACAGATGACATGAGACTACCTTGATGGAGCGAGCATGAAAATATGGGTGAAGCCTACGAGCTAAAACCACCAAGACAAAAACCAATTTCTCCAGGATGGGATACCTCATTTCCTCCTGCCACAACACCTACGTACATAGTAGATGAGGAGCTACTTCTTTACTTCTTCCCTAACCAACAATTAGTTGATGGCTTCCGCTCCTACTCCCAAATAGAGGAGGAGGTATTCGCTTCCTTGTGGGCCTTGGAGTAGAGGAGCTTGAGTTAACTGCTGCTTGAGCTTTCCAAAAGACTCCTCATACTCCACGGTCCACTCGAACTTCTAATTGCCTCAAAGAGTTTTAAAAAATGAGAGCACATGTCTCCTGCCTTAGAGAGAAGGTGGCTAAGGCCTGCCATCCTTCCAGTCATCCTCTAGACTTCTGTGGGATTCTTCGGGGATACCATCTCCATAATGATCTTGACTTATCGGGGTTAAGCTCCACCACTCTTAGAGTGATGATGTGACCTAAGAATTTTCCCCTCTCAGCTCCAAAAACACACTTAACTGGGTTGAGTCGCATCTTGTACTTTCTTAGGGTAGTGAAGGTCTCCACCAGATCCTTTATGTATTCCGTGATGCCTTTCATCTTGACAAAGAGGTCATCCACATATAATTCCAGATTCCGCCCCTTCTACTCTTTGAAGACTTGATCCATCATCCTCTAGTAGGTCGCACCAGCATTCTTTAGCCCAAATGACGTCATCTTATAGCTGTAGCAGCCATCACTAGTGATGAAAGAGATGCTGCCACAGTCGGGGTGATGCATTCGGATCTGGTGATACCCTGAAAAAGCATCAAGGAAGCTCATAACATGAAACCCAATGCCTGAATCAACTAGCGCGTCGATTTGAGGCAAGGGGTAGTAATCCTTCGGGCAAGCTTTATTTAACATGAAAAAATCAATACATTGATGCCAACCCCCTCCGGATTTTTTCACCATTACAATATTGGTGACCCAGCCAGGATACAAGATCGCTGAAACAAACCCTGCCTCCAGCATTTTCTCACCAGTACGGTGGCGCTCTTCCTCTGCTTCTAGCGGACCAGGGAAACTTTGGAATCTAGGTTTAGGCGATGGAAGGCAACATCGACATCAATTACTAGAATCTCCATGACACTCCAAGCGAAGATATCCACATTCTCCTGCAGGCATGCGACCATTTCCAACTTCTCCTCCAGCATCAGAGATCCTTCGATCTTTAGCATTCCCGGCTCTCCTCTCCGAGAAATCACCTCCAGCTCCTCCAGCTCTTTGGCAGCTCTCAGACATTCTTCCCTCTCCAGCAGCTTCTCCAACCTATATACGTCCTCCATCCAGCTAATGGTACTGTTGACGTTCATATAGCATTCCATGGCAGACTTCGGATCGCCCCTGATACGCATTAGACATCTCCCCGGCAGTACTTCAGTCACTGATGGTATGATGATAGAACCGCCTTAAAGTAGTTTATGAGGATTCGCCCAAAGATGGCACTATATAAGCTCGGGGCGTCGATGATGACAAAGAAAAATCAGATAGAGGTGCCACCAAGGGTGAGCAGAAGGTCCACTCCTCCCTCCACCTCTTTCTTCTCTCCCGAGATGCCAAAGAGGAGCCTGAAAGACTTAGTTTTCAATAGTAGCTAAACACCTAGAGGGGGTGGTGAATAGGTTTTCTTCTTTTTGATACTTTCTTTTGATTTGCTGAGTTGTGTTTTAGTTTAAGGTTAGCTTTCAAGATCAAACAATCAGCACACAAATTGTTTATAGTAGTTCCCTGAAGCATGGGTACATCCACTCTCCCACCCACCTTTCTAACAGTTTGTTAGACAAGGTCAACTTCTCCAAACTCGGCTCAAGGAGCTTACAACACAAATCCCTCAGGATTTGTCAGACTCCTCCAAGTCCTACCTCATGCCCAAGGCCCTACATGATGCGTGGAAATCGAAAAGCGCGCCGGTCGCACAAGTAATAAAATTTGGAAATAAATCACCGAGTGTCGGTCTCTTGAGGAATGCAATTAGCATAGAGTGGCGACAGTTCAGAAAATATCGTAATAAGGGTTATACTTAGAAAAGAATAAAAAGGGGGCTTGTGAGATTGTGGTTTCTTGATCTAATAAACTAATTAATGCTATGCAGGTCAAAGGAACCGCTTCGCAAGGTGAGGTGAGTGTATCGGCTGCGATGCCGAACTTCGGTTTGGCGAGTGGACGGAAAGATAATGGATGGAAGTGTTCTTGTGCGGAGTGCAATTTGGTGAAACAAGGGTATAAAGTGGATGTGGAGTGGGCGAGGCGCATTCACAACACACAACTCAAAAGCAAATGAAAACTACAAACATCCACTTAGATATGGAGTAGAAAATGTAGTTCATTACAATATCAAATCATTCCATACAACGGAGGAAGGGGAAGAAGAGTAAACCACTAGAGGGTGAAGGTCCACCGCAGGTCGTGGCCGGAATAGCGAGTTGTCAATCCGCTTCCGGGCTCAGTCCGAGGAGGCTTCCAGTACCAACGAGCTGTCACCTCGAAGGCCTTTGAGTCCATTCTATAGGTCGTCTTCTTCTCCAACTCTGGTGGAAAGCTTGGAGTTGAGGTCATCAATAGCCGAGAGCTTCACCGGAGGGTTTGGAAAGCTTCGGAATCACCAGCTACGGACTCCCGATGAAGGTGGAGGTGGATGGAGCAGCAGGAGAAGTAGAACAGCACTTCCAGTGCACTCTCCGATTGCAGAAATGACCAGCCTTTTTCCCTAAATCGTGGAGTAGGCCCTTAAATACGGAGGCATAATAAGTAGAGTGCACGATCAGTGGCGCACGACCAGTGGTCGTGAGCACTGTCATTCGATGATCGTGCGCAATTTCCAATTAAACCTGCAACTTGGACAGAAACATCAGCAGATATGTGCATGATCAGTGGCGCACGACCAGTGATCGTGTGCACTGAATCCACTGATCGTGCGATTGGCTAAGACAAAACTGGGGAAAAGGAGAATGTAATGCGCACGATTAGTGACGCACGACCAGTGGTCATGCGCAGTGAGTCCAGTGATCGTGCGGAGTGTTCCTGTATCATCGGGGTCTCCCGAGCGGTTCTGGAACACGCACACGACCCATGCAACGGCAGAAGAGGCAGATAGACCACCAAAAGTGCACACCACATACTCAAGACACGGCGAGAGAACAAGTAAAACAAACGGAAATACAGAAACATCTAAATCACAAAGAAAACGGGTCTAAAGTTCACTTAATCATGAAATAGGCAAGTAAGAAAATATAAGCAGTTATAGCTCTCAAGTGCAGTGCTAAGACGATAAAACTGGCCTAGATGAGTCCAAAAATCAGTGTAATATTTGGACTCATCACTACACTCAGAGAAATATTCTCCTACAACTCAGGCACACGGGCCCTACCTCATGTAACATCCCAGTTTCGATTTTTTAGATCCCTTTGTGTTATTTGACATGCTAGGGTCTTGTGGGCAGGATTGGCACCTGAATAGCAGGTTAATAACCTATTGGGTATTATTGGCACAATAAGTCACTTTCTCCACCTTCCATGTCACACGGGTCATTTGTGACTAAAATAAATATTGAACCCTTATATTTGTGTATATCGACTCATTAGCCCTTAGTAGGATAATAAACACACGAGTAGTATGTCATTACCCTAAACTAGTCAAATTAACTCATCATTATACTTAGTTGAACGTCTTGAATCGTGCAAAGCTCAAAACACCTTGATCCGTCTAAACGCACGTCGAACCACATAAAAAATAACATAATGAGAATCGTGACGAATGCACTCCTATCAACTCAAAAATTTTATCAAGACACCTGAAAAATATTTGAAGTATGATGGGCCAATAAAAAATTAATTAATCTTTTTTTAAAAAAATTAATTTATTAGTTGAGTTATTAATTTATAAAATAAGTTGGAGATTTTAAGATAAATAGCAAATAATATTATTATTAGCTCAAATTTTTACCATAGCACCATAAACATATTTGAAAGAGATGTAGTAATTAAAATTAATTATTTAAAATGTAAATTATTTATTTTGATTTTATTATTTTGGATAAACCAAATAAATAAAAAAATATGAATATAAATTCAAAAATTACGAAATAATTTCTCAAAATACCATATGACTTCAGAAGGCTGTCATAAATGGTTTAAAATAATTTACGGTTAATTGATTATTACATTTTTAAGCATCTATTAATAGGTTAAACCCCCCCCCCCCCCCCCATAATAACTCATCATTCAGTGTGGGGGCTGGAGATTTATCCCCCCTATTTTGAAGGCCTTAGAAAGGATGAACCAGCTATAAGTAGGCGGATTCACCAAAGAAGAGTAAATACTCCTCATTAAACCCCTCCCAACACCCCCAGAGACCACCCCTTCCTATATAAATCCCTAAAGGGCTAGGGTTTCGTTTTTCTTACACCCTACCTCCTTAACCAGCAAGAAACCAAGCACCGAGGACCTTCCGACGAGCCTCCTCCAAGAACTCCGGCGAACTCCACTGCCATGGCCACTCGTCGATCCCCTCGCCTAAATGACACGAATGTAAGTTCTTACGACTCCACCCTGCCCTAGATCTCTCCTTCTCGTCGACCTTCGCCATCTCCAACCACCGGGGACGAAGATCTCAACCATGGAAGGCTTCAGACCACCCACATAACCTCCGCCACCATTGCATATTTCGACCGAGCACGGGGTGTGTGAATTGGAGGAAGAGTCCCCACGAACCTTCCTCAATGACCTTGAGGTAAAGAGGTTCGACAGAAACCGCCACGGCGGCCTCTTCATTTCGATCAAAAAAAAATAAAATGATAAATTTTCTGTTTAGACTTTTCCGGCCACCGTCGGTGGTGGCCGGCCGCCGGAAGTCACCCCACTGATGGCCCTCCCCGGGGTACTCTCATTGGGGGCAGTGGGTGGAGCCAAATCCCCCACCAACAAAGGTGGGGCAACCCATAGCTTACCCCCCTATTTCACAGTGGCATTGCAGCCGCCGTGGAACTAGAGATATTTTCTCCAGGTTGCCGGCGGTGGCGGCGACGGACCACCGCCGACCAACGTTCCACCTGAGCACCCTTTCCGGGCGAGTGTATCTGGGGTGGTTGCCGGAGCAACCGATGCCCCGGTCTGCCAAGGGGCCGCCCACATGCATGGCCTCGCGGTGGCTGCATGCATGCAGACACCGTGAGCCCAGTCTTATTTTGGCATAGATCGCCATCTGCGGCGGCGGCGGACCACCAACGGTCGACGTCCTGCCGGAGCGCCCAACCTGGGCGTGGCAACCGGAGGTGGTGACTGAAGCAACCGGTGCTGCCGCCGTCCACTAGAGTGCCTGCAGCATGGAACGGTGGTGGAGCACATACACCGCTTGATCCGGCCAGCTTCGCTCCATCCGTCAGATTTCATCGGACGGGTCGAGCAAATCATTTGCCCATCAAGTATCCCGAGCATCAACGAGTGGATTGATTTTGTCCAACATAATGGATACCCCCAGATCTGCGCCAAGATTCGTGCGCAGATCGGACTTACACTTGGCAAAAAAAATTATAAGGCTCGAAATATCATTCTCAGTCTTTGAATGAGTTTTTAATTACCTTCGAGGCCGATCTGGAAATATTTTTTGAGATATAACCATGGAGAACTTTATGTATACTAAAACCTTCATGTTATAGTTTTTCTGATCTGGAATTTCTAAATAATTTATTTTGGCACTCGAAAAGTATATTTAACCATTCTCGAGACTAGATTTTCTGTTTACGTAAACATCGACCCACATTTTGGAGACCTTAGGCTCGGATTTGGACAAAGTATGTGAGAAATGATATTGGAGTTAAACATATTTGCTACAACTTTTATGTTGGATATTTTCTGATCTGGAGCACGTAAGTAATCTAAATTTTGCCCTAAAAAGTACAGTCTAAATTTTAGTTTTCCTGCCTTATTCACAAATTGTTATTTTTACTTAAACTTCAACCCTCATTTTGGAGATCTTAGGGTCTGATTTAGACAAAGTATGTGAGAGATGATATTTGAGTTTAACATATTTACTACAACTTCCATATTTAGAACTTTTTGATTTGGAACACTTAAATAATTTAAATTTTGTCATTAATAGTGCAATTTGAATACACTAGGTTCGTGTTAGATTAAAAGTTTCTTTTTTAGCATGCCTGTGTTATAAATAATTCATAAATTTGCTAGCTTCAGTGTCAGTTTAATTCCATGATAATATCCAGTCATCTGAGTTTTGTATTTTGATGTGATTCATAAATTAGTTGTCAAATTTAAATATTGATATGTAGCACTTCATTCAACACCTTATGCATGGGAATATGGTGGGGGGCATGTTTACTGATTCGGCGGGTTCGTCGGCTTCCCCTATCATACACTATGTGGGAAGTTGTGACGGCGAACTCAATTATTGTTGGGTGGTGAAGAGTACTGGGGGCTAGGTACCCCTCCCACATAGGTCCGTCTCACACTCGTTTGGTTATGTGTTGAGAGTGTCGATCTCCGCATGAGGTGAGGATGTGTTCCCACCAAGAGTACCTATTTTTTTAGAGGTACGAAGGCCTAGGAAGTTGGGGTGTATCCACAACCGACAAGTGGGAGTGACCGACCCACTGTCACCGTCTGGCCACGGAGGTTAGGCCTGCGAAGTGAGCTCCTTCTCTTAACTAGTCACTATGTCGATATGGGGGAAAATGATTAAAACACATCATTCGAGTGACCGTGAGAACATCATACATGCTTATTATGTCAATTATACATGATATGTTACATGTGCTATCACCTTGGTTCGTCATCGTATAACCACCATTACGAAGAGTTATACGATGATGGGTAAACCTACTACTTCAGTACTCTCTTTATAAAACATTGATTTCCCCTGCAAGTACCTTTTAGCTATATATGCAATATATGTTGCTTTAGTTATTGTACTAACTTTATTTTGCAGGTTTCCTTCCTTGTACCCATTAGGGGGCTGGGGAGGAGCGTGAGATTTACTTGTTCATGATGTGGCTAACGTACTTTTGTACGTATCATTTTAGGGACCGATGAGCCAACTAACGGAGCAGGATCGGGTGGAGGACCGTAGGCGTGATCCCGTTGATGAGGAGTTCCAGGAGCCAGTTCTGACAATCTACGAGGATTTGAGGGTACTAGCATGAGTAGGAGATAGGATGAGTTTTTTCTTTTGTAGACTCTATATTTTGTCATCTTAAGATGCGATGATCATTTTGGACACATATACCCCTCGTGGGTTTTCGTTACGATTTACCCCATTTTATCATGATGATATATATATATTCTATGGTTTATTGCTTCCATGCAATTTTTATACTCTATGAATAGTTTTTTTTTGTTTTGATGTATATAGACTTACAAGGTGCATGTTCCACACATTAAGTCGTGGGTCCTCAATCGAAACACGAACCTTTTGGCGGGGCAAGCGCTTTGGGCATAAGGTCCTCCTATTTTTGAGAGGGGGATCTTACAAGGGTATCAGAGCATGAAAAAAAATAATCCAGATTTATAAAACTAATCACAGACGGTTCACCCGCTTATGATAATTAGTTTGAGGTTGAACTATGAAACGAAAGTGTGGTGAATCATAGTGGAATCATGATAAATCATCACGCAAGTGTCCGCTAAAAAAACATGACCAAATTAATTATTCAACCAAGTACCTACCCCGTTAGCTTATTCACGTAGTTCTAATATTTATATTGTTATAATCTGACATAGGAATTTCGGGAGCCTAGCCTCAGAGTGAGAGATGAGAGCACATATGACACCAAAGAGGACAGTTACCACCCCGTCACACCAGTTGATGAGTGGGCCCCTCCACCTCCTGTCGTACCCACTGGTCATGCAGTGCCGGCCCAACCGACCCCATTTCACCAAACGGAGTTTGGGAAGACTCTTACCGCACTATTAAATACTTTTCGGGCCTCACTACAGCAGTAGCAGCTACTACAGGCACAGGGCCCTATAGATGCCCAGATATTGGTGATGTCCATGAGCTTTCATCCCCCGACCTACATAGGGACAGAGTCGACCATCCAGACAAAGGGTTGGCTGGAAAGGATTTAGGAGTTACTCAAGGGAATGCACTACCCTTCCTACTATGCAGTTTCCCTAGCTACCACCCTTCTGGAGGGTTATGCTAGGTAGTGGTGGAGGTCTATCCTATAGATCTCTTTTAGGAACCGCCGCTTGAATGATGTTTCATGGACAAGTTTCTCCACCTTGATGATGGAGCACTTCATTTCTGGCTCTGACTGGACAAAACTCTAGGAGCGTTTTCTTCACCTTCGGCTGAGAACTATGATAGTTATAGAGTGCCAACGAGAGTTCTCCCACCTTGCCCGATACGCTGGCATTATGGCCATAGAGGATGAGAATCAGGCCAAGAGGTTCTTTCAAGGCCTCAATGAATCCATCCGGCAACCGCTGATGACTACAACTCATGCTACCTTTGAGGTTATCGTACACCTTGCAAAGATAATGAAGGCTAATATAAAGACCACTAGAGAGAGGAATAGGTTGAAGAGAATATCAGAGACACCCCAGGGACAATATCAGAGGGTTCAGGGAAGGAATCAATGCGTGCGTGGAAAAGATAGAGGAGATCATAGGGGCTGTGAATGAGGAGATCGCCATTAGTCACCCTGTGACTAACATTAGAGGAGGACACCTCCAACTCCCCCAGCATAGCATATGGTCCTTCCCACACATGCATATGCCGCTGAACAACGTACTTTTGAAAGGCGTTGTTTCCACTATAATGAGTTGGGGCATTTGCGACCACAATGCCCCCTTTTAGCACCCAAGGATGGAAATCCGGACAATTGTCATGGTGGAGGTCGTGGTCCGGGCCAGCCCGGTAAAGGAAAACAACAACCTCCCCAGTAGGCTTATGCCTTGGACCTAGGGAGAGATCGAGCCACTGCATACGTGGTGAACAGTACGAGTTTTCTTTATACTGCACCTTAAATTGTGATACCTTTATTACATACGTATATCTATTACTGTTTCAAAATTAATCGAAACCTCAGGGATCCTCCGGATCAATGATCGGGCTGCTTGAGCGCTCTTTGACACAAGCGCCAGTCGATCTTTTGTGTCTCATGATTTCATACATCAGGAGCTAGGAGTGGTTTACCTCACAGGGAAACCATTGCAGGTATGACTCCCTGATGGATCAGAGATGATCTCCTCAAAATTATGCAAATTCAGAGTAAATATAAATGACTAGGAGATGGAGGTTGAAGCAGCGGTACTCCAGCTGTCAGGGTCTGACCTGATAATAGGAATGGATTGGCTCGCGGAGCATGCAGCACAAATAGACTGTAAGAACACTAAGGTGACCCTCCAAGCGCCAATGGGAGGAACGCTCACTTACCAAGGTAAACCATTTATTTCCCGCCCCATGCTAAATTCCATACGGGCGACGAAGGCCACCATGAGATGTGATGAGGTGTTCTTGGTCTACTTTGAGATGATGGGGCAGACCATGGAATTGGCTGAAGTTAAGGTGGTAAAGGAGTTTCCAGATGTCTTTCCAGAGAAGCTCCCCGACCTACCTCCACATTGGGAAGAGGACTTCAAAATCCACGTCCTTCCCAAGGCTCGTCCAATCTCGAAGTCTCCTTACACGATGGCGCCAAAGGAGCTGGAGGAATTCAGAGTACAGCTACAGGAATTGGTAGACTCAGGATTCGTCCGACCCAGTTCTTCTCCTTGGGGAGCACTTCTGCTCTTCGTGAAGAAGAAGGATGGATCCCTTCAGCTCTGTCTAGACTACCGGGAGTTGAACCGGGTGAACATAAAGAATACCTATCCCCTTCCAAGGATAAAAGAGTTGTTTAATCAATTACAGGGGGCTCGATGTTTCTCCAAACTCGACCTACGATCGGGGTACTACCATCTTAGAATTGATGATAAGGACATTGAGAAGACCACGTTCTGCTCTCATTACAGGCAATACGAGTTCACAGTGATGTCGTTCGGTCTCACCAATGACCTACGATCGAGGTACTACCAGCTTAGGATTGATGATAAGGACATTGAGAAGACCACGTTCTGCTCTCGTTACAGGCAATACGAGTTCACAGTGATGCCGTTCGGTCCTTCCTCCACATTGGGAAGAGGTCTTCAAGATCCACATCCTTCCCGAGGCTCGTCCTGCCTCGAAGTCTCCTTACACGATGGCGCCAAAGGAGCTGGAGGAATTCAGAGTACAGCTATAGGAATTGGTAGACTCGGTATTCGTCCGACCCAATTCTTCTCCTTGGGGAGCACTTCTACTCTTCATGAAGAAGAAGGATGGATCCCTTCAGCTCTGTCTAGACTACCGGGAGTTGAACCGGGTGAACATAAAGAATACTTATCCCCTTCCAAGGATAGAAGAGTTGTTTGATCAATTATATGGGGTTCGATGTTTCTCCAAACTCGACCTACGATCGGGGTACTACCAGCTTAGGATTGATGATAAGGACATTGAGAAGACCGCGTTCTGCTCTCGTTACGGGCAATACGAGTTCACAGTGATGCCGTTCGGTCTAACCAATGCCCCGACAGTGTTCATGTCTTTGATGAATTGAGTGTTTGAACCCTTTCTCGACTAATTTGTCATTGTATTCATCGATGACATCCTCATATACTCGGCATCGGAAGAGCTGCATGCCACACACTTTTAGAAGGTGCTCCAAAAATTGTGAGAGCACCACATGTACTAAAATTTTTCGAAGTGCGAATTTTGGCTTAAGGAGATTGGCTTATTGGGTCACATCGTCAGCGCCAATGGTATAGCAGTGGATCCATCAAAGATTCGGGCTGTTCTGGATTGGCCACAGCTTCGTTCCCCGGAATATGTGTGTAGTTTTCTAAGGCTTGCGGGATATTACCGTAAGTTCGTTGAGGGATTCCCTAAGATCGCACTACCACTAACATTGCTAACAAAGAAAGATGTGTCATTTGTATGGACACAACAGTGTGAAGAGGCCTTTCAAGAATTGAAGGGGATGCTTACCTCAGCTCTTATACTGACCATACCATCAGGCCAGGAGGGCTTCCAGGTGTACACTGATGCATGCCAGCAAGGCCTAGGAGCAGTCTTGATGCAACATGGGAAGGTGGTTTCCTATGCCTCAAGGTAACTAAATGTGCATGAGAGAAACTACGCCACACACGTCTTAGAGTTGGGAGTGGTGGTCTTCGCCTTGAAGATATGGAGACACTACCTGTACGACAACCGGTGTGAGGTGTTTTCGGACCACAAGAGCATTAAATACGTCTTCACTCAGAGAGAGTTGAACCTGCGGTAGAGAAGGTGGTTGGAGTTTTTGTGTGACTATGATTTTGATCCCCAGTATCACCCTGGCAAGGCAAACATTGCTACATATGCTCTGAGTAGGAACCCCGTGGCCTCAGCTAGTTGGATGATCGGTACACCAAGAGATATTATATGAGGTCTCGAGGAGATGGGAATTACGGTGATCGCACCAGGGATGCAGTTGCGGCCTCACATCAGTTATATTAGATAGAGATCAAGTGCGATATTCAGGACAGGATTAAGAATGCTCTGTCTGATGACCCATTGTTCAAGGACGGGATTGCCCGTTTAAAGGGCTAAAAAGAGCACCCGGATTTTCGGATAAGCGACGGAATTCTTTACTTTCGTGATAGGATGTTCGTTCCTTCTGGTGGACAAATTTGGCACGAGATTTTGTATGAGAGCCATCACACACGCTACTCGATCCACCCGGGCATCACAAAGATGTATGCAGATCTGAAGAATAAATTCTGGTGGCCAGGGATGAAGCAAGACTTCATCTCTTTTGTGACACATTGCCCGACATGCCAGATTGTTAAGGAAGAATGCAAGATCCCCGCCTGGTTATTACAGACGCTCCTTGTCCCCGAGTGGAAATTTGAAGACATATCCATAGATTTCATCCATGGCCTACCCCACTCTTGTACCAGGAATGATTCTATTTGGGTGATGATTGACTGATTGATGAAGGTTGCACGGTTCATTCCCGACCGCCAAGACTACGGTGTCGGGAAATTGGTGCGTCTCTTAATTGAGAATGTGATTTGATACCACGGTGTGCCAAGGACTATAGTTTCTGATCAGGATGGCCGATTCACCTCGAATGAGTGGGGGAGTTTCCAAACATATTTGGGGACCAAACTAACGTTCAACACATCATTTCATCCACAAACAGATGGACAAACAAAATGCAAAAACCGGACTTTGGAGGACCTTCTCTTGTTATGCCTGGTAGATAAGAAGGAGCCATGGGAGCGGCTCCTACATTTAGTTGTATTCTCCTACACCAAAACATATCAGGCAAGCATTGGCATGGCTCCATACAAAGCTTTATACGGGCAGAAATGTCGAACTCCACTTTCTTGGGCTCAAGATGTGGATCTGAGGGCTCTGGGGCCCATTTTCATAGAGAATGTGACTGAAATTGTCCAGATGATACAAGAGAAGATGCATGAAGCTCAGAGTCGGCAAGCCAAATACTACGACGCCCGTCATCATAATGTTGAGTTCACTGCAGGTGATAAGGTTCACATGAAGATCCGCCCTCGACACGATGTATCTCTGCTCCATCGACAACAAAAGTTGAGCCCAAGATACATATGCCCATATACCATCACAGAGCGTATCGGTGAAGTGTAGTAGATGTTGTAGCTAACCCCAGATCTTTAATGGTTGCATGATGTATTTCATGTCTCTTCATTGAGGTGCGCACTATTACGCCCCAAACAAGCTATTCAGGAGGCCCCAGGACCGGTAGAACCCGACCGATCTGTGTCCCTCAAGCCGGTGTGGATCATGGATAGTGAGATGAAGGTTCTGTGATGGAAGAGTGTTCCCCTTGTCCGAGTGCAATGGGATAACTACGGTACTGAGGAGTCTACTTGGGAACCTGAGGACCAGATACGTGAACTTTACCCCGTTCTCTTTACATCAGGTAACACATAGCAAATTTATATCTCTTATTTAGGGTATGGTCTCGTTTTGTTTTCGGAAATACTATGACCCAATAGATTTTTCGATGACGAAAATTTTGTTAGACTTTTTAGTTTGTAACATCTCATTTTCAATTTTCTAGACCCCTTCATGTTATTTGACCTGCTAGGGTTTTGTGGGCTGGATTGGCACCCGAATAGTAGGCTAATAACCAATTAGGTATTATTGGCCCAATAAGTCACTTTCTCAACCTTCCGGGTCACACTGGTCTTTTGTGACTTAAATAAATATTGGACCCTTATATTTGTGTATGCCGACTCATTAGCCCTTAGAAGTCCAATAAACACACGAGTAGAATTTCATTACCCTAAACTAGTCAAATTAACTCATCATGATACTTAGTTGAACGTCTTGAATCATGCAAAGCTCAAAACATCTTGATCCATCTAAACGCACACCAAAGCACATAAATAATAACATAATGAGAATCTTAACGAATGCACTCCTATCAACTCAAAAAATTTATCAAAACACCCTAAGAATATTTGAAGTATGATGGGCCAATATGCGTTACTTGAGAATTTTTGAATATTTAAACCAAAGCCGACAAATATAGCACCCAGCATATAGAATTTTATCTGGAGAAGTAGCTGACTTTAATAGATCTATTAATACTCTCTGTGATATGATCGCAAGAGAAATAGCAAATATCACCCCTGTAGATAACTCCAGTAGCAGTACTCTAAGTATACCTTAACGACATGTTACTTATAATTATTCTCTACTAAATTATTCTCTATTCTTTACAGATGGCGCAAAACAACCAAATTACATTTGGCCCATTTCAACATCAGACGTTCCCAGAAACAGCAATCTTTGTTTCAGAACTAGCCATCAAATCACGCTGCTCTAACATTGCCCAGTAGACAACTTATAGAGTGGAAAAAAATCCAAAACTTATAAAGATATTGTGGAGTGTGTCTGCAGACACTTTGCCTTCTTAAATAGTCAGAATAGCCAAATTATCTTAGAAATGAATACATCAAGTAGCATTCAACTGAGGCCCAATCAGAGCCCAGACTATCATAGGCTAAGAACATCTCTAGCCATAGATGAAAATAAAATAGCAAATCTTAAAGATCAAATTAAAGAGTTACAGGATGTTGCCAATCCGTATACTAAGGAACTGGTTGATGCTAAGGAAAATTGGCAACAATACCCATCAGCACTCGCAACTGTAAAAAGTTATGTTTTAGTCAAAGTACAAAGGCAAGTAGAACGCCACTGTAATTACCAAAAAAATACTCAGAAATCTGGCTACTTCGAAAGAAGACATTCTTAAGGGGGCCAAGATAGAATGAATAACCTACTCGGAAATTGGGGGTTAGAATTACGTTTCTCATATCTAAGACTACAAATAGACATAGCAAAATGGACTGATATAACAATATTGGGAGTAGAATTTACAATTCCAAATCTAATGGAATTAGGATTAATCATCTGCCTCCTCTGCACTCATAAGGGGCATGTTAGGAATATACATGAAACAAGAATAGCAGAAGTTATATTTTAGTTACTAGATGCATCAAATTATGGAGGAGTAGAGGCCCATATACGGCAATCCCCCCTACTATGAGCCTAATTGTCTAGAAAATAATAAAAGGGAGATATACATCTTCTGGTTTAAAGAAAAGTCGGTTATCTAGGCTAATCAAATAGATAGCTCAAATATCGTCAGCTCAGAGCTCTGCAGCCTACCTAAACAAATCAAAGCTTTTAGAAGTTATAAAAAAGTGTATGATGTAGACCTCCCATACAGTAGAGTTATATCAGTAGAACGTGAGATTTTCGTGTATGGTTGGAATAAGAAGATGTAAAATTATTTTATCGAAGGGGCCTCAGCTTCAAAGACCCGAATCACAAGCTGACGAAACATTGTGGGATAAATAGAATTAAATACTTTGTCCAAAGATATGGCTGTCTTTTTGATGATGAAGGCTCTCTAGTAGAAGAATCAGTAAAAGTGACAGCATAGATAATTATACATGGTCTTATAGACAAATGGTAGAAGTCATGTAGCCAAGCAGTAGAAGGCCAGACTCCGCCCCTAGTTTTTTGTGGGTGGTTTTCTTTGTTATTCGATCTTATCCCTTTAGTCACTACTGTGGCTTCCACCACGAAAGAACTATGGATGAGGTGTGAATAAACTACAAAAAGTATGAGAGAATATTTCCATGGCCACAACCTTCTGCTTTAATAAATACAAGGCTGTAGTGCGCCTTTTATTAAAGCAAGTGGAACTTTAATAAGTGGAGCTAGTGGAGGCATCTTTTATTATATTAAATAATAAGTGGAGGTGGTGGAGGCATCTTTCTACAGCCTTTTGCCTCTTTTATTATATTCAATAATAATTGTACCTGTTTGCATCGAGGCTGAACGCTCGCCCCTCTATAAAAAGAAGCGAGAGATAAGTTCTAGTACACACGGTTTTCTGTACAGAGTTCATAGTGAGTGCTTGTAAGAGTTTGAGCTTGTGTTTTCAGAGTTCTTGTACAGTCTTACTGCAAGTATATTTCATATTTCGGATAAAAATTAGTAAGTTTTCTTAATCTTATATTGTGAATGTTTAGTTAGTAGTCCTCTCCCCTCCTCTCCGGAGGAAAAGATCATGAAGATATTTTACAGATCTAAAGATTGTCCATAGGTGTATGTACTCGACTACATACTGGTGGATTACTCTGTTATAGCAAGCTCGGCCCATGGGTGCCTGAGGCCAACCCCAATGATGTAAAGAGATTTGAATAAGGAAATTATAACAAAACATTATATCAGTATGAGTCCGAGGGCCGGGGAGAAGAAGTACCGCCAGGCGAGAGGCCGTAGGAAAAAAGTATCACAGACGCAGGCAAATACTGATATTAATAACTTTGTTATAAAATCTGAATTTAAACTCATTAAGACCGAAGGGGACGTAGTAAGGACTCATGGGATATCTTGCGCTCACGATGGCCCTCGTACATATCATCTTTAAGGAAGTGAAAGAGAAGCATGTTCGAAGTAGACTCCGAGAGGAGAGAATTTGTTAAAATTGTTTTCAAAATTAAGGCTTTGGTTTTATAAAATAAAAATTAGAACTTTGGTTTTATAAAATAGTAGTCTCAATAATGATGAAAATAAAAGAAGTTATGATCCAAGGCTCCTACCTAGTAACCAGTCGGGTTATTAGACATTGTAGAATAAGAGAGGTAATAGTAAGATTAAACAAAACAATCTACACCCCCCTCTTAAATAGAGAGTAGAGGATTTGTTAAAATTGTTTTCAAAATTTAAACTTTGGTTTTATAAAATAAACATTAAAACTTTGGTTCTATAAAATAGTAGTCTCAATAATGATGAAAATAAAATAAGTTAAGATCCAAGGCTCCTACCTACTAACCAGTCGGGTTATTAGACGTAGTAGAATAAGGGAGGTAATAGTACACCCCCTCTTAAATTGGTATCAGAGGTAGAATGTTCAATTTTCAAAAATTCAACAACTTAGATCTAGAAATATTTCAGAAAAATAATCACACAGTACAGGTAAATAGCGATTTTAAGCCTGAATGTTACCAACACCCCTCACACACACATCTATTGCGCGGAACGGATAGCAGATTAAACACAATAATAGATCTATTCATTAGCCTTAGTAAAACATTAGATTTTACGACAAAAAAAAATGAATTTATATCAAATTAATATATAATCTTTAGATCATAAAAATAAGCTTTTAAAAGAAATAACCATCAATCAGCAGTATATCATGAACCAACTCACTCATGTGTATGAAAAAACTAAAAGTAATAATGCATGAAAAAGAAATTGTCGTAGTCACAAACACAATTCTACAAAAATTAGAAATAAATTATAATGATTTACAAACAAAGTATAATAAGATTGAAACCATGCTTTATGAAATAAAAAGAGAGTAATGTAGTCTGAAGCATATAAGGAAGCCATTAGACATACAAATTTATATTTAAAAAATTCCAAAGGCTTTAGTAACCACGATGCACAAGGTGAGAGTGATAAAATTTTGATTAGACAAATAATACCATAATTGACCTATTAATTCAGCTACATAATAAATTAGTAAGCGTGATACAAAGAGCAAACATATATAAAGAGAACTCCCAAATCGAAGGACTAATAGGACAATTAAACGACTTAAAAATAGGAAAAGAAAAACATGCAAAATCACGAGAGCCATATAAATTTGGTATCATAAAAAGATGAGTTCTCAAGCGATAGCAATCACCAGTAAACCGTAACATCAAAAAATAGTGCAGTCGGCACACCCACCTTTCTAGGACAATTATTACGACAAAAATCGAAAAAAGAAACGGTTTTAGAAGAAGTATTAGACGTCGAACAAGGTTTAGTGTTATACAATAACCATCAAATCGGCCTCCTGAACCCGAAAACTTTATACCACGTTGGATGATTTTATTTTAACACTCAATTACTAAGGATTAATAGAAAAGAAGAATTGCTAGTTCCAAACTTCCCTAATAATATAAAACTAATCAACCAGAATACAATAAGACAGATAAAACAGACAAATAAAAAAATAGTCGATCTCGGATTAATAGTCATCAGATTAAAAGTACTAGCCAGGAAAAGATTAGGAACAGAAGTCCTATTACCCTCTTAGATAAGAGATGGCAGTCGGATGCCCGCAAGGTAATGATTGCCTCCATGGAAGTAGATATGACAGGAAATAAAGGAATATTCTATTATAGTCCGGACTTTATGATTAGTATAAAAGACATAGATAAAATTGAATTAGGAATCCAATCAAAAGGATACGAAGATTTCACTGGATACAGTAACCTGTTAATAAATATCGGATTATTAGGAATATTAACCAACAATACTACCACAAAATACAAGCTTAATATTGAGCATATTATAGATGCCATAAGCAGTACGAGTGTCAAAATGATCCAGCCAATGGACATTGATCCAGCCATACTGGAAGGACTAGCTTGGAATATCATCGATAATTTAACAAACAACACAGTTAGTATCCCAAATAATAGTCTTTTATACACAAATTTAGACAACACTTATAGTTTAAGATTTCAAGGATATGTACATAAGCCGATCCCTGAAAAAGACGAGGTAGACTCCGACGTGGAATCTCTACGAAATGAACAGAATAGAAGACAATCATATAGTTAGGTATAATTACAATGGTACTTACGCCTACCATATTATGCTTGAAAATAAAATGGAAACTGAAGGAATAATGTACGAATTCGATAGTCTCAAAATTAATGAATTAGGACATTTTGTAATGCATAGAGATTTACTGCTCCAAGAAGAACTAGAGACAGAGTTATACACCACAATAGAGTACGTGCAGCAAATATAATTGGTCAATGGAGAATCTACATCTCAAGCAAGTAATACATATACATTTAACACAGAGATTGACAACAAAATAGGACAGCCGCCTAGACCCACATACAATGACTATCAAGGAGAGAGAGATACTAATAAACCAAAAGGAAAACAAATTCCCTTAGAAACCATAGATAAAAAATTATTAATAGATGACAAAAGATTATTAAATATCAGGACGCATTCACCCCCAAAAATAACAAATAGTATTGGAAATATGGAGCCAAATGTTAGTTAGTAAATATGATGAATTAGAGCAATCTGGGAATCTTATAAAAAAGAATATCCCAAGACTTTAGCCGAGATATTTCCTTAGGCGCAAATCCATACAACTTCACAAATAAGATAACATACTTGTTATTGGGATATCAACTAAATATTTCCCCAACAGCTCAGATAAAAGTCATTATGAGATTAGAATAACTCCAAATCAAGAAATGGCATTACATCGAACCATTCCTCCAAGATTATATGTGTTATAGTAGTATTGCAGGATGATTTTATGATCAAACTATAGGAGAACAGCTATTCCTAAAATTACCATATCCATTAGGAACCATTATTTATAAGAAATATAAAGAACGACAAGTAAATTTTCTCCAAGTAGACAATATCAGAACAAAAATAAAATTTATTCTATATTCTCTTGTAGAAAAATGCACTAATCTCCAGATCAATAAATAGCTCAAAGACGAGTATAGTTTTTGCCAAAACATATATAAACCCCAAAGATATGACAAGGATGAAAAAACTATCTACAGACCACCACAAAGTAATTACAAATACAAACCTAAAAGAAAATATTTCATATGCAAGAGTAATGCTAGGAAGTCATATCTAAAAAAAAGATAAGCATGTTCGAAGTAGACTCGAAGAGGACACGGTTTGTTAAAATTATTTTATCAAATAGCAAAATAGTTTTTACAAAATCAAAATTTATTTTATAAAATAGTTGTCTAAATAATGTTAGAAATAAAAGAAGTTAAGATCCAAGGATCCAGCCTAGTAACCAGTCGGGTTATTTGACGTAGTAGAATAAGAGAGGTAATTATAGGATTAAACCAAACAATCTGCCATAGCACCCTAAAAATATTTTAAAGAGATGTAGTAATTAAAATTTATTATTTAAAATATAAATTATTTATTTTGATTTTATTATGTTGAAAACACCAAATAAATAAAAAAATATGAAAATACATTCAAAAATTACGAAATAATTTCTAAAAATACCTTAGGAATTCAGAAGGCTTGCATAAAATTTTTGGTTTAAAATAATTTATGGTTAATTAATTATTACCTTTTTAAGAATCTATTAATAGTATAAAACCCCCCATAAAAAATCCCCATTCAATGTGTCAACTGGAGATTTATCCCCCCTATTTTCATGGCCTTGGGAAGGCTTAATCGGCTGGAGGTGGGCAGATTCAGCAAAGAGGAGTAAATAGACCTCATTAAACCCCTCCCAACACCCCAATAGACCACCCATTCCTATAGACCACCCACCCCAATAGACCACCCACCCCTCAAGGGCTAGGGTTTTGTTTTTCCTACACCATACCTCCCTAACCAATAAGAGAACAAGCCCTGATGACCTTCCGACGAGCCTCCTCCACGAACTCAGGCGAACTCCACCGCCATGGCCGCTCGTCAATCCCCACGCCTAAACGGCATGAATGTAAGTTCTTACGACTCCTCCCTACCCTAGATCTCCTTCTTGTCGACCTCTGTCGTCTCTGACCACCGGGGAAGGCGATCCCGGTCATGGAAGGTTTTGGACCACCCACGTAACCTCCGCCACCATTGTGGGTTTCGACCTAGCACGGGGTGTGTGAAGGGGAGGAAGATTCCACACGACCCTTCCTCAAAGAACTTGAGGCGAAGAGGTTTGATGGAAACCGCTACGGCAGCCTCTTCATTCTGATAAAAAAATGATAAATTTTCTGTTTAGAATTTTCTGGCCACCGCCGGCGGAGGCCGGCAGCCGAAAGTTATCCCACCGGAGGCCCTCCCCGGGGAACTCTCATTGGGTGTAGTGGCCGGAGCCAAAGCCCCCACCAATGGTGGTGGAGCAACCCGTAGCCTCCCCCCATTTCATGGTGGCTTTACAGCCACTATGGACTTGGAGATATTTTATCCAGGTCGTCGGTGGCGGAGGTAGTGGACCACCGCTGACCGACGTTCCGCCTGATCACCCATTCTGGGTGAGTCTATCGGGAGTGGTGGCCACAGCAACCGATGATCCGGCCGGCCAAGGGGCTACCCACATGCATGGACTAAGGGTGGTTGCATGTATGCAGCCACCATTAGCCAAGTATTCTATTGGTGCAGATAGCCGGTGGCGGTGGCGGCGGACCACCACCGGTTGACGTCCTGCCGGAGCGCCCAACCTGGGCTTGGCTACCGAAGGTGGTGGCCGAAGCAACTGGTGCTCCGGCCATCCATTGGAGTGCCCATAGCTTGGAATAGTGGTGACGCACAGGCACCGCCTGATCTAGCCAGCTTCACTCCACCCGTCCGATTTCATCGGACGGGTCGAGCCAATCATTGGCCCAGCAAGGAACCTACGCACCAGCGAGTGGATTGATTCTGTCAAAAGTAATGGATACCCCCAGATCTGCGCCAAGATTCGTGCACAGATCAGTCTTACACTTGGCAAAAAATAATTGGAAGGTTGGAAATATCATTCTCAGTATTTGAATGAGTTTTTAATTACCTTCGAGGCCGATCTAGAAAACTTTTGTGAGACACAAACTTGGAGAACTTTTTGTATACTGCCACCTTTATGTTATTGTTTTTTCGATCTGGAATTTCTAAATAATTTATTTTGGCACTCAAAAAGTATATTTAACCATTATCGAGATTAAATTTTCTGTTTACATAAACATCAACCCTCATTTTGGAGACCTTAGGGTCTGATTTAGACAAAGTATGTGAGAGATAATATTGGAGTTAAACATATTTACTACAACTTTTATGCTGGATATTTTCTGATCAAGAGCATTTAAGTAATATAAATTTAGACCTAAACAGTACAGTTTAATTTTAGTTTTCCTACCTTATTCACAAATTGTTATTTTTACGTAAACATCAACCCTCATTTTGGAGACCTAATGGTCTGATTTAGACAAAGTATGTGAGAGATGATATTGGGGTTTAACATATTTACTACAACTTCCATGTTTAGTATTTTCTAATTTGGAACACTTAAGTAATTTAAATTTATTCATTAATAGTGCAATTTGATTTTGCTAGGTTTGTGTTAGATTAAAAGTTTCTTTTTTTAGCATTCCTATGTGTTATACATAATTCGTAAATTTGTTAGCTTCAATGTCAGTTTAATTCCATGATAATATCCAGCCATATGAGTTTTGTATTTTGATGTGATTCATAAATTAGTTGTCAAATTTGAATATTGTTATGTAGCACTTTATTCAACACCTTATGCATGGGAACATGGGGGGTGCATCGTTACTGATGTGGTGGGTTCGTCAGCTTCCCCTATCATACACTATGGGAGAAGTTGTGATGGCAAACTCTACTATTGTTCTACCGGGGGCTAGCTACCCCTCCCACAGAGGTTCGTCTCACACCCATTTAGTTATGTGCCGTGATGGCCGATCTCCGCACAAGGGAGGATGTGTTCCCACTAAGAGTACCTGTTTCGTTTTAGAGGTACGAAGGCCTAGGAAGTTGGGGTGTATCCACAACCTAGAAGTGGGAGTGACCGACCGACTGTCACCATCTGGCTGCGGTGAGACCTGGGAAGTGTGCTCCTTCTCTTAACAGGTCACTATGTCAACATGGGGGAAAATGATTGAGGCACATCATTCGAGTGACCGTGAGGACATCATACATGCTCATCATGTCAATTATACATGATCTGTTATATGTGTTATTACCTTGGTCCGTCATCGTATAACCACTGTTAGGAAGAGTAATACGATGACAGGTAAACTTACTACTTTAGTACTCTCTTTATAAAACATTGATTTCTCCTACCACTACCTTTTCGTTGTTTATACAAAATATATTGCTTCGGCTACTGTACTAACTTTCTTTGCAGGTTTCCTTCCTTGTACCCATTAGGGGGCTGGGGAGGAGCGTGGTAATTACTTGGTCATGATGCGGCTAACGTACTTTTGTATGTATCACTTTAGGGACCGATGAGCCTACTAATGGAGTAGGAGCGGGTGGAGGACCGTAGGAGTTATCCCGTTGATGAGGATTTCTAGGAGCCAGTTCGGACAGTCTATGACGATTTGAGGGTACTAGCTAGAGTAGGAGAGAGGATGACTGGTTTTCTTTTGTAGACTCTATATTTTGTCATCTTACGTTGGGATGATCATTTTGGACACATATACCCCTCGTGGGTTTTCGTTATGATTTACCCCTTTTTATCATGATATATATATATATATATATATATATATATATATATATATATATATATATATATATTCTATGGTTTAATGCTTATGTGCAATTTTTATACTCTATGAATGGTTTTTTTTGTTCTGATGTATA
Source organism: Platanthera guangdongensis (assembly GCA_039583875.1). Lineage (NCBI taxonomy): Eukaryota > Viridiplantae > Streptophyta > Magnoliopsida > Asparagales > Orchidaceae > Platanthera > Platanthera guangdongensis. The sequence goes on from CM077151.1 coordinate 85,573,480, forward strand.
TAGACATAAAAGGCTCATGTTCCACCAATTGGGTCGTGGGTCCTCTACCGAAACACGAACCTTTTGGCAGGGAAAGCGCTTTGGGCATTAGGTCCTCCTAGTTTTTAGAGGGGGATCTTACACCTCAAACTTTAACTCAAAGTCCTAAACTCAGGTTAGGAGGTTAGACCAACACTCAAATACACCACTGGATCCTACCTCGGAGATAAACTCTCCTACAACTCAGATTCTTGACCAGAATTCTACAACTCAGGCATAGAGGCCCTACTGCTCAGATGTACAGAAATATCCTACCTTTGTCTTTATTGTTTATGCTTACACTCAGATCATTTAAGATCCTATAGATGAAAGGTTGGTAGTTGATGTTGAATGACTCCAGAGAAGATATCTCTGAGTCTGCCTCTTCCTGAACTGAGATGACTCAGTCATATCTTCTTCATAACTTCAAGAATGGATCTTCAAGATTCTTCTGCTTGAGCTATGAAGTAACTGCAGCTAGGGCTTGCTCTATCCCTTCTTCTACCTTAAATAGATTAATGTGTAAACTTGTTGTTGAGGATGAAAATGTCAACAACCAACTTGCTTGAACTTCTAGATCACCAAAAGGAGCAAAATGGCTCTTTGGTCGAGATGAAGAAGATGAAGCTCTCTATTTCGAAAGTTAATTGTCTAAAAGTTGATTTCTTCTTCCTAGGAATATCACTTTTGTATCCCGCCGTTCAATGGCTCTTTGAGCAGTGGGACCACCTAGAGTTGTTAGCTGCTACTTTTCTTTAGCATTAATTGTTGTACAACAGGCAAGCGACACCAAATGTCATCTACTATTCCGTTCTCGCGACATTTGAATTCCTGTTGATGACATCTTGAATCAACACTCGCGGACTTAGCGAAATTCATATAATTCTGCATAGGCGTTGAGTGAAGACTTGTCACTCAACGCCAAAACACTTAGGCATAATTCTACACCACCAGTCGTTGAGTGATCATTCATCACTCAACGATTATCGACAATTGCATACTAACTTACTAGGCATTAAGTGAGCCTTAATTACAAAATGCACCTGAACTTAGACGATTTACTCTGTATTAAGGCTTTGAGTGAGTTGTCGTCACTCAACACTTTCTGCCTTTGCCTATTTTATTGAATAGGCGTTAAGTGAAATGCTTTCACTCAACGCTTCTATCCTTAGATAGATATTCTATTGAATATGTGTTGAGTGAGTTGTCATTACTCAACACATCTGTCCTTAGATAGATTTCCAAGTCAAACAACACTGCGTCTCTGACTGAACTATTTTCTGTAAACTCTTTCTCTTCAGGGCATTGAGTAAACTGCCTTCACTCAATGCTTCTGCACTTAGCCATAATTCTTGTTAGCTTTTCTCTGACTTTGACTATTTGAGCTTTACTCAATGCTTCTGGATCTAGACGTTGAGTGAATTGTCTTCACTCAATGCTTTTGGAATTAATTAGATTTCTGCTTTGGCAATGTTGAGTCTATGACTGCCTTCTTTGGTCATCCAATAGACCCTTTAGTTGTGCCAGGAAGGTGGATGGCATCTTATCAGCTTGGTATGATGTACCTTCATTACAGACATTTTGTTGTACTGGCCTTTCTTCTTTTCTGACAACTAAATCAGGCATTTCATACTCTAACAAATATGCATCATTAGGTACATCAACAACAATATTTTCTTTGTTAGACTCAGAGGAGTCTATCTCAACTACAATACTTAGAGCAGGGAGTTTAGTGTGAATCTCCCCCCAACCTCTACAATGTCCATAAGGAAATTCAGATCTTCAATATTGTTGATTGGATGTTCTTCTTCCATTAGTTCAGCAGGTTGAACCTCCTCAGCAGGAATTTGATTACCCTTCTTCCTGAGCTGATTATGCTCCCCCTCAATAAGAGCATCTTCCATAACTCTCACAAGAAGTTACCCCCCCCCCCCCCAGCTTGAGTGCAAAAAAGCACAACTTTAGGACCCTCTGAAGTTTCAGCAATTCTCTTCTCCAAATTCTCAACGAAAGTGTCTAATTCCTCTTAAACAAATTGGATGGTCTCCCCCTCAGTTTGTGCAGGTTTCTAGTGAATCTCCTCCTGAACTGAAGCACCCATTTAAGATGTATCTGCCTGAACATCAACACAGGTATTTCCTACTTGTACACATTCTAGTGTGATCATGGCTTCTGCTTGATTTTCTTCAGATTAAGGTCTGCCCAACTGGACACTTGTAGTAGGTTCAGAAGACATTGGACTTGAGCACTCATCACTCTCTTTGTTTCCTTAGTAGACTCAGAGAGATTTGGGTTATGAGACTCTTCTCCACTATTATCAGATGAACTGCTCTCTGTGTTGACATCTAGAACTGGCTTCTTCTTTTCTTCATAGCAGACTGATGGTGTGGCCGTATAACTCTCTCGCATCTGTCAAACATTCTCGAGTCCATCCTCCTCATATGATGGATCTTAGTCCCTAGCCTCATGCTAACAATTTCTAGGACTATAATGTGTAGATACTGAGACAAAATTCTTCCCACGTTAGGTTCTGGGATGCATTCTACAATTCTATCAAACAACACTTTGCCCCAGTTTGTTTTCTTTGATATAATGATCCTGGTCATAAGTTCAAATATTTTATTAAAAATCTTATCATATGAACATGTCCTGCAGAGCAGCGCTTTTCCCACTACATCTGCTAGGATCTTGGCTCTATTGTTCAATTCTTTCCTCAACGCAGACCCAGTTGTATGCTTGGAGAGCCCACAGTACTTCAGTGTCATCTTAGCATTATACTAAATTAAGTCAGTATCCTCAACTAACTCATTCACCTTGGGTAGATGCAAAGCATTGCATAAGCTCTTTGTAGTGATCTTGATCTTCTTTCCACCGATTAAGGATTTGAATTTGCATGAGGATGAGTCCACTTTGGCATTTGAATAGAGTTTCAGAACTTCTGTTTTCCAAATCATGACAGGTTCAAACAGGACAAAGTTTAGGTTAGCGACCTCTTGTAAGTGCAGAACCTGCATGACTTCCTCAGGAGCATCCATGAAGTAATTTCGAACCAGCTCAAATCCCTCAAACAAGAAATCTAATCCTTTTGGAGCCATTGATTTGTTGAGTTTATGAAGAATTGATGATCTTTCGTCTCAGAGAGATAGTAGTATGCAAAGGGCCAGGAATAGTGTTTCTTATTCTAAGCACACTTGGGTCAATTTATACTTGCCTCTAAGTAGAGCATGTGCAGAGGCGCGTACCATTTATTATGATCATGAAGTGATCAACGGCTGTGAGTAATCCCGAGAGTTAGCCACAAATAGAAGATCTTGGGAGTATGCGTTGAGTGGACTCAACGCACTCAATGCTCTCAACGCTTGTTGTTATCTCGACACACTCGACGCCTGAGTACTTAGACTCAACGCACTCAATGACTGAACACTAAGTCCATTTCTTCCATGTTATCCTGCAAGGAGTAACACTACCTACAAAAGGAATATATGAATGATTACTAAAGCTAGACTATGTTCAACATACCCAGCTCAAATTTGAAGGTGTTGAACTTGGCTTCATTTAATGGCTTAGTGAAGATGTCAGCTACTTGCTTGTGTGTAGGGACAAATTCAAGACTGATGTCTTCACATTCCACATGCTCTCTAATCAATTGATACCTAATCTCTATGTTCTTAGTCCTGCTATGAGACATAAGATTCCAAGCAAGAGAGATTGCACTAGTAGAATCACAAAACATAGGAGTTCTACTTATCTTAAGATTATAGTCCTGGAGCTGATGCTGGATAGAGAGCAACTATTCACAGCAACTTCCAGCAGATATGTATTCTAACTCTATAGTTGAGATTACAACACTGGTTTGCTTCTTGCTGCTCCAAGACACAAGTCTTATTCCTTGAAATTTTCAGGAGTCTGATGTGCCTTTCGTGTCTTCTCTGCAGCCTACAAAGTTTTCATCTACATAACCAATTAGTTCAAAATCACTATTCCTAGGGTACCTTTGGCCAATATCAGTTGTGCCCTTCAGATATCTCAGAATTATTTTAGCTGCAGAATAGTGAGACTCCTTAGGGCAAGCCTGATATCTAGCACAGATACATTTAGCATACATGATGTCTGGCTTACTAGTAGTAAGATAGAGGAGGGAGCCAATTATACCTCTATATAGGGTTTCATCAATAGGTTTTCCTATCTCATCCCTGTTAATTGACACACTTGACCCCACAAGAGTTTTCATTATAGAGGCACTCTCCATTCCAAATTTTCTTATTAACTTCTTAGTGATCTTAGACTGAGAAATAGATAATCTATCCTCAGACTGCCTTACTTGGAGGACCAAGAAGTACTTAAGCTCACTCATACTACTCATTTCAAATTTCCCATGCATAAGTTTAGCAAACTTCTTACAAAGGTTAATATCAGTAGACCTAAAGAATATGTCATCTACATAAATCTGGAATAGTATGATCTTGCTCATGACTTCCCTTATGAATAGTATCTTGTCTATCTTCCCCCTTAAGAATTTGATCTCAATGGGAAAGTTAGACAGAGTCTCATACCATGCTCTAGGGGCTTGCTTCAACCCATATAATGCTTTCCTAAGCTTATAAGCATAATCAGGTGAGTTAGAATTGACAAAACTTGAGGGTTGCTCAACATAGATCTCTTCCCTTAGGTCACCAATGAGGAAAACTGACTTGATATCCATTTGGTAGACCTTAAATCCCTTGTGAGTAGCATATGCAAGGAATAGTCTAATGGTTTCCAATCTAGCTACTGGAGCAAAGGTTTGATCAAAATCAATACCTTCATTTTATTTATATCCTTTGGCAACTAGTCTAGCTTTATTCTTTACTATAACACCATTTTCATCAAGCTTATTCCTGTAGATCCACTTGGTTCTAATGATGTTATGTCCTTATGGTCTAGGTACCAGCTTCCAGACCTTGCATCTCTTGAACTGGTTCAGTTCCTCTTGAATAGACACAATCCAAAATGGATCAAATGTTGAAATCTTCAAACCTTTTTGGTTCCACCTGAGACAGGAAGTAGGATTACTTGGCAATGTCCCTGCTTTTGCTCATTGTTGTAACCCATTGGCTAGCATCTCCAATTATCTGATCACTGGGATGATCCCTCAAGTGCCTAACTGCTAGAGGCATTCTCACTTCAGCATCAAGGACTTCATTGGCTGGATCTTGCTGATCTTCATTCATGTTGTTAAAACCGAAGAATCAGTATCTGTGGAGTTCGACCCTTGGGGAAGGGGTGATCGCACACTTACTTCTCTATCACAAGCCAAACAACTAAAGACTTTGCAAAAGGAACAAACCCATGGCTCTAGCACGGAGGTCCCACCACACACCTGGAAGATCTAAGAGTGATTCCTCTCCTTAGCCGAGTGTTGTCAAATTTGTCGAGTATCACTGTAATTCGTCGAGTATTGACAGTCCTTTTCGCCGAGTGTTGTAAAATTCGTTGAGTATCACTATAATTCGTCGGGTATACTCGCGGAATTTGGCCAGGACTTAGAATATTTGTGTTGTTTTGTGTAGAATTCGTCTTGTATGGTCCTTATAATGGTTTTAGGACTTTTTTAAGTTTCCTTTTGGGTTTAGATTTGGGATTTGGTTACGGTATGATGTTTCTTCATCTAGGAAGGTTGGCAGTGTATAAAGGATCACCAATTGGATGCCGATTTATGGGTCATTACACTTGGTGGTTTGGTTTGGTCTCTATTTTGTGGATTGTTGGGTTGTGTTGTATAGGTGGACACCGCCGTAGTGCCCTTTTTGAGACGTTTGAAAACCAACTTGGAAAACCAATGCAGTCCATCCTTCTTATTAGCGAATAGAACAGAGGCTCCCCAAGGTGATGAACTGGGTCGAACGAACCCTGATTCTACTAATTCTTACAACTAGACTCTAAACTCAACTGTTTAACAGTGCAGAACACCTATCCCTTACCCCAGATCGATGAGTTATTCGATCAGCTGGTAGGAGAGCATTGGTTTTCCAAGTTGGATCTGCGCTCGGGGTATTATCATTTGAGGATACAAGAGGAGGATATCCAGAAAATGACATTTAGCTTAAGATATGGTCTATATGAGTTCACCATGATGTCGTTTGGGCTCACAAATACCCTTGCTGCATTCATGAGTTTGATGAACAAAGTGTTTGAGCCATATCCAGACATCTTTGTCACCATCATCATCGATGACATTTTGGTCTATTTAAAGATGGAGGAAGAGCATGTTGAGCACTTGACCTTTGTGCTAAAGAAGTTAAAGGAGCGTACCTTGTTTGCCAAGTTTAGCAAGTGTGAATTTAGGCTAGGAGAAGTTGCCTTCTTAGGCCATGTGATCAGTGGTGCTGGACTAGCTGTGGATCCGGCCAAGGTGTGTGCCGTGAAGGAATGGTCACCTTTGAAGTTAGCTACCGATGTGCGGAGTTTCCTTGGACTTGCTGGGTATTATCTCAAGTTCGTGAAAGGATTCTCAAAGATAACACTTCCTCTCACTGCTCTGACAAAGAAAGGTGTGCCATATGAGTTGACACCCTAGTATGAAGCTGAATTCCAAGATCTGAAAGATAGTCTTACCACCACACCCATCCTAGCCCTTCCTTCTGGGAAGGAAGGATTTCAAGTCTACACTGATGCATCATATCAATGGATGGGGGCAGTACTGATGCAGCTTGGGATTTTGATTGCTTATGCCTCGTGGCAACTGAAGAAGCATAAATCCAATTACACAGTTTATGATTTGGAATTGGGGGCAGTGGTGTTCGCCTTGAAATTTTGGAGGCACTATCTATATGGCGTCCACAGTGAGATATTTTCGGATCATAAGAATTTAAAGTATAAGGAGTTGAATTTGAGATAGCGGCGGTGGTTAGAAGTTTTGTGTGATTACGAGTTTACCTTGAACTACCACATCAAAAAAGCAAACTCCGTGGCTAATGCTTTGAGAAGAAAGGTACCAGAATCAAACCCTGAGTCTCGATTGATGAGTATGGAATTAGCTCGAATGCTCGAATAGATGGAGATCACTATGGTGTATAAAGATCATTCTGAAGAGTATACGTAGTACCTAACTGCATTGAGTATAGTTTGTGATATTCAAGATCGAATCTGGGCAGAGCAAGGGAAGGATGCTTCTCTGGCCCTAGTGATTAAGTCAATTGAAGATTGATCTGCTAAAGAGTATACTCTAAAGGATGGCCTCATTCATTTCCATTACCGACTCTACATTCCCAAAGGCAGGGAAATCCGGGAAGATGTGTTGAGAGAAGCACATTGCTCCAAGTATTTGGTGCATCCCGAGATTTCTAATATGTATAGTGACTTGTGGAAGAGCATGTTTTGGCCGGTAATGAAGAAATCTGTCAAGTATTATGTTACACATCGTAGGGCTTGTCAAAAGGTGAAGGCGGAGTGCAAGAGCCCTGGAGGATTATTACAGTCATTGCCCATCCCTGAGTGGAAGTTTAAAGATATCTCCAAGGACTTTATTCATGAGTTGCCTCGCTCGCGCTCTGGGAATGATTCAGTTTAAGTGATTGTAGACCGTCTGATGAAGGTCGCTATATTTATCATGATGAAGGAGGCACATGTGGATGTCTTAGTACGTCTCTTTATGGACCAATTTGTATGGTACCATGGCGTGCGTAAGGCGATAGACTCTGATCATAATGGCCTCTTTACCTCCAAGGAGTGGAAGGTAGTACAAGCATATCTGGGGTCTCGCCTTACCTTCAGCACGGCTTTTCATCCTCAGATGGATGGTTAGTCTGAGAGGACCATCAGGACAATGGAGGATCTATTGAGACTATGTGTATTGGAAAGATGAGAACCATGGGAAAGGCTCTTACCACTAGTAGAATTTTCATACAGCAATAGCCACGAAGCTTGCATCGGGATGGTTCCCCATGAAGCACTTTATGGAAGAAGGTGTAGAACTCCACTGTCATGGGTGCATGGTGAATATCCAAAAGTTTTGGTGATAGAGTACATTGATGACACCGATGCGCTTGTTAGGTTGATACGATACCGCAACTTTTAGGCTCAAAGTTGGCAGGAAAAATACCATAATAAGAAACACTGAATGGTAGAATTTCAAGTGGGTGACAAATTATTCTTAAAGATCAGGCCAATGCATGAAGTTTCGCGAGTGTGTGGTATGAAGAAACTCAGGCCGAGGTATGTGGGGCCCTATGCTATATAGGAAAGAATTGGCTCTGTGGCCTATCGGCTGGAGCTACCACCGGAACTGGAAAATTTGCACATCTTCCATGTGTCATCGCTCCGGAAGGCACTACTACGGCCAGACAAATATGTACCCACTGCAGATGGAGCAGTGGGAACTGATAAATCCGTCTGACTAGAGCTGGTGCTAATAGTAGACATTGAGATAAGGATCTTGCGGCGGAAAAGTGTACCATCGGTAAAGGTCCAATGGTCTAATTACAAGGAAGAATAATACACTTGGTAGCCGGTGGACTTCATGCAACACCGTTACCCGAAGTTGTTTTCCCAAGGTGAGTTTAAAAGTTTATTATATTTTTTCGTGCTTCACTCCCGCACTTCCTAAGCCTGATTTTGGAGATGAAATCTTTTATTTTGTTTATAGGATTTGTAATGTCTCATTTTGCTCTAGGCCCCTCGCGCATGTTTTGAATATTTCTAGAAACTGAAGGCATCGAGTGCGTTGAGTGCACTCAACACCATTCGACGAATAATAACTTAGAAGCTCTCTAGAAGCTGAGGCGTTGAGTGAACTCAGCACCATTCAACGAAATTATAATTAAAAGATTTTCTTGACTCATGGCATTGAGTGGACTCAACACCACTCAACGCCATTCGACAAAAAAGCTGAAGCATTGAGTGGACTCAACATGTAACGCCCCAAAACTCGAAAATGATCTTATAGTGTCTTAAGGCCAATCTGGGGCCTGATAAGAGTCACATTGCCTGGGACACGGGTGTGTCCATGGCTGTGTACTGCTATGAGTTCGACGATTTTCCGTGTCGTCAACGAAATGCATTAGACAATCCTTGGAGGTCGGGCACACGGCCTTAGACACAGTCGTGTATATGTCTGTGTGCTGCTCTGTGTTAGCCGGGCTGTATCGGGTGAGGAACACGGCCTGGAACACTGGCATGTACTGGTCGACATGGGCGTGTCAAATGTTGACACGGGTGTATCTAAGCCCGTGTCCTGGTCGGGACTCAACAGTTTCTTATATTGCTTGAGGCACACAGACTTTCACACGGGCATGTCACAAGCCGTGTTCTGCCCAGGAAAGTGATTTTAGGTGCTAATTGTGGCCGTTCATTTCCTTCAAATGGGATCCAAGGGTCCAGATTAGTCTTTGCTGTTATAAGGCTGGGAGTAGGGGTGAACCCTCATTTCTCTTAAGGCTTCCTCTTTCTAAAGTGTTAGAGAGAGGGGAGAGCAAGGAAGAAGGAGAAGGAGGAATCCGGCCGCCGGTGGAGCTTCGGAGCTCCGAATTGCAAACCGAGTCCAGATCCATGGAGGTGAGGCTGCTGCGGTGCTTTTTATCTGGATAGTTTTCGATGAGGCCGAAGAGAACCACTATGGTAATGATTCTCTTTTAGACATGTGAAGTCCTCTTTTTTTCTACATTGAAAACCCGCTCTCGCGAGTATGCGGTGAGTGTGAGGTGTTCCTTCGAGTGGATATAAATAGTCCTCCTAGTTTTGCATGTAGAGTCCGGAATAGAAGAACGGACATAGGCATGGTGTGTGAAGCATACCCGGATAAGATGGTCTGGATCGGTGATGTGTTCATTATGCTTGTTTTGCCGGAGAAGACTCCGTGTCGTTTATTTTTCGGGTTTTTCTATGTGGTAGATTGTAACAGGGAGCCTTGGGGACTAACCCCAAGGTGCACCCGAAAAACTGGGCAGATGTGTGGTTCTGCCATCTTGGTGGCCTGGGATCCAACTTGTACATAACTGGATTATGTAAAATTGTATGATCGATACTCGGGCTTCGAGGAAGCTTGACCAGCGCCGATGATTTAAATTTACATGGCGATGTGAGCAACAGGTTTAGTGAAACCATACCGGCTCTATGCAGTTCGGTTTAAGGGGCCTACAGATGGCATAGAGGGCAGGTCTTAGGCTTCGGCCGGAAAGACTAAAATGGTCACGATGTTACATTCCTGGGGGCGGTGGTGGACTGGGTTCACCGAGACTGTACCCTAAGAGCATGGGGTGTGTGGCCTGTTGGAGTCACCATGATGATCTGGAAGTGATCAAGCATGTAATCTCACTGCCAACGCGATATGAGCTTGCAGGGTCGCACATAAGAGATGTGGAGAAGTTGGTTGACTGACTGTGTTGGTAAAGGTTACCAATCACCGACCTGAATAGGGTTATGGGCAAAGTGTTGCCTTATAGGATCATCGGGTTGGGCAAATGTTGCCTTGAAGGGCTGGTTGGGATTGTCGTCCGAGGGTCGATGACATTAGTCGAGAATCGTCTTCTGATTCCCGCCGATCGGCGAGAATCGTCTCTCTGATTCTCGCCGATCGACGAGAATCGTCGAGAATCAATTGTTGATTCTCGACGAACGACTACTTCGACAATTGTCGTCGACCGCGGCTCGACGATCGTCGAGTATCGTTGTGTATCGTCGAGCGCGGCTCGACGATCGGCGAGAATCGTCGAGTATTGTACTCTGATTCTTGCCGATCCTGTATGATACTCGTCGACTGATTCTTGCCGAACCTGCTCAGTGATTCTCGCCGATTGTCTCTGATTCTCACCGATTGATACTCGCCGATTCTGAACCCTATTTTCGGGTGGTCTGCGGATAGTGATTTTCCTGGGTTTATTTATACCTTTGGTATAAATAGGACACTTAGGGTTTTCGGGATTACATATAGACGGGCTCGCGATTTTCTCCTGTAGCAGATCGAAACCCGACGGAAGCCGTTCCGCCTTTCGTTCCGCCGATCCCGATCCCCGCCGCCGACGGAAGAGTTCCACCGCTGCCGTGTTCGCTCCGTCGACCACCTCTTCTCCGGCGACTGTCGCTGGTGCTGCAATCCCTGGCGCGGACCTAGCAGTCCGTGGCAAAGCAAAGGTGCGGTCTTCTCCTTCACGATAATCCGTGCGACGGATAGATCGGTGTTCTCCCGCTCGTGTGGACTTCTGCAGAAACGTGGACACTATTCCGCGTAGAACTCGCCACTAGCAAGCAGATAAAGTTTGGAGCATCTCCGTTGGATTGTGACTCAACGCCACCGAGGTAATTTTTGCCTAGTTTTGCTAACTTCTTGATTCAACGTTCATAGCCCGATCCACATCTCTTTGGGTTTTTCTTGATGTTTATTTTTCCGTTGCGTGCACAAGCGTTGTGCCAACCCCATAGAGAAACCCAACAGTGGTATCAGAGCGAGGTTACAGCCATGATTGTTGTTTTGGAAGTTTGTTATTCCAGTGCGTGTAAACCTAGGGATTTAGAAGTGTTGTAAATGTCTAGATTTAGTCTTGGTCTCCTCGCCAAGAACGATTGGAATTTCGGTGGATTTCTAAGTGTTAGAAATAGTGATCTCCTTAGCAGTAACCATCCCTCGATTTTGTTTTGGATTTTGAATCCAACAAAGAGAGATGAGCTTGTCTACTGCTTTAAGTTGAGCTGTCTTTGCCTTTGTCCAATGCATGTAAATCTGAGGATTTGGAAATTTCCGGATGCTCAGATTTAGCCCTTCCTTCTATCAAATGTTGATGGTGTCAGGATGTGCACATAAGGGATGCATGTGGTTTTAGAAGAATTGTTTTTCTTTGGATGTGCACGTCGATCAAATGTTGATCATGGTTAATTGTTAACCTATATTTGAAATCCCTTCATCAAATATTAAGTGTTCGGATGCCTTCCGATGGCTGACACTCTTCCTGCCTCGATCGATGAAGTGTGGGCTTGCCAAAGCAAGGTGCATTAATCTATCTTGGTAAGGGTGCGAGCGGATAATTGTAATATCTCACTGTCGACATCGGGTCCAGCTTAACTAGGTGACCTCAAAGGTTGAGTGCCTAGAGGCATAGGGTTGGAATGCACCATATGATGGATGCGAATAAGGAGTTATTCACCAACCATACAAGAATTGCATGAGGATGCAATTGGCAAGTGTTGCCTACCTAAATAACCGCATCATGAGAGGAACGCCAAAGCGGACTCATAGTGTTGGTGAAATACGGATCTTGTCCACTAAGAGAGTAGCTCGCATGAACTCTCCGAATTGTTAGTGAGGGCTATCATTTCGAATAAAATAGTGGGAGTATTTTAATTGAAGTCCTAATTCGAATAAATTGTAATTGAAATTTAGGTACTGATTTTATTCTGCATAAATTCTTGTAGAATTCCATGGCAAGCGTTGCACACTCCACGTTGTCTCTGAGAGCCATCCTTGAGAAGGATAAGCTCAGTGGGACAAATTATATGGACTAGTATAGGAACCTGAGAATTGTTCTCAGGCAAGAGCGAAAGCTCTATGTCTTGGAAGAAGAAGCCCCCGAGGTGCCGACCGGGAACTCTTCCCGTGCTGAGAAAGATACTTATAAGAAGTATACTGACGATGCTTTGGATGTCGAGTGCCTTATGCTTGCCACCATGAACTCTGAGCTTCAGAAGCAACATGAGAACATGGGGTGCAAGGAGATTGACGAGCATCTCAAGAAAATGTTTCAAGGGCAGGCTCGTCAAGAGAGGTTCGACATCACGAAAGCGTTGTTTCAGTGCAAGATGGGAGTTCGAGACTCAGTAGGGACTCACGTACTCAAGATGATTGGGTATATAGAGAACCTTGAAAGGCTGGGTTTTCCTCTTGGTCAAGAGTTGGCCACGGATCTGATCCTGCAATCATTGCCGGACAGTTATGAGCAGTTTGTCTTGAACTACAACATGAATGAGATAGACAAGACACTGCCCGAACTCCTAGGCATGTTGAGAACTGCCGAAATCAACATGAAGAAGGCCAAGCCTGCCAGCCCCATACTGATGGTGCATAAGGGCAAGGGCAAAGCCAAGGGCTCCAAGAAGACGAAGGTAGGACCTAAGTCACATCTTGAGCCCAAGTCTTCAGCACTGATGAAAAAGAAGACCACGGTGAAGGAAGGGAAATGCCACCATTGTGGCAAGGCTGGTCATTGGCGGAGGAACTGTCCTTCATACATTGAGGGTCTGCAGAAATTGAGGGGAGGTATGACTTCCGCTTCTAATGTTTACGTTATAGAGATAAACCTTTCTGCTCCTTCATCTTGGGTATTGGATACCGGATGTGGTTCTCACATTTGTACAAATGTGCAGGAACTGGGAAGGAGAAGATTGCTGAGTAAAGGGGAGGTGGACCTCCGCGTCGGCAATGAAGCAAGAGTTGCTGCTGTAGCCGTAGGAGTTTACCGTCTTTCTTTGCCCAGTGGGCTTGTAATAGAACTAGATAACTGTTATTTTGTTCCGGCGATAACTAGAAACATTATATCTATTTCATGTTTGGACATGATTGGATTTTCTTTTATAATTAAGAACAATTGTTGTTCTATATTTAAGAATGATGTTTGTTATGCTGTAGCCCAATTGTTTAATGGTCTTTACGTTTTGAACTTGGACCATCTGATCTGTAATGTAGAAAATAATAAAAGACTAAGAACAAATGATTCGAACCCTACTTTTCTCTGGCATTGTCGTTTGGGCCATATCAACGAGAAGCGCATATCCAAGCTCCATAGAGATGGACTTTTGGACTCATTTGATTATGAATCATTTGAGCGATGCGAATCTTGTTTGTTAGGCAAGATGACTAAAGCTCCTTTCACTGGTTATACTGAGAGGGCTGAGGATCTCTTGGGTGTTGTACATAGTGATGTATGCGGACCCATGAGTTCCATGGCTAGAGGAGGGTATTTCTACTTTGTTACATTTACTGATGATTTCAGTAGATACGGATATGTGTATCTTATGAAGTGCAAATCCGAGACCTTTGAAAAGTTCAAAGAGTTCAAGAATGAAGTAGAAAACCAGTTGGGTAAAACGGTTAAAGCACTCCGATCTGATCGAGGTGGCGAATACCTGAGTCATGAGTTCCGTGATCATCTGAAAGAGTGTGGTATTGTATGACAGCTCACTCCACCTAGAACACCACAACATAATGGTGTGTCTGAGAGGAGAAATCGTACTCTGTTAGACATGGTACGTTTGATGATGAGTCATGCAGACTTGCCTGTTTCCTTTTAGGGTTTTGCTTTAGAGACTGCTGCAATGACATTGAATCGCGCTCCAACTAAAATGGTTCTGAAGACACCATATGAGATATGGACTGGGAAGCGTCCTAGTATGTCGTTCATTAAAATTTAGGGCTGTGAGGCATACGTGAGACGTCAAATGCCTGACAAGCTGGAACCCAAATCGGATAAATGTTATCTGGTGGGATATCCTAAGGAAACGAAAGGGTATTACTTTTACCTACCGTCTGAGGGCAAAGTGTTTGTTGTAAGGACTGGTGTCTTCTTGGAGAAAGAGTTCTTATCAAGAAAGACTGAAAAGGTAGAGCTTGAAGAAGTTCAAGAACCACATGTAGTGAATGAACCGGAATTGGATTCTGAGTCAGGACTACAAGATGTTGTAGCTAGAGAACCTGCTCAGGGAACACAAGTCCTACGTAGATCTGGTAGACCGAGGTTTGAGCCTGAGAGATATGGATTTCTCGTGTCTCAAATAGGTAATGTGTTGCTTATGGATCATGATGATGAACCAGCAACCTACCAAGAGGCTATGAATGGACCGGACTCCGACAAATGGCTTGAGGCTATGAAATCCGTAATGGACTCCATGTATGCAAACCAAGTTTGGAACTTGGTGTAACCACCTGAAGGGGTACGACCCATAGGGTGCAAGTGGGTCTTCAAGAAGAAGACCGACATGGATGGGAATGTACAGACATTCAAAGGGCGACTGGTGGCTAAGGGTTTCAAGCAAATTCATGGTATTGACTATGATGAGACCTTTTCCCCTATTGCCATGGTAAAGTCCATTAGGATATTGCTTGCTATTGCTGCGTATTATGACTACGAGATCTGGCAGATGGATGTCAAAACGGCTTTCCTTAATGGAAACCTCCTTGAGGAAGTGTATATGACACAACCCGAGGGTTTTGTATCCCCAGATGAAGCCACTAAAATATGCAAGCTGAATAAGTCCATTTATGGACTGAAACAGGCCTCTCGAAGTTGGAATCTTCATTTTGATGAGAAAATCAAAGAGTTTGGTTTCATCAAGAATGAAGATGAGCCTTGTGTTTACAAGCGAATCAGTGGGAGCATTGTTGTCTTCCTGATATTGTATGTAGATGACATACTGTTGATCGGGAATGACATTCCTACCCTGAAAGTTGTTAAGAACAACCTAGGGAACTGCTTTTCAATGAAGGATTTGGGTGAAGCGACTTATATACTCGGTATTAAGATCTATAGAGATAGATCGAAGAAGTTGCTGGGTTTGACCTAGAGTACGTACATCGAAAAGGTGTTGAGGCAGTTCAGCATGCTTGAGTCCAAGAAAGGATTTTTGCCCATGTCTGATGGTGTGAATCTCTCTAAGGACCAGTGTCCAAAGTCTTGTGAAGATAAGGACCGCATGAAGTTGATTCCATATGCTTCGGCAATTGGATCAATCATGTACGTGATGTTATGTACTCGACCCGATGTCTCCTTTGCTTTGAGCATGACTAGCAGGTATCAGTCAGACCCCGGTGAGTGTCACTGGATTGCAGTCAAGAATATCCTGAAGTACTTGCGAAGGACTAAGGACGTGTTCTTGGTGTATGGTGGAGAGGAAGAGCTCGTTGTAAGTGGTTACACGGATGCTAGCTTCCAAACTGATCGAGACGACTCCAAGTCTCAGTCAGGTTTTGTGTTTTGCCTGAATGGAGGAGCTGTAAGCTGGAAGAGTTCCAAGCAAGAGACAGTTGCTGATTCTACAACAGAGGCCGAGTATATCGCAGCAGCTAATGCGGCGAAGGAGGCTGTATGGATTAGGAAATTCATCGGCGAGCTTGATGTAGTTCCTAGCATTGTTGGTCCCGTAGTTCTCTACTGTGATAACAATGGTGCAATTGCATAATCTAAGGAACCTAGATCTCATCAGCGCTCCAAGCACATACTCCGGCGTTTTCATCTTATTCGTGAGATTGTCGAACGAGGAGATGTAAACATTTGCAGAGTGTCGACTGAGGAAAATATTGCGGATCCGCTGACAAAGCCTCTCGCGCAGAGAAAGCATTTTGGTCATACTAGATCGATGGGTATACGATACCTAAATGATCAACTCTAGCGAGAATCTTGTGGGTTGCATGTAATCTTGTATTTTGTTGGCTGTTTGTTCATATGATGAACTGTGTACCTAGTTTTTCTTTTATAATTAAATGGAAAATTCTTTTATTATGAATTTTTCTATATATGATAGTTAAATGTTAACATAAAAGATACCCTTAGAATGTTCGCTTCCATGGGACATCAAGTACGTGACTTGAATGTGAGAGCCCATGATTTTTGGAGCTTCATTCTTAAAGGTCCCTGGTCGAGTATCATCATAGAAGCTAAGGGTGATGATGGTACATGAAGACTAGCACGTGTGTTGACTGATGACTGGTTCTCACAGGTCATGATATTGTGATATCAAGTCATCACGTGGGTACTTGTTAGTGAACAAGTTGTACTGGACAGACCCAACTTGAGACTACTCTGTGGATTGTCATCCAATCGTGTCACGAGTAGGTCTCAATTGACAATGGTGTTGTGATCCTTTGACCTGAAGTCACAACATTCATCAAGTGAGGAAGAGCGTGCTTTGATGCCATCTAAAGTCTTCCTTGAGAAAGGTTGATGATAAGGGTGGTTGTTGGGCATGTTATGAATCATTTGGGTGTTTGTGTGTGAGCAGATATGGGATTTGTCCTCCTGTATGATAGGAGTTGCATCCATGGGCCCCTTGATGGATTTGGACTGATAAATGCATGGTCATGCTTGGTTGAGTCAATATGTGATATTGGACTCACCATTCTCTGGAAGTCTGTCCTGGATCAAGAAACTTGGATTGAGCTATTGTGAGGGTGACACGGTCCATGCCTCTAGTTCTTTCTGGATGTAAGGGACAAAGGGACAAAGACAACGCTGATACATTGGTCATAAAGGCTTATGAGTTATAAACTCTTATTGCTTGGGGAGCAATGATGCATTGCTAGATGCCGCTCATTGTTTGTGAGGTTTTTGCTTTGATACTTTCGAGATCAAGTGGGAGTCTGTTGGAGTCATCATGATGATCTGGAAGTGATCAAGCATGTAATCTCACTGCCAACGCGATATGAGCCTGCAGGGTCGCACATAAGAGATGTGGAGAAGTTGGTTGACTGACTGTGTTGGTAAAGGTTACCAATCACCGACCTGAATAGGGTTATGGGCAAAGTGTTGCCTTATAGGATCATCGGGTTGGGCAAATGTTGCCTTGAAGGGCCGGTTGGGATTGTCGTCCGAGGGTCGATGACATTAGTCGAGAATCGTCTTCTGATTCCCGCCGATCGGCGAGAATCGTCTCTCTGATTCTCGTCGATCGACGAGAATCGTCGAGAATCAATTGTTGATTCTCTACGAACGACTACTTCGACAATTGTTGTCGACCGCGGCTCGACGATCGTCGAGTATCGTTGTGTATCGTCGAGCGCGGCTCGACGATCGGCGAGAATCGTCGAGTATTGTACTCTGATTCTCGCTGATCCTGTATGATACTCGTCGACTGATTCTCGCCGAACCTGCTCAGTGATTCTCGCCGATTGTCGCCGATTCTCACCGATTGATACTCGCCGATTCTGAACCCTATTTTCGGGTGGTCTGCGGATAGCGATTTTCCTGGGTTTATTTATACCTTTGGTATAAATAGGACACTTAGGGTTTTCGGGATTACATATAGACGGGCTCGCGATTTTCTCCTGTAGCAGATCGAAACCCGACGGAAGCTGTTCCGCCTTTCGTTCCGCCGATCCCGATCCCCGCCGCCGACGGAAGAGTTCCGCCGCCGCCGTGTTCGCTCCGTCGACCACCTCTTCTCCGGCGACTGTCGCTGGTGCTGCAATCCCCGGCGCGGACCTAGCAGTCCGTGGGAAAGCAAAGGTGCGGTCTTCTCCTTCCCGATAATCCGTGCGACGGATAGATCGGTGTTCTCCCGCTCGTGTAGACTTCTGCAGAAACGTGGACACTATTCCGCGTAGAACTCGCCACTAGCAAGCAGATAAAGTTTGGAGCATCTCCGTTGGGTTGTGACTCAACGCCACCGAGGTAATTTTTGCCTAGTTTTGCTAACTTCTTGATTCAACGTTCATAGCCCGATCCACATCTCTTTGGGTTTTTCTTGATGTTTATTTTTCCGATGCGTGCACAAGCGTTGTGCCAACCCCATAGAGAAACCCAACATGGTCATGCGTGCCTACGCCTGTGGTGAAGTGTGCTTAAATTGTACTTTCACTATTTTGTTTTGTTATACTAATAAAATGCAGGGAAGGTGCACCGTCACCCTGATTTAGGGGTGCGATCGTTATAATTTGGTCAGCTTTAGCTAACCGTTGCTTTTGTTTGCCGTCGCTACGGTGGAATGTTGATTGCAGGTGCTGCGGAGCCTAGGGGCAAGTAGCGTGCTGAAGCCCCTTGTTGCTGAGCCGGCCCTTGAAGGCCAAAGCGATTGTTTGCTCTTTATGCTCTTGTGTGTCCGGCATGTATGCCGATGTATGGAAGAGATTAATTATTTAAGTAAACTCTTATAAGGCCATAAGGCCAAGTACTTTTTGTATTTGTATGCTCATTCCTACTTTGGGTTTTTAGTGGACATTCATGCTTTGTTTGGGTTCTTATAACTGTTTTAAAAGCTTCCTCTAGAATGCTCTGAGTTAGGACGTGTGTTCCTTTGGCAGTAATTTGGTATTAATACATAACTCCACTAGCTGTCCGTGGTATATGGCGTGGGGCCCCGGCCATACCTTCTGTTATATCCCATATGACGGATGGGGGTGTTACACAACACCACTCAATGCCATTCGATGAATTATGCTAAGGCGTTGAGTGGACCTAACACCACTCAATGTATTTTACTTAGAAAAGTTTCTGGAAGTTGCGGCGTTGAGTGAAGTCAAAGTGCGTTGAGTGTACTCAACACCACTCAATGCCATTCGACAAATAAAGTTGTGGCATTGAGTGAAGTCAAAGACGTTGAGTGGATTCAACGCCACTCAACGCTTTTACTTAGAATTATTCTGAGAACTGTAGGCGTCGAGTACGTTGAGTGCACTCGACGATTCGTCGAGTAAAGGGAAGTGTTGTACTTATATATGGCGTTAAGTAGTCATGACAAATCTCGACGATTTGTTGAGTAAGTGTATGATACTCGATGATTCATCGAGTAAGAGTTGCTTACTTGACCACTTTGACTTAGCGGATTTTATGGCGCAGTCTCCTTGCTGTCACATGATCGGTCTGAACCAGAATTTCAGGATTGGCGCCTATTGACTTTTTTGGACCGATCTGTTCGATAAGACTTAATTTGAATAATAATGAGCGGTCCAATATCAGGCTGACACGTGGAAAGGCAGTTAACCCTAATTTGTCAATATAAAAGGTGACTTACAGGAAACCCTAGCCATCACTACGCCATTTTTCCAAAGCCATTACTGTGCAACCCCGACAGAAGCGAAAGGAACAACAAGAGTTGCCGGAGGAAATTTCTGGAGGAAAACCTTCCCTTCTCTTCTTCTGTAAAGAACAACTCCAACGTAAAAGAAGATACTGCCAAGGAGAGTGACGAGATCCGTGGCCGGAACCGTCAGAAACGAGGTGTCCTTCCTACCCTCTCCCTTGGTGCTAGATCTTTTGTTATTTATGTTGGGTACATTGGTCAAATGTACCTGATTTGAAGAAGCCTCACCTAACTCAATGATATACATCATAATGTATTTGATGTGTGTTTGAGTTACTTGTGCAGGTTAGGTATTCACTAGACTGAAGCTAAAAGTTTCTAAGTCCATGTGTCGACACCCAGAGGGAAAGTGTCGACACTTGAGAAAGCTTGTGTCGACACCCAGACAAGCAGTGTCGACACTTGGAGTCATTGTGTCGACACCTGGGATGAAGAGTCGACACCAGACAGAAAGTGTCGACACTTGGAGCTGTGTCGACACTCAGTGAAGAAGTATGTAGAAAAGCAGTGTCGACACTTAGCAGAAGTGTCGACACCTAGAAGAGCTAAGTCTACACCAGAAAGTGTCGACACTTGAAGATGTGTCGACACTCAGCAAAAGTCTGCAGAATCTAAGTACAAGTGTCGACACTCAACACAATGTGTCGACGCTATGCTGAAGAGTCAGTATTTGAAGAAAGTGTCGACACTCAGCACAATGTGTCGACACACAACCAGGAGAGTCAACACTTGAAGAAAGTGTCGACACTCAGCACAATGTGTCGACACTTAGTTGAAGACTCTACACTTGAAGAAAGTGTCGACACAAGGAGCTGTGTCGACACTTAGCAAAGAACAGAAAAATTACAAAATATTCTAAGTACAAGTGTCGACACTAAAGGAATGTGTCGACACTCAGCTGAAGAAACAAAAGTGAAGACTTGTGTCGACACCAAGAAGCAGTGTCGACACTTGACAGTTTCAACACATGAAGATGTGTCGACACAAAGAACATGTGTCGACACTTAGAAGAATACAGTTAAAGAATGAAGTACAAGTATTTGTGTCGACACTCAATTTCAGTGTCGACACATGCAGAAGAATCTGTGTCGAGACATACAAGGAATTGTGTCAACACCTTGTAGACTTGTGTCGACACTTACACAACATGTGTCGACACTTAGTCTATAAGTGTCGACACTTAAGAACAGAAAGTCTCGACACTATCTGACAGTTAGAGAATTTCAAGAAGTGACTGGTTGACATGACAGCTGCCGATCCAGCCGGTCTACTGCAACTGTCAGAGAAATCAGAAGTCTGTTATGAACCGGATCAGC
Source organism: Platanthera guangdongensis (assembly GCA_039583875.1). Lineage (NCBI taxonomy): Eukaryota > Viridiplantae > Streptophyta > Magnoliopsida > Asparagales > Orchidaceae > Platanthera > Platanthera guangdongensis. The sequence goes on from CM077151.1 coordinate 85,594,566, forward strand.
CGGTTACCATGAAGGAAGCCTATAAATAGTCACCCATGTTTACAGAAAGGGTGTGTGATTGATTGTTGTTGGTTACAAGTAGTTGTGAAGAATACTTAAAGTGGTTGATCAGATTCTTCAAGAAATCAGAAAAGTCATATACAGAGGATCAACACAAGAAGATCTGTCAGTCCAACTGCAGATCTAAGAAGTTGGAGAGAGAGAGCTCCAATCAAGAATTCAGTCTTTGGAACTAAGGCTGAGAAGAAGGATTCAGAAACATCTGGATCTCAAGAAGCAGAGGTCAAGGAACAACTGCAGAAGATTCAGACTAATTCAGTTCTAACTCAAGAAGCTTTGAAGAAAGCTAAGTCAGTTTGGATCTAACTGAGTTCTTCCAAGAACTCTTCAAGAAACTCTCAACTCCTCTCTTATTTTCTGAGTTGTAGAGTTAGCTATTGTATTTCTATTTTAACTTGTAGGATCCATTGGATCTGAGAGAATTGTAAGCCTATATTATAAAGGCTGAGGGTAGGGCTTGATTGCCTGAGTGTAGGAGTTGAAGAACTCTGAGTGTAGGCCTTAATTGGCTGAGTGTAGGCCTGGGTGGCTGAGTGTAGGCCTTTGTGGCTGAGTGTAAGGCTTTGGGCCTGAGGTGTAGGAACCTTGTTGGGTTCTGAGATAGTGGAGAAGGTTGGCCGAATCTAGTACACTGCTAGATAGGCGAAGGGGGAAAGTGGATGTACCCAAAGATTGGGGAACCACTATAAATTAGTGTGTCTGCTGTGCTGTGGATTGACTGTTTGATTTCTGTAATTGCTGTTAGCTGTAGTAATCTGTGAAATAACTGTTGTGCTGCCAACAAAGTTTTAAAAAGGTTTAGGTCACCTATTCACCCCCCCTCTAGGTGTTTAGGTACCATATCTTTCAAGTGGTATCAGAGGGAGGTTCCTCAAAAAGGACTAACTGTCTGAGGAGATCCAGTTTGGCAGATTTAGGATAAGTCAGAACACAGTTTCAAGAAAATCAAGAAACACGGGTTTTTCAGAGAATCACAAGGAATTGGGTTCAATGAAACTGCCCATATGCAGAAAAGAGATTTTTGGAATCTGGAAAGAAAGGGTAAGGCTGTTCATGGAAGCCTCTGACTCTAGGATCTACATCACAGTCAAAGAGGGGCCCTATGTGCCCATGAAGATCTCAGTATTGGATGCAAATCAGAGGACTCCTAAGGATTTCTCTGAGATGACCAAGGATGAAATTGTCCTAGCCACTATGGACAAAAGGGCACAAAACATAATAGTAAGTGCCATAGATGATGCAACTTTTCAGAACCTAATTCATTGTAAAACAGCAAAGGAAATGTGGGATACCCTCATTGTCTATATGGAAGGTTCTGAAGAAGTTAGGCAAGATAGGAAGTCCTTGCTTAATCAAGAGTATGAGAGCTTTAGGCAAGGAAGAGGAGATAGCATCACTGAATGCTACAAAAAGTTCTATAGAATTGTTAATGAACTCATGTCCTATGGAAGAGAGTTCACAAACTATGAATTGAATGATAAGTTCTTAAGGTCCCTAACTAAAGATTGGGACACCAAGATCTGTGCCATAAGGGAAATGGCAAAGTTGGGAGAAATTCCTCCTCCCACACTGTTTGGCAAGTTGTTGTCTTATGAGATGCAGCTGTCAGTGAGAAAAGAGGAGGAAAAATCAACAAGGACTGAGCACAGGGAAAGGACTGTTGCCTTCAAGTCAGAAGTACCTAGAAAGGGCAGGACTAAGTCATCAACCCTCCTCCAGAGGTAGTTGAATCAGAATCAGATGAGTCTATTAGTACAAAGTCTACAAGCAGTGAAAGTGATGAAGACTTTGCTGCATTCACCAGACATTTTCAGAAATTCCTGAAGAAGAAACAGTGGAGGTCCAGACCTTCATTTTCCAAAGGAAAGAAGTTCAGTATCAGGAGAAGAAGCCTTCAAAGAAGGACAAGAAAAAGACAAAGACTAGCAAGGCAACTGGGTCTAAGATAGTATGTTACTGCTGCAATAGACAGGGGCATGTTATTGCAGATTGTCCTGAGAGAAGAAAAGAATCCAGTGACAAAAAGAAGACTCACTTCAAAGGAAAGAAGGAGAAGTCCTTTGTTGCAAAGAATGAGAAGACTCTTTCAGACATTTCTTCTTCAGACACTGAGACAGATGCTGAAGCCTACATAGGGCTATTTGCTGAAGAAGAAGAGGAGTTTATGCAGATCATGGAATCAATATATGAACAAGAAGAGTGTCAGTGCCAAGGACTGATGGCATTGACTGAAAGTACCAAAATTCTGGAGCAGCCAGGACCTAGTCAGGTACAAAGTCCAACTCAAAGTTCAGATTTCAGTTCTAGTTCAGAGTCAGATTCATCTTCATCAAGTGATGGAAGTGTTTCTGAATCTGAGGGAGATATTCATCAGCTCTTAGATGAATATAAAGTACTGTTGCAAGCCTATAAGAAAAGCAAGTCCCTTGCCAAAAGTCAGGCAAAGGAAATTGCTGATCTAATGGCAGCTGCAACAGACTTTGAGAAGGAATTTGATCAAAAGCTCAATGAGGTAGCCAGGCTGAAACACATTACTGTGATTCAGATGGGAACTATCACTTATAAAAATGATCAAATTAAGTTACTGGAGATCCAATCTCCAGAAGGAAAAAGAGCTAGTTGCTAGGTTTTCAAAACCTAAATCAGTGCTACCCTTGATTGATGAATTTGTTCATCATAAAGGAAAGGCTGGATTGGGTTTTATTAAACCAGCTAGGACTGTTCAGGATCAGTCCAAGTCCAAGGGCAAAGCCCCAACATTCAACAAGCCTGCTGTAGTCAAAACAGCAAAGGTTGTACCTAAGCAAAGGTACAACAAGTTTGAATGCTGGTGTTGTGGCAAGGTTGGCCACTTTGCCTTGGATTGTTGGCACAATGCCAGTGCCAAGTTGAGTAGCAAGTTACCTGGTGGAAAGCCAGCAGGTAGCTATGTCAAGTTGCAAACTAACAATCACCAAGGACCCAAGTTTACTTTGGGTTCTAAGGTTCATTAATTTGTTTTGCAGGTGAATCCAAGTGGCCATACCCCAACATGGTACTTGGATAGTGGATGTTCCAGACATATGACTGGAACAAGGGGACTACTGAAGGACTATATTCCAATCAAAAATGGTCCTAAAGTGACCTTTGGTGGTTCTGAAAAAGGAATCATCAAAGGGTTTGGTAACATTTCTTCAAACCTTGTTACCATTACTCAAGTGGCTTATGTTAAAGGGTTGAAACACAACCTTATTAGTATAAGTCAGTTAAGTGATGTAGGGTATGACATCTCATTTGTTAAAAATGGTTGTCATATCAAGAGGTCAAGTGATCAAGAGATCATTTTGACAGGATATAGAAAGAGGAATGTCTACTGTCTAGACATCATGATTGAGAACAATGGTTCTCCTGTTTGTCTTGTAGCTGATGAGACAGTCTCTCATTGTGTCAAGTGGCACAAGAGGCTAGCTCATCTTAACTACAAGACTATTAGCAAACTCTTTAGCAAAGAGTTAGTGAGGAATGGTCCTCAAGTTAAGTGTGTCAAAGATGGCATTTGCTCAGCTTGTCAAAAGGGCAAGCAGACTAAATCCACCTTTAGAAGCTTAGACAACAAAGATGCTGTGAGGTGTTTATACCTCTTGCATATGGATCTATTTGGTCCAATGCCAGTTCACAGCTTAGGTAGGAAGGTCTATACCTTTGTAGTTGTTGATGACTACTCAAGGTTTTCCTGGGTGTTCTTCTTAAAGCAGAAATCTGAAACACCTAGTGTCTTCTATAGTTTTGTTAAGCAAATTCAGAATGAATTGAACTGTACAGTGGTCAAAATTAGAAGTGACCATGGTACTGAGTTTCAGTCTGAAAGCATGACAAAGCTGTGTGAAGACTATGGGATATTTCAAGAATTCTCTTCACCTAGAACACCTCAGCAAAATGGCATTGCTGAAAGGAAAAATAGGACCTTGATAGAGGCTGGTAGAACCCTATTAAGTGATTCATCACTGCCAGAATATTTCTGGGCTGAAGCAGTTAACACTGCATGCCATGTGATAAATAGGGCTACCATCACTAAAAGGTTAAACAAGACCCCCTATGAAGTTGTGAAAGGCAGGAAACCAAACCTATCCTATTTCAGGATTTTTGGTTGCAAATGCTTCATACTTAACAATGGAAAGTCTTACTTAACTAAGTTTGCTGCCAAATCCCAAGAGGGAGTATTTGTTGGGTACAGCAATAATAGTAAGGCTTATAGAGTCTACAACTTGACTACACAAGTTGTAGAGGAGTCTGTGCATGTAGTTTTTGATGAGACACAACTAATTAACAATGAGTTGTCTAGTAGTGTGTGCAGCCCCACAGGTCTTACTAAGAAGATGGACAAGCTAACCATAGAAGATGTACCTGCTGCAAGACAGCAAGTAGAAGAAGATGGCTTATGTCCAGGGGGAGAACTACATGTACCAGGAGCTGAAGAAGTACAAGGAACTCAGCATGATGAAGATGCTGTAGAAGTACAACCAGAAGCAAGGATGCCTCCAGCCAATAGGCATCTAAGAGATCATCCAGTAGAGCTGATAATTGGAGATCCAAGACAAGGTGTTCAGACAAGGAGCAGAAATCAGAATGCTGTAGTATATTCAAGTTTTCTGTCTCAAATAGAACCAAAGAAATTTGAAGAAGCTATACAAGATCCACAGTGGACTGAAGCAATGCAGGAAGAGCTTAACCAGTTCAAAAGGTGCAAGGTTTGGGACCTGGTTCCTAAACCTAAAGATCACAATGTGATAGGAACAAAGTGGATCTATAGGAATAAGTTAGATGAACAAGGAGTCATCATAAAGAATAAAGCAAGACTGGTTGCAAAAGGATATAGGCAAGAAGAAGGTATTGATTTTGATCAAACCTTTGCCCCAGTAGCCAGACTGGAGGCCATAAGGATGTTCTTGGCCTATGCAACTTATCAAGGATTCAAGGTATACCAAATGGATGTGAAGTCAGCATTCCTAAATGGTAATCTAAAGGAAGAAGTATATGTGGAGCAGCCTTCAGGTTTTGTTGATCCTACTCTTCCACATTATGTGTATAGACTTAGGAAAGCATTATATGGGTTAAAACAAGCACCTAGAGCTTGGTATGAAACCCTATCTAGTTTCCTCATTGAGAACAAGTTCTCAAGGGGGAAAATAGATAAGACTCTATTCCTTAGGGAATCTAGAGGCAAAGTCATACTTGTCCAAATATATGTAGATGACATTATATTTGGGTCTACTGAAAGTAGCCTTTGCAAAAAGTTTGCAAAGCTTATGCAAAGTCAATTTGAGATGAGTAGTATGGGAGAACTGAAGTTTTTCTTGGGTCTCCAAGTTAAACAGACTGGAAGTGGTCTATCCATATGTCAGTCCAAGTTCACCCTAGAACTCATAAGGAAGTATGGTATGGATTCATCCAGTACCATGAAGACTCCTATGGGGTCAAGTATGTCTCTAAGCAAGGATGATGCAGGGAAACCTGTAGATGAAACCTTGTATAGAGGGATAGTTGGCTCCCTACTATACTTGACTGCAAGTAGGCCTGACATTATGTATGCTACATGTGTTTGTGCCAGGTATCAAGCCTGCCCTAAAGAGTCTCACTTGACTGCAGTCAAGAGAATCTTGAGATATCTAAAGGGCACTCCTTATCTAGGCCTCTGGTACTCTAGGAATGGAGATTTTGATCTAATAGGCTATTCAGATGCAGACTTTGCAGGATGCAAAGAAGATAGAAAGAGCACTACTGGATCCTGTCAATTCCTAGGTGGAAGACTCATTTCATGGAGCAGTAAGAAGCAAACCAGTGTGGCTATTTCCACAGCTGAGTCAGAATATGTAGCTGCAGGAAGTTGCTGTGCTCAACTTCTGTGGATTCAACATCAGTTAGAAGACTATGGATTTCAGGTAAGTAGAACTCCACTTTACTGTGATTCTACTAGTGCTATTTCAATAGCTAACAATCCTGTATCACATAGTAGAACTAAACATATTGAGATTAAATATCACTTTCTTAGAGAGCATGTAGAAAGAAATGATATTGCACTTGAATATGTTAGAACTGATAATCAGATAGCTGATATGTTCACTAAGCCCTTAGAAGAAGCTAAGTTCAATAGGTTCAAAATTGAACTAGGTATGATAAACTTAGACTAAGTTTACAGAACTAAAAATTGGCTAAGTAAAAAGGTGTCGACACATAGACAAGTCTATGTCGACACAGAATAGTAAGTGTCGACACTTCAGGACAATGGTGTCGACACATCTAGGAAGCTGGTGTCGACACTTCAGAATGTTAGTGTCAACACATGTCGAGTAGGTGTCGACACATCCAATAAGGTGTCGACACTTAAGTTTTACTCAGAATTTTCTAAGTAAAGTCTCGACTACATGTCGAGTAGTGCGGTGTCGACACTCAACCAAGTGTCGACACTTAAAATCTGTTGACTAAACTTGTGTCGACACATGTGTGTCGAGACATTATAAGTCAGTGTCGACACTTATTGACAGTGTCGACACATCTTTAGAAATTCATCCCGCCTGTTCGTCTTCAAACAAGAAAGGTATAAATAGGGTTCTGTCTTTGTTTGTCGACACGCTTTCAAAAGTTTCGAGACCAAAACTCTTGTGTCGACATTTCTCTTCTCTAAAGACTAATTCTCCAAACCCTAATGGCTCCCAAGCTGGAAGAGAACGTTAACGAAGGCTATGAACTGGTGCGTGGCGCATTCGACGACGGTGATCAAGAAATCAAATCGGTGATAACCCTAGTCACCAATTCAGGATTGGAGTTCTTGGTTTCAGAACCAACCAAGATATGGAAGAAGGAAGTTATAGAATTTCTTACTGGAGCGTCTGTAGATGACTCAGGCTACAGAATCAAGTCAAGGGTGCATGGCACCAAGGTCAAGATTTCACCCAAGTCTCTGAGAAAGGTACTTCAGCTACCTAAAGTTCAGGAAGAAGAGGAAGTAACAACATCTAAGACCAGGGAAGCACTTACCTGGTGTGGACTAGATCCTAAGCTAAAGATAGGATCAGTATTCAACAGGAGAGGAATGAATACCCAAGGAAAGTTTCTGTCAGAAGTTGTGGGTAAAGTTATCCTCAGTAAACCTGGAGGGCATGACAGGGTGTCAGCCTCCATGTTCAGTGTTATGACTAGAATCATCTTCAACCTCAAAACAGACTGGTCCATGGTTGTGTTTGAGAAAGTAAAGGAAAGTCTGAAGAAGCCCAATCTGGGCAGGATACTTAGTCTCTACCTGGCTGGTACAATACCAGAGGTAATGAGCTCTGCTGCAGGTAGCAAAATCAACCACATGAGAAGGATGGACATGAGGATCTTCTTCAGGTGGGAAAGGGTGCTGTCAAAGGAATTGACCACCCCTGAGAAACAAGTTTCTAAGAAGGATTCCCCTCCAAAGAAGAAGAGGAAAATAGCTGCTGTGACTCAGGAGTCCTCCAGCAGCTCAGGTAGTGAAGAACATGTGGTTTTCACTCCTGATAATCATGAGGATGAGGCTGCAGAGAAGTCACCTGCTCCTCAAGAGCCAGCTGACATCCAGGGGGAGCCTCCAGCTGTAGAACAACCCTCTACACTGGAGAGTGAGCAAGCTACTCTCATTATCCAAGAGGTACTTTCTGACCTCAATACTTTAGATTTTTCTATAATAGATTCTGATTTGTCTGATATTCATCAGCAAACTCAGCAAGCAAACCAAGCACCAGATGTTGTTCTCTAAGACACATCTGCTGTAGTTAATGTACCCAGTACATCTCCTGCTCAGTCACCCCCAGAATATACAATGGAAGATCTATTTCTGAATTTAGATCAAGAGGACTTTGACATGGACAAGACTGCTGCTGATGAAGAGACGAATGCTGCTACTGAAGAGAAGGGTGCTGCTGTTGAGGGGGAGAATCTGGAAGTTCAGGAAGAGCCTATAAGGCTAGATACTGAGAAGGCACTAGATGTGCAAGCTGACAAACCCTCAAGCCCTAAGGATAGGGTAAATATAGCAAGTACTTCAGAGTCTGAAGATGATGAAGCTGAGCAAGCTAAGAAGAAGCAGTTCTTTGTATTCAAAAGAAGGAGTCAGAGCTATAAGAAAGCTCTACAAACTGTTGCTCAACACTCCCTAGTCCAACAAGCTCCATCAACAGATTACAGCAGCTTAATGGTAGCAATGCAAGTTAAGCTGGATGAGCAAAGGAGGGCTATAGAGACATATATTGATGAAGGCCACAAGTCTTTACAGTTTGATTTAGCTCAAGATATCAAGTCAATCAGGTTTGAGATGAACCTGAATAAGAAGTAAATGAATGATTGCTTCCACAAGGGTGGAAATGCAGTGGTATTCCTGGCTAAACATCAAGAACAGATCAAAGTCAAAGTAGATGATATAGCACTGAAGCAAGGCTATGTGCTGGAGAATCAATTAAGAATGAATGACAATTTAACTGCCTCCCACAATGCTATAGTGACTGAATTAAAGAATAAGTCTGCTGAACCATCTACTTCTACTGATGCTGCCAAGGCTGAATTTGATAAAGCTTTTCAAGAAGAACTTGCTGCTGTCAAGACTGCAATCAAGGATTCCCAGAAGGTCATTTCTGAACAGCTTACCAAGCTTAGACCTTTCTTTAAGGATGGCATAAGGTATTTGGACAGCCAAATCAGGTTCCAGAAAGATGATGTAAGAGACCATGTAGCCCAAGAAGTCATAAAGGGGGAGAGAGTGTTAGTCAAAGCCAGTTCTGAACATGCAAAATGGATATCAAATTCCATCAGGGCTACACTTGGATATCCTCCCCTGTGTGATGATAATGAAGTTGCTGAATCTGGACTGAACCCTGCCTACTTTGGAGGTGAGCCACAAGAAGTAGCTCAAGTCATTTATCCACCTCCCGATTTTGAAATGATTCATGCAGAGGTGAGCACTATGTATAGCCCATCTGGGGCAAGGACAATGTCCATTTAGAAAAGGTTACTCAACCTATTACAGCAGCTATGCAAGAGGCTATGGACAAAGAAGAAGAACAAGGCTGTCAAAGAAGAAGTTCAGGGAACTGGCTGAGCAAAAACCAGATTTTGAACAGTGGAGCCCTACTTCTAGGAACATCATTCTCACAGCCTGGAAAGCAGCCAAGGACAATGCACATGAGAGGAACAAGTGGTTCTCAGAAGCTGAATGGAGGAAGATGAGATCAGGCAGGAAGCCATTGTCCAGTATAAAAGGAAGGCTAAGTTAGGAAAGCTACCTCCTACAGTTGTGGAGCCTAGCAAGTACTTTCCTAAGCCCTATCATTATTTTGAGAGACAAAAAATCAAGGCTGAAGAACTAAAGAAGAAGGACTCCAAAGGCAAGAAGCCTGCTGATGCTGAGCCTGCTACTACTGCTGCTGTCAAAGCTCAAGTTAAAGCTGGAAAGGGAATAGTTATCAAAGAACCTGATCTGAAATAGATTAGGAATTTAACTTGAAGCTTGTTGTAAACTTTTAAATGAAAAACATTTTTGTACAACATTGAAAATGTATAAGGAACTATGTTAGAACAATATATGATAAATATAGTGTTCTGAAATATGTCTGTTTCTTATTTGTTCTGGAATGTTGAATGTGTATATGTGTGAAGTTTTACATGTTCATGTTAACCCTGCTGATTATAATTTGCTTTTCATCATTTTATAATTTTTTAATTATGAATGGTGTATATCATTGACTAAGGGTTATGACTTCTCCAAATAGGGGGAGATTGTTGGGTACATTGGTCAAATGTACCTGATTTGAAGAAGCCTCACCTAACTCAATGATATACATCATAATGTATTTGATGTGTGTTTGAGTTACTTGTGCAGGTTAGGTATTCACTAGACTGAAGCTAAAAGTTTCTAAGTCCATGTGTCGACACCCAGAGGGAAAGTGTCGACACTTGAGAAAGCTTGTGTCGACACCCAGACAAGCAGTGTCGACACTTGGAGTCATTGTGTCGACACCTGGGATGAAGAGTCGACACCAGACAGAAAGTGTCGACACTTGGAGCTGTGTCGACACTCAGTGAAGAAGTATGCAGAAAAGCAGTGTCGACACTTAGCAGAAGTGTCGACACCTAGAAGAGCTAAGTCTACACCAGAAAGTGTCGACACTTGAAGATGTGTCGACACTCAGCAAAAGTCTGCAGAATCTAAGTACAAGTGTCGACACTCAACACAATGTGTCGACGCTATGCTGAAGAGTCAGTATTTGAAGAAAGTGTCGACACTCAGCACAATGTGTCGACACACAACCAGGAGAGTCAACACTTGAAGAAAGTGTCGACACTCAGCACAATGTGTCGACACTTAGTTGAAGACTCTACACTTGAAGAAAGTGTCGACACAAGGAGCTGTGTCGACACTTAGCAAAGAACAGAAAAATTACAAAATATTCTAAGTACAAGTGTCGACACTAAAGGAATGTGTCGACACTCAGCTGAAGAAACAAAAGTGAAGACTTGTGTCGACACCAAGAAGCAGTGTCGACACTTGACAGTTTCAACACATGAAGATGTGTCGACACAAAGAACATGTGTCGACACTTAGAAGAATACAGTTAAAGAATGAAGTACAAGTATTTGTGTCGACACTCAATTTCAGTGTCGACACATGCAGAAGAATCTGTGTCGAGACATACAAGGAATTGTGTCAACACCTTGTAGACTTGTGTCGACACTTACACAACATGTGTCGACACTTAGTCTATAAGTGTCGACACTTAAGAACAGAAAGTCTCGACACTATCTGACAGTTAGAGAATTTCAAGAAGTGACTGGTTGACATGACAGCTGCCGATCCAGCCGGTCTACTGCAACTGTCAGAGAAATCAGAAGTCTGTTATGAACCGGATCAGCCGGTTACCATGAAGGAAGCCTATAAATAGGCACCCATTGTTTACAGAAAGGGTGTGTGATTGATTGTTGTTGGTTACAAGTAGTTGTGAAGAATACTTAAAGTGGTTGATCAGATTCTTCAAGAAATCATAAAAGTCATATACAGAGGATCAACACAAGAAGATCTGTCAGTCCAACTGCAGATCTAAGAAGTTGGAGAGAGAGAGCTCCAATCAAGAATTCAGTCTTTGGAACTAAGGCTGAGAAGAAGGATTCAGAAACATCTGGATCTCAAGAAGCAGAGGTCAAGGAACAACTGCAGAAGATTCAGACTAATTCAGTTCTAACTCAAGAAGCTTTGAAGAAAGCTAAGTCAGTTTGGATCTAACTGAGTTCTTCCAAGAACTCTTCAAGAAACTCTCAACTCCTCTCTTATTTTCTGAGTTGTAGAGTTAGCTATTGTATTTCTATTTTAACTTGTAGGATCCATTGGATCTGAGAGAATTGTAAGCCTATATTATAAAGGCTGAGGGTAGGGCTTGATTGCCTGAGTGTAGGAGTTGAAGAACTCTGAGTGTAGGCCTTTATTGGCTGAGTGTAGGCCTTTATTGGCTGAGTGTAGGCCTGGGTGGCTGAGTGTAGGCCTTTGTGGCTGAGTGTAAGGCTTTGGGCCTGAGGTGTAGGAACCTTGTTGGGTTCTGAGATAGTGGAGAAGGTTGGCCGAATCTAGTACACTGCTAGATAGGCGAAGGGGGAAAGTGGATGTACCCAAAGATTGGGGAACCACTATAAATTAGTGTGTCTGCTGTGCTGTGGATTGACTGTTTGATTTCTGTAATTGCTGTTAGCTGTAGTAATCTGTGAAATAACTGTTGTGCTGCCAACAAAGTTTTAAAAAGGTTTAGGTCACCTATTCACCCCCCTCTAGGTGTTTAGGTACCATATCTTTCAATTTATATTAGAGATATCAACTCAAAAGATTTTGACTTGTGAGATGAAGATCTCCTACGTAGAGACCATGCTAGGGCTTATGCCCTTGAGATATGATGTCTTCAACTTCTCCTCTCTTCTTATGAAAATGGAGGACTTGGTTTCGTGAAGAGAAATGGTTTATTGTTGGTGAATAAGGGAGGATGTTTTGTGCATAACTTTTAATAAATGTCTAAAGGAAGAAGATGAACCGGTGTCGTTCATCTTGCTTTAAGATGCGTGCAAAAATCTATTTTTTGTGCTCAACGAACTTCGAAGCCATTTTTGGGTATGATATGGCCAGATGCTTTTGACTGAACAACAAAGTCATAGCCCTAGGAAATAAACTTCCAACGGATTGTTACACGTCTTCAAATGAGTCTTGTAGACTCGGGAATGTCCAGTCGAAGTTGCAGTACAGTCAAGTCTTGTGTACATATTATTCTCGGGTTACTGTAGAACTGGGTTTGATTTTGGGGAGAAATATTATAGCAAAATAATGTTGAGGTATGGAAAACTTAGTCTTATGTGATCGTGATAAACAAATGGTTTGGTGAAACATGATTGTGTATGATTATAATCAGGAGAATGCAATTGGTTTTGGAGGAGGATATGATGCTCGATAATTGAACGAGTAACCCATAACTATGTATTCGTGTTTAATGAAATTATGAAATATCATTATGCTAATGTGAATACCACAATGGAAGCATACTTATTGGTGAAGGCTTGATCCTTAAAAAGGAATTAGAAGAGGTTAATGAATGGCCATAAGATGTGATAAATAATGGAAGGTGTAAAGTGGTCCACTCCTTAGAGTTGTGTCTCCCTTAGGGTAGCAGTGTGAGATTGGTATGTTGTGTAAGGTGGATTTCCACCTGTGTAAAGGATAAACACCTGTGTGTTATGGAAATGTGGAAGGATTGGAAGTGTGTGTGTGCTTGCCGCACTAGAATGATGTGTTGATAAGGGATTCGGTGTGGAGCCCTTGCGTGTTGTTGAGCTCGGGGTATGACTAATTATAAGGGACTCAATGTGGAGCCCTTTGATGTGAAATTGCATGCGGTGTGAGTTAACATGGGGTGCCATAATCTTGGGTTAAGGATAGTGTGGCGGGTCTTCGAGAACGCCAGTCGTCACACCGACGGGAGTTGACAGATAGACTTGCACAGTGGGGCTTTGGTCCTCGGTGCTCATTCCCGAGGCTCCTTCTTTGTTATTGGACGGTTGGGCATTTGACCTTTGGTGATACGTTCCCTTAGGCTCCTTCCGTGCAACGATGATAGGCCAGCGTAGGGATACGTTCTTGGTGCACATCTACCCAAGACCCCTCTGACCCATAGTGTAACGACTGCATCCGTTCATATAGCATATAATAGAAGGTTCGGTAGGGGTCCTACACCATAAGCCACAAAACAGGCGGGGAAGTTACAGGTTAATACCAAAACACAATCGCATCCTAACATAAAGCATGCTAGCGGAAGATTTTTAAAAATAATCTTGAACTCCAACCATGAATGACCACAAGTGTATATAAACAGCCACATGTATATATATATATATATATATATATATATATATATATATATATATATATATATATATATATATATATATATATAGATATATATATATATATATATATATATATATATATATATAAACTCTCGAAGGAGTGTTCAGCAAATACAATATCATTTGGCCTTATGGCCTTACAATTCCTCTTTACAAGTGAATTCCATACATCGGCGTGCAGGTCGGCCACACATAAGCAAAACACAGTATTCTTTGCTTAGCCTTCAAGGGCTAGCAGCAGTAGCAGGGACTTTAGCCCTTATATGTCCCGCTCAACTCTCCAGCACCTGCACAAGGACAGTCCACCAAATAGTGGCAAACAAGGCAACGATCAGCATTCAGCTAAAAAATTTATAACGACCCTGCCCCTTTCACGGGGCAGTGGTATTCCTTCCCTGCAGGCATAACATTCATAGGCAGATAGATATATCACACATTGTGCTCTTACATACAAACAATCCATCACAACCGTCAGCCACGCGGCCCGACGATCCGTGGACTCAGGACACATTCTTGGTGTACCGGCGAACCTGGGTCCCACCACCGTTCCAGGTCCCAAACCCGAAGGTAAAATTGAGCATTTAGTCTTTCCGGTGGGCAGGCCTAAGACTCTCATTATGCGCTCCAATTGACTGCACTTTTAGGTCTTCAAGTCGGACGGACATAACGCAGGTACGGATCAGCAACCCCCTGTTGCTCAAGTCGCCTTGCCATCATAGAATACCAACGTACTCGAGGCTAAAATTTAAGGCGCGGGTCGATTTCACCTTTCCTATTCGACATGAGGCCTTTTCAAGAGCTCATCAAGCTCACAAATTGCCATACTGTCCACCAAGGACTGGCTTCACAATAGCCACTCTGTCCTTCATGGACTGGCTTCCCAATAGCCACAATGTCCCCCAAGGACTGGCTTCATAATAGCCACAATGTCCACCAATGATTGGCATCACAATCAACAAGGGGAGTTCATGCTAGCGTCCTTCACGATCGCTTAGCGTGTTTCGCAGAACTCACTTTCTGTACCCAACTTTGCCCAAACCCTGCAGCATCCTGCAGTGCCAGAAAACTGGTCTTTCCATAGCACACAGCACAAGCATCACAAGGGTATTTTCCTGGACTACCACTCCAGTACTTCCTGCTACTGCCCTTCACATGTCTAAACCTTCGACCCCACAAACTACATGGTTAACCGCGCAGTCTTTTCCGGTGTGCAAATGAAACATCACCAATCCAAACCAACCTGTCCATATGGGCTTCACACAGCATGCCTATTCCGTATTACACATTTACGGATCTATATGCAAAACTATCGGGGATTTCAAGAATCAACCCAAGGGAATCCCTTCGCAATCCATCCTCTGGTAGGGGAAATCCATGCACATGCCAAAAGAAGGACTTCATAGGTCCAAGAAGGAAGATCGTTACCCTTGACGACCTCTTTGGATCCATGGAATTCTAGCCAGTTGGAAAGCACCGCAGCGGCCTTGCCTCCACAAATCTGGCAACGGACCTTAATTTGGAACTCTAAAGCTCCACCGACGGTTGGATCCCTTCTCCTCCTCGTCCTTGCTCTCCCTTCTCTCTAGCTCTTTTAGAACGAGAATGGCCAAGTTAAAATGATATTCTCTTTCTCATTTCTGGCTATTAACCAGCAGGGATAAGCCTGGGCCATTAGATCCCAGCTGAAGGAAATGAACGACTACAAATCATCCACAAATGTCTAATTTTTGGCTAACACGGACTGTGACACGCCAGTGTCACAGGCCATGTACCTTAAGCGGCGCACGAACCGACTTATCCAGAATAGGATACGGACATGTGACATGCCCGTGTCACAGGTCGTGTGCCATGACACGCCTTTAGACACGCTTGTGTTTGCGATCGTGTAGCTCAGGCGGCACACAACCGATTCAACCTGAACAGGACATGGCCATGTGACATGACCGTGTCACAGGCCGTGTGCCTAGAGACACACCATGTCCTGCCTGTGTTTACTATGCCTCATTGCCTTGGTCAAATCCAGAGAAGGACACGGTCATGTGACACGCCCGTGTCACATTTGACACGCCCGTGTAACAGGCCATGTTCCCCACTCGAGGATCGTCAAGCACATTTACTCGAGTGGAGGTCGACGAACCAGAAGAGGACATGCCCTCGGACAGGCCCATGTCGCGGGGCGTGTTCCCTCTTGAGAACTCGTCGAGTGCATTTCGTCGAGCACTCGACAGGCTACTCAGCCACATAGAGCAGGACATGGCTTCAGACATGCCATGTTGCCCAGCCTGAACCCAAACTTGGGATTTGGGGTGTTACAATCTTCCCCTCCTTACAAGAAATTTCGTCCCGAAATTTGCACACAGTAAGGAAACCAAAAGCAAGATGTTATAGCTCCGCAAAAGTATAATACTTCTTGACATGCAATGCACAACAGTTTACACAAACAGCTCGGGAAATTAAGCTCGCATAGTCTGCTCTCGCTGCCATGTTAGCCCCTCATGGCTACAGTTGTCCCATCGGACCTTGACCATCCCGATTGTCTTGTACCGTAACTATTTATCGACTCTATCCTCAATCTGAATGGGCCTAACCTTCGTTGTTATCCCATACTCAACTGGCACACAATCTTTCTCAATCACTTGAGCTGGATCTTTGATGGCTTTCTGAAGCATAGATATGTGAAACACATCATGTAATCCACTCAATTTTGCCGAAAGAGCTAGCCGATAAGTAGCTTCCCCAACTCGGTCCATCGCTTCAAATGGACCAAGATATCTCGGACTTAACTTTTTCAAACGCTGAATCCTGGACACGCCTTTGAAGTGTTTGATCTTCAAATATACCCAATCGCCCACCGCGAACTCCACGTTCCGGTGTTTGGCGTTGTAGTATTTCGCTTGTCGATCCTGGGCTATCAGTAGCCTCTCTCGAATAGAGCGTATCGTCAAGTTAGCCTCATAGACTTCTTTACGCTTATATAGTTTGGATTCGCCTGCTTCTGCCCAAGCAAACGGTGTATGGAACTTACGACCATACAGATCTTCAAATGGTGCCATGCTGATGCTCGCTTGGTAGCTATTATTGTAGGCGAACTCCACCATATAGAGATGATCTTCCCATCTCTTACCAAAATCCAGGGCGCACATTCGGAGCATATCTTCCATTGTTCTGTTGGTCCTTTCAGTCTGGCCATCCGTTTGGGGGTGAAAGGTCGTACTGAACATCAACTTCGTTTCCAATAATTGATGGATTAGCCTCCAATCGTTCGATGTGAATCACCGATCACGATCACTCACGATGCTGCGAGGAACACCGTGCAACCGTACAATCTGGTCCACATAAAGTTTTACCAAACTTTCCAATGAATCGTCCCGCTTGTTAGGAAGTAAGTGAGCCACTTTCGTCAACGGGTCTACAATCACCCAGATTGAATCATTCCCGTGTTGAGATCTCGGCAACCCGTGCATGAAATCCATTGAAATATCCTCAAACTTCCATTCTGGAATCAGTAAAGATTTCAAGAAACCTCCGGCCTTCTGGCATTCCACTTTCACTAAAGCACAAGTTTGACATTTATCCACATAATGAGCTATGTCTTTCTTTAGTCATGTCCACCAAAACAATTTTTTCATATCCTTGAACATCTTTGTGCTCCCAGAGTGAATTGAGTATTTTTTAAAGTGAGCTTCATACACCAATTCTTCTCTCAACTTACCTATACTCGGGACACACAAACGACCCTCTTTCAGCAAAAGGTTGTCATCCCAGTAGAATTGGCCAACTAGCCCATCCTTTGCATAGCGTTAGAGACTTTCATCCAGCTCCGTTGCTGGTCGAACCTTGTCCGCAAGGTCACATTGTACCTCCGTCCAGTTTAATCATGCATCGGCTGTGGAATTCTTGTCAACACAAGAAATCTCTAACGCTTCCAACTCCTCTATCAGACCCTCATCATGCATCTGCAACCAATTTTCCCTTGACGGAGTTCTACAACTCAAGGCATCAACGACCATGTTTCCCTTCCCGGGAGTATAATGAATATCAATGGTGTAGTCCCCAAGGAACTCCATCCACCTTCGTTGTCGCATATTCAGATCCTTCTGGTTCAACAAGTTCTTTAGGCTCTTACGGTCCGTAACGATATCCACTTTTATGTCATATAGATAATGTCGCCATAATTTAAGTGCAAAGATCACCGTCGCCAACTCTAAGTCATGGACGGGATAATTTTGCTCATGCACTTTCAACTGGCATGAGCTATAAGCAATCACCTTTCCAAACTGCAGAAGAATGCAGCCTAAGCCGTTCCCCGATGCATCATTATAGATCTCATAGCCATCTGTACCACATGGCGATGTCAACACAGGCGTTGTGGTCAAACGACTCTTTAGCTCTTCAAAAGCTCGCGCGCACTCATACATCCAAACAAACTTCTAATCTTTCTGCGTCAATGTTGTCAGAGGCAAAGCAATCCGCGAGAAGTTTTCAACAAAATGTCTGAAGTAGCCTGCCAGTCCAAGGAAGCTCTTGACTTCGACCACTAAAGACAACACCAGCCACTCATGTATGGCTCTTACCTTTGCCGGATCCACTGTTATGCCCTCTCCACTTACCACATGGCCAAGAAAAGCCACTGATGACAGCCAAAATGAAAGATATGGTACCTAAACACCTAGAGGGGGGGGGTGAATAGGTGACCTAAACCTTTTTCCCTTTGTTTGGCAGCACAACAGTTTTTCACAGATTATTACAGTTAACAGCAATTACAGAAATCACACAGAAAAGCCACAACACAGCACAGCACAGCAGACACACTAATTTTATAGTGGTTCCCCAATCTTTGGGTACATCCACTTTCCCCCTCGCCTATCTAGCAGTGTACTAGATTCGGCCAAACTTCTCCACTAGCTCAGAACCCAACAAGGTTCCTACCTCAGGCCCAAAGCCTTACACTCAGCCAAAAGGCCCACACTCAGCCACCCAGGCCTACACTCAGCCAATCAAAAGGCCTACACTCAGAGTTCTTCAACTCCTACACTCAGGCACCAAGCCCTACCCTCAGCCTTTATAAAATAGGCTTACAATCACTCAGATCCAATGGATCTTACAAGTTTAAAATAGAAATTTACAAATGCTAACTCTACAACTCAGAAAGAATGAGAGGAGTTGAGAGTTTCTTGAAGAGTTCTTGGAAGAACTCAGCTTGATCCAAACTGACTTAGCTTTCTTCAAAGCTTCTTGAGTAGAACTGAATTAGTCTGAATCTTCTGCAGTTGATCCTTGATCTCTGCTTCTTGAAATCCAGATGACTCTGAATTCTTCTTTTCAGCCTTAGTTCCAAAGACTGAATCCTTGGTTGGAGCTCTCTCTCTCCAACTACTTAGATCTGCAGTTGGACTGCCTGATCTTCTTGTGTTGATCTTCTGTGTATCACTTCTTGATTAAGTCTGATCAACTACTTCAGTTATTCTCACAACATGTAATGATAATGAACAACCTTCTATCTATTAACCACTTGTTCTGTAAACTGTGGGTGCCTATTTATAGGCTTCCTTTATGGTAACCGGCTGATCCGGTTTATAACAGACTTCTGACTTCTCTGACAGTTGATGTAGACTGGCTGGATCGGCAGCTGTCTTGTCAACCAGTCACTTCTTGAAATTCCTCTAACTGTCAGTTAGTGTCGAGACTTTCTGTTCTTAAGTGTCGACACTTATAGACCAAGTGTCGACACATGTTGTGTAAGTGTCGACACAAGTCTACAAGGTGTCGACACAATCCTTGTATGTCTCGACACAGTTTCTTCTGCATGTGTCGACACTGAAATTGAGTGTCGACACAAGTACTTGTACTTCATCCTTTAACTGTATTCTTCTAAGTGTCGACACATCTCCTTTGTGTCGACACATCTTCATGTGTTGAAACTGTCAAGTGTCGACACTGCTTCTTGGTGTCGACACAAGTCTTCATTCTTGATTCTTCAGCTGAGTGTCGACACATTCCCTTAGTGTCGACACTTATACTTAGAATATTTTACAACTTTTCTGTTCTTTGTTAAGTGTCGAGTCTTCTGGTGGTGTGTCGACACATTGTGCTGAGTGTCGACACATTCTTCAAATACTGAGTCTTTAGCTAAGTGTCGACACAATGTGTTGAGTGTCGACACTTTCTTCCAGTGCTGAGTCTTCTGCATAGTGTCGACACACTGTGTTGAGTGTCGACACTTGTACTTAGAATCTGTAGACTTTTGCTGAGTGTCGACACTCACTTCAAGTGTCGACACTTTCTGGTGTAGACACAGCTCTTCTGGGTGTCGACACTTCTGCTAAGTGTCGACACAGCTTTTCTGCATTCTTCTACACTGAGTGTCGACACAGCTCCAAGTGTCGACACTTTCTGACTGGTGTCGACTCTTCTTCCCAGGTGTCGACACAATGATTCCAAGTGTCGACACTGCATGTCTGGGTGTCGACACAAGCTTTCTCAAGTGTCGACACTTTGCCTCTGGGTGTCGACACATGGACTTAGAAATTTTCAGCTTCAGTCCAGTGTATATCTAACCTGCACAAGTAACTCAAACAAACATCAAATACATTCTGATGTATATCATTGAGTTAGGTGAGGCTTCTTCAAATCAGGTACATTTGATCAATGTACCCAACAATCTCCCCCTATTTGGAGAAGTCATAACCCTTAGTCAATGATATACACCACTCATAATTAACAATTACAAAATGATGTAAAACATATAAATGACAACAGGGTAAACTTGAACATGTAGTAAAGCACACATGTATACTTTTTAAACATTGCAGAACAATTAAGAAACACACATATTTCAGAACATTCATACTATATTTATCATATACTGTTCCAATAATGTTTCTTATACATTTTCAATGAAGTATTACAATGTTTATCATTTAACAAATAAGCATCAAGTTAATTCCTAATCTAATGCTGATCAGGTTCTTTGATGACAATCCCTTTTCCAGCTTTAACTTGAGCTTTCACAGCAGCAGCAGCAGCAGGCTCAGCTTCAGCAGTCTTCTTCCCTTTTAGATCTTTCTTCTTCTGTTCTTCTGCTTTGATCTTTTGCCTCTCAAAATAATGATAGGGCTTAGGAAAGTACTTGCTAGGCTCCACAGCTGTTGGAGGTAGCTTTCCTAACTTAGCCTTCCTTCTATGTTGGACAATGGCTTCTTGCCTACTTTCATGCTTTCTCCATTCAGCCTCTGAGAACCACTTGTTTCTCTCATGGGCATTGTCCTTGGCTGCTTTCCAGGCTGTAAGAATTATGTTCCTAGAAGTAGGGCTCCATTGTTCAAAATCTGGCTTTTGCTCAGCAATTTCCCTAAACTTCTTCTTTGACAGCCTAGTTTCTTCTTCCTTGTCCAAAGCCTCTTGCATTGCAGCTGTGATAGGTTGAACAACCTTTTCCAGAATAATATTAGGCTTGCCAGCAGGTGGACTATACATTGTGCTAATATCTGCATGAATCATTTCAAAGTCTGGAGGTGGATAGATTACATCAGCCACTGCTTGTTGCTCACCTCCAAGATATGTGCCTTGAATGCCAGATTCACCTACTTCATTGTCATCACACAGGGGAGGATATCCAAGTGTAGCCCTTATAGAATTTGAAATCCATTTTGCATGCTCAGAACTGGTTTTGACTAACACTCTCTCCCCCTTTATGACTTCTTGTGCCACATGATCTCTCACATCATCTTTCTGGAATCTAATTTGGCTATCCAAATACCTTATGCCCTCTTTAAAGAAAGGTCTTAGCTTTGTAAGCTGTTCTGAGATGACCTTCTGTGAGTCTTTTATTGCAGTCTGGACAGCAGCAATCTCTGCTTGAAATATCTTATCAAAATCAGCCTTGGCAGCAGCAGTGGAGGTTGAAGGTTCATCAGACTTTTCTTGATTTCTGTGACTATTGCATTGTGAGATGCAGTCAGATTATCATTCATCCTTAACTGATTCTCCAGCACATAGCCTTGCTTGAGTGCTATATCATCCACTTTCTCTTTAATTGTTTCTTGATGTTTAGCCAGATATACCACAGCATTAGCACCCTTGGTAAAACAGTCAGTCATTTCCTTTTTATTAAGGTTCATTTCAAACCTTATTGACTTCATTTCCTGTCCCAGATCAGATTGGAGAGCTTTGTGTCCTTCATCAACATAAGTTTCCAAAGCCTTCCTTTGTTCATCCATCTTGATTTGCAAGGCAAGCAATAGAGCACTGTAATCAGTGGATGGTGATTGTTGAACTAAGGAATGCTGAGCAACTGTTTGTAGAGCCTTCTTATAGCTCTGGCTCCTTCTCTTGAATACAAAGAACTTCTTTTTCTGAGCTTGCTCAGCTTCATCATCTTCAGATTCAGATGTACTTGCTATATCCACCCTATCCTTAGGGCTGGATTGTTTTTCAGTTTGCACATCCTGTGCCTTCTCAGTATCTAGCCTTATAGGCTCTTCCACAACTTCAATGTTCTCCCCCTCAGCAGCAGCATTCTTTACTGTATCAGCATCATTCTTTTGCCATATCAAAATCTTCTTGATCCAAGTTCAAAAACAGATCTTCCATTGTATATTCTGCTGGAGACTGTGCAGGAGATGTACTTGGTTCTTCAACCACTGTATCAGGTATCACAACAGATGTGTCTGGAAGAACAACATCTGGTTCTTGGTTTGCTGACTGATTTTGCTGATGGACATCAGACAATTCAGAATCTAATACAGAAAAATCTAATGTATTAAGGTCAGAAAGTACCTCTTGGATGATAAGAGTAGCCTGCTCACTATCCAGTGTAGATGGATGTTCTACAGCTGGAGGCTCCCCCTGGATAACAGCTGGCTCCTGAGGAGCAGGTGACTTTGCTGCAGTCACATCTACTGGACTTTCAGGAGTGAAGACCACATGTTCTTCACTGCCTGAGCTGCTGGAGGACTCTTGAGGCACAGCAGCAGTCTTCCTCTTTTTCCTGGGAGGAGAGTCTCTCTTAGAAGCTTGTTTCTCAGGGGTGGCCAAGTCCTTTGACACCAGCACCCTTTCCCATCTTGAGAATATTCTGGAGTCCATTCTCCTCATATGATTGATCTTAGATCCTGCTGCAGAGCTCATTACCTCTGGAATTGATCCAGCCAGGTAGAGACTTATTATCCTGCCCAGATTGGGCTTCTTCAGGCTTTCTTTCACTTTCTCAAAACAATCACAGACCAATCTGTCTTAAGATTGAAGATGATTCTGGTCATTATTCAAACATGGAGGCAGACACCCTGTCATGCCCTCCTGGTTTGCTCAGGATTACCTTGCCTACAACTTCAGACAAGAACTTGCCTTGATTGTTCATCCCCTTCCTGTTGAAGACTGATCCCACCTTCATTTTTGGATCCAGTCCACACCAAGTAAGAGCTTCCCTGGTCTTAGAAGCAGTTACTTCCTCTTCATCTTGAATCTTAGGTAGCTGAAGTACCTTTCTCAAAGACTTGGGGGATAGTTTGACTTTGGTGCCATGCACCCTGGACTTGATTCTGAATCCAGAGTCGTCCACAATTGTTCCAGTAAGAAATTCAATCACTTCTTTCTTCCATATCTTGGTTGGCTCTGAAACCAAGTATTCCAGTCCTGAATCGCTGACTAGGGTAATCACTGATTTGAATTCCTGATCGCTGTCGTCAAAGGCGCCTCGCACGAGCTCATAGCCCTCGTTGACGTTCTCTTCCAGCTTGGGAGCCATTAGGGTTTGAAGATTTAGTCTTGAGATGAGAGAAATGTCGACACAAGAGTTTAGGTCTCGAAACTTTGAAAGCGTGTCGACAAGCAAAGACAGAACCCTATTTATACCTTTCTTGTTTGAAGACGAACAGGCGGGAGGAATTTCTAATGATGTGTCGACACTGTCAATTAGTGTCGACACTGACTTATAATGTCTCGACACTCATGTGTCGACACAAATTTAGTCAACAGATTTTATGTGTCGACACTTGGTTAAGTGTCGACACCACTATACTCGACATGTGTCGAGACTTTACTTAGAAAAATTCTGAGTAAAACTTAAGTGTCGACACTTTATTGAATGTGTCGACACCTACTCGACATGTGTCGACACTAACATTCTGAAGTGTCGACACTAACTTCCTAGATGTGTCGACACCATTTTCCTGAAGTGTCGACACTTACTATTCTGTGTCGACATAGACTTGTCTATGTGTCGACACCTTTTTACTTAGCCAATTTTTGTTCTGTATACTTAGTCTAAGTTTATCATACCTAGTTCAATTTTGAACTTATTAAACTTAGCTTCTTCTAAGGGCTTAGTGAACATATCAGCTATCTGATTATCTGTTTTAACATATTCAAGTGCAATATCATTTCTTTCTACATGCTCCCTAAGAAAGTGATATTTTATCTCAATATGTTTAGTTCTACTATGAGATACAGGGTTATTAGCTATGGAAATAGCACTAGTAGAATCACAATAAAGTGGAGTTCTACTTACCTGACATCCATAGTCTTCTAGCTGATGTTGAATCCATAGAAGTTGAGCACAGCAACTTCCTGCAGCTATATACTCTGACTCAGCTGTGGAGATGGCCACACTGGTTTGCTTCTTACTACTCCATGAGATGAGTCTTCCACCTAGGAATTGACAGGATCCAGTTGTGCTTTTTCTATCTTCTTTGCATCCTGCAAAGTCTGCATCTGAATAGCCTGTTAGATCAAAATCTCCATTCCTAGGGTACCAGAGGCCTAGATAGGGTGTGCCCTTTAGATATCTCAAGATTCTCTTGACTGCAGTCAAGTGAGATTCTTTGGGGCAGGCTTGATACCTGGCACAAACACATGTAGCATACATAATGTCAGGCCTACTTGCAGTCAAGTATAGTAGGGAGCCAACTATCCCTCTATACAAGGTTTCATCTACAGGTTTCCCTGCATCATCCTTGCTTAGAGACATACTTGACCCCATAGGAGTCTTCATGGTACTGGAGGAATCCATACCATACTTCCTTATGAGTTCTAGGGTGAACTTTGACTGACATATGGACAAGCCACTTTCAGTCTGTTTAACTTGGAGACCCAAGAAAAACTTCAGCTCTCCCATACTACTCATTTCAAATTGACTTTGCATAAGCTTTGCAAACTTTTTGCAAAGGCTACTTTCAGTAGACCCAAATATAATGTCATCTACATATATTTGGACAAGTATTACTTTGCCTCTAGATTCCCTAAGGAATAGAGTCTTATCTATTTTCCCCCTTGTGAACTTGTTCTCAATGAGGAAACTAGATAGGGTTTCATACCAAGCTCTAGGAGCTTGCTTTAACCCATACAATGCTTTCCTAAGTCTATAGACATAATGTGGAAAAGTAGGATCAACAAAACCTGAGGGCTGCTCCACATATACTTCTTCTTTTAAATTACCATTAAGGAATGCTGACTTCACATCCATTTGGTATACTTTGAATCCTTGGTAGGTTGCATAGGCCAAGAACATCCTTATGGCTTCCAGTCTGGCTACTGGAGCAAAGGTTTGATCAAAATCAATACCTTCTTCTTGCCTATATCCTTTTGCAACCAATCTTGCCTTATTCTTAATGATGACTCCTTGTTCATCTAACTTGTTTCTGTAGATCCATTTTGTTCCTATCACATTGTGATCTTTAGGCTTAGGAACTAAGTCCCAAACCTTGCACCTCTTGAACTGGTTTAGCTCTTCCTGCATAGCTTCAGTCCACTGTGGATCTTGTATTGCTTCTTCAAATTTCTTTGGTTCTATTTGAGACAGAAAACTTGAATAGGCTACAGCATTCTGATTTCTGCTCCTTGTCTGAACACCTTGTCTTGGATCTCCAATTATCAGCTCTACTGGATGATCTCTTAGATGCCTGTTGGCTGGAGGCATCCTTACTTCTGGTTGTACTTCTACAGCATCTTCATTATGCTGAGTTCCTTGAACTTCTTCAGCTCCTGGTACATGTAGTTCTCCCCCTGGACATAAGCCATCTTCTTCTACTTGCTGTCTTGCAGCAGGTACATCTTCCATGGTTAGCTTGTCCATCTTCTTAGAAAGACCTGTGGGGCTGCACACACTACTAGACAACTCATTGTTAATAAGAAGTGTCTCATCAAACACTACATGCACAGATTCCTCTACAACTTGTGTAGTCAAGTTGTAGACTCTATAAGACTTACTATTACTGCTGTACCCAACAAACACTCCCTCTTGGGATTTGGCAGCAAACTTAGTTAAGTAAGTCTTCCCATTGTTAAGTATGAAGCATTTACAACCAAAAATCCTGAAATAGGATAGGTTTGGTTTCCTGCCTTTCACTACTTCATAGGGGGTCTTGTTTAACCTTTTAGTGATGGTAGCCCTATTTATCACATGGCATGCAGTGTTTACTGCTTCAGCCCAGAAATATTCTGGCAGTGATGAATCACTTAATAGAGTCCTACCAGCTTCTATCAAGGTTCTATTTTTCCTTTCAGCAATGCCATTTTGCTGAGGTGTTCTAGGTGAAGAGAATTCTTGAAATATCCCATAGTCTTCACATAGTTTTGTCATGCTTTCAGATTGAAACTCTGTACCATGGTCACTTCTAATTTTGACCACTGTACAGTTCAATTCATTCTGAATTTGCTTAACAAAACTGTGGAAGACACTAGGTGTTTCAGATTTCTGCTTTAAGAAGAACACCCAGGAAAACCTTGAGTAGTCATCAACAACTACAAAGGTGTAGACCTTCCTACCTAAGCTGTGAACTGGCATTGGACCAAATAGATCCATATGCAAGAGGTATAAACACCTCACAGCATCCTTGTTGTCAATGCTTCTAAAGGTGGATTTAGTCTGCTTGCCCTTTTGACAAGCTGAGCAAATGCCATCTTTGACACACTTAACTTGAGGACCATTCCTCACTAACTCTTTACTAAAGAGTTTGCCAATAGTCTTGTAATTAAGATGAGCAAGCCTCTTGTGCCATTTGACACATTGAGAGACTGTCTCATCAGCTACAAGACAAACTGGAGAACTATTGTTCTCAACCATAATGTCTAAACAATAGACATTTCTCTTCCTATAACCTGTCAAAATGATCTTTTGATCACTTGACCTCTTGATATGACAACCATTTTTAATAAATGAGATGTCATACCCTACATCACTTAATTGACTTATACTAATGAGGTTATGTTTCAAACCTTTAACATAAGCCACTTGAGTAATGGTAACAAGGTTAGAAGAAATGTTACCAAACCCTTTGATGATTCCTTTTTCAGAACCACCAAAGGTCACCTTTGGACCATTTTTGATTGGGATGTAGTCCTTCAGTAGTCCCCTAGTTCCAGTCATGTGTCTGGAACATCCACTATCCAAGTACCATGTAGGGGTATGGCCACTTGGATTCTCCTGCAAAACAAATTAATGAACCTTAGAACCCAAAGTAAACTTGGGTCCTTGGTGATTGTTAGTTTGCAAATTGACATAGCTACCTGCTGTCTTTCCAACAGGTAACTTGCTACTCAACTTGGCACTGGCATTGTGCCAACAATCCAAAGCAAAGTGGCCAACCTTGCCACAGCACCAACATTCAAATTTGTTGTACCTTTGCTTAGGTACAGACTTGGCTGTCTTAGTGAATGTTGGGGCTTTCCCTTGGACTTGGACTGATTCTGAACAGTCCAAACTGGGTTAACAAATCCCAGTCCAGTCTTTCCTTTATGATGAACAAAATCATCAATCAAGGGTAGCACTGATTTAGGTTTTGAAAACCTAGCTACTAGCTCTTTCTCCTTCTGAAGATTAATCTCCAGTTTCTTAATTTGATCATTCTTAAATGCAATAGTACCCATCTGAATCACAGTAATGTGTTTCAGCCTGGCCACTTCATTCAGTTTTTGATCATAATTCTTCTCATAATCTATTGCAGCTGCCTTGAGATCAGCAATTTCCTTGGCCAAATTTTTGGCTAGGGTCTTGCTTTTCTTATAGGCTTGCAATAGTACTTGATATTCATCTAGGAGTTGATGAATATCTCCCTCAGACTCAGATATATTTTCATCACTTGATGAAGAATAATCTGACTCTGAACTAGAACTGGAATCAGAACTTTGAGTTAAACCTTGTACCTGACTGGGTCCTGGCTGCTCCAGGTTTTTGGTACTTTCAGTCAAAGCCATCAGTCCTTGGCTTTGACAGTCTTCTTGCTCATAGATAGATTCCATGATCTGCATGAACTCTTCTTCTTCTTCAGCAAATAGCCCAATATAGGCTTCAGCATCTTCATCAGTGTCTGAAGAAGACATATCTGAGAGAGTCTTCTCATTCTTTGCAACAAAGGACTTCTCCTTCTTTCCTTTGAAGTGTGTTTTCTTCTTGTCACTGGATTCCTTCCTTCTTTCAGGACAGTCTGCAATAACATGGCCCTGTCTATTGCAGCAGTAACAAATTATCTTGGATCCAGTTGCCTTACTTGTCTTGGTCCTTTTCTTGTCCTTCTTTGAAGGCTTCTTTTCCTGATACTGAACCTCTTTCCCTTTGGAAGATGAAGGTCTAGACCTCCACTGTTTCTTCTTAAGGAACTTCTGAAAATGTCTGGTGAATGCAGCAAAGTCTTCATCACTTTCACTGCTTGTAGATTTTGTACTTTCAGACTCTTCAGATTCTGATTCAACTACCTCTGGAGGAGGAGTTGATGACTTTGTCCTGCACTTTCTGGGTACATCTGACTTAAAGGCAACAGTCTTTTCTCTGTATTCAGTCCTTGTTGACTTTTCTTCTTCTTTTCTTACTGACAATTGCATCTCATAAGATAACAACTTGCCAAAAAGTGTGGGAGGAGGAATTTCTCCCAACTTTGCCATTTCTCTGATGGCACAGATCTTGGTGTCCCAGTCTTTGGTTAGGGACCTTAAGAATTTGTCATTCAACTCATAGTTTGTGAACTCTCTTCCATATGACATGAGTTCATTTACAATTCTGTAAAATTTCTTATAGCATTCAGTGATGCTATCTCCTCTTCCTTGCCTAAAACTCTCATATTCTTGATTAAGCAAGGACTTCCTATCTTGCCTTACTTCTTCAGAACCTTCCATGTAGACAATGAGGGTATCCCACATTTCTTTTGCAGTTTTACAGTGAATAAGGTTCTGGAAGGTGGCATCATCAATTGCACTAACTATGATGTTCTGTGCCCTTTTGTCCATAGTTGCTAGGACAATCTCATCCTTGGTCATTTCAGAGAAATCCTTTGGAGTCCTCTGATTTGCATCCAATACTGAAATCTTCATGGGCACATATGGCCCTTCTTTGACTGTGATGTATATCCTAGGGTCAGAGGCTTCCATAAAAAGCCTAACCCTCTCTTTCCAGATCCCAAAGATCTCTTTTCTGCATATAGGTAGTTTCATTGAACCCAACTCCTTATGATTCTCTGAAGAACCCATGTTCTTGATTTTCTTGAAACTGTTTCCTGTTTCCTGACTTATACTGAATCTGCCAAACAGGATCTCCTCAGACAGTTAGTCCTGATTTTGAGGAACCTCGCTCTGATACCACTTGAAAGATATGGTACCTAAACACCTAGAGGGGGGGGTGAATAGGTGACCTAAACCTTTTTCCCTTTTGTTTGGCAGCACAACAGTTTTTCACAGATTATTACAGTTAACAGCAATTACAGAAATCACACAGAAAAGCCACAACACAGCACAGCACAGCAGACACACTAATTTTATAGTGGTTCCCCAATCTTTGGGTACATCCACTTTCCCCCTTCGCCTATCTAGCAGTGTACTAGATTCGGCCAAACTTCTCCACTAGCTCAGAACCCAACAAGGTTCCTACCTCAGGCCCAAAGCCTTACACTCAGCCAAAAGGCCTACACTCAGCCACCCAGGCCTACACTCAGCCAATCAAAAGGCCTACACTCAGAGTTCTTCAACTCCTACACTCAGGCACCAAGCCCTACCCTCAGCCTTTATAAAATAGGCTTACAATCACTCAGATCCAATGGATCTTACAAGTTTAAAATAGAAATTACAAATGCTAACTCTACAACTCAGATAGAATGAGAGGAGTTGAGAGTTTCTTGAAGAGTTCTTGGAAGAACTCAGCTTGATCCAAACTGACTTAGCTTTCTTCAAAGCTTCTTGAGTAGAACTGAATTAGTCTGAATCTTCTGCAGTTGATCCTTGATCTCTGCTTCTTGAAATCCAGATGACTCTGAATTCTTCTTTTCAGCCTTAGTTCCAAAGACTGAATCCTTTGTTGGAGCTCTCTCTCTCCAACTACTTAGATCTGCAGTTGGACTGCCTGATCTTCTTGTGTTGATCTTCTGTGTATCACTTCTTGATTAAGTCTGATCAACTACTTCAGTTATTCTCACAACATGTAATGATAATGAACAACCTTCTATCTATTAACCACTTGTTCTGTAAACTGTGGGTGCCTATTTATAGGCTTCCTTTATGGTAACCGGCTGATCCGGTTTATAACAGACTTCTGACTTCTCTGACAGTTGATGTAGACTGGCTGGATCGGCAGCTGTCTTGTCAACCAGTCACTTCTTGAAATTCCTCTAACTGTCAGTTAGTGTCGAGACTTTCTGTTCTTAAGTGTCGACACTTATAGACCAAGTGTCGACACATGTTATGTGAGTGTCGACACAAGTCTACAAGGTGTCGACACAATCCCTTGTATGTCTCGACACAGTTTCTTCTGCATGTGTCGACACTGAAATTGAGTGTCGACACAAGTACTTGTACTTCATCCTTTAACTGTATTCTTCTAAGTGTCGACACTTCTCCTTTGTGTCGACACATCTTCATGTGTTGAAACTGTCAAGTGTCGACACTGCTTCTTGGTGTCGACACAAGTCTTCATTCTTGATTCTTCAGCTGAGTGTCGACACATTCCCTTAGTGTCGACACTTATACTTAGAATATTTTACAACTTTTCTGTTCTTTGTTAAGTGTCGAGTCTTCTGGTGGTGTGTCGACACATTGTGCTGAGTGTCGACACATTCTTCAAATACTGAGTCTTTAGCTAAGTGTCGACACAATGTGTTGAGTGTCGACACTTTCTTCCAGTGCTGAGTCTTCTGCATAGTGTCGACACACTGTGTTGAGTGTCGACACTTGTACTTAGAATCTGTAGACTTTTGCTGAGTGTCGACACTCACTTCAAGTGTCGACACTTTCTGGTGTAGACACAGCTCTTCTGGGTGTCGACACTTCTGCTAAGTGTCGACACAGCTTTTCTGCATTCTTCTACACTGAGTGTCGACACAGCTCCAAGTGTCGACACTTTCTGACTGGTGTCGACTCTTCTTCCCAGGTGTCGACACAATGACTCCAAGTGTCGACACTGCATGTCTAGGTGTCGACACAAGCTTTCTCAAGTGTCGACACTTTGCCTCTGGGTGTCGACACATGGACTTAGAAATTTTCAGCTTCAGTCCAGTGTATATCTAACCTGCACAAGTAACTCAAACAAACATCAAATACATTCTGATGTATATCATTGAGTTAGGTGAGGCTTCTTCAAATCAGGTACATTTGATCAATGTACCCAACACAAAACTCACACTTTGAGAACTTGGCATAGAGCTTATTCCTCCCCAGGGTATGCAACACTAACAGCAAGTGGTTTGCATGATCAGCTTTCGATTGAGAGTACAACAAAATATCATCAATGAATAGAGTCACAAATAGGTCCAAGTACCCTCAGAACGTTCGGTGCATTAGGTCCATGAACACCGATGGCGCATTCCATAGCCCAAACGGCATTATAGTGAACTCATAATGATCATATTGTGTTTCAAATGCGGTCTTGGGAATGTCGCCTTCCCGAATCCTCAATTGGTAATATCCCGCTTTCAAATCCAATTTGGAATAGACGGTTGATCCCACTAGCTGATCGAACAATTCATCTATTCGTGGAATCAGATACTTGTTCTTCTTTGTCAGCTTATTCAATTCATGGTAGTCAATACATAACCGCAAACCACCATCCTTCTTTTTCACAAAAAGAACAGGTGCTCTCCAAGGTGACATACTTGGGAGTATATATCCCTGCTCCAGCAACTCTTGCAATTGGACTTTCAATTCAGCCATTTACTTTGGCGCGATGCGATACTGCGAGCGGGCCACAGGTTTCACACCTGGCACCAACTCAATCGTGAAGTCGATCTCCCGCTGGGGCGGTAGCCCAGGAAGATCCTTAGGAAAACATCCACAAACTCCGATACAATCGGAACATCACTCATATTGGCCTTTGGCTCAACAGCCTGAATCAACGTAAAGAATAACTCTGCGCCTTTCTGAACAGCATTGACGACTTGGAGTGCAGACATCAAGGTCTTGCTCACTCCTAGCATACCAGCTAACTTAGTCTCAAGCTCGGTATTCTGGCCCAGTGTTATCTCTTTTGACGTGCAATCAATAAAGGCACGCTGCTCTGAGAGCCAGTCCATACCAAAGATCACATCAAATTCCGATATCGGCAGCACAGATGCGTTCAAACAGAGAACCTGACTTCCAATTTGAACTGCCAAATTGTAAGCCCTATCCGCAAGCATCAAACAACCATTCAGTAATAACACCTTTATGCTCTCTATCTTCACATGACTAGGTACTCCAATTCGAGCTATAAAGTCCTTAGAAAGAAATGAATGTGAAGCATCCGTATCAAATAGTGCTCTCGCTATCGTGTTCTGAATCATAACAAAGTCTGTGGTATACACATCACACACAAGCTACACACAAAGTATGCAATAAGAAAAGCAATAAATAATGTAAATTGTACCTGTGATGACGTCACTTTGCTTTATGGCCTCCTGCTGGTCAAGATTTTAGACTCGGGGCAGCGCCTTGGAGGCAGAGGACTCCACCACTGCCTTTCCCTTCTCATCATAAGACGCTCCCGTCTTCTTTTCACCCTTTGGTGGAGCAACCTGACAGTCACGGGTTATATGCCCCACAGTACCACAAGTAAAGCATGTACGAGTCTCTGGCCTCGATGTGGCCCCTGACAAAACTGTTGAAGGAGCTTGCCCAGAAGGCTTGGACCTCTTGCCCCTTTTCTTTTGGTAGTATGATTTCCCAGGTTGGGGCGCTTTGAACTCTGGCTTTGTCACAGCCAAGGCCCTTTTTCCTTGCACCCGCTTCATATCCTTCTCCTGCGTACCCGCAGTATCAACCAATGCCTGAAACCCTTGATTTGCCAGACTCGAGAGCAGGAATCGCAGCTCATCCCGCAATCCTTCATAAAACCTATTGATTTTCCGTTGCTCGGTGGCAAAAATAGAGCACGCATAACGTCCCAACCTTGTGAACTCATGCAGGTAAGTCTCAACACTCCTTTCTCCTCACGTTAGCCGTTGGAACTCATTTTCCATGGCAATGCGTTGTGTCTCTGGTAGGTGCTTTGCCAGGAATAGTCGTGAGAACTCCTCGATTGAAACTTGTGTTAACTACCTACCCGCTAAGTGGTGTAACTCGATCTTGTCCCACCATAGCCGAGCCTCTCCTTTCAATAAGAAGGTGGCCAAGGTGACCTTCTGAACTTCCTCCGTCCTAATCGTTGTCAATATACGCTTGACGTGTAACACCCCTTATCCGTCACATAGCATATAGCAGTAGGTCCGGCCGGGGCCCGATGTCATATACCACAGACAGACCGGGTGGTTACTCAATGGAAACCATCCAACTAATATCAACGTCCTACACAGAGCATTCTAGCAGAAGTAATTAAAAATTGTTGCATTACAAAGAACCCAACACTAGCATGAATGTCCACAACAAAGCCAATAGGAATGAAGTACAAATACACAAGTACTGGCCTCATGGCCTTACAATTGTTTTCCTCAAATTACATGTTTTTCAAACCTCGGCACGCAGGCCGGCCATACATGAATAAAAGAAAACACTCAAAAATTAGGCCTTCGAGGGCCGGCTCAGCAACTTGGGCTTTAGCCCGCTATTTACCGCTCGGCTACACAGCACCTGCAAGCACATGGGTAGTTCTGCTCGTGCTTCTTCAGCTGGCGGGAGATGTATGCAATCACATGTCTATGTTGCATCAGTACATCGCCCATCCCCTAAAACGACACATCAATATGCACCTAGAAGCCCTCCTTCCCAGTTGGAAGAGCGAGGATACGGGTCGATGTAAGCAAACCCTTCAACTCTTGGAAGGCTGCCTCTTACTGCGACATCCAAACGAACGAAGTGTCCTTCGTCAAAGAAGTGATTGGAAGGGCTATCTGAGATAATCCTTGCACAAACTTCCGGTAGTACCCGGCCAATCCCAGAAAACTTCGGACATCCATGACCATCTTCAAATGAGACCAGTCTCGCACTGCTCGAATCTTCACGGGATCCACCTCCAATCCTGCTCCACTAATGATGTAGCCTGAAAGGCCACCTCCGTCAGCCAAGAGCACCAAGTTCTCAGGTCGATGATTTCTGGCTTCTTCAGTATGACATTCCAGAAAATATTCTAAGTCCAGAAAAAATTCTCAACTCTACAATCGTCGATCTCCCATCGACGATCTCAGAGTCTTCTACTCTGAACTGAGCTCGACGATCTACGATCTCAGGTCGACAATCTTGTGCTTCTCAGCAGTTATCTCAGATTTACAATATTTGCTCACAGGTCGACGATCTCTTAACCCAGTTCGATGATCTCTGAGCCAAGCTCTACGATTTTTTTACTGCCTTCAGTTATCAGTTCTCTCAGTCCGGTCAGAAGTATTTATTTTGGTTACGATAAAGGTAAATATATTCTAATAATTAATACTGACATTCTCAAGGCTGATAGTCGTATCTCATGAAGCATTGATTATGGTATTCATAGAATATTTTGTCAAGACAGTTATGGAAGTGCATTTATGATTGCTAGCCATTCTACCCGTTTGGGCTCCTAAATTTTTGCAGAGAATTAAGTACTGTCTGGGAATTCAAATTCAGGCCATTAGTCATTCCAAAAATATACAGAGAACTTAAAAAGACAGAGACAACAAGAATCACAGCAAGAGTCAGAAAATCAATCTTTTTTTTTTTGCTCTGAAGGCCTCCTTTTTAAAAAAAAATACAAGGAGGAAGAAGAACTTACTGAACACAAAAAAAATCTCTCTAGTCTTCTTCCTTCATCAGGCTTCAACAATCTACAGAGAGCTCGAATCAACATCAGTCTGAAGACGTACACCCTGGACAAAGCTTCTTTCTTCCTGAAACTACTCAATATCTCAGGGGGAGCTTTGGCATCATCAAATCCACATAGTCTTCTCATTATGTTTGATAAAGAGAAGACTGTCATCTATTTTTCTTTAACCTCTCGTGTACAGGGTTCTTACTCCCTTCAAAAGTAAACTCCTTGGTGATAGGACACCTGATCAAAAACCTATTGGTTTTTAGGCACCTGATCAAAAGCCTGAAGGGTTTCTAGATCTACCTGAAGCAGATCTTGTGGTGATAGGGCACCTGATCAAAAACTAAGTGGATTCCTACCAGGTTGGTAGAAGAGTGGATGTACCCAGATTTGGGGAACCACTATAAAATTTCTTGTGTCGTCTGGATTGCCTTGTGTTTTCTTTGTGTATTGTGCTGTGATAGTTTCTTGCTTTTACCTCTTGCATATAAGTATCAATATTTTAATTCCGCAATAAATCTAGACATTTTTAAACTCTATTCACCCCCCTCCTTTAGAGTAAACTGTATCTATCCCTCACTTTCAATTGGTATCATAGGGTGTGTTTTTAAGGTTGTACAGGCTAACACCTGAACCTAAGATCTCTGATAGATATCTATTTACTCTATTCTTTGTTTACCATGGCATAGTACAAGTAATTTGCAAGCACCAGACCTCCAGTTTGCAACTTGAAAAAGTTTGGAATCTGGAAGGCAAGAATCAGGCTTTATATGAATTCTATTGATGAAGACATTTTTGCTTCTATCTTAATAAGAGTACCTCCACCA
Source organism: Platanthera guangdongensis (assembly GCA_039583875.1). Lineage (NCBI taxonomy): Eukaryota > Viridiplantae > Streptophyta > Magnoliopsida > Asparagales > Orchidaceae > Platanthera > Platanthera guangdongensis. The sequence goes on from CM077151.1 coordinate 85,630,038, forward strand.
CCAGCTTCCCCTGCAAGTACTTCCCCAAACATGACTGCAGTACCTCCTCCAGACTACAATGATGCATACAAGAAAGCAAAGATTGCTGATGCAAGAGCCATGAACATACTGGCACAAACAATGTCTGATGACATATTTCAGAGAGTAGCTGAATGTGAATCAGCCAAGGCCATCTGGGATTCCTTAAACCAGATGGTTGCAGGATCAGTAGATGAAAGAAAGGACAGTAAAGCTCATCTCATCTCCCAGTATGAGAATTTTAAAAATGAAGAAACTGAGCAAGTTTTTGAGATGTACAATGGACTCAGTCTCATTGTTAATGAGCTGAAAACTCTTGAAAAAGACATCTCAGTCACAGAGATAAATGACAAGATTCTCATGTACTTCCCCAGCTCATGGGACTCTAGAATCTGGCCTATCAGAGAGACTAGAAACACACATGAGATGACTACAGAATCAGTCTTAGGAAAGCTAAAATCCTATGAACAGCTGCTGAAGACAAGAGAAGCTGGGCAACAAAAGACTCCTACACCAACTAGGAAGGAGCAGAATATAGCCTTCAAAGCTTCAGAAGAATCAGAAACTTCTCCATCAAATGAAGAGTTGATGAGTCTCTTTGCAAAGAGATTCTTCAAGATGGGGAGAAAAGAATTCAGAAGGAAATCATCAAGGAGTGATGATAGACCAAGGTATGATAAAACCCCTTCTAAAGAGATTATCTGTTTTGGTTGCAGGAAACCTGGACATATTCTTCCAGAATGTCCAGAAAATAAGTATAAGGAAAGGACAAAGGAGAAAGACTCCAAGAAGCACTCCAGCAAACCATCTTCCTACAAGCACAAGAAGAAGGAGAGAGGGTTTGTTGCAGAAACATGGAGTGACACTGAAGAATCATCTTCCTCCAGCTATAGTGAAGATGAAGAGGAAGCAAAGGCCAAAGAAATCTGCCTAATGACCATCAATGCTTCAGGGCATGTCTCAGAAGAAGAAGAATCTGAAGAATGTTCAGATTGTGGTCAGGTATTGGAAGAATTCGACTTTACCTCTGAAGATTTTAAAAATGACTTTAAGTCTATGTGTAGTGATCTTATTTGATCTGAGAAGTAAATCAAACTTCTCAGAGATAAACAATTTAATTATGATAGCTTAGTATCAGAAAACATTAAATTGAAAAATAGAATAGACATGTATAGTGAACAAATAACTTTTCTGAAAGTTGAATTAAGTAAAGCAAAACAGCAAGAGGAATCACTGAATGGAAGAAGCAAACATCTAGTAGAAATTACCAGCACACTTAATGCTAGACTTAATAGAAGTCAGTTAGGATTAGGTGCATCATCCAGTGAATCACCAATTATTAAGAAAAACCACCTTTCACAACCTATAAAGTTTATTTCAGATAAAGGTAAGAAGGATACAGAACAAATTAAAACAGTTAACAAAGTTTTAAAACAAGTTGAGATAAATAAAGAAAAACAAAAAGCTAAGTCTGAACAAAAATCGTCGAACCAAGATCGACGATCTCAGCATTATGCGTCGAACGACGATCGACGATCTGTGAACCCAGAGCTTGAGCCTAAACACTCTGCAAACGGGGATCGACGATATCTTCATGTATCATCGAACAGGGATCGATGATTGTGCAACCCAGATAATTGACATTATTATTCTGAGAACCAAGATCGACGATATCAATGCTGGTCGTCGAACGCAGATCGACGATCTGAACTAAAATCGTCGAACTCAAAACAGTTACATCAAAACTATAATTTCAACAAAAATTTCAATAAGAATTCTAACCCTAAACGTTTCAATCCCTTAACTAACTGGATAATCCCACCTAGGAGATTTCATCCCTTAGGTTATAAAAGTCAACCTGTATACTCCTATATTTCAAGTTTTAAGTATGAAAAGAAGCCAGGACCCAAGGTTACCTGGGTCCAAAATATATAAGTTTCCTTTGCAGATAAAGACCTATCCTACAATACAGGATAAGTGGTATTTGGATAATGGGTGTTCCAAGCACATGACAGTAAACAAGGCCAATCTAAGTAACTATAAGGCAAAGCTAGGTCCAAAGGTTATATTTGGAGACTCAAGCTTTGGTCAGACAGAAGGCTATGGAGAATTTACACTTGGAGCTGTCACTTTCAGGAAAATGGCATATGCAAGTGGGCTGAAACATAACTTGATATCCATAGGACAGCTATGTGATGCAGGTTATGAGGTATGTTTTTTTAATCTAAATGCAATATTTCTCTAAACAGCATTACTGTGTTATCAGGTATTAGGTTAGGCAATATCTATTTAGTTGATTTTAATTCTACTTGTTCAAAAATCTGTTTATTTAATCAGGTTAGCAATAATGACACTTTGTGGAATAAAAGGCTAGGACATGTAAATCTAAGAAACATTGCTAGGTTATCTAGGGACAACCTTGTTAGAGGATTGCCCTCTTGCCCCTATAAGAAGGAAAGCCTTTGCAAGGCTTGTCAAGAAGGCAAGCAAACTAAAAATAGTTTTAAATCAGTTAATAAGAGTGATTCACCTAGGATTTTGTATATGCTTCATTTGGACCTTTTTGGACCAATTGCTGTACAATGCCTGGGAGAGAAGTCATATACTTTAGTTACTGTAGATGACTTCTCTAGGTTCTCTTGGGTTTTCTTCTTGAGAAACAAGTCTGATAATTTCAAAGTTCTTACAGACTTTCTGAAATGCATAAAGATTGAGTACTCTACTCCAGTTGCATTGATCAGAAGTGATCATGACACTGAGTTTGAATCTCTTCCTATGCAAGAATTCTGTGAGAAGGAAGGTAACAGGCACTGCTTCTCTGCTCCCAGAACTCCTCAACAAAATGGGGTAGTTGAAAGGAAAAACAGAACACTCATTGAAACTACAGGCATATTGCTTGTTGATGCTCACATGCCTCTATCCTACTTGGCAGAAGCTGTAAGCACAGTAAATTATATCCTGAATAGAAGTTTGATACACAAACTTAAAGGCAAGACTCCCTATGAATTACTCAAAGGGAAGAAACCTAAAATAGACTACTTTAGAATTTTTGGTTGTATCAGTTATATACATAATAACAACAAAGATTATCTTTGAAAGTTTGCAGCCAAAGCTACAATGGGAATCTTTCTAGGATATTCCCAAGTTAGCAAGGCATATAGGGTTATCAATAAATCATCCTTGAAAATTGAAGAGTTAATACATGTTACATTTGATGAAGCTAATATGTTTTACAAGGAGAAGTAAGCTTCTACCAGTGATCATCTGTAGGTACCAAGTCTATATAAAAAGCTGGATGACTTGAATCTCACCTAGAAGGTGATATCTCATCCCTCACCACAAGCAAATGAAGACAGTGAAGAAGACTCTATGGAAGAAACTGAACTTCCTCCAACAGCAGAAGTAATTCCACAAGAGAAATTCACTCCAATTGTTGTTGCTGAACCAACTCCACTATCTGATTTTGTCACACTTAGGGATCACCCTAGATCCCAAGTAATTGGAGACATATCAGCAGGTGTATAGACAAGGCATCAACTCAACCATGATGTGATGCATGCCTGTTTTCTCTCTAAAATTGAACCTCAATCCATAACTGATGGTGAGCAAGATCGCCATTGAATCATTGCAATGCAAGAGGAAATAAATCAATTTGAAAGATGTAGAGTTTGGGACTTGGTTCCAAGGCCTAAAGGCTATCCAGTAATTGGAACTAAGTGGGTTTTCGGGAATAAACTTGATGCCCAATGTGTGATTATGAGGAAGAAGGCTAGGCTTGCTGCTCAAGGATATAGGCAAGATGAAGGAATTGATTATGATCAGACCTTTGCTCCAGTTGCCAGGCTAGAAGCTATAAGGATTTTTCTGGCCTATGTTGCTTTCAAAAAGTTCACAGTTTATCAGATGGATGTCAAGAGTGCTTTCCTAAATGGAGTACTACAAGAAGAGGTTTATGTAGAATAACCTCTAGGTTTTGTTTCTCCAACTTCCCCCTCTCATGTTTTTAAACCGCATAAGGCTCTCTATCGTTTAAAGCAAGCTCCAAGAGCTTGGTATGAGACCTTAGCCAGCTTTATTTTAGGGCATGGTTTTTTAGAGGCATGGTAGATAAAACCCTTTTTACAAAATTGCATCATGATAAAATCTTATTAGTATAAATATATGTAGATGATATTATATTTGGTTCTACTGATCCCAAATTGTGCAAGAGATTTTCTAATCTAATACATTCTAAATTTGAGATGAGCAGCATGGGAGAGTTATCTTATTTCCTTGGTCTCCAAGTGAAACAATCACCTGATGGTATCTTTATTTCCCAATCTAAATATGCTAATGAGCTTATTAAGAAGTTTGGGATGGCTGATGCATCCTCTATGAAGACTCTCATGGCTGCCAATGTTGTATTAGACACTGATGAACATGGAAATCTTGTTGATCAGACCAGGTATAGGGCCATTGTTGGATCCCTACTATATCTAATAGCAAGCTGACCAGATATCATGTTTGCTACATGTTTATGTGCTAGGTTCCAGGTGAAACCTAAAGAATCTCATCTTATTTTCATAAAAAGGATTTTAAGATATATAAAGGGTTGTCCTAATCTAGGACTCTGGTATCCAACAGAGTCAGCATTTGAGTTGACTGGATTTTCAGATGCTGACTATGCTGGATGCAGAGTGGACAGAAAGAGTACTTCAGGAACTTGCTAGTTCTTAGGTGATAGACTTGTGTCCTAGTTTTGCAAGAAGCAAACCTCTGTATCAACATCTACTGCTGAAGCTGAATATATGGCTGTTGGCAGTTGCTGTTTACAGATTTTGTGGATACAAAACCAACTCTTAGATTATGGTTTCAATCTAAATAATTCAACCATCTTCTGTGATAATACTAGTGTTATATCTATAGCACATAATCCAGTGCATCATTCTAAAACAAAGCATATAGATATAAGACATCATTTCATTAGAGATAATGTAGACAAAAAGAAAATTAATCAAGACTTTATATCCACTGATTTTCAGAGAGCAGATATTTTCACCAAACCCCTTGATGAAAAGAAGCACCTGTTCTTCTAGAATAAGCTTGGAATGATCAATGAGAATGATTAATTTAATTTTTGTCTTTTGTTTTTGGATCTATTCCTAAATCGTCGAACGAAGATCGATGATCTTCGAACAGCTCTTGAGCTAAATCGTCGAACTACGTTTGACGACAGCTCTGTGTGAAGACAAAAATCATCGACCAAAGATCGACGACTTTGCTTCAGTTAATTGATCGTCAAGCTATGCTCGACTATCAATTTCCAACGGAGATCAGAGACCAAAGATATTATTTGTTTATAAATTAATCTTTGACCTAAGATCGACGTTTTTGTTTTTATCGTCGAACAGAGATCGTCTTTTCTATTCCAAAAACCTATATGTAGGTTTCTCTTCGATCTCTGTCCCGCGTTTTCATATTCTATTTCCCCTTGCCCTTGATCTCTTCTCTCTTGAGTCTACAGATCTTCCATGGCGATTTCTACGGCGGCTCTTTTAAAGATGAAGTTCGACACTGGTTTCCACGTCGACTTCGAATCGATCAATCACTGTGATCCTATCTTTCAATTGGTATCAGTCACTGTGATCTTTTTTTTCATGAAATGTTACAGCTATGTGATGATCAGGGTCTGAAGAAGTTCATGTCTACATGAATCAAACTATCTGTTGCTAAGATCAAAGAATGGGTTTACTCTTCCTCAACAAATGACTACTCCTTTTCTGCTTCCCTTTCTGCTTCCCTTTCTACTTCCTCTGTCCCTTCTTCATCTAGGGCCTGCTTCTAGTTTTCACTGAAACCATGCAGGGTGAGGTGTCCAATGAAGATGCAGCAGGTTCAGCCTCAGCAGTCCTTCAAGCTCAGTCTCCTCTAGTAGTACAGGAAGAAGAAGTGTTTCAGAAATTTTGTGCAGATATAGATGACCAATGAAGCTGCAGCAGTTCCAGCAGCAGTAGCAATTCCAAAAATAGCAGAAGCAGATTATGATGATACAGATTATAATGACATAGGTTTGGGCAAGGTTCAACATCAACAACAACATCAACAATAGCAACAGCAGAAGCAAATGCTCTAATTTATTGCTTTGTATTTTCTTTGTGTTATGTAAATAGTGTCCTCACCCAAATAGGGGGAGATTGTTAGAACCCTAGTTCTGATTTTGGTAAGGATCACTATTAGGTTTGCTTAGACTGACCTAAAATGTATAGTCAGGGTTATAGGTTTATTTCCTTAGTCTAGGCCAAGAGTCAACATCACATGGATCAGCCTACAATAGCTTGTCAGAGATTCAAGCAGTTGTGTCGAAACCCAGAAGGATTGTGTCGACACCCAGAAGGATTGTGTCGACATACAGAAAGGTTGTGTCGACACCCAGAAGAATTGTGTCGACACACTGAAAGGCTGTGTCGACACCCAGAAGATTTGTATCGACACAGAATATCGGTCGACAAAGATAATATTAGTCGACACTAGCTCAGTCGACACAAGAAGGATTTGTGTCGACGCAGTTCACAGATTATTAGTCGACAGTATCAGTCGACACCAGAAGGACTTGTGTCGACACCCAGAACCATCTGTCGACACAGTTCATAGAAGCAGTTTCAGAAGGACAAGTCAAATTCTCAGGTCGACGAACCAAGTTCTCAGGTCGATGATTTCTGGCTTCTTTAGTATGACATTCCAGAAAATATTCTAAGTCCAGAAACAATTCTCAGCTCGATGATCGTGGATCTCCCATCGACGATCTCAGAGTCTTCTACTCTGAACTGAGCTCGACGATCTACAAGCTCAGGTCGATGATCTTGTGCTTCTCATTAGTTATCTCAGATCTACGATAGTTGCTCACAGATCGACGATCTCTTAACCCAGTTTGACGATCTCTGAGCCAAGCTCTATGATTTTTTTACTACCTTCAGTTATCAGTTCTCTCAGTCCGGTCAGAAGTATTTATTTTGGTTATGATAAAGGCAAATATATTCTGATAATTAATGCTGACATTCTCAAGGCTGATAGTCGTATCTCATGAAGCATTGATTATGGTATTCACAGAATATTTTGTCAAGACAGTTATGAAAGTGCATTTATGATTGCAAGCCATTCTACCCGTTTGGGCTCCTAAATTCTTGCAGAGAATTAAGTACTATCTGGGAATTCAAATTCAGACCGTTAGTCATTCCAAAAATATACAGAGAACTTAAAAAGACAGAGACAACAAGAATCACAGCAAGAGTCAGAAAATCAATCTTTGTTTTTGCTCTGAAGGCCTCCTGTTTTTGAAAAATACAAGGAAAAAGAAGAACTTGCTGAACACACAAAAAATCTCTCTAGTATTCTTCCTTAATCAGGCTTCAACAATCTACAGAGAGCTCGAATCAACATCAGTCTGAAGACCTACACCCTGGACAAAGCTTCTTTCTTCCTGAAACTACTTAATATCTCAGGGGGAGCTTTGGCATCATCAAATCCACATAGTCTTCTCATTGTGTTTGAGAAAGAGAAGACTGTCATCTATTTTTCTTTAACCTCTCGTGTACAGGGTTCTTACTCCCTTCAAAAGTAAACTCCTTGGTGATAGATCACCTAATCAAAAACCTATTGGTTTTTAGGCACCTGATCAAAAGCCTGAAGGGTTTCTAGATCTACCTGAAGCAGATCTTGTGGTGATAGGGCACCTGATCAAAAACCTAAGTGGATTCCTACCAGGGTGGTAGAAGAGTGGATGTACCCAGATTTGGGGAACCACTATAAAATTTCTTGTGACATCTGGATTGCCTTGTGTTTTCTTTGTGTATTGTATTGTGATAGTTTCTTGCTTTTACCTCTTGCATATAAGTATTAATATTTTAATTCTGCAATAAATCTAAACATTTTTAAACTCTATTCACCCCCCCCCCCCTCTAGAGTAAACTATATTTATCCCTCACTTTCAAGCAGGCTCTGTGTCAAACACGCCATAACTCGCCAAGGACACGGCCTATGACACACCCGTGTCCCAGGCCGTGCGACCCCTGCCAAATTCCAAACTTGGCTCAAAATACCTCCCGTCGCTCTTTTGAGTTTCGGGGCGTTATAACTCTCCCCCTTTTAAAAGAATTTCGTCCCCGAAATTACATAAAGGAAAGATAAGCATAAAACTTAAACGGTACCCGAGCAAAACAACTCTGGGTACTCCTCAAGCATAGTCTGCTCTCGCTCCCAAGAGAGCTCCTCCCGACTGCAATTGTCCCAACGGACCTTGACCATCCTGATCTCTTTATTGCGTAGCCGCTTGACTTCCGAGTCCTCAATACGTACGGTCTTGACCTTCGTCGTCAACCCACTATCGACCGGCACTTGATCGACCGCGATCACTTGCGTAGGCTCTTGCACCGCCTTATGTAGCACTGATATATGGAATACATCATATAGACCACTAAGCTCCACTGACAGCTTAAACCGGTACGCTGCTTCACCAATCCACTCCATAACCTCAAACGGTCCAAGGTACCTCGGGCTTAGCTTCTTCATGCGCCACACCCGTGAGACACCCTTGAACGGATTGATCTTCAAGTACACCCAATCTCCAACAGTGAACTCCACGTTCCTATGCTTGGCATTATAGTACTTAGCCTAGCGGTCCTGAGAGATTAGCAACCTCTCCCAAATGGTCCTCACCAAAGAAGTAGCATCCTCCACCTCTAGTCGCTTGTACAACTTTGACTCGCCCGTTTCCAACCAAGACAACGGCATGCGACATCGTCTACCATAAAGGGCCTCGAAGGGCGCCATTTATATGCTTGCCTGGTAGCTATTGTTGTACGCGAACTCCACCAAGTATAGGTGGTCCTCCCATTGCTTTCCAAAGTTCAGGACACACATGCGAAGCATGTATTCCATTGTCCTATTGACCCTCTCGGTCTGACCATCCGTTTGTGGATGAAAGGCTGTGCTAAAACTCATCTTTGTTCCCAACATCTGCTGCACCAGCCTCCAATCATTGGACGTGAACCGCCCATCTCGGTCACTCACGATGCTGCGGGGCACACCATGAAGCCGCAGAATATTATCCACATACAACTTTGCCAATTTCTCAACCGGATCATCCTTCCTATGCGGAATGAAATGCGACACTTTCGTTAGACGATCTACGACCACCCAAATGGTGTTGTTCCCCTCTTGCGACCTTGGCAGCCCGTGCATAAAGTCCATAGTAATGTCGTCGAACTTCCACTCCGGAATATGCAAGGATTTCAAGAATCCTCCCTGCTTTTGGCATTCCGCCTTCACCAAGGCGCAAGTTTGACGCTTCGCCACATAGAGCGCCACATCCTTTTTCAGTCCTGGCCACCAGAACATTTTCTTAACGTCGCGGTAAATCTTCGTGCTCCCCGAGTGAATTGAGTACTTGGTATTATGCGCCTCGTACAACAATTCCACCCTCAAATTGCCCATGCTTGGGACGCATAGACGACCGTCTTTCCAAAGTAATCTGTCCTCCACAACGAATTGGGAATTTGACCCATCCAGAGCCTCTATCATGAGTTGCTTCATGTGGACATCCATATCCAAAGCCTGCCGAATCCGATCAGCCAGGTCATATTGGACTTCAGTCCAATTCAATAATGCTTCAGCACTTGATTGCTTGTCTACGCAAGAGATCTCCAACGCCTCTAACTACCGAACCAACCGCTCGTCATGGAGCGACAGCCAATTGTCTTGAGCTGGGGCCTGGCAACTCAACGCGCCCGCAACCGCATTGCCTTTACCAGGCATGTAGTGGATCTTGAATGTATAGTCCCCCAGGAACTCCATCCACCTACGTTGCCGCATGTTCAGATCTTTCTGATCTAGCAAATATTTCAGGATCTTGTGATCGGTGTAGATATCAATCTTCACACCGTACAAATAATGTCTTCACAGCTTCAAGGCAAAAATCACGGCCGCTAACTACAAGTCGTGGACCGAATAATTCCTCTCATGCACTTTCAGATGTCTTGAGCCATATGCTATAACGCTTCCATGCTGTAACAGCACACAACCCAAACCACTACCCGAAGCATCGCTATAAATCTCAAAACCTTCAGTCCCACACGGCGAACTAAGAACTGGCGTCGTGGTCAACCGACACTTCAACTCCTCAAAAGCTCACACGCACTCCGACGTCCAAACGAACTTCTGCTCTTTCCTCGTCAAAGTAGTGAGAGGTAATGTTATCCGCATGAAGTTCTCCACGAAGCGCCTATAATAGCTGGAAAGCCCCAGAAAGCTTCGGACTTCCACTACCATAGAAATATTAGGCCACTCTCGTATCGCAACAATCTTCGTCGGATCCACTGTAATACCCTCTCCACTCAATATATGACCGAGGAATGCCACTGAGGACAGCCAAAACTCGCATTTTGGGAACTTGGAGTACAACTGATTCCTCCTTAGCATCTCCAAAACCAAATGAAGATGCCTGAAGTGATATTCCTCACTCTGCGAGTACACCAAAATATCGTCGATGAAGACGATCACAAAATGGTCCAAGTACTCCATGAATGTTCGGTTCATCAAATCCATGAACACCGACGGCTTATTAGTCAGCCCAAACGGTATGACCATAAATTCGTAATGCCCGTATCTTGTACTGAACGCTGTCTTAGGGATATCACTCTCCCTTATCCTCAACTGATAGTAACCAGACTTGAGATCCAACTGAGAGTACACCGTCGACCCGACCAACTGATCAAAAAGATCATCGATCCTTGGGATTGGGTACTTGTTCTTTTCTGTTAGCTTGTTTAACTCCCGATAATCAATACAAAGTCTCAAGCTCCCATCCTTCATCTTTACAAAGAGGATCGGTGCGCTCCAAGGAGACGAACTTGGACTCACAAACCCTTGCTCCAACAACTCTTGAAGTTGCACCTTCAGCTCCGGCATTTCCTTAGGCGCTAGCCGATACGGAGATCGTGACATAGACTTCGCACCTGGCACTTGCTCAATCGTGAAATCTATCTCCCGTTGAGGCGGGGCTCCAGGAAGATCGGCTGGGAACACATCAGGGTACTCAGCTACCACTGAAATACTATCCAACGTAGGCTTTGGCTTTGCAACCTCCACTAGTGTAAAGAATAGCTCTGCACCAGCACGAAACGCTTTCACCACCTGAAGAGCAGACATCAACGTCTTGCTCGACCCTTTCAATCCCGTAAAATACATCTCACGACTTTCTCCCAACTTGACTTCCTTGCGACCGCAATCAATATAGGATTGCTGCTCCGAGAGCTAGTCCATGCCAAATATTACGTCGAACTCCACCAGCGGCAGTAACAACGCTAGCAAATGGAACTCCTGACTTCCAATACAAATCTGAACACCACAGATTCTCTCCGCGCGCATCAAACACCCATTCGATAACAACACATCCAACTTGTCCTTCGCCATCGAAGAAGGTACTCCGATGCGCGATATGAATCCTTCGGACAAGAAGGAGTATGAAGTTCCCGTATCAAAGAGTGCTCTTGCCAGATTCTCACAAATCAAAACAAATCCTAAACAAGCAGTGGTAAGGTAATATACGCATAACAAGTATTTAAAGAAATTTAGTTTGCTACAAATTTAAATCGTACCTGTCACCACATCCTCTTGTTTGATGGCCTCCTGTTGGAAAAAAGATTATACACCCTTGGTTGAGCCGGAGCATAATGGGACGCAGTTGACTCCACCGCCTTGCCCTTCTCTTCATAAGATGCTCCCGGCTTCCTTTCGGACTTGGGACGTCCACTCCAGCAGTCACGGGCAAAGTGCCCCGGCTTCCCACAAGTAAAACATACACCCGGGGTCCGACCCGTAGTCGCCCCAGAAGCACCGAAAGAAGGAGCTAGACCCAAAGTCCTATCCTTCTTAAAGAACTTACGGTACCTAGACTTTGAGGTAGTCGGCACCTTGAACTCCGAATTTTTATCAGCCAAGTTTTTCTTCGCTTGAACATTCTTCATGTCCTTCTCCAAAGACCGAGCCGTGTTGACCAGGGTCAAGAAACACTGCGTCATCGGCCCCGAGAGTAGTAGCCTCAAGTCATCTCTTAGACCTTCGTAGAAACGGTTGGTCCTACGCTCCTCATCCGCGATGGTGGAGCTAGCGTACCGACCCCCACGAGTAAACTCGTGTTGATACTCATCCACGCTACTCTCTCATTGTACCAACCTCTGGAACTCATTCTCCAAAGTTATCCTCTGAGTCGAAGGGAGGTACCTAGCCAAGAACAGTCTCGAGAACTCCTCCATCGAGATGTCTGTAAGTTTCCTTCATCTCAATAGATGCAATTCCAAACCCTCCCACCACAGCCTAGCATCTCCATCCAACAGGAACGTAGCTATAGTGGTCATCTGCCACTCCTCCATCTCCGTCACTGTCAAGACTCTCTTCACACGGGAGAGCCAGTTTTCAGCTTGAGATGGGGTTCCCAACCACGAGAATACCGTGTTGGAGCATGCGTTCCGCGCTTCTTAGTTTGAGAATACCAAATCCCGGAGGTATTTGATCTTGGTATGTATTTTAAATGTGCAGGGATAACAACATTTTTATGTACATAATAAAGGCTGAGCATGACATTGATGAAAAGGAAAAACGCGCTATCACCGGCGATAACGCTAACGCGGGCGATAGCGTTAATCCTGCTGACGTCAGCCATAATCCGCACATTGTCGCGCACGAAGTCAGTCACGATCAGCGATATCGCCGGGCGATACCGATGTCGCCGCGCGATATCCCACGATCGTCACGTTCTCCGCTCAGATCTGAAAATCAGCGCGACGTGTGCCACGTGTCAAACAACGGAGAGTTATCACTATCGCGGGGCGTTAACGCTAACGCCGGCGATATCGTGAAATGATATATACGGCCAAAACTTTCAGGGAAGGGTCGGATCGTGCAGAGCTTTGTTTTCCTAGAGAATTTTCAGAGCCTTCATCTCCGTTTCCAGACGAACTCCCTTGGTCCGTTGAAATCTCAAGAGCGAAGGAGATACGACCGTGTGTTCAAGATTGGAGATCTTCTCGTTGGTCCATCATCATCTTCAGAGCTCGTGATTTTGAGGGAGTTTTTAAGTTTTACTATTGTACTTTCATTTTCATCTTTTATCTTTGTAATTGGGTAGGGAAAATCATCACCTTGTGTGTGGTGTCTAAGTCCGTGTGTGGCTTAGGGGAAAATCACCACCTTGTCTGTGGTGTCTAGGTCCGTGTGAGGCTTAGGAGTAAATCGCAGCGAGTTGTGCAGCGTCTAGATCATAGGTTTGATCTAGGGGGAGGCTAGTAGGCATATCTAGGGAGATATTGACTATAGCCTACCGGTTCTTGGGAGAAGGATCGGTGAAAAACAAAGCTAAAAACTATTATCGTTGTAAGCCTTGATTTCAAGCTTTATTGGAATCATTTTACATATTCGTTTTGAAGAAGTATAATATTGTTATTCATTTCATTGATCTGTCTCATTCATAGTAGCTAGTCTTTTATTTTATAAAAAGTTAAAAATTTTTAAAGAGCCCTTATTCACCCCCCCTCTAAGGGCGCCACAAGATCCTACAAGTGGTATCAGAGGCAGGTTATTCCGAATACGGTTTCACCACCAGGAATTATGGCGCAGCATGACCATGCTTTCTCTGAGGGGCAAGGAATTAGCAGACCTCCATTATTCACTGGATCTGACTATAATTACTGGAAAACTAGGATGAAGTGTTTTCTTATTTCCCTTGATATTGAGGTTTGGAATATGGTAGAGACTAATTATGTTCATCCCACTTATACAGTAGGCAATATAGAAATGGAAAAACCAAAAGATAAATGGGATGATCAAGATAAACTAAGATGCAAAAATAATGCAAAATCCATGAATGCATTATTTTGTGCATTAGATAGGACTGAATTTAATAGAACGTGTGCTTGTAGTAATGCTTATGAGATTTGGAATTTACTTGAAGTAACTCATGAAGGTACCTCGCAGGTGAAGGACTCGAAGCTGTTTCAACTTGAATCGGAGTTTGAAAAGTTTAGGATGGAAGTGGATGAGGACGTAGACTCAATGTACACCAGATTCACCAAGATAGTGAATGACTCAAAAGTGCTTGGAAAAAATTTTTCAAATGGTGATTTGGTGAGAAAACTTCTTAGATCTCTCCCCCCTAAGTTTAATCCCAAAGTGGCGGCTATTTCTGAATCTCATGATCTTAAATCTCTGAATATTGAAAGCCTGATTGGGAACTTGAAAACTCATGAAGTTGAATTGAAAATTCAACAACAAGAGTACATGGAGCCTAAGAAGAAGGGGTTGGCTCTGTTAAATTTTCTCAACGTGGTCAGCAAGATAGCCCAAACACCAAATTAATATCTTCGGAACTACCCAGTTCGCACGCTGAACCTGCGGAAACCCAAGGACTAGAGGTTGCACCCAACAAAACAATGGAAGCACAAGAAGATCTTATTATGCATTCACTTCATTACAATCCGAGGCATACATAGCGAGACATGATTTCGCTAGTATTACAGCTGTAAACAGAAAGAACCAAAAACAAGCCGGGCGGACACAACCCGGAGTCCGCCGAGACCGCCGAGGTCGCCGAAGTCGCCGAAGCCGCCCGAACTATGCTGCTGTCCGCCGAATACCACGGAGTCCGCCGAAACCGCGAGGTCGCGCGGACACACCGTTATTCGCCTCCTGCTGAACCCGAACTGAGGAACTCCCCTACCCGCCTGAAGCCGGCGGACAGGTTATTGAAGCTGGGAAAGTTGAAACAGAACTGACAAGCCGCAGAGCGACCTCCTGCTGAGTCCGCAGAGACCGCACACTTCCAAGCACTGACCGAAGTCACAGCCAAACTCCTGGCTCCTTGAAGATATCCGCGCGACCTGCACACAGCAAACCGTCAGCCTGAAACAATCCGCGCGGACTGAAAAACACAGACCGCAGCACTCGCCCAACCCAATTTACTGTTCACTCACGTTACTTCTGGTTGTTGTAGATGTGCCAGGGGGGTCCTATTTATAGGCCAGGTGAGGAGTGTGGTCACCGCCCATGAGATAGCGACACCGCCCCAGCCCGCGCGAACACAAAACGACTGTCCGCTTAGTCCGCGAGGACTTAGCCAGTCACCAAGGGAAACCGCCAGGAGCAAAGCAACCATTGACGAACCCTCTCCAGTCCGCCCAAGCTAAGCGGACAAGGCACCAGCCCGCAAAGCTCCAACTGCTTCAGGACAGCACCCTCTTCAATGGCAGTCCGCACCAACCCGAGGCAGTCCGCAAGACCCACACCTCAATCCGCCACAAGTCCACGACCAAAGGCAAACAGCAACAGTCCGCCCGGTCACAGCAGACTTGGCGGATACGGCGGACACCATGAACTTGACACCAAGTGTGACCAAGTCCAAAGCCATCAAGGGCTAGTGCGAGCATGGCGGACACAAAGTCCCGTCCGCCAAACACCCTAGCACAGACCGCAACCAGTCCGCGAGCTCCTCGCACTTGTCCGCAGTAGCAACCCCGCCGGACTCCAAACATCAGTCCGCCAACCGGTCTCCACAGCAAGACCTGCTGTAACACCTGAGCTCGACAAGGCCTCAGCCAAGCTCAAGGCTCAGTCCGCAACAGCCCCAACCGCGGACACACCAGTCCGCAAGGCTTCCCGCGAACTCGAACCATCCCGCCAACAGCGCAAACTTGCACCCGCGACCACTGAGCAAAGCACCAGTCCGCAAGCCTCTCTATCCGCAGATACCAGGCCGCACCAAACCGCGGACTCCATGCAACAACCTGCTCAGAACACAGCCGGCTTCCACCAGACTTCTCACCAGGCCGCAACCCACAGTCCGCCCAGTCCGCCCAGTCCGCCAAAGCTGTCCGCACAGGCCGCGCGGCCTGTCCCGTCACCCACTTCCACTTCACAAATTTCAACACTCCCCCTTGAAGTGAGAAGTGGTGACCAAGCCCAGCAAGCTGCGCAAGCGTTCAAAGGGCCCCTTCGACAGCGGCTTCGTGAAGATGTCAGCAAGATTATCTTCACTCCGAACATGCCCGACCAGCAGAGATCCTTCCAACACCTTCTCCCTGATGAAGTGGTGATCAATCTCTATATGCTTGGTCCTGGCGTGACACACTGGATTGTTTACCAGTTTGAGAGCACTCTCATTGTCACCCCGGAGTAAAGTAGGCCCTTGCACTTCTTCATGAACATCCTCTATGAGTCTCCTCAACCAAACGGCTTCCCGAGCAGCCAAGGCCGAAGCCTTATACTCCGCCTCCGTGGTTGAAACCGACACTGAGTCCTGCTTCTTGCTACACCACGAGATGCTAGCTGAACCGCAAGTGAACACATAACCTGAAGTAGACCTTCGATCATCCGAATCACCGCCATAGTCAGCATCCGTGTACCCGAGCAATGCAAACTCCGCATCCCTTCCATAGAGGAGTCCCAACTCAGAAGTCACCTTGACATACTTCAGAATTCCCTTTGCCGCCACTAGATGAGATTGCCTTGGTTCAGCCATATACCGACTTACTCGGCCAACAGCATAAGCTATATCCGGCCTTGTAATCGTCAGATAGATCAAGCTCCCAACAAGAGCCCTGAACACCAAGGGATCATTAAGAACCCTTCCCTCATCCCGTCGAAGCTTCAGCCCAGATTCCAGTGGAGTAGAGCACTTCTTCCCTTCGCCCATGCCAAACCGCTTCACAATACGATCAGCATACCCTTTCTGGCTAATGAGAATCCCGCACTCCTTCCTCTCCACTTCCAGACCAAGAAAGTGATGCAACTCTCCCAAGTCTTTCATCTCGAAGCGTATAGCAAGCTCCCCCCTGAGCCTTGCTACTTCCTCCTCCGAGTTTCCTGTGATGATCATATCATCCACATACAGCAGGACCAAGACCCTTAGCTCTCCCTTCTTCTTGACGAACAAGCTAGAATCCGAGTTAGAAGCCAGGTATCCACAGAACTGCAGGTACTCTGCAATCTTCCCATACCACGCTCGAGGAGCTTGCTTCAACCCATAGAGAGCCTTCCTGAGTTTGCAGACATAGTCCGGATGCTTCTCAGAGACGAAACCAAGCGGCTGATCCATGAAGATGTCCTTGTCAATCTCTCCGTAAAGAAAGGCATTCTTCACATCGAGTTGCCACAACCTCCATCCCTTGCTAGCAGCCAAGGCGATCACCACTCTTACAGACGTCATCTTCGCAACTGGACTGAATGTCTCCTCATAGTCTTCTCCATACTGCTGTGAGAATCCTCTAGCGACCAGGCGAGCCTTGAAACGATCAATGCTCCCATCAGCCTTCTTCTTCAACTTGTACACCCACTTGCAAGTAACCGGAGTAATGCCATCAACCTTGGGCACAAGGTCCCAGGTTTCATTCTTCTTCAGAGCATCAATCTCTTCCTTCATGGCACCATCCCACTCCTTCACTCCAGTGGCCTCGTTGAAGTTTGCAGGCTCTCGCTCATCTAGAGGACCCGCAAAGAAGCAGGAGACAAAGCTCACTGCATTCCCATCACAGTACCGAGCCGGTGGCTTAACCACCCTCTTCGATCTCCGAAGACATGGCTCCTTGCTCACGGCTTCCGTTGCTTCTTCAGGCTCCACTCCTACTTGGGGCAAGCATTGAGCAGTGCTCCCCCTGCTTCCTGAGCCAGAAGGCTCAGCCTCGGAGTTCGAAGCAACAGGAGCTGCTGGTGAAACAGCAAGCTCCTCTTCCAAGCACTCAGCAGCCTCCACCGGTGCTTCCTCAACCTTGCTACTTCCGGTAGGCTCCACCGAGCCACCTCCATATGACGTCAGCTCGTCAAAGACAACGTCTCTTGACACCACGAACTTCTTCGTCACAGGGTCCATGCACTTCCATCCCTTCTTCCGCTCATCATAGCCAACAAAGACAAGTTTCCTTGCCTTCGCATCCAGCTTTGTCCGTGAAGCATCCGGGACATGCACGTAGCAAGTTGAACCGAACACCCGAAGGTGTCCAACACTCGGCTTCTCCTTCAGCAACAGCTCAATGGGCGTCTTCATGTTGATAGGGCTGAGTGGCATCCGGTTGATAACATATGCAGCACAAGACATTCCCTCCGCCCAAAAGGACCTCGGGATATCTTTCGCATGCAGCCAGCATTTGCAGGTTTCCGTCAAATGACGGATCTTCCGCTCCGCTACCCCATTTTGTTGTGGAGTGTGAGCACAAGTAAGCTCCCGTTGGATCCCGTGCTTCCTGCAGAAGTTAGAAAACTCGGAAGAGACAAACTCTCCCCCGTTATCAGTTCGAAACTTCTTAATCCGCAAGCCAAGCCGGCCTTCTACCAACTCCTTGAACTCCACAAACAAACGGAAGGCATCCGACTTCTCCTTTAAGAAGTACACCCAAGTATACCTTGAGTAGTCATCAACCAAGACAAGCATGTATTTGCTTCCACCAAGGCTGGCAGTAACAGTCGGTCCCATCAGGTCGCCATGAATACACTCCAATGGTTTCTTGCTCCTTGTTTGAGATTTATCAAACGGAAGGCGATGTGCCTTACCGTATTGACAGCCCGCACAAACATGCCCATCACCAAAGGAGGACAACATCGGCAACCCCCTCACCAGACTTCTACTCGCCATTGCCTTTAGCTTGTCCATGCCAACATGCCCCAGCCTCTCATGCCAGATAGCCGCACTATCATTGGCCCTCATCTTATCAACATAAGCACTGGTGGAAAGAACAAACAAGTTCTTCACCCTCCTCCCAACATGAGCAACATCAGCCTTTACCGCTGATACGTTGCGAAGGAACCTCACGTCTGTTGGCCCAAACAGAACGTGATACCCAGCGTCCACCGCGTTGGTCACCGAGAAGAGGTTCTTCTTCATGCCCGGCACGTGATACACACTCCTTAACGTGAGTGGCCCCTGATCACTACCCAAAGACACGACCCCCTCCTTCTCTACTGCATAAACAGTATTATCAGCAGTGATAATAGCTTCATTACCTGAGTAAGCCTGCATGGAGGTGAACTTCGACTTGTCTCCGGTGAGGTGATGACCACACCCGGAGTCGATGATCCACTCGCTGTTGAAGTCCTCAGCAGATAAGGCCCGGACACAAGTGCCCGTCATGAAAGCTCCTCCCCATTCTGCTTCTTCACTTCGTGAGCAAGCTTCCTCCTTTCCCGCAGCATGCCCAGGCTGCAGTTTGACCTTGCAGTCCCGCTTGAAGTGCCCACGCTGATGACACCGGTAGCACTTCAGATTCTTCTTCCAGTCCTTAGGAGCATTGCTCCTCTCCGGCGGATATGAAGTTGAAGTCTCCTTCTCAACAGCGGCCTGCACCTTCTTCTTCTTCTTCCCTTCCCATCCCTTCTTCTTGCCTGAGAAGAGAGCCTCGCTGCCTTCCTGATTCAGATTCACTCCAGCCATCTGCCTTGCTAAGCTCTCCTGCGAGGCAAGCAGATTCTCCAGCTCCAGCAACGACGGCTGAGTAGCCCACCCTTGAACAGATGTAACAAAGGCCACATACTCCTTCCGCAAGCCGCGGAAAATGTGCCTTTTCATCTTTGCCTCAGAGATAGGCTCATCAGGATCCAGTGCCGACAGCTCAGCACACAAGCTCTTCATCTTTAAGAAGTACCTGGAGATGGAAAGGTCTCCCTGAGTTGCCCTGGCCAACTCATTCTCCAGGAACTGAAGCCGCGCCACATTCTTCCTATTGAACAACTCATCAATGGTTGTCCAAATATCAGCAGCCGACTCACACCCAATGATGTGATCAAACAGTTCCGGAGAGACAGCTCTCTTCAGAACGAACTCTGCCTTAGCATTAGTTCTTCTCCAGAGCCTCACCTGTTCAGCAGTACCGAAAGCAGCAGTTACTTCCTGTCTGTCGTCTCCACCGACAACTTCCCACAGCTCCTCGCCTAGAAGATAACTCTTCATGCACGACTTCCACTTTTTATAGTTAGTCGGCGTTAAGAGTTCAATGCCCAGACCTCTTGCTAAGCTTCCTTCCATTGCGATCACCTGTTGGTACCCTTCAGCAGCTCCGAGCAACAACACAGGTTGATCACCACTCAATCACTGAGTAACAACACTGGCTGACCTCCGCTCACGCAACTGAACCTCCGCAACCTCAGAAACCTGCCTCTGATACCATGTTAAATTTTCTCAACGTGGTCAGCAAGATAGCCCAAACACCAAATTAATATCTTCGGAACTACCCAGTTCGCACGCTGAACCTGCGGAAACCCAAGGACTAGAGGTTGCACCCAACAAAACAATGGAAGCACAAGAAGATCTTATTATGCATTCACTTCATTACAATCCGAGGCATACATAGCGAGACATGATTTCGCTAGTATTACAGCTGTAAACAGAAAGAACCAAAAACAAGCCGGGCGGACACAACCCGGAGTCCGCCGAGACCGCCGAGGTCGCCGAAGTCGCCGAAGCCGCCCGAACTATGCTGCTGTCCGCCGAATACCACGGAGTCCGCCGAAACCGCGAGGTCGCGCGGACACACCGTTATTCGCCTCCTGCTGAACCCGAACTGAGGAACTCCCCTACCCGCCTGAAGCCGGCGGACAGGTTATTGAAGCTGGGAAAGTTGAAACAGAACTGACAAGCCGCAGAGCGACCTCCTGCTGAGTCCGCAGAGACCGCACACTTCCAAGCACTGACCGAAGTCACAGCCAAACTCCTGGCTCCTTGAAGATATCCGCGCGACCTGCACACAGCAAACCGTCAGCCTGAAACAATCCGCGCGGACTGAAAAACACAGACCGCAGCACTCGCCCAACCCAAATTACTGTTCACTCACGTTACTTCTGGTTGTTGTAGATGTGCCAGGGGGGTCCTATTTATAGGCCAGGTGAGGAGTGTGGTCACCGCCCATGAGATAGCGACACCGCCCCAGCCCGCGCGAACACAAAACGACTGTCCGCTTAGTCCGCGAGGACTTAGCCAGTCACCAAGGGAAACCGCCAGGAGCAAAGCAACCATTGACGAACCCTCTCCAGTCCGCCCAAGCTAAGCGGACAAGGCACCAGCCCGCAAAGCTCCAACTGCTTCAGGACAGCACCCTCTTCAATGGCAGTCCGCACCAACCCGAGGCAGTCCGCAAGACCCACACCTCAATCCGCCACAAGTCCACGACCAAAGGCAAACAGCAACAGTCCGCCCGGTCACAGCGGACTTGGCGGATACGGCGGACACCATGAACTTGACACCAAGTGTGACCAAGTCCAAAGCCATCAAGGGCTAGTGCGAGCATGGCGGACACAAAGTCCCGTCCGCCAAACACCCTAGCACAGACCGCAACCAGTCCGCGAGCTCCTCGCACTTGTCCGCAGTAGCAACCCCGCCGGACTCCAAACATCAGTCCGCCAACCGGTCTCCACAGCAAGACCTGCTGTAACACCTGAGCTCGACAAGGCCTCAGCCAAGCTCAAGGCTCAGTCCGCAACAGCCCCAACCGCGGACACACCAGTCCGCAAGGCTTCCCGCGAACTCGAACCATCCCGCCAACAGCGCAAACTTGCACCCGCGACCACTGAGCAAAGCACCAGTCCGCAAGCCTCTCTATCCGCAGATACCAGGCCGCACCAAACCGCGGACTCCATGCAACAACCTGCTCAGAACACAGCCGGCTTCCACCAGACTTCTCACCAGGCCGCAACCCACAGTCCGCCCAGTCCGCCCAGTCCGCCAAAGCTGTCCGCACAGGCCGCGCGGCCTGTCCCGTCACCCACTTCCACTTCACAAATTTCAACAGGCTCTAAGATCTAAGAAAGAAGAATGCAATAATTCTGAGGATGAAGAAGATGATGAGGAGAGTCTTTTTGTAAGAAAGTTTAAAAAATTTATGAGAAATCCGGAGAGGAGAAATGCTTTTAAAAAGTACTTTAAGAAGGAGACGTTTAGAAAGAAAAAACAAAAGGATGACGACGATGAGGAGGAAGAGAGACCCCCACCGGAGTGCTATCATTGCAGGAAGTTAGGACACATTCGAAACAAGTGTCCAAAGTATTTGAAAGAACTTAAAGAAAAGAAGCACAAAGGGAAGAAGAAGGTCCTGAAGGCTGAAACATGGGATGATACTACCTCTGAGGGTACAAGCAGTTCAAGCTCAAGCGAGGAGGAGGCCAATATGTGCCTAATGGGAAAAAGCGTCACATCTGATGACGAGTGCAGTGTCCAAAGCGACACTGAGGTAACTCCTCCAACTTATGATGAATTATTTTCTGAATTTTTAAATACTTGCAAATATCTTGAAAAAAGCTTAAAAGATAATGATATTCATAAAACTGAAAATAAAGTTTTAATTAAAGAAAACAAAAAATTGTTAAATGAAAATAAGACTATTGGAAAAGAAAAAGTCTCTTGCCAAGAGTGTGATCACTTTATGGGAAGAATAAAAGAACTTGAAGAATCCCTTTCCAAATCTCATTCAGAAATAAAAATTCTCAATAAAAAGAATGAGATTTTAGAGAGAGATCTGAAATCTTCTATTTCCAAAGTCTATGAAGGAATGAAAGCTTTTGAACGTAGATGTGTAAATCTAGTATCCGAGAACAATGAAATGAGAAAGCAGATTCATGACCTAACACTAGCCATGAAAAAATTTGGTTTGGGCCAAAGATCACTGGATATGATCTTAGGTTACCAATGTCACGGATCTGGAAGATTTGGACTCGGATACACGACTGGAAGCTATCGCCCGGCGATAGGTACTACCACCGGCGATAGCCAGAAATCCAGAAAGTCAAATTTTAACAATTATGATAATATTAAATTAACTGATACTACATTTTCTCACAGTAAAAGTCCAGAGAAGTTATATTCTTCTTGCTACATTACATGTGCCAAATGCAATAGATTTGGTCACACCACGGACTCGTGCTGGAAGAAAGGAAAAAGTAAAATTAAGCAAATCTGGATGCCTAAGGCCTCTACCTATACTATGGGTGGAACCACTTGGGTAGCCAGATCTTTACTCACATCCTCTTTCTAGGTGTGTTGGCAGGCTAAGGACAAAGAAGACGTGTGGTACTTGGACTCAGGTTGTTCAAAGCACATGACGGGCAATAAAGAGAAGTTTCTTAGCCTGGAGATGAAGAAAGGAGGAGTCGTTACATTTGGAGATAATGGAAAAGGAAAAATCATCGGCATCGGTGTTGTGGGTAACGAAAGTGTTAGAAAGTAGAGACAAGAAGCGAAAAGTAGAGAACAAGCGAACAAACTTTTGAATAATTGAAATTTTATTATCCAAAAAAGATATCATTTACAAAGGTATGGCCTCCCTTATATAGAATGGAGGAGATAAGAAAGAGAGTATACAAACAATGTGGGACTAAACATTTACAGTACTGAGCGGCTAGAATAATGGAGACCGCATAGGCCGCGCGGTTAGACAGATGGGCTAACCGCTCGGCAACTACAGCAGGATAGAACAGGCCGCAGAGGTAGACTGATAGACCGCCCGGTCTACAAACCGATGGATCAGACCGCTAAGCCGCTCGGTCAACAAACCGCTGGATCAGACCGCTAAGCCGCCCGGTCTAATACTTCAACACTCCCCCTCAAGCTGGAGCATAGATATCAATCATGCCCAGCTTGTCACAAATGCGGAAGAAGGAAGTAGAAACCGGCTTGGTGAAGATATCTGCCAACTCCTTGTCAGAGGTGACAAAAGAAGTACAAATCTGATTCTTCAAAATCTCCTCCCGAATAAAGTGACAGTCAACCTCTATATGCTTCGTTCTCTCATGGAAGACCGGATTTCTGGATATGTGTATAGCGGCCTTGTTGTCACAGAACATAGGGAGAGGACAATCATATACCTCGCCCAGGTCAAGCATGAGAGCCCGCAACCACTTTAACTCACACGTAGTTGACGCCATACTCCGGTATTCTGCTTCGGCACTGGATCTGGAAACAACAGACTGTTTCTTGCTCTTCCAACTCACGAGATTACCTCCAACAAAGGTACAAAAACCTGAAGTGGATTTACGATCGCCTTTGTCATCCGCGTAACTTGAGTCTGAGTAGGCCTCAACCCTCAGATGGCCATTCTTCTGGAAGAGTAACCCTCTGCCCGGTGCTGCTTTGATATACTCTAAAATCTTCAGGGCGGACTGAAGATGACACTCCCTGGGAGCTTGCATAAACTGACTGACCTTTCCTACAGCGTAGGCGATGTCGGGTCTAGTCACCGTGAGATAGATGAGTTTCCCTACCAAACGTCTGTACCGTGTGACATCAGATAGAGGAGGCGATTCATCCGTCCACGTTTTGTCTTCTCCAACAGCAATGGGAAGATGAGCTGGTTTGGCACCTGTCAAGCCTGCTTCTCGAAGAAGATCAAGGGCATACTTCCGTTGAGAGAGAACCAAGGAGTCAGGTTTCCGAGAGATTTCGATCCCCAAAAAGTATTTTGGGGAGCCCATATCCTTCGTGACCAAGTGCTGACGGAGGTGCTTCTTCGTCAAGTCCACCCCATCTCGGTAATCACCAGTAAGGAGAATATCATCCACATATACGGCCAAAACCACCAGTCCCGAGGCCGTTTTGCGAATGAATAAGGAGTGATCGGCCGAACTCCTTTGAAAGCCGATGGTTGCCACAATACCACTGAATTTTTCGAACCATGCCCGAGGGCTCTGCTTTAGGCCATAAATGGCCTTCTTCAAATGACAGACACGTGTCTCCCCCTGAGCAACATACCCAGGAGGTTGCTCCATATAGACGTCCTCCTGAAGATCGACATAGAGAAAGGCATTCTTCACATCAAGCTGGGAAATAGCCCAAGCCCGGTTAACAGCCACAGAAAAGAGAACCCGGATGGTGCTGAGGCGAGCAACCGGAGAGAAGGTATCAAAGTAATCAACGTCATAAGTCTGAGTAAAGCCCTTGGCCACCAGACGGGCTTTGTAGCGATCCACAGTGCCGTCGGGGCGAAACTTCACAACAAAGACCCAGCGACAGCCAACCACATCAGTGCCCACGGGAGGAGGAACCAGGGTCCAGGTACCCCGTTCAGTAAGAGTAGCCATCTCCTCATCCATGGCAGACTTCCAATGAGGGAGAGCGAGAGCCTCCTGGTAGGTACGGGGAGTAGAAGTAGCAGAGATAGCCAAGGCAAAACACCTGCGAGAAGGAGAAAGCTGATCATAAGAAACAACAGCCGTGAGCGGGTGTTGAGTACACGCCCGCACCCCTTTGCGAAGGGCAATGGGAACATCCAGATCATCGGGAGCGTCGGCGACGGGAGCGTCAGCGACCGGAGCGTCCGTGGCGGAGAAGGCTGGCCCGGGACTAGAGAGAGACGGCAGCGGAGAGGAAGGTGGAGGGGTGGGTGGGGAGACGGACTGGGAAGGAGTGGGTGGAGGAGGAGACGAAGGTGGGAAAACGTGGAGAGGTGTGGAAGGAACGGAGATATCAGAAGGAAGAGAAGGAAGAGAAGAGGAAGGAGAGAAATAGGAAGCATTTTCGAAAAAAGTCACATCTGCGGAGACAAACTGCTTGCGGAGAAGGGGGTCAAAGCAACAATAGCCTTTTTGAGTGGTAGAGTACCCCAAAAAGACACATTTGGTGGAACGGGAGGAAAGCTTGTCGCGGGTAGCGGAGGGAGCGTGAACAAAGGCCGTACAGCCAAAGACACGGAGAGGAAGAGGAAAAGGGTCCTGGTGGGGGTAGAGAAGGGAGAAGGGAGTCCGGCCGTGGAGGACCGTGGAGGGAATGCGATTGATGAGATAGCAAGCGAGGAGCACAGCGTAGCCCCAGTAGGAGCGAGGGACGTGCATCTGCGCCATGAGAGTACGCGCAACATCAAGCAGGTGACGGTTTTTACGCTCCGCCACCCCATTCTGTTGGGAGGTGTAAACACAAGTTGTTTGATGAAGGAGGCCGTGTTGGTGAAAGAACGCGGAGAACTCATGAGACAGATATTCCTTGGCATTATCAGAACGTAAGACTTTAATAGAAATAGCAAATTGAGTCTTAATCATAAAGTAAAAAGATTGCCAAACAGGAAATAGTTCAGAGCGATCTTTTAAGAGATACACCCAGGTACATCGAGTAAAATCATCGATAAAAGTGACAAAATAGGAACTGCCCCGACCAACTGTGAGGGTAGGAGCAGGACCCCATACATCAGAATGAATAAGATCAAAAATGCGAGAGGAGCCACGGCCTTGCTTCGGTGGGAAGGAGGAGCGATGATGTTTGCCAAGCTGACACGCATCACAGTTGAGCGGAGAACTGGTGGGAGGTAAGTGGGGCAGAAGCTGACGAATAAGCCGAGGAGGAGGATGTCCAAGACGAAGATGCCACTGAAGGAGATCGGTGGAGGAGGAGCAGGCAGAAAGAGCTGAAACATCATTGAGGAAGTAGAGGCCGCCGCTCTCAGTCCCAGTAGCAATCGTCCGCTGGGTCCTCGGGTCCTGAAAAGAACAAGTAGTGGGAGTGAATAAAATGGAGCACTGAAGTTGCCGGCACAAAGTAGTAACAGATAACAAATTGCACGGGAACTTCGGGACATAGAGGGTATCCTCCAAGCAAAGCGATGGAGTGAGTTGAACCATGCCCGTTCCATGAACCGGAGACGGGGAACCATCCGCCACACGAACTGGGGGTAAGCGGTCATGGGTCTCAAGACGGGAGAAGCAATGAGGGTTGCCCGTCATATGATTGGTGGCACCGGAGTCAATCAGCCATTTACCTTGGGTAACGACGTGGGCACTACCTGACGTCGTGGCCACAGAGGCAGACGGCCTAGAAGAGGCGGAGGCCGAAGGAGCATCACTGGAAGGGTGAAGATGAGGATGTTTCTGCCAGCAGCGGTCAATAGTATGGCCAGTACGATTACAGTGGGAGCAGAAGAACCGGGAGGAACCCCGTCCGCCAGAGGAGCTTCGGCCACTCGGGCCCCCCCGCTGAGCTTGGTGAGCAAAGGAGTCCTGGGAAGGGGGGGAGGCCAACAGAGGCCGCTGGAGGAGCGAAGTAACAGCGGCAATGCGAGCCGCAGTGGCATCCAAAGTAGGAGATTCCGCCTCACCCAAGATCTGCTGGCGGATCATATCATAAGAGTCGGGAAGACGAAGAAGATAACAAACAACCAGGAGATCCTGGAAGTGTTTGTGCTGGTCGGCCAAGTCCGCGAAGAAGGGGCGATTCTGGAGGATTTCAGCCCCAAGGGCCTGAACCTGCTGATAAGCCGCAGCTGGGGACATGGAAGGGCGGGCGAAGAGGTCCGCATAGAGAGTATAAATGCGGGACGTCTGGCCCCCCTTAGAATAGAGAGCAGCGAGGTGAAGCCATGCGGCCTTGACCGTCTCATCATGGCGAATGACGGGAAGGGACTCATCAGAAAGGCTGTTGGCCAGCCAGGTGCGAACAAGAGCATCACTCGCATCCCAGTCATCAAACTCAGGAGAGGTGCGAGGAGGAGGGTCATCGGTGAGGTGATGACGCTTGCGTTGAGAACGAAGGAGAAAGGTGAAAGAGACGCTCCAATCGGGATAGTTGGAGCCCACAAGCTTGGAAAGGGTGCCAAGGTTGCCCGAAGGAGGAGGAGGAGAAGGAGCTGCAGGAGTAGTGGTGAGACCGGAGGTAGTCATAGAACCCGGAAGCAGAAGAAGCCGCACGAACAGGAGCGGTTAGAAAACAGAGGAAGCCGCGCGAACAGTAGCGGCTAGAAAGAGGCACTGCGGGGAAGAGGTCGCGCGGACTGAAAAGGCCGAGCGAACAAAAGAGAGGAGAAGAGCAGGTGACCGCGACCAAGATGCGGGTGAGAAAGGAACAACCCGCACGGTCAGGCAGATCACAGCAGCAAACCGCGAGTAGAGAGACAATACACACGCGGATAGGGACAGACCGTAACGACTAGGAAGTCGGAGAGGCAAGAAAGAACAAGGAGCGCGGCGACAACGAAACAGGTCGCTGCGACAAAGAGTAGTAGGAGAAGAGAACCAAGAAGGAGCAAGCCGCGCGAACAGGTTGGCGGACAAAAACAAGCCGCGCGGATAGAAACAGGCCGCGCGGATAGAAGAGAGGGCAAGCCGCGAATCAAGTCGCAGAGCGCGGAAAAGAAGTCGTGAACAACAGAGGGCGCACAGAATCAAGAGGAAATGACCGTGTCCTCTGATACCATGTTAGAAAGTAGAGACAAGAAGCGAAAAGTAGAGAACAAGCGAACAAACTTTTGAATAATTGAAATTTTATTATCCAAAAAAGATATCATTTACAAAGGTATGGCCTCCCTTATATAGAATGGAGGAGATAAGAAAGAGAGTATACAAACAATGTGGGACTAAACATTTACAGTACTGAGCGGCTAGAATAATGGAGACCGCATAGGCCGCGCGGTTAGACAGATGGGCTAACCGCTCGGCAACTCCAGCAGGATAGAATAGGCCGCAGAGGTAGACCGATAGACCGCCCGGTCTACAAACCGCTGGATCAGACCGCTAAGCCGCTCGGTCAACAAACCGCTGGATCAGACCGCTAAGCCGCCCGGTCTAATACTTCAACAGAAAGTTTTTCAATTTCAAATGTTTTGTTAGTAGAAGGTTTAAAACATAATTTGATTTCTATTAGCCAACTATGTGATAAGGGTTTAAATGTTTTGTTTGAATCTTCTACAAATTTATGCAAAATTATTGATTCCAAAACAAATGAAATTGTTTTTACCGCCCCTAGATGTCATAACGTATATATGATTAAATTTTATGATTTTTCAAATTCTACTTTAAAATGTTTTTTATCAAAAAATGATGAGTTAGAATTATGGCATAGGCGACTTGGACATACTAGTGCAAAGTTAATTAAAAAACTTTCAAAAGATAAATTAATCAAAGGTTTACCATTGCTAGATGGAAATTTGTCTTCATTATGTGAGCCTTGTCAAAAAGGGAAATTTACAAAATCATCTTTTAAAAGTAAAAATATTATTTCTACAACTAGGCCACTCCAATTAATTCATATGGATTTATTTGGGTCAATCACTATATCTAGCTTAGGAGGTAGAAAGTATACATTTGTATTGATTGATGATTATTCACGCTTTTGTTGGACTTTGTTTCTAACCTCAAAATCCGATGCGTTTTCAGAATTTTCTAAATTGTGTTTGCGTATTCAAAATGAATTTGAATTAAAAATTAAACGCATACGTTCGGATCATGGAGGAGAATTTGAAAATGAAAAGTTTATTTCTTTTTGTACGGAGTTAGGAATTAAACATGAATTTTCCGCTCCACGCACACCACAGCAAAATGGTGTAGTGGAGAGGAAAAATAGGATTCTTCAAGAGCTAGCCCGTACGATGTTATCTGAATTTTCTTTACCAAAATCTTTTTGGGCTGAAGCGGTGAGTACTGCATGTTATGTAATTAATAGAGTAATGCTTCGCCCTATTTTAAAAGTAACTCCTTATGAATTAATTTTTAATAAAAAACCAAGTGTTTCTTATTTCAAAATTTTTGGGTGTAAATGTTTTATTTTAAATTCTAAAGATTCCTTAGGAAAATTTGATGAAAAATGTGATGAAGGAGTTTTCATTGGGTATTCTTCAACTAGTAAAGCTTATAGAATTTTTAATAAACGAACAAAAATAGTTGAAGAATCTATTCATGTTAGGTTTGATGAGGTTGTTCCATGTGTAGATAAGAAAACTACAGGAAAAGAAGATACACCCCTTCCTTTGATGGAAAATGATGATGAAGAACTTGAAAGGAATGAAGAAGGAAAAGAAGAAGAAGAAAGAGAACAACATGTCCCTCCAAGGGAATTGATATTTTCAAAGGATCATCCGAAGGAGCTTATTATTGGAGATCCACAAAAAGGGGTAAGTACTCGTTCTTCTTTACATGTTTTATTTTCAAACCTTTGCTTTGTCTCTGAAATAGAACCAAAAGATGTTTCCACCGCTGTAAATGATGAATTTTGGTTTTTAGCTATGAACGAAGAACTTAATCAATTTGAACGTAATAAGGTTTGGAATCTTGTAGAATGACCCAAAAATCATCCAGTAGTTGGAGTAAAGTGGATTTTTAAAAATAAATTGGATAGTGATTCTAGAATTGTTAGAAATAAAGCCAGATTAGTTGCAAAAGGTTATGCACAAATTGAAGGGGTAGATTATGATGAAACTTTTGCACCCGTTGCTAGACTAGAAGCAGTTAGGATATTTCTTGCATTTGCTTACTTTAAAAGATTTAAATTATATCAAATGGATGTCAAAACTGCATTTTTAAACGGGTATATAAAAGAAGAGGTTTATGTAGAACAACCCCCTGGCTTTATTAATGAAAAATATCCAAATCATGTTTATAAATTAGATAAAGCACTTTATGGGTTAAAACAAGCACCTCGTGCTTGGTATGATCGTTTAACTCAATACTTATTAAAGCACGATTATAAAATGGGAAGTGCCGATTCTACACTCTTCATTAAGCAAATTGATCATGATTTAGTTATTTTGCAAATTTATGTTGATGATATAATTTTT
This sequence comes from Platanthera guangdongensis, assembly GCA_039583875.1. NCBI lineage: Eukaryota > Viridiplantae > Streptophyta > Magnoliopsida > Asparagales > Orchidaceae > Platanthera > Platanthera guangdongensis. The sequence continues at coordinate 85,660,583 of CM077151.1, forward strand.
GGAGCCACTAATGAAGAGTTATGCAATGAAGTAGTTCAAATTATGAAAAATGAATTTGAAATGAGCATGGTAGGAGAACTTTCATATTTTCTAGGTTTTCAAATTACGCAAAAACATGATGGTATTTTTATTTGCCAATCCAAGTATATTCATGATATGTTAAAAAGATTTGGATTTGCTAACCTTAAACATGCAAATACTCCTATGAGCGCTTCATTGAAATTGGGAAAAGATGAAAGTGGTATTTCAATTGACCAAACCCTTTATAGAAGTATGATTGGGTCTTTATTATATTTAACTTCTTCTAGACCCGATATTATGTTCGCCGTTTGTTTATGTGCTAGGTTTCAAGCTAATCCAAAAGAATCACATTTAAAAGCGGTGAAACGTATTTTTAGGTACCTTATAGGAACATCTAAACTAGGCTTATGGTATCCTCATAATGACTCTTTCATTTTACATGGATATTCTGATTCTGATTATGCGGGGTGTTCATTAGATCGAAAGAGCACAAGTGGCACTTGTCACTTTATCGGCACAACACTTATTTCTTGGTCGAGTAGGAAACAGAACTCTGTTGCCCTCTCCACTACTGAGGCCGAATATATTGCACTTGGTAGTTGTTGTGCTCAAGCACATTGGATGACACAAACACTAGAAGATTTTGGCGTATACCAAAATAATGTTGAATTAAAATGTGATAGCAAAAGTGCTATCGATTTAACAAACAATCCCGTATTACATTCTAGATCCAAACACATAGATGTTCGTCTTCATTTTATAAGGGATCACATAAAGAAGGGCCATATTAAAATAAATTTTATTGGAACCGATTCTCAAATAGCAGATATTTTCACCAAACCACTCAATGATTCACGCTTTTCAATGTTACGACTAGAACTTGGAATCTTAGAATTATAAATAAAATTTAAGAACTAGCCAACACATATAAATAACAGAAAACATAACATAAAACTGGGCAGTACATAGGATAACACTGAAACAGAAAGTACAAACAACAGAACCACAAATTAAAAGAGTTTCACTATCGCCAGGCGACAGCACTATCGCCGGCGATATCACAGATACATTACACCATAAGATATTACATCACTGATCATAAACAATCACTCATCCATGTTCTCTTCAGCAGACACATTCACATCTTCACTGGAAGTCGGAGTTGGTTCTCTAGGCCTTCGCGTCCGCCTTATTGAATGTCGTGGAGGATCCTCGACTGGACTCCCCCATTCTCGTTCTTCTTCCGGAGTTGGCTTTAATTTCAGCCCCTTTACCAGAAATTTCATGAATTTGCGAAAACCGGAATGACTACGCCTTTGTTCCTCTTTCATCTGCTCCACAGTCTCTCTTAGATCCTCAATAGATTCACGCAAAGAACCTCCCCTTTGGAGTGGTTGTCTTGATGACGAGGCAGCCCTAGGAGATGGACCTCTAGCTGGTTCTACGGTATGTATCGCCGGGATACAATCATCAATGTAGAACTCCTGATCTATCCAATCATATTTCTGATATACTATCCTTTGAATAACACTTCCTAATGGAAGTGTATTCAGTTTCCTCCTAAGGGGATGCTTCATTTTATATGTATATCGTATGATGGATAACACAAAATCGGCCACGTCAAACTTGACTCTCTCTAATACATAATACGTCACTAAGCTCAATTGAGCCGTGATCTTCTTTGTGTCACCGGATTTCAACATAATCGTGTTCCTTAATATGTCTTGAATCACAAATGCATCGCGAGAGAGTGATGAGACGTCTTGAATCAAACTCCTATTTTCTTTTCCATGAAGGACTTGGTTCAGAATACTCCAATCACGATCCTTACGGTAATTCTCTACTATATCAATAACATGATCCTCACAAGTGGTAAGACTATATTCTCGTCTCAAATCAGCATGAGTAATATCTATTTGCGCTCCTTGGATTCGAGACCTTACTCCTCCATTCAACCCAGTATATTTAGGGTCTTCCAAATTATTATAAAAATCCCTTACGAAGATGGAGCTAAAAGTGTTCGGTACAATGAGAGACATTATACCTGACTCAACAAGTAGTTCATAGATATGTGGTGGCAGTGATTCATCCAAAAGTTTCGCGATCCCAACTGACGCATTCTCAATTCCCGGGTATATTTGATATGATGCATGAGGATTGTGGCTGGTACTCTTTCTTGCGCGGGATGATGATGCCATTTCCTGAAACCATAATTAAAATATCGTGTTAACTCAAAAAATTAAATTTTCCAAGTTTTCTTCTGTCGCCGGCGACAGCACTAACGCCGGGCGATAGTAGAAAATCTTCGTTTTTGAAATAACCGGTATATTTTCTCTCTTAGGTTCAGAAAAATTACTAAACTTCCATACATCTCAAAGATCTATAACCTATAACTCGTTTTTTGAAAGGATTTTGCATCAAAATGGTATGTTCTTCAAAAATTTTTCTCTTAACAAAATCTATGACCAAAATCGAATTTTTTTCCTAGATCTATCTCCTTTCATGCTATAGATTGCAGATCTATATTTTTTTTGAAGAAAAACATCACCATAAAGAGGGATCTAGGCCTTACCTTTTGGAGTTTTGAGGGTTTCCGCTGAAGAAGACAATGCCAAACAGCCCAGGGTCGGTCAAAGCAGGAAATGAGTCAGCCCCCTTCGGCTTTTTCGCCTTTAATATCAAAAACCGCTATCGCCGCGCAGTAGCGCTACCGCGGGCGATAGTGATTTCTTTTAGCCATTTTCCAAACACAAATTCTACCAATTTTTTAAAACCCTGTTTCTAGTATTATCGTAAAGTTTGGGATGCTTATCAGAATACAATACATAGTACCTGTGTGATTATTAGTTTATCAGTTGTTTGAACATTGTTTTTAACTTGTCGTACTCTTGATATCGACCTGTATCATTGATGACTGGAACTTGAATAGACTTGTTTCCGCATGCCTCTAAGTATGAGTAATATTTTATGCTTGATAATGTGCTCACACTGACACGAGCTGATATTTACACATCCTTAAGTTTCTTCTTACATGTTATTGGTTTGTTTCAAAGATTCGCATACAACGCTAACATTTTCATTTATGAGTCATTCACATTGATTTTCCAAACTGATGGCCATTCTGAAAAACCTTTTTTTTGGGGTTTGCAATACAAGTGAATTCGGAGTCCTAAGTCAAAGTTTCTTAAAACATGAATGCAAAATATTTAAGAAAAAAAACACTATTCCATGACTAGGATACTCCAATCGAGCTCTACTCACCCTCCTGATAAGTCTTAATAAGCATTGTGAGGTTGAGCACCTTGACAAGGATTGTAAAGTGTCTTGTGCAAACCCACTTGACCATTGTTTTAAAAAGAAAAATCTTTATGACATGAGCTTATCTATGTAACGGTGTTAGTTTCTTGTATCCATATCTTGCAAACCTTCCTGTAACATTATTTCTTAAGGAATATGTATACTAAATCACTCTTCACATGTACACAACATTATCACTTATAAAATTTCTTCTCATGAGAATTGGACCGGTCATAGTTCTTCTCTTCCATTTCATCAATTTTCCTGTTTTCGATATCTTCACCTGACAATTTTTCAATGTTTAAATTCAACTCTTAAATTAATTTTTTCCATAGCCTATTTTTTTTGATAACCTTTCAAATCTTCAGGTAACACTATTCCATGGTTTTTCCAGTCTCTATCATACTACTCGTGTTTCTCCATTCTATTTCTACTCACTCAGCTTCTTTCAGCTTCCGCATCTCCACCTCGTTTTTCTTTCCACCATCTTTTGCTAATACCAAAAGGGGGAGATTCAGTACGAAATAAATTGATTGGTACATTTAGGGGGAGTACCTATTTCTTACCTATTTCTTTTAATTGATTAGTACATTTAGGGGGAGTACCTATTTCTTTTTTTGAATAGGGGGACAATATAGGGGGAGCCACATTTCTTAAATGAGGAGTTTAATTCATATTGATTATTCAAATTGTTTCACATTCTCCTGATCTCATGCAATTTCTTTCTTAGTGGATTTGTTATTATCAAAAGGGGGAGATTGTTGGAGCATGCGTTCCGCGCTTCTTAGTTTGAGAATACCAAATCCCGGATGTATTTGATCTTGGTATGTATTTTAAATGTGCAGGGATAACAACATTTTTATGTACACAATAAAGGCTGAGCATGACATTGATGAAAAGGAAAAACGCGCTATCACCGGCGATAACGCTAACGCGGGCGATAGCATTAATCCTGCTGACGTCAGCCTTAATCCGCACGTTGCCGCGCACGAAGTCAGTCACGATCAGCGATATCGCCGGGCGATACCGATGTCGCCGCGCGATATCCCACGATCGTCACGTTCTCCGCTCAGATCTGAAAATCAGCGCGACGTGTGCCACGTGTCAAGCAACGGAGAGTTATCACTATCGCGGGGCGTTAACGCTAATGCCGGCGATAGCGTGAAATGATATATACGGCCAAAAATTTCAGGGAAGGGTCGGATCGTGCAGAGCTTTGTTTTCCCAGAGAATTTTCAGAGCCTTCATCTCCGTTTCCAGACGAACTCCCTTGGTCCGTTGAAATCTCAAGAGCGAAGGAGATACGACCGTGTGTTCAAGATTGGAGATCTTCTCATTGGTCCATCATCATCTTCAGAGCTCGTGATTTTGAGGGAGTTTTTAAGTTTTACTATTGTACTTTCATTTTCATCTTTTATCTTTGTAATTGGGTAGGGAAAATCATCACCTTGTGTGTGGTGTCTAAGTCTGTGTGTGGCTTAGGGGAAAATCACCACCTTGTGTGTGGTGTCTAGGTCCGTGTGAGGCTTAGGAGTAAATCGCAGCGAGTTGTGCAGCGTCTAGATCATAGGTTTGATCTAGGGGGAGGCTAGTAGGCATATCTAGGGAGATATTGACTATAGCCTACCGGTTCTTGGGAGAAGGATCGGTGAAAAACAAAGCTAAAAACTATTATCGTTGTAAGCCTTGATTTCAAGCTTTATTGGAATCATTTTACATATTCGTTTTGAAGAAGTATAATATTGTTATTCATTTCATTGATCTGTCTCATTCATAGTAGCTAGTCTTTTATTTTATAAAAAGTTAAAAAATTTTAAAGAGCCCTTATTCACCCCCCCCCCCCTCTAAGGGCGCCACAAGATCCTACATACCGGAGGATTAAAGCTCATGAAATGTTTGAGCTGTCTCTTGGTTGCCCTCCTCGGCACCAACGGTTCAACTACTACCTGCTCCCTTCTTCTCGGCTCAACCTCTGGACGAGGTACCTGCTCCATCATAGGAGCAGGATGCTGTATTTGCCTTGTAGGCTACGCATTGATCATGGCAAACACTGCTTCGGCCACCAATCGTATGGTCTTAGCCGATGGAGGTGTTGCAGGAGCATCGTTTGGTGCACTACTAGCCTCAGAAACTCGGCGTTCCGACGGCCCGGCATCGCTTTTGGTCACCTATAGTGGTACAAAACACCGTTAAGCGACCAAATAAAATTGTAAAACGCAATTATAGGAATGCGCAGGTTCCTCAAACACGTGTATTTTTCATTCCTAAGTGGACATTCATGGGTTCTTTTGATGTTATAACGATGGCGCACACACATGTGCTCACCACCCCTTAAAAAGAATTCGCCCACCAATTCATTTTAAGCCTTGCCGAAACTAGTAGTCTGATACGAAATTGTAACACCCCCTATCCGTCACATAGCATATAGCAGTAGGTCCGGCCGGGGCCCGACGTCATATATCACAGGCAGACCGGGTGGTTACTCAATGGAAACCATCCAACTAATATCAACGTCCTACACAGAGCATTCTAGCGGAAGCAATTAAAAATTGTTGCATTACAAAGAACTCAACACTAGCATGAATGTCCACTACAAAGCCAACAAGAATGAAGTATAAATACACAAGTACTGGCCTTATGGCCTTACAATTATTTTCCTCAAATTACATGTTTTGCAGACCTCGGCACGCAGGCCGGCCATACATGAATAAAAGAAAACACTCAAAAATTAGGCCTTCGAGGGCCGGCTCAGCAACTTGGACTTTAGCCCGCTATTTACCGCTAGGCTCCGCAGCACCTGCAAGCACAATCCACCGCAGTGGTGGCAAACCAAAGCAACGGTCAGCAATGCTGACCAAATTATAACGATCCTGAAAGTGCAGCTAGATCTGATATACTCTAGAGGGGGGTGAATAGAGTATATGGTGCTTTGATAATTTTTACAATAATTGTTGTAATAAGAGTGAGCAAGGAAGCAATAATAAATCTAATCACAGAACTAACTTAAACAAAAGCTAATCATAGAATAATCAAGACCAGAAACAAACATAAAAACAAGCAAAACCAGAAGACACAAGAAAATATAGTGGTTCCCCTAAACTCGGGTACATCCACTCTTCTACCACCCTAGGTAGGAATCCACTGCAGGATGAGTTGATCAGGTGTCCTGGGCACCAATGAGCTTTTGATAAGGTGCTCAAAAACCAAAGCATATTTTTTTGATCAGGTGTCTTGCCACCAATGAGCTTTTGACAAGGTGCTTAAAAACCAAGCTCAAACTTTTGAAGGGAGTTTGAGAAACCCTTTACAGAGAGGGGGTGAGAGAGTGATGGAAGTCTTCTCTTTCTCAAACAACTGAGAAGACTATGTGGATTGTTGATGTCAAAGCTCCCCCTGAATCCTTGAGATCTTCAGGAAGAAAAGCTTTGCTGAGGGTGATAGGCCTTCAAAGATTGAACTTCAGCAATAGATGATTTCAGCAATGACTGAAATGTTGGATGTCTGGAGTCTTGAAATATGTTGGCCTTGAACACTTTGAAACTAAAGAGATCTGAAGATTTCTGAAAAGATTGATCTCTTTGGATGAGTGTTCTTGAGAATTCTTTTAGACAGAATATTTTTGAATGTATATATGTAATCTGTGTGTCTCTCTCTGTATATTATTAGAGACTCAAAAAAATTCTATCTTTTATTCTTTGGTACTGAATAGAATAACATTCTCTGTCAAGTATAGCCGTTAGCCTGCATTAATTGCATCCTTAATTGCAAAATCTCTTCTGGAGGAAAGTCCACAGAAATATTCCTTGAAAAATCCCTTGAAACTTGGTCCAGAAATGAATGAAAACGGCCAGGAAATCTCTGAATTAATTGCAGAATAACTCCTTAACTGATTTGAAATTGAATCTAGAAACATCCTTGAAGTTATCTGAAATCGTCGAACTGAGCTCTGCTATCGTCGAGCTGAGCTCAGCGATCTGGAAATATACAGCAGCAAAATATCGTCGATCTGAGCTCAAAGATCGTCGAACTGAGCTCAGAGATAAAGATCCAAAGCAGAGTCAAAATCGTCGACCTGAGCTCACCGATCGTCGAACGGAGTTCGATGATATAATGAAGTTGAGCTCAGCGATCGTCGAATGGAGTTCGACGATTTGTCGAAGTTGAGCTAGATGATCGTCGATCGGAGTTCGACGAATCGTCGTGCTGAGCTCGACGATATGACTTAGTCTCCAAATAGAAAATCTTGGTCTTCAGGGCAGCTTCCAAACCTAGACTTCTAACCCTTAGACTCAATTCTAATTGACCTATTGGGCTATACAGGAGGTCAAGCATTGATTCCTAGAGACATAGTGATCCTGACCCAAATTAGTAATAGGGTGTTCCAACAATCTCCCCCTATTTGGGTTAGGATTACTATTTACAAACTTTGAAAAAAAATAACAACATACAAACAGCAAAACATAAAAACAACAAGCTAGACATTGCAGAACCACATAAATATATAGCATCCAGATAATCAGAAATCAGAGAATGTCACCTTACAATATCATTTCTTTTCCTTGCCCTTAACAAGTTTAATCTCTCTGTTGGGATTGAGGGCTTCTTTGTTTGATCTGGTATCATCTGCTGCACCCAAATATGTTTGCTCTTTAGGCCTGGGAACTACAGCTTCAGGATGTAATTCCATATACCTGTCAGAATCAAAGAATTTACTTGATGCATATCTCTCTAGCTCTTTCTGTCTCTGTTCAGACATAGTTAAGATGTTAGATGAATCTTTTCCTTGCTCTCTAGTCTTTTTAATCTAATCCAGTGCAGCTAGTTCCTTTAATCTGGTAGTCCAAGCAGCTGGATTATTCTCAGGATCCTCAAAAGGTACAGGTGGCTCATATCTGTTAGAGGGATTGTCTTGAGAAGGCCTGGCAGACACAGTTTCTTTCAGCTTATAAGGGAAAGGACCAGATGTTGTATCAGTTGAAATTTGTCCTCCCCTAGAATATGGGTGTTGCCTTGAGTACCCTTTGGAGTAGACTTGAAGATCTCTTTGATTTCCTCTGTATCCTCCTCTCCTTGATTGAGATCCCCTGGATTGGCTTCCCCTATTGTAAGATCTGGCATGAGGCTGATAGGGGGCCTGACTTCTGGCTGGGGGTTGAGCTGCAGAGCTTCCACCTGCACTTGCATCAGGAGGTGGAGGAGGAGGATGAGAGTGTTGGAATTGGGAGGAGCCCTTCTCATATTTTTCTCTTCTTTTTCATTGCCTTCAGCTGATTCTTAGAGTACTGCATCCAGTGCTCAGTAATAGGGCAGTCATGTAGAATGTAATATGGGATATCATTGTTATCCTTAACTTTGGCAGGAGGTACCCTCTTCATGGCTTTGCTCCTTGCCTTTCTTTTCCTAGCAACGGTAGCAGAAGAGTCATCAGAGTCTGTTCTAAATTCATCACTTTTAGAACTCTGGTCATCATAAAGAGCATCAATTTTCTTCATCAAGTCCTTCTTGAGCTGTACAGAAGCAGATGAGGCAGAGGTTGTAGTAGTAGGTGTTGAAGTAGTAATAGCAGAAATGACATCAGCAGATGTAGTAGAAGCAGTAATAATAGCAGCAGCAACTATGGGCTCTGCAGAGGTGACAGCAGCAACAACAGTCTCACTAACAGCAACAGAAACAGAAGGAATATCATCAGAAACTGCAGAAGGCTCAAATTCAGATGCCTCTGACATAAGAATATCCTTGGAAATAGGCTCAACAGCAATAACAGACACTTCAGCAGCAGTATCAACATTCTCAGCAGCAGTATCAACAATATCAGAAGCAACAACAATGCTTTCTTCAAAAGAAGCAGCAGCATACACTGAGTTGACAAAGGAGGTTATAATGCTTGGGTCACAGCAAGAAAATGGCACAAGGGCCTTGGATAGATCCTCTGGAGGCTGGACAGCATTGACCTCTGGCAGACAGCTGAAGTATGCAGAATCAAAAGTTGAAAGCAAAGACCTGAGGTCTATTGCAAGGATTGCAGTAGGAGGACTTTGTGCTTGAGGCACAGCAACAGCAGCAAGAGGAAGAGCTGAAGAGGCAGTAAAGATAGCAGCAGCAGCAGCAGACAGGCTCACAGAAGCAGTCACAGAAGTAGCAGTAGCAACAGCACCCGCATGAAGACTCACTTCATATGGCATCTCCCCCTGCCTAGATTCAGACAAGTCTGGATCAAGGCACACTGCTGTAGGAGCTGCCTGAGGGAAGAGGGAAGAGAGCCTGGCAGAGAGAGCTGCCACTGACAGGTGTAGTGGAGCCAAGGAGGTCTCCAACAGCAGAGAGAGACTGGGGGCAAGGAGGTCTACATGCCTGTCAGCAAGGGCTGGGAGGTCTACTTGCTCAAGGGCTGGAGCAGAGGTAGAAGATATAGGAGCAGTTGATGGTGAGGGTAGTGGAGAGCTGGTGAATGGTGGAAGGGATGGCTGAGGTGTTGGGAAGGTGGATATGGAGGACAGGGGAATGGAGATAGATGGGGTGAATGTTGGTTGGTCAATGATTTGGTGTAGAAGGTCTTGAAAGGAGGTGGAGGAAGAGGGTAACTCAGGAGGAGATGATGGGGAATCATCCTTAAAGGAATCATCAATTAGGGTGAAGGATGGATGAGAGGGTGATGAAGTGACATCTGGTGGAGGGTAGGAGAATAAAGGATGGAATTGGACTTCTTGTGGTGGAAGAATAGGTACTGGAGATGGTGTGGATGTTGGAGAGGGGCTGGATATGATGATGGTGGATTGAGCTGGAATGGTAGAGGGTAGGGGAAGGGATGGAATTGGAGGAGGAGGAGGAGAGGCAACAACAGCAGCTAGGTCATCTGCAGGGGCAGAGACCTGTGGAGAAGTGACTCTTAGAGTCCTTGTGCCTGAAGGAGTGCTAGAGGAGGGCCTGCTGGGCTTGCTGATTTGTCTGTCCCACTTTCCAAAGAGGGCACAAGACAGTCTCTTGGAGGCATTTATATGAATTCCAGAGGAGACCAGCAAGGCAGGGCACCTGTGCTGCAAAAACACCCCAATGATCCTCCCAAAGTTAACAAAACTTTTGTTGATTTTTTTCTTGATAAGGTCAAAGAAGATTTCTCCCCAGTTCAGATTCTTTCTGTCTACAAGAGCTCCCATGCGGCAGAGCTGATACCTTGAAATTGTATCATGGGCAGAGTGCTTAGCCAGTAGCACTTTCCCAACAACATCTGCCATGAATCTATATTCTACAGAAAGGTTCCTTTTGAAGAGCTTGCTAGGGTTTCCCTCTGAATAACCCATTCTGGCAAGCAGTTCAGAATACTCTTCTCCAGATAAGTCAGCAGTATCTTCACCATTTCTCAATTCAAAAACTTCTGTTAAAATTGCTGGGGTTAAGGGTACCTGAGTTCTAGATATAGACCCAACAATGGTGTTATTATCTTGATTGTGGGCAGTATAAACTCATTCCTTTATCTCATCAGAAGCCAGCTTTATCCTTGTGGTCATTATTGCTGTCAGATTCTGGTCTTTGAACAATCCCAAAATATCTTGAAAAACCTGGTCAGTTGTGCTCAATGATTCCATGTCGATGTCAAAACCAGCATCAAACTTCATAGCAGCAAGAACAGCAACTGACACAGCCATGGGTACCTGCAAAAATTCAACAAACAAAACGACCAAGTGTAGAACTGTTTGGAGGGAAAGAAAATTCTTGCAGAGAAATCGAAAGCGCAAGGGAGAACGACGGCGAAAAATGAATTTTATATTAGGGTTCGACGCAGAATTGGAAAGATCGTTGAACTCAGTTCGACGATCGAGGTAACTAAAGGAATCTGAAGAGTCTTCAACATCGTCGATCTCCGTTCGACGATATTGGAGAGCGTCGAGCTCCGTTCGACGATCGTTCAGAGAACAAAATCGTCGAGCGCCGTTCGACGAACATTGACCGGAAGAGATAGTTCATACTATCTGAGAAACGCTAAACTCAGTTCGACGATTTCGGAAATCGTCAATCTCCGTTCGACGATCTTGGGGCAAATCGTCGAGCGCAGTTCAGAGATCAGAAAAACTCTAGACACTAAGAAAAATCAGAATGTTTGCCTAGTCTTGGTCAATTTTAAACTTTCAAAATCTTGGATATTATTTAAGACTTCCTCCATCTAACATTCCTAACTGATTTAGGAAGAAGGTGTGTTTCTTTTTATCCAATGGCTTGGTGAAAATATCTCCCCTTTGTAAATCAGTTGGGATATATTGTAGTTCAATTTTATTCTTTTCAACATTATCCCTTAAAAAGTGATGCCTAATCTCTATGTGTTTTGTCCTACTATGGAGGACTGGATTTTGAGTTATAAAAATAGCACTGGTGTTGTCACAAAAGATTTTAGACTTCTCTAAGTTGTATCCATAGTCTAGGAGTTGGTTTTGAATCCACAAGATTTGTGAACAACAACTGCCTGCAGCCATATATTCAGCTTCAGCAGTTGAAGTTGACACAGATGTTTGTTTCTTATAAAACCAAGAGACAAGTCTGTCACCAAGGAACTGACAAGTTCCACTGGTGCTTTTCCTGTCAATTCTGCATCCAGCATAGTCATCATCAGAGAATCCAGTTAAATCAAATGCTGAATCTTTTGGGTACCAGAGACCGAGATTTGGACAACTTTTAACATACCTGAGAATCCTCTTTACTAGTGTTTGGTGTGACTCTCTAGGGCTTACTTGGAACCTAGCACATATACATGTAGCAAACATTATATCTGGTCTACTAGCTGTAAGATACAGTAAAGAGCCAATCATTGCTCTATATGTTATCTGATCAACATGTTTCTCATGTTCATCAGCATCCAATACAGCATTAGTAGGCATGGGTGTTTTCATACAGGATGCTTCAGACATACCAAATTTCTTAACCAATGCATTTGCATATTTGGTTTGAGAAATAAAGATGCCTTCAACATGCTGTTTGACCTGCAATCCTAGGAAGAAGGATAGCTCACCCATGCTACTCATCTCTAATTTAGAATGCATTAGGTTGGAAAACCTTCTGCACAACTTGGAGTCAGTAGAACTAAAAATAATATCGTCTACATAAATTTGTACTAGTAGGGTATGGGACTTATGGGTTCTAATGAAAAGAGTTTGGTCTACTCTACCCCTTATAAAACCATTTTCCAAGAAAAAGCATGCTAGAGTCTCATACCATGCTCTAGGAGCTTGCTTGAGACCATATAATGCTTTGTTCAGTCTAAAAACATAATCAGGAAAAGTTGGAGAGATAAAACCTGGAGGTTGTCTGACATATACTTCCTCTTTGATGTCTCCATTTAGAAATGCACTTTTGACATCCATCTGATATACATTGAAGCCTTTGTGTGCTGCATAAGCTAAGAATATTCTGATGGCTTCCAATCTTGCAACAGGTGCAAAAGTCTGGTCATAGTCTATCCCTTCTTCTTGAGAATATCCCTGAGCAACTAGCCTTGCCTTGTTCCTTATAATTACTCCTTGATTATCCAACTTGTTTCTGAATACCCATTTTGTTCCAACAATGGAGTGATCCGTAGGCTTTGGCACTAGTTCCCATACTTTGTTTCTCTCAAATTGATGCAACTCCTCTTGCATTGCAATGATCCAGTGTGGATCTTGCTCTGCATCTTGAATGGAGTGAGGTTCAATTTGAGATAGGAAGCAGGTGTGCAACAGGTTTTGGTTGACCTGATTTCTGGTTTGCACACCAGCTGAGATTTCTCCAATTATTTGGGAAATTGGATGGTCTCTTGATGTTACTAAATCAATAGGGGGTGTTGATTGTTCACCAACCTGTGTTGTTGTTTCCTCTTGTGGTACAACAACTGGCTCTTCAAGTTGTTCTTCAATATGTTGAGCATTTCCTTCATTTTCACTGCTTTCATCCTCTTGAGTAACCTGTAACTTGTTCAAGTCTTCAACTAGAGAATGTTCCTACAAGGGTTCTATGGTAGAAGAAATCTTCTCCTTGAATGACATGTTAGATTCATCAAATGAAATGTGAACAGATTCCTCAATTTTTAAAGATGATTTATTATAGACCCTATAAGCCTTGCTGATCATGGAGTATCCCAGAAACACTCCTTCATCATCTTTGGCTTGAAATTTTGCTAAATATTTCTTGTCATTATTATGAATGTAGCAAATACAACCAAAGACTCTAAAATAGTCAACTTTAGGTTTCTTCCCTTTGAGTAATTCATAGGGAGTCTTTCCCTTTAGTTTATGTATCAGACTTCTATTCAGCACATAGTTGGAGGTGTTCACTGCCTCTGCCCAAAAGGATAGAGGTAGATGAGCATCTGACAACAATGTAGTGGCAGATTCAATAAGGGTTCTATTTTTCCTTTCAGCTACCCCATTTTGTTGAGGAGTTCTAGGAGCTGAGAAAGTATGTCTGATCCCTTCACTCTGACAGAACTCTTGCATAAGAAGAGAATCAAACTCTATCCCATGATCACTTCTGATCAGGGCAATGTGAGTATTGAACTCAATCTGTATACATTTGAGAAACTCTGTCAGACACTTAAAGTTATCAGACTTCTTCCTTAGAAAGAACACCCAAGTGAATCTAGAGAAGTCATCTACAACTACTAAAGTGTAGGATTTCCCTCCTAGGCTTTGTACTGTGATGGGTCCAAAGAGATCCATGTGTAACAGATACAATATCCTAGGTGAATCACTCTTATTAAGTGACTTAAAGCTGTTTTTAGTTTGCTTGCCTAATTGACAAGCCCTGCAGAGTCCTTCCTTCTTGTAGGGGCCAGAAGGTAGTCCTCTAACAAGGTTGTCTTTGGATAGCCTAGCAATAGTTCTAAGGTTTAGGTGTCCTAATCTCTTATGCCATAAAATATTTGGTCTACAGACAGAATTGAACAAGCAGATATCTACATCAGTTGAAAGAAAATCTATTAGGTAGATGTTACCTTTTCTTTTACCTGTCAACACAGTTGTGTTGTCTTCTGACTTGATTTTGCATAAGGCTTTGCTGAAGGTCACCTGGTAGCCTTCATCACACAGCTGACTGATGCTAATTAGGTTATGCTTCAGTCCTTCCACATAAGCTACCTTCTTGAAAGTTACTGATCCAATCTGGACTGCACCATATCCTTTAGTCTGTCCAAAGTTTGAATCACCAAAGATAACTTTGGGTCCAAGCTTGGCTCTGAAGGATGTGAGGTTGTCCTTGTTCCCTGTCATGTGCTTAGAGTACCCACTATCCAAGTACCATTGTTGGTTAGATGTTGGATAGGTCTTCACTTGCACATAAGACAATTCATTTGTTTTTGACCCAGTTTACCTTGGGCATAGGTTGATAACCTTTAAATTCTGAAATGAAAGACATCCCAAGTTGACTCTTATATCCTTCAGGATGATATCTCCTTGGAGGTATAATCCATTCAGTATAAGGGTTAAAGATTTGGGATGAAGGACCCTTAGGATTCAATTTTGATTTGCCCTTGAAAAATTTTCCAGAGCTCTGACCTCTGTTCGACGATCTTGGAGCTGCGTTCGACGATCTTGGGTCAGATCGTCGAGCTCTGTTCGACGGTCGACTATGGCTGAGGTCAGGTATTTGAGATCGTCGACCTGCGTTCGACGACTTTGGCTGAGATCGTCGATCTGCGTTCGACGATTTTGCCTGAGATCGTCGATCTGCGTTCGGCGATCGTCGATCTCCGTTTGGCGATCGTCGATCTCCGTTCAACGATTTCTGCTGGGACTTAGTTTTCTGGGGCAGATCAGAATTTTTCCTAGCAACCTCTACAACTCCCTTTCCTTTGTCAGAAATGAATTTGATTGTAGTGGTTAGAACTATGGGTTGGCTGGATGTAGCACCCAAGCCCAGTGTACTGTTGAATCTGGAGTTCACTGTTCTTATGATGTCCATCAGCTTGATGCTTCTCCCATTGAGGGATTCTTCAAGCTTCTTGGCCTCAGAGAGCTCACTTTTCAGTGAAGCTATCTGTTCCCTACAGCACTCCAACTCCTGAGAGAGTTTGAGGTTTTCTGACTTTAAAGTGTTGTGTTCAGATAATTGATTTCTGAGAGAGATAATTTCTTTCTCAGACTTTAGTAGGTCTAAACATGGTGCTTTAAATTCAGATTTAAAATCCTCTGAACTAAAATCAAAAGAACCAATTACCTGATCTTCTTCAGGTTGAGTCTCTAAGTCTGACTCTGACTCCTCTTCTTCTGAATTATGCTGTGAGGCATTGATTGCCATCATGCAGAACTCTTTTTCTTCTGCATCATCTTCATCATCACTAGAGCTGGATGAGGCTTCTGACTCTTCTTCCGTCTCACTCCAGGATTCAGCAACAAACCCTTTTCTTGTATGTTTGTTTTTGCTTGAAGAGGGTTTACCATTGCCATTCCTCTTTGAGTCTTTCTCCTTTCTTCTTTCTTTCCTGTCCCTTCTGTCCTTGTCCTTGTTCTCTGGACAGTCAGGAACTATGTGCCCTGGTTTCCTGCAACCAAAGCAAATAATATCTTTATTATTGTTAATGGACTTGTCATACCTTGGCTTATCCTGCTCCTTGTATGATCTCCTTCTGAAGTCCTTTCTGGCCATCTTGTAGAATCTTTTGGCCAACAAACTGAGTAGTTCATCATTGTCTGTGGCTTTGTCTTCAGGCAGATCCTCAGTTGCCTTGAAGGCTATGGTCTTCTCTTTTCTTGTGGCTGGTGAGGAAGCCTTCTGTTCTTCCTCTCTATTTTTGATGAGTAGCTCATAAGATTTGATCTTACCCAATAGAGCTTCAGTAGTGATCTCATTCAGACTTCTAGCATCCTTAATTGGCCAGATTCTTGAATCCCAAGTGCTGGGGAAGCACATTAGAATCTTGTCATTGAGTTCAGTTAGAGAGATCTTTTTGTCCAATGTTCTGAGTTCACTGACAATTAGACTTAGCCTGTTGTACATGTCTCCCACTGACTCAGTTTCTCCCTTCTTGAAATTCTCATATTGGGATATGAGGTGGGATCTCCTATCCTTTCTCTCATCAGCTGAGCCTGAGACTATTTCTGAGAGTTTGTCCCAAATTTCCTTGGCTGAATTGCATTCAGCCACCTTTTGAAATATGTCATCAGACATTGTCTGGGCCAAGATGTTCATAGCCTTGGCATCAGCTACCTTCCATCTCTTGATATCAGCATCTGTTCCTGATGGAGGTGGAACAGCATTTGTACTTGTGTTCTCTGGGGGTCTTGGACACACTGTCAAAACAGAGTTAAAGATATCTTCGTCAATAGAATTCATGTACAGTCTGATCCTTGCTTTCCAAAGTGCAAACTTGGATAGATTGCACACTGGAGGTCTGGTGCTAGCATAATCTTTGTTTTGGGCCATGATTTGTGAAAACAAAATCTAATAATAGAGTACAAAAGAAAGCAGATCTAACTTGGGATCTTTGGGTTCATGTGTTAGCATGTACAACCAATCAGGTATGGTATGTTTAACCAACCTCGCTCTGATACCAATTGAAAGTGCAGC
Source organism: Platanthera guangdongensis (assembly GCA_039583875.1). NCBI lineage: Eukaryota > Viridiplantae > Streptophyta > Magnoliopsida > Asparagales > Orchidaceae > Platanthera > Platanthera guangdongensis. The sequence goes on from CM077151.1 coordinate 85,677,425, forward strand.
TAGATCTGATATACTCTAGAGGGGGTGAATAGAGTATATGGTGCTTTGATACTTTTTACAACAATTGTTGTAATAAGAGTGAGCAGGGAAGCAATAATAAATCTAATCATAGAACTAAGTTAAACAAAAGCTAATCACAGAATAATCAAGGCCAGAAACAAACATAAAAACAAGCAAAACCAGAAGACACAAGGAAATATAGTGGTTCCCCTAAACTCGGGTACATCCACTCTTCTACCACCCTAGGTAGGAATCCACTGCAGGATGAGTTGATCAGGTGTCCTGGGCACCAATGAGCTTTTGATAAGGTGCTCAAAAACCAAAGCAGATTTTTTGATCAGGTATCTTGCCACCAATGAGCTTTTGACAAGATGCTCAAAAACCAAGCTCAAACTTTTGAAGGGAGTTTGAGAAACCCTTTACAGAGAGGGGGTGAGAGAGTGATGGAAGTCTTCTCTTTCTCAAACAACTGAGAAGACTATGTGGATTGTTGATGTCAAAGCTCCCCCTGAATCCTTGAGATCTTCCGGAAGAAAAGCTTTGCTGAGGGTGATAGGCCTTCAAAGATTGAACTCCAGTAATAGATGATTTCAGCAATGACTGAAATGTTGGATGTCTGGAGTCTTGAAATATGTTGGCCTTGAACACTTTGAAACTAAAGAGATCTGAAGATTTCTAAAAAGATTGATCTCTTTGGATGAGTGTTCTTGAGAATTCTTTTAGACAGAATATTTTTGAATATATATCTGTAATCTGTGTGTCTCTCTCTGTATATTATCAGAGACTCAAAAAAATTCTATCTTTTATTCTCTGGTACTGAATAGAATAACATTCTCTGTCAAGTATAGCCGTTAGCCTGCATTAATTGCATCCTTAATTGCAAAATCTCTTCTGGAGGAAAGTCCACAGAAATATTCCTTGAAAAATCCCTTGAAACTTGGTCCAGAAATGAATGAAAACGGCTAGGAAATCTCTGAATTAATTGCAGAATAACTCCTTAACTGATTTGAAATTGAATCTAGAAACATCCTTGAAGTTATCTGAAATCGTCGAACTGAGCTCTGCTATCGTCGAGCTGAGCTCAGCGATCTGGAAATATACAGCAGCAAAATATCGTCGATCTGAGCTCAAAGATCGTCGAACTGAGCTCAGAGATAAAGATCCAAAGCAGAGTCAAAATCGTCGACCTGAGCTCACCGATCGTCGAATGGAGTTCGACGATATAATGAAGTTGAGCTCAGCGATCGTCGAATGGAGTTCGACGATCTGTCGAAGTTGAGCTAGACGATCGTCGATCGGAGTTCGACGAATCGTCGTGCTGAGCTCGACGATATGACTTAGTCTCCAAACAGAAAATCTTGGTCTTCAGGGCAGCTTCCAAACCTAGACTTCTAACCCTTAGACTCAATTCTAATTGACTTATTGGGCTATACAGGAGGTCAAGCATTGATTCCTAGAGACATAGTGATCCTGACCCAAATTAGTAATAGGGTGTTCCAACAGATCCCGCCCCCAATTCGGGGCGGCGATGCTCCATCCCTGCAGTTTATTAGTATAACCAAGCAGTATATATATATACATTGCATCACAGGCGTTGGCATGCATGGTCATACGCCACATTCACTCAGGGTATATTCTCGATGAACCGGTCAATGTCACGTCAATTTAAGCCATAGACACCCCGGTCTCACCACCGCCACTTTGACAGCCAAACTATGAGCATTTTGTCTTCCCGGCATGGGTCACGTCAATTTAAGCCATAGACTGCCGAAGACCCTCATATATGCCAATGGATCACACTGAACGACATAGAGCGGGTACAGTTCCGTCTAACCCGTGCTCATATCGCAACGACAATTTAAGCCATATGCGCGCGTCAAACTTCCCCCGAGTCCCATTTCCGTTACACACTTCACATAACCCAGTTATGTTCAAGTTGGCTCCCAGGCCAACAAGTTGGCAGAATCACACATTTGCCCAGTTTTTCGGGTGCACCTTGGGGTTAATCCCCAAGGCTCCCTATTGCAATCTACCACGTAGAAAACCCGAAAAACAAAAATTCGCACGGAGTCTTCTCCGGCCATTTATGCAATGCAACATCACCGATCCAGACCAACTTATCCGGGTAGGCTTCACACATCATGCCTATATCTGTTCTCGATTAAGGACTCTACATGTACACAACGGGGACTATTCATGTCTACCCGAAGGAACGCCTCAACTCACCGCAAACTCGTGAGAGCGGGCTTCCCTATGCAAAAGAAGTATAGCTTCACATGATCAAGTAGAGAATCGTTACCCTAGCATTTTTCCTTGGCGCCGTGGAAAAGTATGCGGATGAAAAGCACCGCCCTCTCCTTGCCTCCATAGATCCGAAGTCGGATCGCGATTTGGAGCTCCGAAGCTCCGCCGATGACTGAATCTAGACTTCTTCTTCCTCGTTGCTCTCCCCTCTCTCTAGAACTTAGATAGACAACCAGCGAACAGAAGATGAGGGTTTTGAAACCCTACACTCGGGTATATCCCAATAGGAATAACCTCCAGCCTTCGGATCCCAACATAAAGAAATGTACGGCTACGATCTGGGTCTGACATAGAAAAACTGGGCCGAACACCGCACAGTTCACAAACCGGAGCAGGACACGTCCGCGACAAACTTAAACTGTGTCGGGACATTTAACCGAGACCCTGCCAAGACCCCTGTGTCGACACTCTGTGTCGACACAGCACACCATGTGTCGACACTCTGTGTCGACACAGCAGGCCCTGTGTTGACACAGCAGGCCCTGTGTCGACACAGCAGGCCCTGTGTCGACACAGCAGGCCCTGTGTCGACACAGCAGGCCCTGTGTCGACACAGCAGGCCCTGTGTCGACACAGCAGGCCCTGTGTCGACACAGCAGGCCCTGTGTCGACACAGCATGCCCTGTGTCGACACAGCAGGCCCTGTGTCGACACAGCAGGCCCTGCGTCAAACACACGACAACTCGCCAAGGACACGGCCTATGACACGCCCGTGTCCCAGGCCGTGTGACCCCTGCCAAATTCCAAACTTGGCTCAAAATGTATCCTTTCGCACTTTTGAGTTTAGGGGCATTATATGACGCGCGACAACCAATCCTCCTCCTGCGTAGGGGATCCCACACCCGTAAACGTAGGGGGATTGAAGCTCATAAACTTCTTCAACTGCCATTCAGCTGCTCGCGCATCAATAGCTGCAACAGGTTCTGGCCTTCCACCAACTTATTCTAACACCACCGCCGGCTGTGCTTGCCCACCAGGCTGTGCTTGAAACATTACAAACAACGCCTCAGCAACTAAGCGAACGGTTTTCGCTGAAGGGGGAGGTGTAGGCACCTCAGCTGGTGCCGCACTCTCATCAGAACTATGGGGCTCAGACTGCCCAGCACCACTACGAGTCACCTATGGGTGAACAAGACACACATTAGCGACCTCGCAAAAGCAATAACAACAATTTAGGAAAGCGCAGGTTCCTCAAACAAGTGTATTTGCATTCCTAAGTGGACATTCAAGAGTTCATTATTGTTAACGCGGTTCATACTTACACGGGCTCGCCACACCACAAATGATTTCGACCACGAATTCGAAAGGGAAAGATCGATACAGTCTGATACCAAAATATAACGACTCCATTCGTTCATATAGTATATAATAGAAGGTCCGGCATGGGCCCCACACCATAAGCCACAAAACAGGCGGGGAAGTTACAGGTTTATTACAAAACAAAATCGCATCCTAACACAGAGCATGGAAGCGGAAGATTTTTAACAATAATCTTGAACTCCAACCATGAATGTCCACTGAAAGAATTGGTTTCAAGATACCTTAAACACCTAGAGGGGGTGAATAGGTTCAATTCTTTTTATTCAGGCAGATAATGTAAATTACTTGTTAGACAGCCTTAGCAATATTTATCACAACACAGTTCATAGATCAGATTTAAACAAAACAGCAACACAGAAGACACAGTTTTATAGTGGTTCCCCAAGTGATGGGTACATCCACTTTCCCCCTTCGCCTATCTAGTATTGTACTAGATTCGGCATAACTCCCTTCTTTCTTCTCAGATCCTCAGATCTTACAACTCAGAACCTTGAAAGGTCCCTACAGATCAGACTTTAGCAAGTCTTACAACTCAGATTCTTCCAGAGAACCCTACCTCAGAGTGAGTCCACAATCCTACAACTCAGGCAATTAAGCCCTACCTCAGCCTTTTCCCAGGCCCACAACTCAGAAAAATGATTCCCCTACCTCAGGCACTCAGCCCTACCTCAGCCTTTATAAATTTTTGCTTATAACTCAGAGAGTTAACTCTCCTACACTCAGGTCTATAGAAGATCCTACAGAGAAATTGATTAAAAAATATAAATAGAACCTTCACCCAGGTAGAGAGAGAAAAGGGTTGAAGGTTTCTTGGTCAGTTCTTGATACATCTAACTGCTTTAGATCCAACCTATCTTAGCTTCTTCAAAACTTCTTGAATTTGAATAAAGTAAGGTTGATCATCTTGGAAATGATCTTCAATCAGCTTCCTTCTTTTATTCAGATGTGCCTCTGAATTCTTCTGGCAGATTTGTTCAGAATCTGCCCTTAGAAACTTGTTGATTTCTGGATGAAGACTTCTCTTCTTCTTAGTTGTTGGTTGTCTCTTCTTGTTCATTACTGTTTGTTGATAGAATAAGTCTTTATATATACCCCATCTGAGGTTTCCGACTGATCCGGTTCCTAATGGCCTTCTGACAGCTCTGACAGATATAAATGCTTTGTTGGTTATGACAGCTGTCAAGTCTCCAGTCATGACATCTGATACTTCATTGAACTTTAACTCAGCAGTAAAGTGTCGAGACAATACTTCAAATATGTCGACACAAATAGATCATGTGTCGACACAATCCTTGTTGATGTCGACACAGCTCACATAATGTCGACACAGCTCTTCTTTTTATTCTTGACACAGCTTCTATGGAATGTGTTGACACAAGTCATGTGTGTCGACACAACAGCTTCTAGTCTCGACAAAGTTGATGTCGACAGAATTCTGGAGTGTGTCGACACAAGTCCTGTGTGTCGACACAAGTTTTGTCGATAGAATTCTGGAATGTGTCAACACAAGTCCTTCTTATCAACACAGTTGTTGTCGATGGATTTTCTGTGTGTCGACACAAGTCCTCTGTGTCGACACAATCTTGCTCCTGGTGTCGACACAGCTCTTCCCAAGTGTCTACATAATTTTTGTCAAGTGTCGACACTTGTACTTAAAAACTTTTTCTGCATTTCCTTAACCTGCACATTGAAACTCAACACAACATCAAATACACATTGATGAATATCATTGAGTTAGGTGAGGATTCTCCAAATCTGGTACACATTTCCCAATGTACCCAACAATCTCCCCATATTTGTAGAAGTCATAACTCTTAGTCAATGATATACATCACTTTATAATAAAACACAGATTATGATGTATAAAGGATTATTTAGTCAGGGTAACATATAGACAAAACCAGCATATTATATCATCACAAAACATGAAAAAAATATAGTGAACATGAATCAGTGTTTTGTTGAAGTACAAGAAGTTTTTGAAAAATAGATTACATAAGTTTTAAAACACAAGATTACATAGTTCTAAAATCTAGTCAATCTATTCTATGACTGAATAGGCTCCTTGATGACAATACCTTTGTCAGACTGAATCCTTGCTTGTACATTAGCTTCAGTGTCTTCAGCTGGCTTCTTTCCTTTAAGATCCTTTTTCTTGAGTTCTTCATCCTTAACCTTTTTCCTTTCAAAATAGTGATAAGGCTTTGGAAAGTACTTGCTAGGATCCACAGAAGTAGCAGGTATCTTCCCAGCTTTGAGATCGCTTCTAAATTGATGTATGGCATCTTGCCATTTCTAATACTTGCTCCAATCTTATTCAGATTACCACTTGCCCCTATCATGCATGTTGTCTTTAACTGCTTGTCAGGCAGTTAGAATAATGTTTCTGGAGGTGGGGCTCCATCTTTCAAAATCAGGCTTTAATTCAGCCTGCTCTCTAAACCTTTTCTTAGAAAGTTGAGCTTCTTTCTCTCTTTTCAAAGCATCTTCAGACATCTCAACCTTCTCAATAATCACATTCTGAACATCCTGTGGAGGACTGTACATTTGTTGTACTACATAGTGAATGCCCTCAAAATCAGCAGGTGGATAAATAATTTGAGCTTCTTCCTGCTGAACCCCTTCATTGTGAGCAGGTTGAATTCCTGATTCAGCAGTGTTATCATCATCACACAGGGGAGGATAACCAAGAGTTTCTCTGATAGCATTAGTTATCCATTTAACTTGTTCAGAGCCTGCATTGACTAAAACTCTCTCCCCTTTTATGACTTCTCTTTCAATATGGTCTCTGAGATCATCTTTTTGAAATCTAATCTAGTTAGCTAGGTAATTGGTGCCTTCCTTATATAAAGATCTGAATTTCTGAAGTTGATCAGCAATTACCTTTTGAGAGTCTTGGATAGCAGTGCTAACATCAAATTTGCTTCGAGTTGTTGATCAAACTCAGACTTTGCTTTAGCAATGGTTATAGTGAAAGCAGTTTCTTTATTCTGAAGTTCTGTCACAATAACATTGTGTGACTCTGTGAGATTATCATTCATTCTTATTTGGTTTTCCAGAACGTAGCCTTGTTTCACTGCTATGTCATCTATTTGTGTTTTGGCTTCCACTTGTTGCTTGGTTAAATAGATTATAACATTACCTTCCTTATGGAATCAATCTCTCATTTCCTTTTTATGTAAATTCACTTCAAATCTGATAGATTTAATATCTTGTACTAGCTGAAGTTGCAATTCTTTATTGCTCTCATCAACATATTTTTCTAGGGCTTGTCATTGTTCATCTAACTTTACTTGCAGTTGCACCAGTAGTGAACTGAAATCTACTGTTGGAGCTAGAGTTTGTGGGATAGTCTGTAAGGCTTTCTTATAGTCAGAGCTTCTCTTCCTTAGCTCCATAAGCTTTCTCTTCTTTGCCCTAGAGGCTTCTTCATATTCTGAGGACTCAGATGAGCTTGCTATGTCCACTGTATCTTTTGGACTAGATGTTATAATGGGCATCTCCTGCTCAGTCCTTAGCATCTCCCCCTCAGTGCTTGTATCTAATAAATCAGTAAAAATTTCTTCTAAAGTAACTTCTTGTTACATTTGTACTGGAGGTATAACTGTCTCTTTAGCAGATGGTTCTCCTTCAAATTCCAAAGTTTCTTCCCTGGTAATGACATCTCCAGGTATGTTGTCTTGATTATTCTGTTCAACAGCATTCATATGCACATTCATTGTATCATTTTCAGTATTTATAGCAGCTTGATTTATATCCAGTAGTACCTCAAGTATAGATTGTGTAGCTGCTTCACTATCCAGTGTAGCTGTGTGGACAGGTGGTTGTTGTTCATGAGCTCCCCCTAAGGGTAATGCCTCTTATTGAGCTGAAACTGGAGAAAGCTCATTGGCTCCCCCTTGATTAAGCTCTTCCTAGACTTGTGTCATTTGGATGTTGCTGGCAAGAGCCTGCTCCCCCTGCATTTGTCCTTCAGTTACAGTCTCTAAAGCAGGTGACTTTCTAGTCCTTTCTACTCCTTCTTCATCTGAGCTGAAAACAACCATTTCTTCTGAATCACTAGAAGAGTCAGTGGTCTTAGAGGGTGTTTTCTTCTTTTTTGGAATCTGCTTTGATTGTTTTTGAGGGGTGGAAACATCTTTGGTCAGAACTCTATCCCATCTTGATAGTATTCTCAAATCCATTCTTCTCATATGATTGATCTTAGATCCTGCAATCTGATTCATTACTTCAGGAATATTCTCAGCCAGATATAAACTCAGAATTCTACCCAGATTGGGTTTCTTAAGACTTTCTTTGATTTTGTCAAAAATAACAGCAGACCAATTTGTTTTCACCTTGAATATATTTCTGGTCATCAAATTGAACATGTAGGCTGAAATCCTATCATGTCCCCCTGGCTTGCATAGAATTACTTTCCCTATAATTTCAGAAAGAAATTTACCCGGGGAATTCATCCCCTTCCTATTCATTGAGGATCCAATATTGGTTGTGGGATCTATTACACACCATTGGAGTGCTTCTTTTGTCATGGAAGATGTTATTCCATCTTCTTCTTTAACCCTGGGTAGCTGAAATGTTTTACTTAAACTCTTTAGAGTGAGCTTGATCTTCGTTCCTTGTATAGATGACTTAATTTTTACCCCCTTTGAATCCAGAGATACCATCGTGTACAATTTAAGAACTTACTTTTTCCATATCCTTGTTGGTCTCAGACCAAATACTCCAATCCATTTTCTGTGATTAGGGTAATCACAGCTTTGATTTCTCTAGATCCACTCGCAAACGCATCGCGAACTAGTTCATAGCCCTTGTTAATGTTTTCTTCCAGTTTGGCGTCATTAGGGATGAGAGAAATTTGAAGAGAAGAGAGATGAAGGTCTGTCGACACAAAGGTTTGGTCTCGAGAATTTGGAGAGTGTAGTCGATAGGGTTTTACTTTCACCTATTTATATGTTTCTAATCAAAGAAGGTCAAAAGGCGGGTAGAAATACTCTTATTGTGTCGACACTGTTGGGATTGTGTCGACACAGACTATGAAAGTCTCGACGGAGGATTTTATTGGAGTAGAATACTATGTGTCGACACCATTTGCGATGTGTCGACACAAACAACCATAAGAATATACACTAAATTTTGCATGTCGACACAAATATCTAAGTGTAGGGAGAGATATGTGCCGACACCAAATTTTAAGTGTGGACACAATCTTCTTGATGTGTTGACGGAATTTTCATTATGTGTCGACACAAACTACTAAGTGTCGACACAGATGTCTTTATGTGTCGACACAAATTTACTTAGTCAAATATGTCATTCTTATTATAAGTTCAGCATGCCTAATTCAATTTTAAAATAATTGAATTTAGTTTCATCCAGTGGTTTGGTGAACATGTCAGCAATTTGAAAATTAGTATTGACAAATTCTAAACTTATATCTTCCTTTTCAACATGATCTCTAAGGAAATGAAATCTTATTTTTATGTGCTTAGTTCTGCTATGAGAAACAGGATTTCTAGCATTAGAAATGGCACTAGTAAAATCACAAAATAATGGAGTTCTACTTACCTGGATGTCATAATCTTCAAGCTGATGTTGTATCCATAACAGTTGAGCACAACAACTGTCTGCAGAAATATATTTAGACTCAGTAGTGGAAATAGCCACACTTGTCTGCTTTTTGCTGCTCCATGACACCAATCTTCCACCTAAAAACTGACATGTGTCAGTTGTACTTATCCTGTCTTCTTTGCATCCTGCAAAGTCTGCATCTGAATAACCAGTTAGTAGAAAATCTCTATTCTTTGGGTACCAAAGGCCAAGATTTGATGTTCCCTTAAGATATCTCAAAATTCTTTTGACTGCAGTATAATGAGATTCTTTAGGGCAGGCTTGATACCTAGCACAGACACATGTAGCATATATGATGTCTGGTATACTAGCAGTTAAGTATAAAAGGGAGCCAATTATCCCTCTATACAAAGACTCATCTACAGGTTTCCCTTCATCATCTTTGCCTATAGGCATACTTGACCCCATTGGAGTTCTCATGGTGGAGGCTGACTCCATACCATATTTCTTAATCAACTCCTTGGTGAACTTAGACTGGGATATGGACAAGCCATCATCAGTTTATCTAACTTGGAGTCCCAAGAAGAATTTCAGCTCACCCATACTACTCATTTCAAACTTCCCTTGCATAAATTTAGCAAACTTTCTACAAAGGTTGTTTTCTATTGATCCAAAGATAATGTCATCAACATATATCTGGACTAGGATCATCTTGCCTTTTGATTCCCTAAGGAATAGAGTTTTGTCTATTTTCCCCCATGAGAATTTGTTCTCAATGAGGAATGTAGACAATGTTTCATACCAAGCCCTAGGGGCTTTTTCAAACCATATAGTGTTTTTTTAAACCTATACACATAATTAGGATAGAGAGGATCTACAAAACCTGAGGGTTGTTCAACATAGACTTCCTCTTTTAAGTTACCATTCAGAAATGCTGACTTTACATCCATCTGAAAAACTTTGAACCCTTGATAAGCTGCAAAGGCAAGGAACAGCCTTATTGCTTCCAACCTTGCTACTAGGGAAAATGTCTGGTCAAAATCTATTCCTTCTTCCTGTCTGTATCCTTTTTCCAACAGTCTTGCTTTGTTCTTAACTATAATGCCACTTTCATCAAGTTTGTTCCTGTAGATCCACTTAGTCCCTTTGATATTGTGATTCTTTGGTTTAGGAACCAACTTCCAGACTTTGCTTCTTCTTAGTTGATTCAGCTCTTCCTGCATGGCATCAATCCAATTTGGGTCTTGTATGGCTTCTTCAAATTTCTTGGGTTCCATCTGGGATAGGAAACTTGAGCAAAGGACTGTGTTCATGTTCTTTCTCCTTGTCTGAACACCATGACTTGGATCACTAATAATTTGGTGTGTTTGATGATCCCTTATATGTCTTATTGCAGGAGGCAATCTATCCACAACTTGATTTCCTTCAGTCTCCCCATCAAGTTGTACTACATTTTCTTCATCATCATCTTATGGGTCTTGTACTCCCCCTGGACAGCATCCATCATTTTCTTCATCCTGCCTTGCAGGTTGGTCTTCACTAATGGTTAGCTTGTCCATCTTTTCCTTCAGACTTGTAGTGCTATAAGAAATACTAGACAGCTCACAGTTTATTAGTTTAGTTTCATCAAAAACTACATGTATAGACTCTTCTACAACTTGAGTAGTCAAGTTGTAGACTCTGTATGCCCTACTGTTGTTGTTGTACCCAACAAATATCCCTTCTTGGGATTTGGCAGCAAACTTAGTTAAATAGTGCTTGTCATTATTAAGAACAGAACACTTGCTACCAAAGATTCTAAAATAGGATATGTTTGGTTTTATGCCTTTCATAATCTCATTGGGTATCTTTTTATGGCTTTTAGTGATGGATGCTCTATTGAGAACATGACATGTAGTGTTTACTGCCTCAGCCCAGAAATATTCTGGGAGAGAAGTGTCACTTAGTAGTGTTCTACCAGCCTCAATAAGAGTCATATTATTTCTTTCAGCAATACCATTCTGCTGAGGAGTTCTTGGTGAGGAGAACTCTTGATGAATCCCTAGTTCTTCATAAAACCTTGAGAAAGTTAGGGTTAGATCTAGAATACTCTAGAGGAGGGGTGAATAGAGTATATGTGCAATAATAAAATTATGATAGCTTCTGTTGTACTGGTGCACAAACAGATTAAGTAATAAAATAACAGCAGTCCTAAAGTCACAAGCACAGTAAGAACATAAGAAAAGGGGCAACCAGACGACACAAGAATATTATAGTGGTTCCCCAACCTCGGTACATCCACTCTTCTACCACCCTGGTAGGAATCCACTCAGGTTTTTGATCAGGTGCCCTGTCACCACAAGATCTGCTTCAGGTAGATCTAGAAACCCTTTAGGCTTTTGATCAGGTGCCTAAAAACCAATAGGTTTTTGATCAGGTGCCCTATCACCAATGAGCTTTTGATCAGGTGCTCAAAAAACCAGGAATCACTTTTGAAGGGAGATGACAACCCTTTATACAGGATGGGGGAAGAGAGTGATGAAAGTCTTCCCTTTCTCAATATACAACTGAGAAGACTATGTGGATTCAAAGATGTTGTCAAAGCTCCCCCTGAGATTGAAAGGGGTTTAGCCTTGGAAGCTTTGCACAGGGTGATAGGCCTTCAGACTTTGAGCCTTGACCAGAGAAATCTTTAGGAGCTTCAGACTAATATGTTGTTTGTTGTCCTTGAAGTTGTCCTCCAGAGATAAGGAAGAAGAAGACTCTTGATATTGTTTGATTGTCCTTCTTCTTCATATAGCTGATCTGCTTCTTTCCTCTAGCTTCTACTTTGTGTCCAAATCCTGAGAGAGAGGGCCGAGAGAATATATGATGCAGACTCTCTCTTTTTTTGATCGTCTAACTGTGTGTTATTATTCTCTACTTGTATCAAAAAAAACATTTGAATTCCTTCTGACTGCAATGACTAATTGATTCCCGAGAATGGTAAGTGCTTTGGGAATCAATTAGCATTAACTCCTGATTAATTCCATAATTAACCTGTTCTCCAAACGGCTATATTTGAGAGAATGTATGGCATTAAATCTGATGGCTAATCTCCATTAATTAAGCCATAAATAATGCTGCCAGCTGTAACTAATATGCTGGAATCCGTCAACTATAATCTTCTAGAAATCGTCGACCAGAGCTCGTAGATCGTCGAGCTCAGTTTCTATTTCGTCGAGCTGAGAAACTGTCAAGTACACCGATCGTCGACCTGAGTTCGCCGTTCGTCGAACTCAGCTGGATTTCGTCGAGCTGAACTTCTGCTGATTTCGTCGACCTGCGTTCGACGGTTTGACTATCATCGAACTGATTTTCTGACTGCTTCAGTTTTGGAATAGTGGAATGTGTCGACACAAGTTGATTTCTACACAATTGTTGTTGGTGTCGACACAGTTGGTGTCGACAGATGATCTGTGTCGACAACTTCTCCTTGTGTCGACACAAGCTTGCTGTCTGGTGTCGACACAATCTTGCTCAAGTGTCGACACAACATTTCCCAAGTGTCGACACAGTCTATCTGGTGTCAACACAGACTTTCTTCTGGTGTCGACACAATCTGGCTGAGTCTTTGACAAGCTGTTGTAGGCTGATCCATGAGATGTTGACTAAAGAAATAAACCTATGACCCTGACTATACATTTTGGGTCAGTCTAAGCAAGCCTAATAGTGATCCTTGCCCAAATCATGACTGGGGTTCCAACAATCTCCCCCTATTTAGGTGAGGACACTATGTACATCAATACAAGTAAAATACAAGGCAATTAAATACAATTAAATCTGGATCATGTACTTCTGCTGTTGTTGTTGTTGTTGTTACAACTGTTGTTGATCCTTGCCCAAATCTGTATCATTATAATCTGTTGTTGTTGTTGCTGCTATTGCTGGAATTGTTGTTACTGCTGAAATTTCTACAGCTTCATTTACAAGCATCTCCCCCTGCCTGGTTGTAGTAAGCACTGGAGCCAGGACCTTAAATGAAGATGGGGGCAGCAGAGAGGGCAGAGATTTGAGCAGACAACTTTTCCTGCTTGAATTGCCATAAAATCACTTTGCCATGCCCAAATCTAATTGGGATCATAACTTTAACAGCCTCTCTCTTTAGCCATTAAATTGTCCTCTATATTGGCTGGAAATGTACCTTTTTTCATGCAAGGAGATGTTAGGAGTTCTGGACCCAGATTACCTTGGGTCCTAGTTCTTTTTAATAATAATTAGAAATAAAAGAGCATTTAGGTTGATCCTTGTGTCCAAGTGGATGGTATTATCCACTCAGTGAAAGAATTATTAAAATGCTGACTTTGAAGATAAATTTTAAAAGAACAAAAATTTCTGTTAATAGAATCTGGGATCGACGATTTCTGGTTGGATCGTCGAACTGAGTTCAACGATGTTAGATGAGATCTTCGATCTCTGTTCACATAATGATAATGGTTGTTTAATGTGGTCCACTTTCGTCGATCTCTGTTTGACTAATTATATCTATTTCGTCGAGCACAGATTCCTGAACATTATAAGTCAAAATGTTTGTTCAGAGTTCGTCGATCTGAGTTCGACGAGTAGTATTGATGTCGTTGATCTCCGTTCGACGAATTATTTTGAACTAAGATTTCCTGAAAACTATTACATAATAATCTGCATTTAGTTTTAAATTTTTCTGAAGAAAAATCAAGGTTAGAGATTACTTGATCTGTTGATTCTTCATCAGAATCTGATTCTCCATCATATTCAGACTCTTCATCATAGCTGCTACAGGATGCATTGATTGCCATCAGACAAAATTCCTTTGCCTTGGCCTGCTCTTCTCCTTCACTAGAGCTGGAAGATGTGGATTCATCTTCTGTGTCACTCCATGTTTCAGCCACAAATCCTTTGTCCTTCTTTTTGTGCTTGCTGGAAGAAGGCTTGCTGTAATGCTTGCTTCTTGCTTCCTTCTCTTTTCTTCTTTCCTCTTTAGTAGTTGTTTGGTCATATTTTGGCTTACTATCATTTCTAGATAACTCCCTTCTGAAGTCCTTCTTTGCCATATTATAAAATCTTTTAGAAAACAGGTGCATCAGTTCATCATTTGTTGATGCAGCCACTGTCTTCTCAGCAGCCTTAAAAGCAATGATGTCTTCTCTTCTTGCTGGAGGAGGAGTTCTTTGCTCTACTGCTTCTCTAGACTTGATTAGCTGCTCATAAGATTTGAGCTTTCCCAGGAGAAATTCAGTTGAAATCTCATTCAAGTTTCTTGCCTCTTTTATTGGCCAAATCCTGGTATCCCATGAGCTTGGGAAGCACATTAGGATCTTGTCATTTATTTCTGAAAGTCCACCTAGTGTCAGCTATGTGCACCTATGGGGGGGGGAATAGGTGACGTGTAGCGCTTTTGCGGAATTTACGAATGTACCTGCACAATAAAAATAAAAAGCACAGCACATAGAATACACAGGCAATTTATAGTGGTTCCCCGACTTGGGTACATCCACTTTCCCCCTTCGACCTATCTCCCAACAAGGGACGACTCGGTCTCTTCTCCAACAGGATTGAAATCCAATCCCTGCACTATCGGAAGGAACCCTTCCACACGTGAGAGTCAACACTCCCACAAAACGGGTTGCACCCAACCCTTACAACACGGAACAATCATTCCTTTACAACAAAAGTAAATATAGAATGTACACGAGATACAAACTTCATTTGGAGAGTACGGTGTTCCTCTTCGTTCGACGACGTGTTCGTGAAGTCAACGAAGAGTCTACAACCTTGGTCTCTCTTGGAGAGGATCTCCTCGGAACCGGCGGTGGCAACACGAGCGGCGGCTAGCTTCGGGATCGGCGGCGACGACGATGAGCGGCAGCTGAACTTGGAGATCCAAACTTCGTAGCGAAGCTAGCTTGGTCTTCCAACGGTCACACGAGGATCGGTCGTCTCAATCGATTCGGACGGGGAAGTTTTTCCCGATCAACAAATCGAGAGACAAGAGATATCTGGATAGACACGTGAGACTCAAAGCTTTACTAAGCTTCTGTCGCCGGAGATCGGGAAGAAAAGCGATCAGCGGCGGCGACGGACTAGCGCGAGCGGCGACGGATGCGGCGGAGGTATTTCGTGATTTTAGGGTTTGCTCTGCTCGGCTTCTTTCTGTCTAGGTATTCCGTTCAAAATACCCGTATATAAATACTGTAGATGCTTTCCAAAATGACTGTTGTGGGACCCACAAGCTGAATCCCAAAGTCCCGGTCCAGAATCTTAACAGCGGCAGAATCCGGTTCAGGAAATTCCAGAAAAACGCCCAAGTCAAAATCGGTGAGAATCGAAAGTGATTCTCGCCGAGTCGCCGAGAATAAAAGGTGATTCTCGACGATTCGGCGAGAACCAAAGATGATTCTCGTCGAATTTGCCTTGGTTGCACGCACTGCTTTAGGCCAGGTCGAGACGGCGAGAATCAACCAGTGATTCTCGACGATTCGACGAGAATCACTAGTGATTCTCGCCGAATCGGCGAGAATCACTTGGTGATTCTCGCCGATTCTTACTTAGAAGCAGAGGTGCTTGCTTAGAAGTGGCTGGGTCGAGTTCGGCGAGAATCAACTTCTGATTCTCGTCGAATCGGCGAGAATCACAAGTGATTCTCGCCGAATCGGCGAGAATCACTTGGTGATTCTCGTCGATTTAGACTTAGACGAATTTTCGTCTTTCCACCTATGAGGTGCTCCTTGACCCATCCTTGCTCCTTGTCTGCTCCTGCATATTTACAGCCCTGTGCTTGAAAATAAGTGCACTCCAATAGAGAGAATACACGTAGGCCAACACACTGATCTGCTCAACGAGGGATTACGTCGTGCAGACCCGTATATATTGACCTACTGCACCCTGACATTGGTGTGCACTTAGCGTGGAAAAACTGCAAGCACAACTAGAAAGATTTTATCAAATACATAGTCTATTGACCTTAGCTTGTCCAGGGGCTTCTTCAAATCAGGTACATTGTGGATACAATACCCAACAATCTCCCCCTATTTGAAGAAGCCTAAACCCTACAATCTAAGGTGAATAGCGCAAATGGGAATGAAAACCATACACTTAAAATGGAGTTGAGTGAGTTATCCCTTACCAATACCAATTTCTTGGGAGCAAGCTTGGATCCACCTTAGCCTTAGCCGAGAGGGTAATCTCCCCCTTTTCGGCTTCTACAAATCGGGGTCTGTAGCGTTTGGCCCTTTTCTCCCCCTCAGTTCTTGCATCTGTACTCACGCTGGAGTTCCTTGCTCCCCCTTAGATCATGCACGAGCCTGGAGCTTCTGTAGTCTTCATTCCTCATAATTGAGCATCCCCAATTCAGTCTTGAAAAGATTGAACTTGGCCTCGTCTAAGGGCTTTGTGAATATGTCAGCAATCTGCTTGTCCGTGGGGACATAACAGAGAGAGATGTCCTTGTTTTCCAAGTGCTCCCGAATGAAGTGGTAGCGCACTTCAATATGCTTCGTTCTGCTGTGCGATACAGGATTGTTGGCAATGGCAATTGCACTGGAGGAGTCGCAGTACATGGGTACTTCCTTGAACTGAAGGTCGTAGTCGGCTAACTGGTTTCTGATCCATAGAAGTTATGCGCAACAGCTTCCTGCTGAGATGTACTCGGACTCTGCTGTGGAGGTTTTAACACAATTCTGTTTCTTGCTGTTCCATGAGATAAGCCTCCTGCCGAGGAATTGACACGTCCCGGAGGTGCTTTTCCTGTCATCCCTGCTCCCTGCAAAATCAGCATCTGAAAAGCCTATTAGCTCGACATCATTGTCTCTCGGGTACCGCAAGCCAAGATTAGGAGTACCTTTAAGGTATCTTAGAATTCGCTTTGCAGCGACATAGTGAGATTCCTTAGTGTTCACCTGATATCGGGCACAGACACATGTGGAGAACATAATATCCGGTCTACTGGCAGTAAGGTAGAGCAGGGATCCAATGATGCTTCTGTATTTGGTTTCATCGAAAGGTTTACCTTTCTCATCCTTATCCAGAGACATGGTGGATCCCATTGGAGTCCTCATAGAGGTTGCACTCTCCATACCGAATTTCTTAAGGAGTTCATTTGTGAACTTCGTCTGAGAGATGAAGATTCCATCCTCAGACTGTTTTACTTGAAGTCCTAAGAAATACTTGAGCTCTCCCATACTGCTCATTTCAAACTTTCCTTGCATAAGTTTAGAAAACTTTTTGCAAAGATGGTTGTCCGTTGAGCCGAATATTATGTCATCGACATAGATTTGCACCAGCAAAATCTTGCCTTTGACTTCCCTGAGAAACAATGTTTTATCTATTTTACCTCTAGAGAACTTGTTCTCAAGAAGAAAACTAGATAAAGTCTCATACCAAGCTCGTGGAGCTTGTTTCAACCCATATAAGGCCTTATTAAGAAAATAAATATGATTGGGATAAGTAGGATCGACAAAACCTGGGGGTTGAGCGACGTATACTTCCTCTTTCAGGTCTCCATTCAGGAATGTCGATTTCACATCCATTTGATAGACTGTGAATCCTTTGTGTGAAGCATACGCCAGGAACAGCCTGATTGTCTCGAGCCTTGCTACTGGTGCGAAGGTCTGGTCGAAGTCAATCCCTTCCTCCTGTCTGTAACCTTGAGCCACCAGCCTGGCCTTGTTCTTTATGATGACACCATGTTCATCCAGCTTATTCTTGAAGATCCACTTCGTGCCAATCACATTCTGTTTGTATGGTCTGGGAACCAGCGTCCAAACATTGCAACGTTCGAATTGATGTAGTTCCTCTTGCATGGACAGAATCCATGCCACATCCTTGTTCGCCTCGTCAAACTTCTTTGGCTCTACCTGTGACAGGAAGCTAAGATGCAATACTTCGTTAATAGTACCTCTTCGAGTTCTGATACCGACACGAGGATGTCCGATGATCTGATCTCTAGGATGATCCCTCACGTGTCGGAGCTCAAGAATTCTGGCGTCTGGAGCTTTGACTACTTCTTGTGCTTATCCTTCTTCTAAGATATTTGTTCCATTTTGATCTTCAACATTTTTAGATGACGTGGAGGTGGAAACTTTGACGTACTTAGGAGCGTCATCTTTAGCGGTCTCATCCAGACTCAGCTGTTCAAGTCGAGCACCTGCATCTTCAAGAATACTACTGGAAGAATTGCTGTTAAGCAAACTTCCTTCATCAAATACAACATTTATTGATTCTTCTACCACTAGCGTTTTCTTATTGAAGACCCTATATGCCCGACTATGGGAACTATAGCCCATGAATATGCCTTCGAAGCATTTTTCACCGAATTTAGTACGCGGGTACTTCCCATTATTCAGTACATAGCATCTGCAACCAAAATTCCTCAAGTAGGACATGGTTGGTTTCCTGCCTTTCAGTAGCTCATAGGGCGTCTTACGATGATGCTTGTTGATCAATACATGACAAGCTGTATTGACACCCTATGCCCAGAAGTATTCCGGGAGAGAAGCGTCTTTCAACATTGTCGTGCAGGCTTCAATAAGAGTTCTATTTCTCCTCTCCGCAACTCCATTTTGCTGAGGAGTGCGCGGGGAGGAAAACTCATGAAAGATACATTGTTCTTCACAAAATTCTGTCATTGCACCAGATTCGAATTCTGTTCCATGGTCACTTCTGATTTTGACCACGGAGCAGTTAAATTCGTTCTGAACCTGCTTGACAAAATTAGTGAAGATGTCAAACGTATCTGACTTTCATTTCAAAAAGAACACCCATGTAAACCGAGAATGATCATCAACTATCACTAGCGTATAGGACTTGCCTCCCAAGCTATGAACTTGCATTGGACCAAACAAGTCCATATGTAAAAGGTAAAGACATCGGGAAGAGTCTTTGTCTGCGATGCTCTTAAAGGTAGCCCGAGTCTGTTTGCCCATCTTGCATGCAGGACAGGGGCTATCTTTGATGCACTTGATGCTGGGAGCATCCCTTACCAAGTTCTTAGAAAACAGCATACTAATTGTCTTGAAATTAATATGTGTCAATCTCTTGTGTCATTGTTCACAAAGAGATGCACTGCCTGTTGCCACAAGGCATACGGGGGTAGATGAATCTAAACTAAGAAAACCTAAACAGAAGATATTTCTGCTCCTAATGCCTGATAATACCGTTTCAGAAGAGGTGCGTGAAATTATCAGACATTTATCCTTGCAGAACTTAACTTCATAACCTTTATCACATAACTGACTTACACTGATCAGGTTATGGTTTAACCCTTCAACATAAGCCACGTCGGTGATAGAGATTATACCGTTGGAAATCATACCATAACCTCTGGTGACTCCTCGATCTGACCCTCCAAAGATGACTTTGGGTCCATTCTCGACAGGAGTGTAATCACGCAGCAGGCTTCTTGTCCCGGTCATATACCGGGAGCATCCACTGTCCAAATACCAGATCGGCGTTTTGGTGGCCTTTGGACATTCCTGCAAAACAAAATTAATTTGCCTTAGGAACCCAGTCGAACTTGGGTCATAGATTCCTGGTTAGCACACTCCCCCTCGGTTGGTTAACCCTACGAGTGGTCGGTCTCGCATTGCTAACATAGGGAATCTCGTAATTTCTTGGATTAAACTAACAATCCACGGCAAAGTGACCGACTTTGCCACAGCACCAACAGTCGAATCTGTTGTACCTCTTCCTAGGCTCCTGCCTTACCCTGGGAATGGTGGGTACTGCCGGGGCCTTGGATCTGGAGGTGGAGGCCTCATGGTGACAACAGTCACATGACTTTGTCACCTTCTGTATAACAGGCTTGGCTTTTGGTGCCTGCTTTCCATTATGGCCGCTAGAGAACGGACCATAATTTCCTATGTGGATTTCCTCATAAGGTACCTTGAAGGCACTCTCACCGAAGTTCCGGGGAAAGTTCCAACCGTCATACCGGCTCTTTGGCTTTGCAACCGAGGGCCGGAAATGATGCCCAAATGTTGACTCAAAGTCATGTTGGTTGCAAGGAAAGCCAGGCTTTCTGAACGCAACAGGACTAAGAGGAGCCTTACCCTTTTCATCAGCAGAGGCCTTCTTGGCGGCCTTATTCATCCTCTGGTTCTTGTTTCTCCTAGATGAAGAACCAGATACCCCTATATGCCCCAAGCCAGCTCCTTTGGCCTGAGCAGAGAAGGTATCAACGACTGGAAGAACTATTTTTGGCATGGAGAAGCTCTTGACGATCTTCCTTTCTGCCGCAAGTAGTTCTTCCAACTTGTCGACTTCCTCCTGCTTTAGATCAAGGAGCTTCAAAGACTCTGAATGCTTTGAAGTCAGGTCAAGGTGTTCCTGTCGGAGAGAAATCAAGCTAGTGACCTCTTCTCTTAGGGATACACACTCACCCTTAAGGAATTTTACTTCCTTCTTCTCAGCCTTCAGTCTCTCTCAGCACTCATCGAAAGTGTTGAGCAGAAGCTCATACTTCTCGAGGAGCTCAGCTTCACGGGCCGAAGGGCCATCCTCAGGTTCATCATCCTGAGACTCAGGATCAGAGTCGGAGTCGGAGAGAGGGGTGTGAGCTTTTACCTTCCCAGTAAATGGGGGACATTCTCCTTCTGATTCGGAGCGACCCACCAGCCTGAAGTAGGCTTCCTCATCATCATTGGAGTCTGAGGAATCAGACTCACTTAGTGTCTTTGGCCTTCTGGCGATGTAGCTCCGCTCCTTCTTCTTATCTCTGGAGGATTTGAGCTCCTCTCCTTTCCCTTTTTCTCTTTTGCTTTGATAGCAGTCGGCCACGACGTGTCCTGGCCTATTGCATCCAAAGCAAATAATATCAGAAGAACGATGTTTGTTAGGTTTAGATGCATACCTATCAGAAGAATAATTTTTCTTCTGATGCCTGGAGGAGGAGCTGTCTCTCTTTCTTTGATTCCTCATCTTGAGGAACTTCTTGAACTCTCGGGTGATGAGGGAGAAATCCTCCTCCGACAGCTCTGAGCCGGAGGAGCATGGTTCAGAGTGCTCCTCCTCTTCCGTATTCCTCGCACGGTATGACATCGCACCCTTGGCCTTTCTGGAGTAACTGGCTTTTAGGGCCACAGTCTTTTCTTTTGCATCAGCCTTCTCTGCTTCTTCCTCTGCTTTCCTGGTGTTCAGCTGAAGCTCATAGGACATCAGCTTCCCAAACAGGATTTGTGGATCAGTTTCTGCTAGTCTGCCAAATTCTCTGATGGCACAGATCTTTGTGTCCCATTCCTTAGTAAGGGACCTAAGGAATTTGTCATTGAGTTCACTATTGGTGAACACTCTTCCGTAGCCCTTGAGGGCGTTGACAATCTTTAGGAAGTTCTCGTAGGTGACTCCGATCTCTTCCTTAGGCCCTTGTCTGAAGACCTCATACTTCTGGTTCAGGAGGGATCCCCGATCATCCCTCACTTAATCTGTGCCCTCCATTAGGATGATCAGGCACTGCCAGATCTCCTGTGCTGTCCTGCAGTTGCTGAAGTTTTGCATCATAGAGTCATCAACTGCGCTGACCAGGATGTTTCTTGCCTTCGTGTCAAGGCCTACTAGCACCATCTCGTCCTTGTCCATTTCAGAAAGTGTCTTCGGCACTTTCTTGGTGGGATCAATGGTGGAGGCCTTAGTGGGGACATAAGGTCCCTCCAGCACGATCATGAACAGTCGAGGATCCACTGCTTCCATGTAGAACCTGATCCTTTCCTTCCAGATAGGAAAGTTGAGCCTGTTGCACACTGGGATCTTGCCGGAGTACTTGAGCCCGTCCATGGTAGATGTATGCCTCCTTGTTGACACTAGTGGCAGGATTCAACTCAAGGTGTTAACCTTTTTGATGAGTAATCTCCCTCTGATACCACTTGAAAGTCCACCTAGTGTCAGCTATGTGCACCTTTGGGGGGGGAATAGGTGACGTGTAGCGCTTTTGCGGAATTTACGAATGTACCTGCACAATAAAAATAAAAAGCACAGCACATAGAATACACAGGCAATTTATAGTGGTTCCCCGACTTGGGTACATCCACTTTCCCCCTTCGACCTATCTCCCAACAAGGGACGACTCGGTCTCTTCTCCAACAGGATTGAAATCCAATCCCTGCACTATCGGAAGGAACCCTTCCACACGTGAGAGTCAACACTCCCACAAAACGGGTTGCACCCAACCCTTACAACACGGAACAATCGTTCCTTTACAACAAAAGTAAATATAGAATGTACACGAGATACAAACTTCGTTTGGAGACTACGGTGTTCCTCTTCGTTCGACGACGTGTTCGTGAAGTCAACGAAGAGTCTACAACCTTGGTCTCTCTTAGAGAGGATCTCCCCGGAACCGGCGGCGGCAACACAAGCGGCGGCTAGCTTTGGGATCGGCGGCGACGACGATGAGCGGCTGTTGAACTTGGAGATCCAAACTTCGTAGCGAAGCTAGCTTGGTCTTCCAACGGTCACACGAGGATCGGTCGTCTCGATCGATTCGGACGGGGAAGTTTTTCCCGATCAACAAATCGAGAGACAAGAGATCTCTGGATAGACACGTGAGACTCAAAGCTTTGCTAAGCTTCTGTCGCCGGAGATCGGGAAGAAAAGCGATCAGCGGCGGCGATGGACTAGCGCGAGCAGCGACGGATGCGGCGGAGGTATTTCGCGATTTTAGGGTTTGCTCTGCTCGGCTTCTTTCTGTCTAGGTATTCCGTTCAAAATACCCGTATATAAATACTGTAGATGCTTTCCAAAATGACCGCTGTGGGACCCACAAGCTGAATCCCAAAGTCCCGGTCCAGAATCTTAACAGCGGCAGAATCCGGTTCAGGAAATTCCAGAAAAACGCCCAAGTCAAAATCGGTGAGAATCGAAAGTGATTCTCGCCGAGTCGCCGAGAATCAAAGGTGATTCTCGACGATTCGGCGAGAATCAAAGATGATTCTCGTCGAATTTGCCTTGGTTGCACGCACTGCTTTAGGCCAGGTCGAGACGGCGAGAATCAACCAGTGATTCTCGACGATTCGACGAGAATCACTAGTGATTCTCGCCGAATCGGCGAGAATCACTTGGTGATTCTCGTCGATTCTTACTTAGAAGCAGAGGTGCTTGCTTAGAAGTGGCTGGGTCGAGTTCGGCGAGAATCAACTTCTGATTCTCGTCGAATCGGCGAGAATCACAAGTGATTCTCGCCGAATCGGCGAGAATCACTTGGTGATTCTCGTCGATTTAGACTTAGACGAATTTTCGTCTTTCCACCTATGAGGTGCTCCTTGACCCATCTTTGCTCCTTGTCTGCTCCTGCATATTTACAGCCCTGTGCTTGAAAATAAGTGCACTCCAATAGAGAGAATACACGTAGGCCAACACACTGATCTGCTCAATGAGGGATTACGTCGTGCAGACCCGTGTATATTGACCTACTGCACCCTGACATTGGTGTGCACTTAGCGTGGAAAAATTGCAAGCACAACTAGAAAGATTTTATCAAATACATAGTCTATTGACCTTAGCTTGTCCAGGGGCTTCTTCAAATCAGGTACATTGTGGATACAATACCCAACAATTTCAGTCAATGTGATTTCTTTATCAAAGGTTCTTAGCTCACTTATGATGGAGCTAAGCCTATTGTACATCACTTCAACTGTTTCTTCTTCACGCTTTCTGAAGTTTTCAAATTGTGTGATAAGATTTGATCTTCTATCTTTCCTCTCATCTGTTGAGCCAGCAACCATGTGGTTTAGTGAATCCCAGATTGCTTTTGCAGAGATGTACTCAGCCACCTTCTGAAAGATGGCATCTAACATAGTCTGAGCCAATATGTTCATGGCTTTGGCATCAGCAAGCTTTAGCTTTTTTCTGCATCTGTCCCTTGAGATGATGGGACAGCATTTATATTTGAAGATGTTGAAGCTTGAGGGGGACCTGTCAAAATAGAAGTGTATATATCTTCATCAATAGAGTTCATATACAATCTGATTCTTGCCTTCCAGATGGAAAACCTATTTAGGTTGCACACTGGAGGTCTGGTGCTTGCATAGTCCATGTTATGTGCTAATGCTATGTATAAGATCTAAAGGGGAAATACATAAAATAAAAGTGTAGTTCTAACAAAGGATCTTTGGTTCAAGGGTTAGCTTGTACAACCAAAGGAACCTGCTCTGATACCAATTGAAAGTTAGGGTTAGATCTAGAATACTCTAGAGGGGCGTGAATAGAATATATGTGCAATAATAAAATTATTACAGCTTTTGATGTACTGGTGCACAAACAGATTAAGTAATAAAATCACAGCAGTCCTAAAGTCACAAGCACAGCAAGAACAAAAGAAAAGGGGCAACCAGACGACACAAGAATATTATAGTGGTTCCCCAACCTGGGTACATCCACTCTTATACCACCCTGGTAGGAATCCACTCAGGTTTTTGATCAGGTGCCCTGTCACCACAAGATCTACTTCAGGTAGATCTAGAAAACCTTTAGGCTTTTGATCAGGTGCCGAAAAACCAATAGGTTTTTGATCAGGTGCCCTATCACCAATGAGCTTTTGATCAGGTGCTCAAAAAACCAGGAATCACTTTTGAAGGGAGATGACAACCCTTTACACAGGAGGGGGGAAGAGAGTGATGGAAGTCTTCTCTTTCTCAATATACAATTGAGAAGACTATGTCGATTCAAAGATGTTTTCAAAGCTCCCCTTGAGATTGAAAGGGGTTCAGGCTTGGAAGCTTTGCACAGGGTGATAGGCCTTCAAACTTTGATCCTTGACCAGAGAAATCTTCAGGAGCTTCTGACTAATATGTTGTTTGTTGTCCTTGAAGTTGTCCTTCAGAGATAAGGAAGAAGAAGACTCTTGATATTGTTTGATTGTTCTTCTTCTTCTTATAGCTGATCTGCTTCTTTCCTCTGGCTTCTACTTTGTGTCCAAATCCTGAGAGAGAGGGCCGAGAGACTGTATGATGCAGAATCTCTCTTTTTTTTGATCGTCTAACTGTGTGTTATTATTCTCTGCTTGTATCAAAAAAACATTTGAATTCCTTCTGACTGTAATGACTAATTGATTCCCGAGAATGGTAAGTGCTTTGGGAATCAATTAGCATTAACTCCTGATTAATTCCATAATTAACTTGTTCTCCAAATGGCTATATTCGTGAGAATGTATGGCATTAAATCTGATGGCTAATCTCCATCAAATAAGCCATAATCAATGCTGCCAGCTGTAACTAATATGATGGAATCCGCCAACTGTAATCTTCTAGAAATCATCGACTAGAGCTCGTAGATCGTTGAGCTCAGTTTCTATTTCGTCGAGCTTGGAAACTGTCGAGTACACCGATCGTCGACCTGAGTTCGACATTCGTCGAACTCAGCTGGATTTCGTCGAGCTGAACTTCTGCTGATTTTGTCGACCTGCGTTCGACGTTCGTCGAACTGATTTTCTGACTGCTTCAATTCTGGAATAGTGGAATGTGTCGACACAAGTTGATGTCTACACAATTGCTGTTGGTGTCGACATAGTTGGTGTCGACAGATGATCTGTGTGTCGACAACTACTCCTGGTGTCGACACAGCCTGGCTATCTGGTGTCGACACAAGCTTGATGTCTGGTGTCGACACAATCTTGCTCAAGTGTCGACACAACATTTCCCAAGTGTCGACACAGTCTGTCTGGTGTCGACACAGACTTTCTTCTGGTGTCTACACAATCTGGCTGAGTCTTTGACAGGCTGTTGTAGGCTAATCCATGAGATGTTGACTGAAGAAATAAACCTATGACCCAGACTATACATTTTGGGTCAGTCTAAGCAAGCCTAATAGTGATCCTTGCCCAAGTCATGACTGGGGTTACAACACCTTGTCATGCATTCAGACTGAAATTCAGTTCCATGATCACATCTAATTTTGACCACTGAATTGTTAAGTTCATTCTGAATTTGCCTAACAAAGTTATGGAAAACAGTTGAGGTTTCATATTTTTGCCTCAGAAAGAAAATCCATGTAAATCTAAAATAGTCATCCACAACCACAAATGTGTAAACTTTCCTACCTAGACTATGAACTGGCATATGACCAAATAGATCCATATGTAGGAGGTACAAACACCTCACTGAGTCTTTAGTATCAAGACTATGGAAGGAGGTTTTGTTCTGTTTGCCTTTTTGACAAGCTAAACACACACCCTCCTGGATGCACTTGACCTGAGGTCCATTCCTCACTAACTTCATAATATAGAGTTGGCCTATTGACTTGTAGTTCAGGTGAGCCAGTCTCTTATGCCATTTGACACAATGAGAAGCTTTCTCATCTGCAACTAGACAAATAGGAAAGTTCTTATTCTCACAATCAAAGTTGAGATAATAAATATTTCCTTTTTTATAGCCTGACAAGATGACCTCTTGATCACTTGTCCTTCTAATTTGACAGTCATTCCTAATAAAAACGTGCTTATTAAGTTATGTTTCAAACCTTTGACATAAGCCACTTGGGTGATAGTGATTGAGCTATTGTAAATGTTACCAAACCCTTTGATGAACCCTTTTTCAGATCCACCAAAGATCACTATGGGTCCATTCTCTATAGGAGTGTAATCCTTCAACATCCTTCTTGTTCCAGTCATGTGCCTGGAATATCTACTGTCCAAGTACCATATTAGGGTATGGCCACTTGGACTCACCTGCATCAAATAAAATTACTTAACCTTAGAACCCCAATAATTATTGGGTTCTAGGTTCAGGTTATACTGAAACTTGTCATACTTGCTCGCAGCCTTTCTGACAGGTAAGCTAGCATTCTTCCTGACAGTACTATTGTGCCAACAATTTAGGGCATAATGTCCCACTTTTCCATAACACCAGCACTCATGTCTATTGTATCTTTTCTTAGATACATGCTTAACAGCATTACTGTCAGCAGACCTTAAAACTGTAGGTACAGTAGTCCTTTTCTTGAGTGTTGGGGCTGATGCATCAATCATTAATGATTCTTGATGGTCATAATGTGTTTATACATGGGCTGCCCTATTGGCAATTACACCCTTGTCATTTAGATTACCAGGCTTACAGTGACCATGAGTAATGTCATGGTCATACTTGTTAGTAGGCTGCATCACTTTCCTGAAAGCAACAGGAGGTCTGGAGGTTAGTGGCTGAACTGTGGCTTTGCCTTTTCTTTTGGAATTAGCTGCCCTAGTTCTTCCCTTGAAACTTAATCATGTCTTACCCTTTTGGAGAATGAAGTCATCAATTAAGGGTAAGACTGACTTTGGCTTTGAGTATTTAGCCACAAGTTCCTTCTCTCTTTGAAGTCTGACTTCCAGACTTCTGATTTGATCATTTTTGAATGTAATTGTACCCATCTGAATAAAAGTTATATTTTTCAGTTTGGCAACTTCATTCATCTTCATATCCAGCATTTTTTTTGAATCTGATGCAGCCAATTTAAGAGATGCAATTTCCTCAGCTTGGTTTTTGACAAGATTTCTGCTTCTCTTAAGTGCTTGCAACAGATCACCATACTCATCAATAAGTTGATGAACATCCCCTTCAGATTCAGAACCATCCACATCTCTTGATGCAGATGCTTCTGAGTCTGATCCAGTATAATAATTTAAAACTGGAGAAAGATTGTTTACCTTACTGGGACTAGGCTGATCCTGGCACTAATCTTCCTC
Organism: Platanthera guangdongensis; assembly: GCA_039583875.1. Taxonomy (NCBI): domain Eukaryota; kingdom Viridiplantae; phylum Streptophyta; class Magnoliopsida; order Asparagales; family Orchidaceae; genus Platanthera; species Platanthera guangdongensis. Next base: position 85,705,263 of record CM077151.1, read on the forward strand.
AGTCAAAGCCATCAGCCCTTTGCAATGATGATCTTCAACCCCATTTATTGAGTCCAGCAGTTGCAAGAACTCAGATTCTACTAAATCCTCTTTAGTAGTGAACAATCCTATATAAGCTTTAGCTTCAGCTTCAGTCTCTTCTCCTGATTCTGATGATGAGTCATTCCAACTCTTATACTTCTTTACAACAAAGGATCTCTCCTTCTTGCCCTTATTTTGTTGCTTATTTTTATCTTTAGATTCCTTTCTTTTATCAGGACAATCAGCGATGGCATGTCCTGCCCTGTTGCAACAATAACAAACAATTTTAGAAGAAGTTTGTTTACTGGGATTAGAGACATACCTGTCATCCTTAGATGTTTTCTTCTTCTTATAATAGTCATCCTTGGAGTAGGATGAAGATGGCTTTGTTCTCCATTTCTTATTCTTCATGAACCTTTGAAACTGCCTTGTGAAGGCAACAAAGTCTTCATCAGAGTTGTGACTGTCTGAAGTGTTGATGTCAGTATTTTCAGATTCAACTTCAGCCATTTTCCTGGGAGGAGAAGGTGACTTTTTTCTGCCCTTTCTTGTAGCTTTAGCCTTAAAGGCAACTGACTTTTCTCTATAGTCAGACTTATTGCTTTTGTCCTCCTCCTTTCTAGCAGTGAGCTGCATCTCATAGGATAATAGTTTTTCAAATAATGTTGGTGGAGGTGTATCTGCAAGCTTGGCCACCTCTTTGATGGCACATATTTTAGTATCCCAATCCTTAGTTAGGGATCTGAGAAACTTATCATTTAATTCATAAGTGCTAAACACTCTCCCATAGGTTAATAGCTCATTAACAATTCTGAAGAATTTCATATAGCATTCAGCTATGCTATCTGTCTTAGCTTGTCTAAAGCTTTCATATTCTTGATTTAGCATGGACTTCCTATCCTCTCTCACTTCTTCTGTTCCCTCCATGTAGACAATCAAAGTGTCCCACGTCTCCTTGGAGGTTTTGTATGAACCAAATTTTGGAATGTAGAGTCATCTATGACACTCACAATTATATTTTGTGCCCCTTATCTAAGGTTGCTAGGATGATCTCTTCCTTAGTCATTTCTAAATAACTTTTAGGAGTCTTGAGATTAGCATCAAGAACTGATATGTTCATAGGAACAAATGGCCCTTCTAGCACTGTAATGTAAATTCTTGGATCAGATGCTTCCATGAACAATCTGACCCTTTTTTCCATATGCCAAAATTTTCTTTCCTACAGATAGGAAGTTTCATAGATCCAAATTCCTTCTGATTCTCACTTGAACTCATTCTGTCTAACTGATAACTGCCTTATAGATCAACTCAGACTGTTAAGTCTAATCTTGAGCAACCTCCCTCTGATACCACTTAAAAGAATTGGTTTCATGATACCTTAAACACTTAGAGGGGGTGAATAGGTTCAATTCTTTTTATTCAGGCAGATAATGTAAATTACTTGTTAGACAGCCTTAGCAATATTTATCACAGCACAGTCCACAGCACAGTTCACAGCATATATTTAAACAAAATAGCAATACAGAAGACACATAATTTTATAGTGGTTCCCCCAAGTGATGGGTGCATCCACTTTCCCCCTCGCCTATCTAGCAGTGTACTAGATTTTGCCTAACTACCTTCTTTCTTCTCAGATCCTCAGATCTTACAACTCAGAACCTTGAAAGGTCCCTACAGCTCAGACTTCAGCAAGTCCTACAACTCAGATTCTTCCAGAGAACCCTACCTCAAAGTGAGTCCACACTCCTACAACTCAGGCAATTAAGCCCTACCTCAGCCTTTTCCCAGGCCTACAACTCAGAGAAATGATTCCCCTACCTCAGGCACTCAGACCTACCTCAGCCATTATAAATTTAGGCTTACAACTCAGAGAGTTAACTCTCCTACACTCAGATCTATAAAAGATCCTACAGAGAAATTGATTAAAAAACAAATAGAACCTTCACCCAGGTCGAGAGAGAAAAGGTTTGAAGGTTTCTTGGTCAGTTCTTGATAGATCTGACTGCTTTAGATCCAACCTGTCTTAGCTTCTTCAAAGCTTCTTAAATTTGAACGAAGTAAGGTTGATCTTCTTGGAGATGATCTTCAATCAGCTTCCTTCTTCTATTCAGATGTGGCTCCGAATTCTTCTGGCAGTCTTGTTCAGGATCTGCCCTTAGAGGCTTGTTGATTTCTGGATGAAGACTTCTCTTCTTCTTAGTTGTTGGTTGTCTTTTCTTATTCATTACCGTTTGTTGATATAATAGGTCTTTATATAGACCCCATCTGAGGTTACCGGCTGATCCGGTTCCTAACGGCCTTCTGACAGCTCTGACAGATGTAACTGCTTTGTTGGTTGTGATAGCTGTCAAGTCTCCAATCATGACATCTGATACTTCATTGAACTTTAACTCAGAAGCAAAGTGTCGAGACAATACTTCAAATATGTCAACACAAATAGATCATGTGTCATCACAATCCTTGATGATGTCGACACAGCTCACATAATGTCGACACAGCTCTTCTTTTTCTTCTTGACACAGCTTCTGTGGAATATGTCGACACAAGTCTTGTGTGTCGACACAACAGCTTCTAGTCTCCACAAAGTTGATGTCGATAGAATTCTGGAGTGTGTCGACACAAGTCATGTGTGTCGACACAAGTGTTGTCGACAGAATTCTGGAATGTGTCAACATAAGTCCTTCTTGTCGACACAGTTGCTATCGACAGATTTTTTGTGTGTCGACACAAGTCCTGTGTGTCGACACAATCTGGCTCCTGGTGTCAACATACCTCTTCCCAAGTGTCGACACAATTTTTGTCAAGTGTCGACACTTGTACTTAGAAACTTTTTCTACATTTCCTTAACCCGCACATTGAAACTCAACACAACATCAAATACACATTGATGAATATCATTGAGTTAGGTGAGACTTCTCCAAATCTGGTACACATTTTCCAATGTACCCAATATCCACAAGTGTATATAAACAGCCACGTGTATATACATAAACTATCGAAGGAGTGTTCAGCAAATATAATATCGTTTATCCTTATGGCCTTACAATTCCTCTTTACAAGTGAATTCATACATCGACGCGTAGGCCGACCACACATAAGCAAAACACAGTATTCTTTGCTTAGCCTTCAAGGGCTAGCAGCAGCAGCCATAGGGACTTCAACCCTTATGTGTCCCGCTCGGCTCTTCAGCACCTGCACAAGGACAGTCCACCAAACGGTGGCAAATAAGACAACTGTCAGCATTCAGCTGACCAATTTATAACGACTCTACTCCTTTCCCTGGGCAGCGGTATTCCTTCCCTACAGGCATAACAATTCATATGCAGATAGATATATCACACATTGTGCTCTTACATACAAACAATCCATCACAACCGTCAGCCATGCGTCCCAACGATCCGTGCACTCAGGGCACATTCTTGGTGTACCGGCGAACCAGGGTCCCACCACCGTTCCAGGTCCGAAGATCGATGGTAAAATTGAGCATTTAGTCTTTCCGGCGTGCAAGCCTAAGACTCTCATTATGTGCTCCAACTGACCGCACTTTCAGGTCTTCAAGTCGGACAGACATAATGCAGGTACGGATCAGCCACCCCCCTGTTGCTCAAGTCGCCTTGCCATCACCGAATACCAATGTACTCGAGGCTAAAATTTAAGGTGCGGGTCAGTTTCACCTTTCCTGTTCGGCACGGGCCTTTTCAAGAGATCATCAAGCTCACAAATACCCATTCTGTCCACCAAGGACTGGCTTCACAATAGTCACACTGTCCATCAAGGACTGGCTTCCCAATAGTCATAATGTCCACCAAGTACTGGCTTCACAATAGCCACAATGTCCACCAAGGACTGGTTTCACAATCAACAAGGGGATTTCATGCTAGCGTCCTTCACGATCGCTTAGTGGGTTCCGCAGAACTCACTTTCTGCACCCAACTCCTCCCAAACCCTACAGCATCCTGCAGTACCAGAAAACTGGTCTAGCCATAGCACACAGCACAAGCATCACAAGGATATTTTCCTGGACTACCACTCCAGTACTTTCTGCTACTGCCCTTCACAGGTCCAACCCTTTGACCCCACAAACTACACGTTTAACCGCGGAGTCTTATCCGTTGTGCAAATGAAACATCACCAATCCAGACCAACCTGTCCAGATGGGCTTCACACAGCATGTCTATTTCGTACTACACATTTCCGGATATATATGCAAAACTATTGGGGATTTCAAGAATCAACCCATGGGAATCCCTTCGCAATCCACCCTCTGGTGGGGGAAATCCATGCACATGCCAAAAGAAGGACTTCACATGTCCAAGAAGGAAGATCGTTACCGTTGACGACCTCTTTGGAGCCATGGAATTGTAGCTGGTTGGAAAGCACCGCAGCAGCCTTGCCTCCATAAATCTGGGCTCGAACCTTAGTTTGGAGCTCTAAAGCTCCACCGACGGCAGATCCCTTCTCCTCGTCCTCCTTGCTCTCTCTTCTCTCTAGCCCTTTTAGAAAGAGAATGGCCAAGTTAAAATGAGATTCTCTTTCTCATTTTTGGCTATTAACCAGCAGGGACATGCCTATGCCATTAGATCCCATCTGAAGGAAATGAACGGCTACAAATCGTCCACAAATGTCTAATTTTTGGCTGACACGGCCTATGATAGGCCTGTGTCATTGGACGTGTACCTTAAGCGGCGCACAAACCAACTTATCCAGAACAGGACACGGCCATGTGACACGATCATATCACAGGCCTTGTTCCATGACATGCCTTCAGACACGCCCGTGTATGTGGCTGTGTACCTCAAGCGGCACACAATCGATTCAACCCAAACACGACACGGCCATGTGACACGGCCGTGACACTGGCCGTGTGCCCAGAGACACACCCGTGTCCTACCCATGTTCACCAGGCCTCAATGCCTTTGTCAAATCCAGACAAGGACACGGCCATGTGACACGCCTGTGTCACATTTGACATGCCCGTGTCACAGGCCATGTTCCCCACTCGAGGATCGTAGAGCACATTTACTCGAGTGGAGGTCGACGAACCAGAGGAGTACAAGCCCTTGGACACACCCGTGTCACAGGGCATATTCCCTTTCGAGAACTCATCGAGTGCATTTCGTCGAGCACTCGACAGGCTGCTTAGCCACACAGAACAGGATACGGATTGGGACACGCCCGTTTCCCAGGCCGTGTTGCCCAGCATGAACCCAAACTTGGGATTTGGAGTATTACACATAGTGTGCATGTAAGCTTTGTTGTGTGATATTAGTGTTGAAGCATACGGAGGCCTAGTCTTGGTAGTATGGATACCTGCCTAGTAGTGTAAAATCTTGTTTCACAGTCACCGTCTGGCCATGATGGTTTAGGCCTGAGAGGTTAGCTACCTGCTCGAAAAGTGGGAACTACAAGTCTGTGTCGACATAGCAGTTGTATGTGCGTGAGCATGAGTGAGTCATTGCATTGCATTCATAACATCACATTACATTACATACACAAGATCCTCATCATATAAGTTTGTATGGGCACTCTTATATGATGAGTTACTCTACTGTTGAGCCGATCCTTAGCTTATATATTTGTATGGGCATTCATATAAGTTAAGTTACTTTCCTGTTATAGATTACCTGCTTGTTTGATTGTTATAGTTGAGTATAACTGCTAGATAAGAATGTTGATAAACTTTTTAGACTTTATCTATGTCTCTACTGACATGATATATATATATATATATATATATATATATATATATATATATATATATATATATATATATATATATATATATATATATTCTCCAACTATTTGTACTACTGCTTACATACTTATATTATAGCCCTGTCCTTTTCTCCGCCTGGTGCCTAAGAGTCACCGGGGGAGTAGATGTGATAGCCACTTAGTTTTTATGACTAATGGTTGCTAAGTATTTCTATTTAGGAGGAAACCAAGCAGATAGAGCAACTGCAGGTTTTGTCGGAGGGAAACCAGGCCAGGGGGGCATGACCTGAAGTGACGATACCATCACTGCCATCGGTGACAAATGTGAGTGTTGAGAGACTCATTTTGTAGCCTTTTGGCATGTTGTACTCTGATACTATAGAAGGATTTGTTACTTCTTTTTTATTTGTTGTACTAGTGGATTTTATACTTATGTGGATTTTGACTTCTGTTTTTATTCTTTATGTTGTGTTGGAAATGATAATATTGATCTTATCCGGCAGGATAGGCATTTTGTGGTACAAGTCAACCCATGTGTTGGCGCTACCGCAAGGCAGATGTTCTGAGCATAAGACTCCCCTCGGTCGTGTTTTGTGTTCCGGGAGGGGGGTCTTACACCGGGCGCTACCACTAGCCCAATCAGCTAAATAAGAGCCTGACGACGGGTGTTGAGCATCAATCAGACTGTCCTTCAATCGCGTCTGATGTTGTTCCTACCAAGCAAATGAATCATAAGCAAATAATAAGATTGTGAAAAAAGATATCTCATTACTTCCACGGGTAGAATCGCTTCAAGTCATCACCGCTCCAGGTGTGACTCAGGGTCTCTCCCTCCATATTTCGGAGGTGATACCCTCTTGATCTCAATGCTTCCTATATAATGTATGGGCCTTCCCAGTTGGGGTTGAGTTTCCCTACGGCAGCTGATCTTCTGGCTGTATCAACATTTTTCAAGACCAAGTCCCCCTCTGTGAACTGCTTGATTCGAACGTGCTTGTCAAAATACTTATCCATCTTCTGTTTGACCTCTTCCTGCCAGATAACTGACAGGTCATGCAGCTCCTCCAACATGTCAAGAGAGAGCCGAAGCTCGTCCTTATTCTTGGCCCGCCACTCTTCTCCACCGTCCTCTACCGCTGCCACCCGCGGTGTATGAACCTCGAGCTCGATAGGAAGTAGTTCTTTGCAGCCATGGAAGAGTTTGAAAAGGGTCTCCCCTGTGGATGTGTTGGGGGTGGTCCTCAAGTCCCAGAGGATTGAAGGGAGCTGTTCCAGCAAGCTTCCCTTCAAGTTCTCAACTTTCTTCTTCAAGAGGTTTACATTGATCTTATTTGCCGCCTCCACCTGCCCGTTTCTCCTAGGGTGGTGGACCGAGGCAAACCTGAGGTAAATCCCAAGCTGTTTACAAAAGTTAATGAACTCTGCGCTGGCAAACTGTGGTCCATTGTCTGTGACAATGGCTTGGGGAAACCTGTGCCAGCAGATGATCTCCCCCGATACAAAGTTCCTGATTACTTGGGATGTCACCTTGGCCAACGCCTTCACCTCCAGCCACTTAGAGAAATAATCAATCTTTACTAATGAGAACCTCCTTTGCCCACTGGCCTGGTAGAAAGGTCCTACCAGATCCATCCCCCAAATGGCTAAGGGCCAGGTTGCCGTGATGCTCCTTAGATGTTGAGCTAGTTGAATTTGGAAAGGTGCAAACAAATGACATTTATGGCACTTATTTGTGAACACGGTGACATCATGGCCCAGGTTCGTCCAGAAATATCCTTGCCTAACTATCCTCCCCTCTAGGGTCCGACTTCCAGAGTGACTCCCGCACTCTTCAGAATGGACCTCTTCCAAAATCCTCGGAACCTCCCTCTTGGCCACGCAATATGCCAACATCCCCCAGATGGTCTTCCTATATAGCTGCCTGTCGCGCATGAGGTAGTATGCCAACTTATGCTTGAATTTCTTCTTGTCCGTCCCCTCTAGATACTCCCTCATGGATAGGAAGGTCGCAAAAGGATCCATCCACGAGGGATGCTGGTCCACCACCATCAGCTCCCCCTCTTTGATGGATGGGCGGAACAAGTTGGTGATGGTGCCACCCACCCGGGGTCTGTGCTTGGCCAATTGATCCACCTGCTCATTTTATTCCCTTGGAACATGCCAAATAGAGAATGTTCGGAACATGCCGATCACCCCCTTCAACTTCGCCAAGTACGACTAGAGAGTTGGATCCCTTGCCTCAAACTCCCCATTGTTCTGGGAGGCCACCACCATGGAGTCTGTGAGGACCTCCACATCATGCACTCCCAGCTCCCTGGCCAGGCACAATCCTGCTATCACCGCCTCGTACTCTACTTGTTTTTTTATGATGGGAAAATATACTGCCACTGTTTGCTCAATCTTTGCCCCTGGGGGCTCTACAAGATCACTCGCACCCCCAAGGAATGCCTTCCTGAAGCGCCATCAACCATCACCTTCCAAGGCACCAAACTAGTGAGTTCCGCCTCTGCCACCTGGACCACATAATCTACAAGAAAGTCGGTCATCATCTGGGCCTTGATCGAGAGGCGAGGAACGAAGGATATGTCGAACTCACTCAACTGCACCGACCACTTTACCTTTAAGACCCCCCCCCCCCCTCCCGGATCTCAAAACATGGCACGAAGGGGGAGTCTTATGCCCGGAACAGCCGCCTTGTGTTAGCATTAGCACACATGCTAACCTGTACCATAAGACGCCTATTCCGCCGGCTACAACAATATCAATAGAACATGCCAACCCAACCAAACATGATAAGAAAGAGAAGTCAAAATCTACACTAAGTAATAAAGTCCAAATACATCAATAAATGAGAAGCTAAACATGCTCCTACAATATATCAGAGTATAGCTAAACATTGCCCAAACGGGCTACATCAGAGTATCAAAATACTAACATCCGTAACCGACGGTATCGATGGCACCGTCACTTCAGGCCCTTTCGTCCTGGCCTGGCTGTCCTGCTGCGTAGTCTGCGGCTGCTCTACCTGCGGCGTGACCTCCTAAAAAGGAAGACGTAGCAACCGTTAGTCGAAATGACTAAGTGGTTTCACATCCGCTCCCCCGGCAACTCTTCGGCACCGGGCGGGGAAAAGAAACAAGAGTTCAATATATAAAAAGTATGCGAGTAAAGGAAGTACAAACAGGTGGCAGTAGTGTAAGAGTAACAGTATCATAATCTAGCAAATATTTAAGAGCTATAGCAAACTAACATGTATAAGTAACAGCAGGAAAGTAACTTAACTTATAAGAATGCCCATACAAACTTATAAGTTAAGGATCGGGTTACATAAAGGTAACTCATCGTATAAGAGTGCCCATACAAACTTATACGATGAGGATCTTGTTGTGCAATGTTATGAAATGCTATGAATGTTATGAAATGACTCACCCATGATCACACCCATGCAATTGTTATGTCTACACAGACTATAGTTCCCACTTTTCGAGCAGGTAGCTAACCTCTCGGGCATCAGCCGCCGTGGCCAGGCGGTGACAATAGAACGGGCACTTTTACTACTAGGAGGGTATCCACACTACTTCACCTAGGCCTCCGTACACCTCAACGCTAAGAACACAACAGCGGAGCCCTTACGTACTATGGCCCAGTGGTGTCTTGGGTAGATGTGCACCAAGAACACAGCCTGAACTGGCCTTGTGTGAACCGGAAGGGGCCTCGGAAGTAAGCACGAGGACACAGCCCAACCGTTCACTTGGCACGGAAGAGGACCCGGGACGTGAACACCGAGGACACAGCCCAACCGCCCAAAGTCTAACTGTCGACTCCCGTCGGTGTGATGACTGGCGAGCCCGTAGACCTACCACACTATCCTTAACCCAGGATTACGACACCACGTGTCGACTCACACCGCATGCAAATGCCACATCAACATAACATGGAAGGGGCCTCAGAAGTAAGCATGAGGACACAGCCCAACCATCCATCCATGCCTTATCACAACACAACCAAATAAGTGACGGTCAACACCGCACTTACATCCCTTCACAATACTACCCGTAGGGAGGCGACGCTCTAAGTATTGGACTACTAAACTCAATTCATTAATCAAACATACTCATGGTCATGATTTATTCTTCTATATGACTCCCAAATGATGACAACATAACATAACATGTTACGCATATAAAGTTTTACAAATCTTCCCAAAAGTACTATCCTATTATGAACACGATGCGCGTGTAAAGATCCATCACACATTCCATATGTTAACGACATATTATATATGATGCGCACAAATAACAATCTTTCAATTATTATCAAGTCAATTCGTTTAAATAGAATTGCTTCACAAATTGATTATATGAAATCTATATAATAAGCCTCGTCAATCGTGCAACAAATGATTAATCATAAGAGTTCATCCAAGCCAAGTAACTTGCAATAAAACTTCCACCGAATCCAAACCCATCTTATAAAAAGACCAGAATTTAGGTACAGACTGAATCTGGACAGCCGCTTCGACCGGAGATTCCCTAAGCTACAGGAATCCGGTGAAGACGTGTAACCCCACGATGGAAAGGTCTTTCCGTGGTCCACAACTTTCATATTCAGACCTCAACCCAGTTTTGACATTATCCTATTTGAAATAGGACATAAGGTCCGCTGCGTACAGAACACAATTTCTGCATGCAGGATTTGTTGAACACCATTTTCGTTTAGGCTTTCCCGTGGCTACAAACTTCTCCTGAAGTCGTGCAACCATTCGTTGGAAAGGTATTTGCAAGGGCTTTAACTTTCGTGTTTAGCCGAAAGCCCATATCTGGCAATAACATGCTTAACAATGGCCACGAAGTTTGCTGCGCGCAGAATACAGATTCTGCACGCATCTTAAGGCGGAATGAACGACATCGGTTCATCTTCCTCCTCAAGGCGATCATCCCAAATCGTTCCAGAATTTTCTCCACCCTTATTCAACCTCAAGAGGCCTTTGCTCTTCATGAAACCATCCCCCATCTCCACATAAAAGATCGGAGAGGTTGAAGACACCACTAACCAAGAGCACAAGCCCCGGATTGGCCTCACCCTAGAGAAAGCATCTTCTCACATGTCAAGACTCTTTTGAGTCGACGTCTCGCCTAAATATCTACAGATCTAGCACCAAGGGAGAGGGTAGGAAACTCACATCGATTACAGCGGTTCCTCCATTTCCGGCCATCGATCTCGTAATTCTCCTTGGCGGCATCTTCTCCTTCACGGTGATGGCGGATTTTCTCCCGTAGAACTTGCTCCAGCAGTTTTCTCTCTCACCAGGAGTTCTCACAGGAAATAGGGAATGAAATGAGCATGAAAACGGCTGGGGTTTTCTCTTCCCTTATATATGAAAAGTGATACGGGTAGGGACACGGCCGTGTCCTTACCCGTGTCCTGCTTGGCGAAGCGGCAACGACAGTTTCCATATCGGTTAAATATTTGACACGGGTAAGGACACGCCCGTGTCCCAACCCGTGTCCCGACCCGTGTCCATATGACACGGCCGTGTGCCCTGGCCGTGTCCTTCTCGGGATGCATTTCGACGATCTCAACATTTCATCGATCTCGATCAAAATCGTCGACTGGAGAACACGGGTAGGGACACGCCCGTGTCTCTACCCGTGTCATGTTAATTCGTCGAAGTCGACACGCAGTTCATCGATCTCGACACCTCTCGTCGAGTGTAACTCGACACACACGGGTAGGGACACGCCCGTGTCGCTACCCGTGTCACATGGTGTCGACACAACTCGTCAGTCTCGACACGCCCTGTCGAGTGTAACTCGACACACACGGGTAGGGACACGCCCGTGTCGCTACCCGTGTCACATAATGTCGACACAGCTCCCCGATCTCGACATGCCTCATCGATTTCAGCTTGACGCACACGCACACAGGTAGGGACACGCCCGTGTCTCTACCCATGTCTCATGCTTTTCTAATTTCTCCTCCTTTTCACATGTGCTGCCCTGTTGTCAGCAATCCCCATGAACCCTAGTCAGCTATCCTGACTCAAAATGCGCACAAGGGGCCTAGTGCGATTCGGGACGTTGCAAATCCTATAAACAAAATAAAAGATTTCGTCCCCGAAATCAGGCTTAGGCTATGGGGAGAAAATCATAACCGAAAATTTAACATATGCTTTTAAATAAAATTACCTTGAGCAAACAACACTGGGTAGCGTTACTGCATCAAATCCAATGGCTCCCATGTATACTCCTCCTTCCCATGATTAGACCATAGCACCTTCACCAAGGGTACACTTTTGCGGCGTAAAGTTCTTGTCTCGCTGTCAACAATCCGCACCGGCTCTAGTCGCACAGACCTATCTGACGCCACTGCACCATCAGTAGTGGGAATATATTGGTCGGGCCGCAACAGTGCTTTTCGAAGCGACGACACATGGAACACGTCGTTGAGATTCTCTAGTTTTGGTGGCAACTCCAACCGATAGGCCAATGGGCCAATCCTTTCTAGTATAGTATAAGGCCCAACATACCTTGGGCTGAGCTTTTTCACTCCACGCACCCGCGACACTCCATGCATCAGCCCAATCTTGAGGAACACTTTATCGCCCACTCGGAACTCCACCATCCGGTACTTTTTATTGTAATATTTTGCATGTCGACTTTGAGCCTCCAACATGCGATCCCATATCAATCTGTCTGCCACATCAGTATATTTATATATTCATTTCCCAATGCCTTTGGATCTTCATCCTGCACCCAACACAAGGGGGTCCTGCACCTACTTCCGTAAAGGGCTTCATGGGGCGTCATACCGACGCTCGCCTGATGGCTATTATTGTAGGAAAATTCCACCAGGGGCAAGAGCCTTTCCCACGGCTCTCCTCTGTCCAACACACATAATCGCGGCAGATCCTCCAATGTCCTAATGGTCCTTTCAGACTGCCCGTCCGTCTGAGGATGAAATGCGGTGCTGAAGGTAAGGCGTGAGCCCAAATATGCCTGTACCGCCTTCCACTCCTTGGAAGTAAACCGACCATTCCGATCAGAAACAATTGTCTTGAGCACGCCATGATACCGTACGAATTGCTCTACAAAAAGGCATACCAAAACATCCACATGTGCTTCCTTATTCTTTGGAATGAACCGGGCCACCTTTGTCAGTCGATCAATAATAACCCACACTGAATCATTCCCGCAGCGGGAACGAGGTAGCCCATGGACAAAGTCCATGGAGATATCCTCGAACTTCCATTCGGGGATGGGCAACGACTGCAACAAACCACCGGGACTCCTGCATTCAGCCTTCACTCTTTGACAAGCTTCGCAATGTGCAACATAGTAACGAACATCCTTCTTCATTCCTAGCCAGCACATGGTCTTCCGTAAGGCGGCATACATCTTGGCAATACCCGGGTGTACAGAATATTGAGAGGAATGTGCCTCTCTCAAGATATCCTCCCGGATTTTGCCGCCCTTGGGAATATAGATTCGGCCACGAAAATAAATGAGGCCGTCTTTTAGTGTGTACTCATCGGGGATCCCATCTTCAATTGCCTTGATTGTCGGGGCCAAGGCCGCATCCATTCCTTGCTCCACCCGAATCCGGTCCCGAATATCACAAACTATGCTCATGTTGGCCAAATACTCCGCATACTCTGCCGAAGGAGCCTTGAATACTAGAGTAATTTCCATCTCCTCGATCATCTGAGCCAACTCCATACTCATTAACCGAGACTCTGGGCTAGAGCCTGGCACTTTTCTACTCAAGGCATCGGCTACCGAGTTCGCTTTCCCGAGGTGGTAGTTCATGGTGAACTCATAGTCGCATAGAAATTCCAACCACCGCCGTTGTCTCAGATTCAACTCCTTCTGAGTGTGGACATACTTCAAGTTTTTGTGATCAGAAAAGATCTCGCAATGGATGCCATATAGATAATACCTCCAGACCTTCAAAGAGAACACCACTGCTCCCAACTCCAAATCATGTACCGGGTAATTAATTTCAGGTTTCTTTAACTGTCTTGAAGCATATGCGATCACGTGCCTGTGCTGCATCAGTAACGCTCCCATCCCTTGATACGATGCGTCGGTGTAAACCTGAAATCCTTCCTTCCCAGATGGAAGTGCAAGGATGGGGGCGGAGGTAAGCCTATCCTTCAGCTCTTGGAAACGCTTCACATTGGGGAGTCCACTCAAATGGCACACCTTTCTTCGTCAGTGAGGTAAGAGGAAGGGCAACCTTTGAAAATCCTTTCACAAACTTGCGGTAGTACCCGACAAGTCCATGGAAACTCCTCACATCGGCCGCCGACTTCAAGGGCGATCACTCCTTCACGGCTCGCACCTTTGCTGGATCCACTGTTAATCCTTCTCCACTAATCACATGCCCCAAGAAGGCAACCTCCTTAAGCCAGAATTCACACTTGCTAAACTTGGCGTACAAGGCGTGCTCCTTCAATTTCTTCAAAACCAAGGTCAGGTGCTCGACATGCTCCTCCTCCATCTTTGAGTAGACCAAGATGTCGTCGATGAAAACAATGACGAAGATGTCCAAATACGGTTCAAACACCTTGTTCATCAGGCTCACGAAGGCCGAAGGGGCATTTGTGAGCCCAAACGGCATTACTGTAAACTCATACAAACCATATCTCGAACTGAAGGCTATTTTCTGAATGTCCCCTTCTTGTATCCTCAACTGATAGTATCTAGAGCGCAAATCCAGTTTAGAGAACCAATGTGCTCCCACTAGCTGATCGAACAACTCGTCGATCCGAGGTAGCGAGTAAGTGTTCCGCACCGTCAACCGATTGGGTTCGCGATAATCTATGCACAAACGCAGGGTTCCATCCTTCTTCTTCATGAATAGTACAGGGGCTCCCCAGGGTGATGAACTGGGGCGAACGAACCCTAACTCCACCAGTTCTTACAATTGAACTCTAAACTCCGCGAGTTCTTTCGGGGCCATTCTGTACGAAGCCTTGGATGCAGGCTTGGCACCTGGTACTAGATTAATCTGGAAGTCAACCTCTCTATGCGGAGGTAATCCTGGTAGCTTCTCAGGAAATACCTCGGGAAAATCCCGCACTACCCATACATCCTTTAATTCCAATGCTTCTTCCTTCAACTCGAACCAGATCATGAAGACCTCGTCCCCCTTCATATGAGCTTTTACAACCTGGACGGAATATAACATCATGCGAGGCGCGAAGCCAATACCTTGGAACATGACGTCAGAGTCTCCATGTCTCAAATAGATCCGCTTTTCCGCGCAGTCGATCCTCGCGAAGTGCCAGTCCAGCCATGCCATGCCCAAAATGATGTCAAACTCCGGCATTCTCAGAACCGTGGTCGGCGTATCAAAGGCCTTCCCATCAATAAATAACTCCAACTCGCACTTGGCGGTTGCGATCATCTTCGAGCCATCCGGAAGGCGTACACGTCGGGCTATGCCAGTGAAGTACTGTACACGCTCCATGTCTTTTATGAAATCCTCAGACATAAAGGAGTGTGAGGCACCGGTATCGAACAGCGCATAGGCCGTCTTCCCGCCAATAATCACGGTGCCTAAGTACCAACAACCAAAACTTATTGTTAGGTGTCTAGTAAGTCTTAAACAATTCAAGTTAGACCATGAAAATATGTTAATTAATTAAATCATACCTGCAATCACATCTTGTGGGTTCCATTCATGCGCCATGTCAAGCGCGTACACCTGATCCCTAGTAGGGCCTGGGTTACCTCCTCATGGTCCTCGTCCTCGACCACGTATATATCCCCATCCTTGTGGAGCTGCTGGAGGGAGAGCAGGAGGGAGAGCAGGAGGGGCGTTCCCATATAGCTGCGGGAATAAACGTCGGATGTGGCTCGGCTGGTTGCATTCGAAGCACACCAGCCCACGACACCCTTCAGGTTGTTGAAATTATTAAGGCTGTGGGGGTGGAGGCAACGCAGGCGGCTGCGGAACTGGATGCTTCACCCTATAGTTTCGGTGGACACGCCCTCCACCTCTTTGATATCCTCTTCCTCCTCTGAAGTCTCGCCTCCTTCTATTCCATGGGTCGGCTTCCATCACGTCCTCCGTAGGCCTCTTACTGCATCCCAATTGGTCCGCCTCCAATCTTTTCGCCATATCAATGATCTCCGCCAAGCTTCCATCCGCTATAAACAAAAGGGACTGCCTTAGGGGATCTTGCAGCCCTTTGTAGAAGCGCTTGGCATAACCTCTGTCATCCAACTCGTAAGATTCCGCAGACCTTGCGAGATGCTGGAATTCCCGCTGGTATTCCGTAACCGACTTTGATCCCTGCTTTAGTAGAAGAAACCTCTGCTCAAGCTCATCTCGGGTCGATGTAGGAATAAAGTGCTACAAGAAAACACCCAAGAATTCACTCCAACTTATCTCTGTGTAGACCCGGCCTTGGAAGGTAGAGCCCATGAGGGACTTCCACCACCTCTTAGCATGTGAGTCCAACACGGACACCGCCAATGTCACTGCCATGTTGGCCGGGCAACAGATACCAGCCAACAACTCCTGAATTGTATCTATCCATTCCTCTATATGTACGGCTGACTATGTCCCAAGGTAGGCGGGAGGGGAGAGAGCCCGGAAGGTGCTCAGCCAGTTGGAGCTCGGGTCTTGTTATTGCACCGGGGGCTGCTGCGCCCTAAACGCGTCGAGGATGGCATTGAGCGTCAACCCCAACTCAGATTGTTGGAACTGAGTGGGAGTGGGTATGGAGGGCGTAGGAGTGCCTCTCACCTGCTCAACGAGCGTTGGAATCTACACATAAAACGCAAACGTATGGTCAGGTTGGCTAATCTTAAGGTCAAAGTTGGACATACTTAGAGTGAATTACATATGGGCACACCACTGCTTCCGCTAAGTCAGTTTGTCCCCAAACTGACTAATCAAATGGGGGTGGCACCATTGTTGAATGACTTCTTTAGTTGAGGATCGTGGCAAACTGATACCATTTGTATGACCCCCCCCCCCCCCCCCCTCCCTCCCGGATCTCAAAACACGGCACGAAGGGGGAGTCTTATGCCCGGAACAGCCGCCTTACGGTAGCATTAGCACACAGGCTAACCTGTACCACAAGACTCCTATTCCGCTGGCTACAACAATATCAATAGAACATGTCAACCCAACCAAACATGATAAGTAAGAGAAGTCAAAATCCACACTAAGTAATAAAGTCAAAATACATCAGTAAATGAGAAGCTAAACAGGCTTCTACAATATATCAGAGTACAGTTAAACATTGCCCAAACGGGCTACATCAGAGTATCAAAATACTAACATCTGTAACTGACGGTATCGATGGCACCGTCACTTCAGGCCATGTCGTCCTGGCCAGGCTGTCCTGCTGCGTAGTCTGCGGCTGCTCTACCTGCGACGTGACCTCCTAAAAAAGAAGACGTAGCAACCGTTAGTCGAAACGACTAAGTGGTTTCACATCCGCTCCCCCGGCGACTCCTCGGCACCGGGCGGGGAAAAGGAACAAGAGTTCAATATATAATAAGTATGCGAGTAAAGGAAGTACAAACAGGTGGCAGTAGTGTAAGAGTAACAGTATCATAATCTAGCAAATATTTAAGAGCCACAGCAAACTAACATGTATAAGTAACAGCAGGAAAGTAACTTAACTTATACGAATGCCCATACAAACTTATAAGTTAAGGATCGGGTTACATAAAGGTAACTCATCGTATAAGAGTGCCCATACAAACTTATACGATGAGGATCTTGTTGTGCAATGTTATGAAATGCTATGAATGCTATGCAATGACTCACCCATGATCACACCCATGCAATTGCTATGTCGAAACAGAATATAGTTCCCACTTTTCGAGCAGGTAGCTAACCTCTCAGGCATCAGCCGTCGTGGCCAGGCGGTGACAGTATAACGGGCACTTCTACTACTAGGCGGGTATCCACACTACTTCACCTAGGCCTTCGTACGCCTCAACGCTAAGAACACAATAGCGGAGCCCATGCGTACTATGGCCCAGCGGGGTCTTGGGTAGATGTGCACCAAGAACACAGCCCGAACTGGCCTTGTGTGACCCGGAAGGGGCCTCGGAAGTAAGCACGAGGACACATCCCAACCGTTCACTTGGCATGGAAGAGCCCCCGGGACGTGAACACCGAGGACACAGCCCAACCGCCCAAAGGCTAACTTTCGACTCCCGTCGGTGTGATGACTGGCGAGCCCGTAGACCTGCCACACTATCCTTAACCCAGGATTACGACACCACGTGTCGACTCACACCGCATGCAAATGCCACATCAACATAACATGGAAGGGGCCTCGGAAGTAAGCATGAGGACACAGCCCAACCATCCATCCATGCCTTATCACAACACAACCATACAAGTGACGGTTAACACCGCACTTACATCCCTTCACAATACTACCCGTAGGGAGGCAACGCTCTAAGTATTGGACTACTAAACTCAATTTATTAATAAAATATACTCATGGCCATGATTTATTCTTCTATATGACTCCCAAATGATGACAACATAACATAACATGTTACGCATATAAAGATTTACAAATCTTCCCAAAAGTGCTATCATATTATGAACATGATGCACGTGTAAAGATCCATCACACATTCCATATGTTAACGACATATTATATATGATGCACACAAATAACAATCTTTCAATTCTTATCAAGTCAATTCGTTTAAATAGGATTGCTTCACAAATTGATTATATGAAATCTAATTAACAAGCCTCGTCAATCGTTCAACAAATGATTAATCATAAGAGTTCATCCAAGCCAAGTAACTTGCAATAAAACTTCCACCGAATCCAAACCCATCTTAAAAAAAGACCAGAATTTAGGTATAGACTGAATATGGATAGCAGATTCGACCGGAGATTCCCGAAGCTACATGAATCCAGTGAAAACGTGTAACCACACGATGGAAAGGTCTTTCTGTGGTCCATAACTTTCGTATTCAGACCTCAACCCAGTTTTGAAATTATCCTATTTGAAATTGGACATAAAGTCCGCTGCGTACAGAACACAATTTCTTCATACAGGATTTGTTGAACACCATTTTCGTTTAGGCTTTCCCCGTGATACATACTTCGCCTGAAGTCGTGCAACCATTCGTTGGAAAGGCATTTTCAAGGGCTTCAACATTCGTGTTTAGCTGAAAGCCCAACTCTGGCCATAACATGCTTAAAAATGGCCACGAAGTTCGCTGCGCGCAGAATACAGATTCTGCACCCATCTTAAGGCGGAATGAACGGCATCGGTTCATCTTCCTCCTCAAGGCGATCTTCCCAAATCGCTTCAGAATTTTCTCCACCATTATTCAACCTCAAGAGGCGTTTGCTCTTCACGAAACCATCCCCCATCTCCACATAAACGATCGGAGAGGTTGAAGACACCACTAACCAAGAGCACAAGCCCCGGATTGGCCTCACCCTAGAGAAAGCATCTTCTCACATGTCAAGACTCTTTTGAGTCAACGTCTCGCCTAAATATCTACAAATCTAGCACCAAGGGAGAGGGTAGGAAACTCACATCGATTCCAGCGGTTCCTCCATTTCCGGCCATGGATCTCGTAATTCTCCTTGGCGGCATCTTCTCCTTCACAGTGATGGAGGATTTTCTCCCGTAGAACTTGCTCCAGCAATTTTCTCTCTCACCAGGAGTTCTCACAGGAAATAGGGAATGAAATGAGCATGAAAATGGCTAGGGTTTTCTCTTCCCTTATATATGAAAAGTGACACGGGTAGGGACACGGCCGTGTCCTTACCCGTGTCCTTCCTGGCGAAGCGACAACGATAGTTTCCATGTCAGTTAAATATTTGACACGGGTAGGGACACGCCCGTGTCCCAACCCGTGTCCCGACCCATGTCCATATGACACGGCCGTGTGCCCTGGTCGTGTCCTTCTCGGGATGCATTTCGACGATCTCAACATTTCGTCGATCTCGATCAAAATCGTTGGCTGGAGAACACAGGTAGGGACACGCCCGTGTCTCTACCCGTGTCATCTTAATTCGTCGAAGTCGACGCGCAGTTCATCGATCTCGACACCTCTCGTCGAGTGTAACTCGATACACACGGGTAAGGACATGCCCGTGTTGCTACCCGTGTCACATGGTGTCGACACAACTCGTCAGTCTCGACACGCCCTGTCGAGTGCAACTCGACACACACGGGTAGGGACACGCCCGTGTCACTACCCATGTCACATGATGTCGACACAGCTCACCGATCTCGACATGCCTCATCGAGTTCAGCTCGACGCACACGCACACGGGTAGGGACATGCCCGTGTCTCTACCCGTGTCTCATGCTTTTCTAATTTCTCCTCCTTTTCACATGTGCTGCCCTGTTGTCAGCACTCCCCATGAACCCTAGTCAGCTATCCTGACTCAAAAAGCACACAAGGGGCCTAGTGCGATTCGGGACGTTACATTGCCAACCTCCCTAAGTTCTCCACCGCATCAAAGATGTTGTAGATGGGGTTGTCAGTCAACAGCGGATGGAGTGCGCCTGGAAATAGGCATGAAGTCTTCGGGCTGAGATGACCAGGGTAAAAGCCAGGTTATCTAAGATCGAATACGGAGCTCCGCCTTCCTCAAGACTGTTGGAACCCCGCCTATTTTAGGGTTAATTTGGGCTAAGTTCACTTTTAGGATTGCTTAGATTGACCCACATTGTATAGTCTAGGGTAATAGGTTTTTTTGTCAGAGTCTAGGTTAGGACATCAAACCTAGAATGATTGGTTTTCACCTCCAGAAGACTTAGAAGACAGAACACCCCTAGAGAAAGCAGTTTTCTAAGAGCCGAAAAAGTTGTTCAGAGATTGCTGAATCAAGCTCGATTTTTGTCGATCAGAGTTTGACAAACTCAGTTATTTCTTTGAGCTGAGTTCGATGAAATCCTAGCATAGTTCGACGAACTCAAATTTCTTCTTTGAGCTGAGTTTGACAAAATCTTAGCAGAGATCGATGAAATCTGACTTCTTCCCAGAAGTTCAGCACGACAAAATGACTATCTCAGTTCGACGATCTTTGAGCTCAGTGAATTTTTTTGTTCAGAGATCTTGGAGCTTAGCTCGACGAAAGATAGGTTTATCTCGACGAAATTTGATCTTTGGTCGACGAAACTTTTTTGTTCAACTTCATTCTTACAGATTCTGTTCGACTAATTTCCGTGTAGATTTCCAGTATTGACTAGGGCAGTTTGATTTCAAAATTTATTATTATATGCGTATAAATTCTCTGATAATTAATGCTTATATTCTCAATAATATAGCCATTTTCAAGGTAGTATTAATTATGGTATTCACAGAGTAATTATTTGGCTAAATGGTTTGGACAGTTGAGGAAACAATTAAAGACAATTACTAGTCGTTCAACTCCCAGATATTTTGAAGTCAATCAAGGATAGAATACAAATTCAAATGCTATTTTCTACAAGGAATATAAAAGGATTGTTTTTCGGTAGATGATAAAGAGAATTTTCACAGATACATACAGAGATATACAGAGAATCTTACAGAGCTTTTCAAGGGACAACTATTCAATATCAGTCCAGAAAGCTTCTGAAGATCTTCTACAATCTGAAGGCCTACACCCTGTGCAAAGCTCTCATTTTCCTGAATCATTCTACATCTCAGGGAGAGCTTTTACAACATCAAATCCACTAGTCTTCTCTTAGACTGTTGATAGAGAAGAACATCATCAATTTTCTTTTTCCAACTATGTACAGGGTTATAACTCCCTTCAAAAGTTAACCTTTTTTGCTGTCAAGTCACCTGATCAAAAGACTTAGATTGGTTTTTGGGCACCTAATCAAAATCTCGAAGGGTTGTGAGATCTCCCTTGAAATAGATCTTGTGGTGACAGGGCACCTGATCAAAAACCTGTGGTGGAAGGGCACCTGAACAAAAACATGTAGTGGATTCCTACCAAGGTGGTAGAAGAGTGGATGTACCCAATTTTGGGGAACCATTATAAAATCTTTGTGTCATCTGGATTACTCTATTATTTATTTCTGTGTGTTGTGATTGTTTTTGTTTTCATTTTCTCTCCTTACATATAGTTATCACTTATTTTAGTTCCGCAATAAAAACTAATCAAGTTTTTAAAATACTCTATTCACCCCCCCCCCATCTAAAGTTAAGACGATATATCCCTCACTTTCAATTAGTATCAGAGGGTAAGGTTATTTGGTTTCACACGTTAACACCTGAACCAAAAGATCTTTGATAGATCTTATTATCTCTAGTGTCTTTCCTATATCATGGCACAAAATAAAAAATACTCAAGCACCAGATCTCTAGTGTGCAACTTAAATAAGTTTGTTATCTGAAATGCAAGGATCAGATTGTATATGAATTCAATTGATGAAGATATCTATAATTCAATCTTGATAGGTCCCCTTACTCCTTCTGCAACAACATCAACAAGTACCTCAGCAGTTCCACCACCTGAGTGGACAGAAGCTCAGAAAAAGTTGAAGATGGCTGATACTAAAGCCATGAACATCCTAGCTCAGACTATGTGTGATGATATCTTTCAAAAAGTTACAGAATGCACTTCAGGCAAAGTGATCTAGGATTCACTAAATGAAATGGTTGTTGGCTCTGCTGATGAAAGAAAAGATAGAAGATCTCATCTCATTTCCCAATATGAGAACTTCAGGAAAGAAGAGTTAGAGTTAGTTGCTGACATGTACAACAGACTCAACCTAATCATCAATGAGCTAAAGAACCTGGATAAAAATATCTCACTGACTGAGATAAATGATAAGATTCTTATGTGCTTCCACAGCACATGGGACTCCAGGATCTGGCCAATCAAGGAGGCCAGAAGCCTGAATGAAATATCCACTGAGTCTCTACTAGGCAAGCTCAAATCCTATGAACAGCTTATAAAGACAAGAGAAGCAGCTGAACAGAAGACCTCTGCATCAGAAAGGAAAGAGCAAAACATTAATTTCAAGGCATCTGAAGAATCAGAAGCTCCATCAGCAAATGAAGAACTGCTAAGCTTGCTGGCAAAAATATTTTACAAGATGGCCAAAAAAGATTTCAGAAGGAAGTCATCCAGACAAGATGACAGACCAAGATTTGAGAAAACTCCTACCAAGGAGATTGTTTGATTTGGTTGCAAAAAAATCTGGACACATTCTTCCTGAGTGTCCAGAGAATCAGAAGAAGGAGAAAAGAAGAGACAAGGACTCAATGAAACACTACAGCATGCCCTCTTCCAGTAAGCATTAGAAGAAGGAAAAAGACTTTGTTGCTGAAACTTGGAGTGAGACAGAAGAAAAATCTTCATCTTCCAGCTCCAATGAAGATGAGGAAGAAGCTAAAGCAAAAGAAGCTTGCTTGATGGCTATCAATACATCAAGCAATTCATCAGAAGCTGAAGAATCAGAAGCAGAAGATTCTATGTCTAAAGAGGATCGGGTAATATCCTCATTTGATTTTACTTCAGACCATTTTAAAACTGAATTTAAATTATTATGTAATGATCTAATCAAATTTGAGAAGGAAAACAAACTTCTCAGAGAAAAATTGATTGAACATGATAACTTATTTTCTGAAAACATTAAATTAAAGGATGAACTAGATGTAGCTTCTGCACACATCACCTTATTAAAAACTGAACTAAATGAGGCTAAAAAATTTGAAGAATCCCTAAATCGAAGAAGTATGAAATTAATGGACATCACTAGCACAGTCAATGTTAGGCTCAATAGTAAACTAGGTCTAGGAGCATCATTTAGTCAACCTCCTATTCTTAAGAAAAATATATTATCTACACCCCATCAAATTTATTTCTGCTAAGGGTAAAGAGAAAATTGTAGAAGTTAACAATAAACTAACAGAAACTTCACAGAAAAGTCAATCAAAGAAAAATAAAAATTCACATAAAACTACTGTTCAACAAAATTCATCGAACTCGGATCGACGAAATCAGTATTTTGCATCAAACAGCGATTGACGAACTCTGAGCCCAGAGTTTGGATATGATTACTCAAGGCAGGGTGCTCGACGAAATTAATATGTTTCGTCGAACAGCGATCGACGATTGTGGAATGCAAAAAATAAATATTATCATTCTCTGAACCGAGTTCGACAACATCAATACTTTTCGTCGAACTTAGCTCGACGAACTCAACTAAATTCGTTGAACTCACACTTTGAAAACAGAAAGTTTAATTTTAATCAAACTAATTATCAGAAACCAAAACTTGTAAATCCCTTTACTCAATGGATAATTCCACCTAGAAGATTTCACCCCTTAGGATACAAAGACCAACCTGATTACTCTTACATTTCTAGTTTTAAGTTTGAAAAGAGTCAAGGACCCAAGGTTACCTGGGTCAAGAAAACCTAATTTTTCATCTTTCAGGTAAAGTACTATCCTACCACAGAGGAACATTGGTACCTGGATAGTGGTTGTTCAAAGCATATGACAAGTAACAAGGATAATTTAACCAACTACAAGTCAAAGCTTGGACCATAGGTGATCTTTGGAGACTCCAACTATGGCCAAACAGAAGGCTATGGGAAATTCAAGATTGGAGTAGTAACCTTTAGAAAAGTTACCTATATGAGTGGTTTAAAACATAACCTGATATCCATAAGTCAGTTATGTGATGAAGGTTATCGGGTATCTTTTAACCAATCTTCTTGTATTATTTCTTCCATAGATAACAAAATTATTTTAACTGGACTTAGACAAGGCAATATCTATTTAGTTAATTTTAAGTCAGCTAGTTCAGAAATCTGTTTGTTCAATAAGATTAGTAATAATAATGAATTATGGCATAAAAGATTAAGGCATGTTAATCTGAAAAATTTTGCTAAATTATCTAGGGACAACCTTGTTAGAGGATTGCCTTCTTGCCCCTACAAGAAGGAAAGCCTCTGCAGGGCTTGTCAATTACGCAAGCAAATTAAAAATAGCTTTAAATCTATTAATAAGACTGATTCACCCAGGATTCTGTACTTGCTACACATGCATCTATTTTGATCCATTGTTGTACAGAGCTTGGGAGGGAAATTCTATACTTTAGTAGTTGTAGATGACTTCTCTAGATTCTCTTGGGTGTTTTTTCTGAGAAACAAATCTGATAACTTTAAAGTTCTTACAGATTTTCTTAAGAGCATACAGATTGAGTATTCTACTCTGGTTGCATTGATCCGAAGTGATCATGGCACCGAGTTTGAATCGCTTCTCATGCAAGAATTCTGTGAGAAGGAAGGTATCAGAAACTATTTTTCTGCTCCTATAACTCCTCAACAAAATGGGGTAGCAGAAAGGAAAAAATAGAACCCTGATTGAATCTGCAGGGACATTACTTGCAGATGCTTTCATGCCCCTATCCTTTTGGGCAGAGGCATTTAGCATAGCAAACTATGTCATGAATAGAAGTTTAACACATAAACTTAAGGGCAAGACTCTCTATGAATTACTCAAAGGGAAGCAACCTAAAGTTGACTATTTTAATTTATTTGGTTGTAAATGTTATATACATAATAATAAGAAGAAATACCTTAGAAAGTTTGAAGCCAAAGCTACAGAGGGAATTTTTCTTAGATATTCCCAAATCAGCAAGGCCTATATGGTTTTCAAATAAACAACTTTAAAAATGGCAGAATCTGTACATGTAACATTTGATGAAGCTAACATATTTTACAAGGAGAAGGATACTTCTACCAAAGATTTATTGCAGGTACCCAAACTGAGGGAGAAATTGGATGACATAAACCTCACCCAAGAGGTTATATCACATCCTTCTCATCAAGTTGATGAAGACAATGAAGAAGATATCATTGAAATAATTATTGAACCTCCAACAACAAACATAATTCCACAAGAGGAATTAATTCCCAATATTGTTGCAAAACCAACTCCTCCTACTGATCTTGTCACACTTAGAGATCACCTTATATCTCAAGTGATTGGAGACATATCAGTTGGTGTGCAAACAAGGCATCAACTCAACCAAGACTTGGTGCATGTTTGCTTCATATCTCAACTTGAGCCCCAATCCATAAAATATGTAGAGCAAGATCTCCACTGGATTATTGCCATACAAGAGGAACTCAATCAGTTTGAGAGATGCAGAGTTTGGGATTTAGTTCCAAGACCCAAAGACTACCCAGTCATTGGAACTAAATGGGTATTCAGAAACAAACTGGATGCACCAAGAGATATTATAAGGAACAAAGCAAGGCTTGTAGCACAAGGATATAGACAGGAAGAAGGAATTGACTATGATCAGGCCTTTGCACCTGTTATAAGATTAGAAGCTATCAGGATATTTCTTGCTTATGGAGCCTACAAGAAGTTCAAGGTCTACCAGACGGATATCAAGAGTGCCTTCTTAAATGGTGAACTCAAAAGGAAGTATATGTGAAACAACCACCAGGTTTTATCTCTCTAACTCATCCCTCTTTTATTTTCAAATTGCATAAATCTCTTTATGGTTTAAAGCAAGCTCCAAGAGCTTGGTATGAGACCCTAGCTAGCTTTCTATTAGAGCATAAGTTTACTAGGGATAGTGTAGATAGAACCTTGTTCATTAGGCATCATAAAGATAAAATTTTGTTAGTACGAATATATGTAGATGACATCATTTTTGGCTCTACTGATTCCAAACTATGCAAAAGGTTTTCTGGCCTGATGTATTCTAAGTTTGAAATGAGTAGCATGGGTGAGCTTTCTTACTTCCTTGGTCTCCAAGTGAAGCAATCCCTTGATGGCATTTTCATATCTCAATCAAAATATTCTGAGCTAATTAAAAGATTTGGGATGTCTGATGCCTCTGCAATGAAAACACCCATGGCTTCCAATACTATGATTGATTCTGATGAATAGGGCAAGCTAGTTAATCAGAAAACATATAGGGCTATTGTTGGGTCCTTGTTGTATCTCACAGCTAGTAGGCCAGATATTATGTTTGCTACATGTCTTTGTGCTAGGTTCCAGGTTAACCCTAAAGAATCTCACCTTATTTTCCTTAAAAGAATTTTGAGATATATAAAGGGTTGTCCTAATCTAGGACTTTGGTATCCAACAGAGTCAGAATTTTACTTAACTGGATTCTCATATTCTGACTATGCTGGATGCAGAGTGGACAGAAAAAGCACATCAGGAACATGCCAGTTCCTTGGTGATAGGCTCGTGTCCTAGTTTTGTAAGAAACAGATATTTGTGTCAACTTCAACTATAGAAGCTGAATACATTGCAGCTGTCAGTTGTTGTTCACAAATATTGTGGAATCAAAATCAACTTTTGGATTATGGTCTTAACTTAAATAATTCAACTATATTTTGTGACGATACTAATGCAATTTCTATTGCACAAAATTCAGTACTGCATAGTAGAACTAAGCATATAGAGATTAGACATCATTTCATTAGAGATTGTGTGGACAAAAAGTTAGTTAATCTTATCTTTATCTCTACTGATTTGCCAAGAGCAGACATCTTCACTAAACCATTAAATGAGAAGAAACATCTGTTCTTTCTGAATCAGCTAGGTATGATTAATAGATAAGTTTAATTTGATTTCTGTCCAAGGTCGAATAATTGATCGCATTTCGTCGAACGGAGATCGATGATCTGTGAACTCTTCTTGAGAAATTTCGTCGACCTGAGATCGACGAACTCTCTGCGTGAAGTTATTTTCATCGAGTAGAGATCGATGATCTTGCTTCAGAAAATATTTCGTCGAATGGAGATCGACAATCTATTTTCCCCCGCTTCAAACTGAGATCGACGATATCATCTCTTCCTGAAATTGTTTTCGTCAACCTGAGCTCGAAGCTTTTCTTTTTCGCAGGACGGAGTTTGCCTTTTCGCCTTCTGAAAACTTATAATAAGGATTTTCATCGAACTTCATCCCGCGCTTTCCAATTCTCTTGCACTTGATCTTTTGTTTCTTTTCGTAGAGTCATGGCAATTTCTCCAGCCCTTCTCTTCAGCATGAAATTTGACGCCAGTTTCGACATCGACATTGAATCGTTCAGTCACTTAGATCAGAAATTCAAGGATATTCTTCAGTTACTTGAACCTCAAATCTGTAACACTTCATGACAACCAGAATCAAACTTCCAGTTTCAGAGATCAAGGAATTGTTGTTTACTGCAAAACATCAGGATACCCAGGCCATTATTGGCACCATTTCTAGTAATCAAGTTATTTTAACTCCAGATGTTTTGAATGAAGTTTTTGGATTTGTTAATGGAGATGATAAAATAGAGTTATCTAGCAGTGAGTTTACTGATATGCTAGAAAGGTTAGGACATACTACAAGAAACCCTAACTACCTCCTTAAGAAAAAACTATCTATAGAATATAGATTTCTGACCGATGTTGTAGGCAAAGTGCTGCTAGCAAAACATTCTTCACATGACCACATTACCAGGAACCAGTCCAATCTGTTGTGTGCCCTTGTTAATAAGAAATCTATAAATTGGGGATAGATTATTTTTGATTTGATTAAGAAAAATATTGGTAAGAAGGATGTCAGTTTTGGGAGGATACTAGGAATCTTCCTTCAGGAAAAGGCTCTAGAGCTAATGGTCTCCTAGACTGAAAGTGATGTGTTAGATCTAATATACTCTAGAGGGGGGTGAATAGAGTATTTGTAGGTCCTTATAAAACTATTACAGCTTCTACTGTACTTGAAATGTGCAGAATTAAACTAAAGTAAATAATCACACAGCAGTCCTAAAAACACAAGCACAGCAAGAACAAAAAAGAAAAGGGGCAGCCAGACGACACAAGAAATTTTATAGTGGTTCCCCAACCTGGGTACATCCACTCTTCTACCACCCTGATAGGAATCAACTCAGGATTTTGATCAAGTGCCTGACACCAATGAGCTTTTGATCAGGTGCTCAAAAACCAAACCCTCAAGTCTTTTGATCAGGTGACTTGTAACCAGGAATCACTTTTGAAGGGAGATGACAACCCTTTACAGAGATGGGGATGAGAGAGTGATGGAAGTCTTCTTTTCTCAATCACAATGAGAAGACTAAGTGGATTCAGTGATGTTGTCAAAGCTCCCCCTGAGATGTAGAAGAGTTCAGGAGAACTGGAGCTTTGCACAGGGTGATAGGCCTTCAATTGAGAGACTTGATCCAGAAGCTTTAGAATGATGGTGCTTGAATGTCTTAGCAAGGTCCTGGAGAAGAAGAACAGGAAGACTCTTGATTTGAAATAGGTGTTCTTCTTGATTCTTCTTCAAATTACTGACCGACTGAGAAAGCCAATGAAGATCTGCTTCAGAATATCTTTTGATGAAAGCAGAAATGATCTTTTGTCCCTGTGTTGTGTTGTGTTTTTTTTGGAAAAAAGAAAAATCTCTTTTTATATTTCCTGGGGAAATTGGTCTTTCGAATTTGAATTCCTTCTTCATTCAATGCTGACGGCCTAAAGAATAAGCAGCATTGAATAATTTCCCCAACTGTCCCGCGAAAAAATAGCAAGCAATAATCCTGGAGAATATCCTAATCAATGCTCCTCTAACGGTTATA
Organism: Platanthera guangdongensis; assembly: GCA_039583875.1. Lineage (NCBI taxonomy): Eukaryota > Viridiplantae > Streptophyta > Magnoliopsida > Asparagales > Orchidaceae > Platanthera > Platanthera guangdongensis. The sequence continues at coordinate 85,734,541 of CM077151.1, forward strand.
TTCAGAGAATGTTAGAGCATTGATTACTCAGGAATTATTGCAGTAATCATGGGGACAGGGCTGAAAATGACTTAGTCTAGAATCATCGAACAGTTGACAGAAATCATCGAACTGAGTCCACAGTTCGTCGAGCTGAGATATTGTGTTCGTCAACCAGACGGCTTCTGTTCGTCGAGCTGAGTTCCATGATCATCGAGCTGGAAACTGAACTGCTGTCTCTTCTGAACTTTGTTTATTCTGTATTTGAATTTCGTCGAGCTGGTAAATGTGTTCGTCGACTGGAGTTCAGCAACTATTCTGGAGTTGTCAAATATTTTGTGTGGTGTCGACACAACATTTCCAAAATGTCGACTGATGATCTGGGTGTCGACACAAGTTATTCTAGTGTCAACTTAGTTGGTGTCAACATATACTCTGAGTGTCGACACAAGTCTTCTGGTTCTTAGTTGTTGAAGTAGATAATTCCAGAATTCGTCGGGCAAAGAACTGAGTTCGTCGACCTGAGACTAAAGAACACAGTCTTGACAGAATGTTGTAGTAGTCAAAAGATTGGTCGACTAAAGAATAGAGTTCGTCGAGCAGAGAACTACATTCGTCGACCAAAGTCTGATACTAAAGACTTAGAATATCTTGATGTTTTTCTGAACTTTAAGTGTTGTTGTAGTGTCCAAGTTTTTGTTGACCTGAGTACCAAGTTCGTCGAGCTTAGCTCAGAGAATTTACTCTGAGATCGTCGAGCTAAGCATGACTATCGTCGACCTGAGTTCGACAAACGTCGAACTCACATTATAGATTCTTAAAATCTTTTAAGTCTTGAGTCTCTAGCAGTCTTGTTGATAGTTGGTCCATGTGATGTTGACTCTAAGGACTTGCCTAGACTCTAGGACACAACTATGACCATGGCTATACATTGTGGGTCACATGATCCTAAGTTAGTGAACCTAGCCCAAATCAAACTAGGGATCCAATAATCTCCCCCTATTTGGGTGAGGTTACTAACCACAGACTCAGACTTAAACTGAAAATAAATAAAGCATAAAAAGCATATATCTAGCAGAGATAGATAACACATGCAATAGATATATATATACATGAGCTTTGTTCAGAAAATATAAAGCAGTTATAAATAATGCAGAAAGATAAATAGAGTTCAAAATCACTTCTTCTGCTTCTTTTCCTTTGGCATTGCATCCTTGCTCTTGTCTCCTGGCTTTGTAAATATTATTTCTCTGTTGGGATCTGAAGCTTGCACACTAGTCATGGTCATGTCAACAGACCCTAAAATCTTCAGAGATGTAGCCCTGGGGACAACTACTTCAGGATGAAGAGACATATCCTCTGATGGATTAAATACTTTCTTGTTGATCTGCAATCTGTTAAGTTCTTTCTCTCTATATGATGACATAGTAGTGAATTTAGAGGGGTCATGACCTTCTTTCCTGACTTTATTTATTTGAGAGAGCCCAACTAATTCATTAAACCTTGCTATTCTGAAGTTGGGGTCAAGCTCAGGATGAAGAGGAGGAGAAGGAGGTCTCTCTGAATTTGCTACTTGGTCTGACTTTAGAGAAGAGATTCTGAACTGACTAGATTGGTCCTGGAAATTTTTAGACATTGTATGTTGTTGTTGCTGACTGGAGTATAAAGACCTGGGAGGTGGGACTTCACTAAACTTTCCTTTTGACTTTCCAAAAGTAATAGACCTTTGAGAGGATGAATGCTTATCAGATGATACAGCTGGAGGAGGATTTGAAGATCTGTCTTTCCTTTGATAGGTCTGGGTAATAGAAGGAGATCTTTGAGATGCTAATCCAGAGGTTCCTGCTGCTGGAGGAGGAGGTGGAGGTGGATCTTTTATGTATATTTGAACTGGAGGAGGAGAGTATCTTTTGCTTTTCTTCCTCTCCTTTTGTTGATTCTTGGATAGCCACATCCAAGCTGGCATCCCTTTATATGGTTTTATCTTTTGAAGAATGTAATAGGGAGTGTCATTATTTTAGTTAGGCTTAGGAGCAGGAGGAGGAGGGGCTTTTCTTTTCTTGGATACTTTCTTCCTCTTTGGTTCATCATCAGATTCATCATCATCATCCTTATCATCACTATTATCATCATCAGATCTTTGAGGATTATCATATAAAGCATTCAGAGCCTTCAATGCCTCAGTAGAGATGAAAGGCTTATCAGGTTGAGAAGGAGCTTGAGCAGGAGTATCAACAGGAGCTGGAGGAGATGTCATAGAAGAAGCTGGAGTGTCATCAATTCTAACAGTGCTTTTAGCAGCTACCTTTTCTTCTGGTTGAATGTCAGCCAAGATCACATCATCTAGATCTGGCAATGGAGAGTCATCCATGACATAACTAGGAGCAGAAGAAATTTCTGAAGGAGCTGGAATAACTGTGGGCTCAGGAACAGCAAAACTATCACTAAGTTGTTTTGCAACTTGTAGACTTACTGGAGATGCATATGGTACAATAGCCAAGAATGTCTTAGTAGTATGTTCTGCTGTAAGGCATCTCAAAACTGTAAATTCAAAATTCTTCAACAGATTTTCTAAATTAACTGTGGGATTAATGATGAAATCACCACTAGTAATTATTTGCTCAAAGACTGACTCTTCCAAGTCCATGTAAATATCAATAAAATTAATAAAATCAATATCATCTGGATTAATATAATCTGTACAATCTGTTGTTATTGTTGCTGCCTCTGCTGCTGGAGCTACTACTACTGGAACTACTGCAGCTACATCATCAGACATCTCCCCCTGCATGGTTTCAGTAAGACCAGAATCCATGCCCCTGACTGAAGATGGGGCAGTAGTAAGGGCAGTGATCTATGTAGATAGGGTATTAATTGAAGTAGCAAGAGGTGTAATGGCCTCTGCTATTAGCGTTTTGAGAAGGTGAGTGAGGAGGGCAATGAGAGAAGCAATTGTTGATGTGTCCAATGGTGGAGTGGTCGATGGTGTTGCAGAAGGTGTAGAAGTGGGAACTATGGGAGGGATAGGAAGTGGAGCATCTGGTATGTGAACATCTGGAGAGGATGCATGTTGAGGGATGTTAGATGTTGATGGGGATGGATGGGTGGCATCTTCCATGTGGGTGTTTGGAGGAAAAGGGGAATTGGGAAGTGATGGAGGTATGTTGAAAAATGGTATGGAGGATAAATGAGGAGGAAGTGGAGATGATGGAGGAGTTGGTGTTGGTGAAGCATGTGGAGATTCTGGTGGAGTAGGAGGTTGAGTAGGGGATGATGGAGGGGTGGAAGAGGGATGGATTTGTGTTGCTGGAAGGTGGGCTTGAAGAGATGGTGGTGTTGGATGAATCTTTTTAGTAGGGTGGGGAGTGGCTTTAACAGCCCTGGTGCCTTTAGAAGCTGGGGTGGAAGAGGTAGAAGCCTTGGATGGCTTAGGTATGGTCCTCTTCCATCTTCCAAACAAGGCACATGTAAGCCTTTTGCTGGCATTAATGAATATGGTCTGGGAGACCAGGGATTCAGCAGTCTTCTCCTTGAGGAAGATCCCTAGGATCCTTCCAAAACACACTTCTTTCTTAGTATTTTTCTTATTTATCAGATCAAAGATGATCTGAGCCCAATCTACTTGCTTCTTATTTATCACTGCACACATGACCAAGAATTGATGCCTTGTGATATAGTCATTGGCAGTATGCTTCCCAAGCAAGACCTTCCCAACAATGTCTGCCAAAAACTTGTATGTTACAGACAAATGTTTCTTCAACAATTTATTTGGGTTGTCACCAGCATAACCCATCAGATTTAGCATTGTATAAAACTCTTCAGAATCAATTTCTAATTCCTCTTCTCTGTTTGTCAAACCAAAAATTTTAGTTAAAACTGTGGGAGTTAAGGAAACAGTGGTACCCGCGATTGATCCTGTCATAGTATTGTCTTTAGATGTTGATGAAGTATAGACCCATTCTCTGATTTATGTTCCTGCCAACTTTATCCTTGTTGTCATCAGGTTCTTCAGATTTTGTTCTTCTAGAAGTTCCAGAATATAGAGAAAGATTGGATCTGAGTGCTGGAACGATTCGAAGTCGACATCAAAACCGGTGTCAAACTTCATAGTGGCTAGAGCTCCTGCTAGAATCGCCATGGAATCACCTGCAAAAGAGAGAAACGGCAATCAAGTGTAAGAGAACAGAAAGCGCAGGATGGAGGTCGAAGAAAACCTAGATATAAGGTTTTCCAGAATATGAATCGACAAACTCCATTCCACGAAAACAAAAACAATTCTTCGAACTGAGTTCGATGAAATGATTTAGAAGTAAATAATTCGTCGATCTCATCCTGAAGAATTGAAGACAATTCGTCGAGCGCCGTTCGATGAATATCTTCTGAAGCAAGTTCGTCGATCTCCGGTCGACGAAAATTATTTTACTCACAGAGAGTTCGTCGACCTCTGTTCGACGAAGATCTCTCAAACTTTTCTCGGTTCGTCGAACTTTGTTCGACGAACTTTGGAAAATTCATCGAGTGCAGACAGAAATTAAACTAAATCTTCTCCATTTATCATTCCAAGCTGATTTATAAAGAATACATGATTTTTCTCATCCATAGATTTTGTTTATATATCAGCTCTTTGTAAATCAGTGTAGATATAGACAAGATTTATTTTATTTTTGTCTACACACTCACTAATGAAATGATGCATAATGTCTATATGCTTTGTCCTACTGTGATGGACTGGATTCTGTACTATGGCTATAGCACTTGTGTTATCACAGAGTAGAGTTGAATTATTTAAGTTGAGACCATAGTCTAGTAATTGGTTTTGTATTCACAGCATTTGTGAGCAACAGCTACCAGCTGTAATGTATTCTGCCTCAGCAGTGGAGGTTGATACAGATGATTGCTTTTTACAAAACCAGGACACTAATCTCATACCAAGGAACTGGCAAGTTCCTGAGGTACTTTTTCTGTCCACCCTGCATCTAGCAAAATCAGCATCTGAGTATCCAGTTAACTCAAATTCTGATTTTGTGGGATACCATAGGCCTAGACTAGGACAACCCTTTATATATCTCAAAATTCTTTTTAGGAAAATAAGGTGAGATTCTTTAGGGTTCACCTGGAACCTAGCACAAAGGCATGTGGCAAACATGATATCAGGTCTGCTAGTTGTGAGATATAGTAGGGACCTAACAATGCCCCTATATAGTTTCTAATCTACAGGTTTCCCTGATGCATCAGAGTCAATCACAACATTTGTAGCCATAGGTGTCTTCTTTGCTGAAGCATCAGCCATCCCAAACTTCTTTATTAGATCTTTAGCATATTTAGCTTGGGAGATGAAGATGTTATCAGGGAGCTGTTTCACTTGGAGATCAAGGAAATAAGAAAGCTCACTCATGCTACTCATTTCAAATTTGGAATGCATGAGGTCAGAAAACCTCTTGCACAATTTTGAATCAGTAGACCCAAAGATGATGTCATCCACATATATTTGTACTAACAAGATTTGGTTCTTATGATGTCTAGTGAAAAGTGTTTTATCTACTATGCCTCTAATGAATTTATGCTCTAATAAAAAGCTTGCTAGGGTCTCATACCAAGCTCTTGGAGCTTGCATGAGACCATAGAGGGCTTTATGCAACTTGAATACATGCAAAGGATAGGTTGGAGAGACAAAACCTGGAGGTTGTTCAACATAAACCTCTTCTTTTAATACACCATTCAAGAATGTACTCTTCACATCCATTTGGTAGACCTTGAATTTCTTGTAGGCTGCATAGGCTAGGAATATTCTTATGGCTTCTAACCATGCAACAGGAGCAAAGGTTTGATCATAATCTATTCCTTCCTCTTGCATGTAGCCTTGAGCAGCAAGCCTAGCCTTGTTTCTCACAATAACTCCTTGGGCATCAGGCTTATTTCTGTATACCCATTTGGTTCCAATAACTGGATAGTTTTGTGGTCTTGGAACCAAATCCCAAACTCTACATCTCTCAAACTGATTTAATTCCTCCTGCATTGCAATGATCCAGTGGAGATCTTGCTCTGCATCATGAATGGATTGAGGTTCAATCTGAGAGAGAAAACAGGCATGCATCACATCTTGATTGAGTTGATGCCTTGTCTGTACACCTGCTGATATGTCTCCTATCACTTGAGATCTGGGGTGATCCCTAAGTGTGACAAGATCAGTGGGTGGAGTTGGTTGTGCAACAGCATTTGAAACAAATTCCTCTTGTGGAATTATGTTGGCTGTTGGAGGAGAGTCAATCCCTTCAATGCTTTCTTCTTCACTATCTTCATTGACTTGTGGAGAGGGATGAGTTGGAACATCTTGGGTAAGGTTTAGGTCATCCAACTTCTCACACAAGTGAGGTGCTTGCAAAGAGTTACTGGAAGAAACTTCTTTCTCCTTGCAATACATGTTAGTCTCATCAAAGCTTACATGAATTGATTCCTCAATTTTCAGTGATGATTTATTAAAGACCCTATAGGTTTTGCTTACTTGGGAATATCCTAGAAAAATTCCGACTTCAGCCTTAGCCTCAAACTTTCTAATGTATTTCTTGTTGTTATTATGTATATAACAGGTACAACCAAATACTTTAAAATAGTTTATTTTAGGTTTCTTCCCTTTAAGCAATTCAAAGGGAGTCCTGTTCTTTAGTTTGTGAATTAAGCTTCTGTTCAGGACATAGTTTGCAGTGTGTACAGCATCTGCCCAAAAGGTTAGTGGCATGTATTCATCAGCAAGCAATGTATCTGCAGCTTCAATGAGTGTCCTATTTTTCCTTTCTGCTACCCCATTTTGTTGAGGAGTTCTAGAAGCTGAGAAGCAATGTCTGATACCATCCTTCTCACAGAACTCATGCATAAGAAGACACTCAAACTCTGTTCCATGATCACTTCTGATCAATGCAATATGAGTAGAGAACTCAATCTGTATGGTCCTGAGAAAATCTGTAAGAACCTTGAAGGTATCTGACTTATATCTCAGAAAGAATACCCAAGTGAATCTGGAGAAGTCATCCACAATAACCAAAGTGTAGGATTTCCCTCCTAGGCTTTGTACAGCTATGGGTCCAAAAAGATCCATGTGTAGCAAATACAAATGCTAGGTGAATCACTTTTATTAATGGATTTGAAACTAGATTTAGTTTGTTTGCCTAATTGACAAGCCATGCAAAGGCCTTCCTTCTTGTAGGGACCAGGAGGTAGACCTCTAACAAGGTTGTCTTTAGATAGCCTAGCAATATTTTTCAGATTTACATGACCTAGTCTTTTATGTCATAATCATTCTGCTTGCTAGTTAAATTAAGTAAACAGATATCAGAAGTGGCAGATAGAAAATCAACTAAGTATATGTTGCCTTGTCTATTTCCAATTAAAACAGGTTTGTTTCCTTTAGATGAAATAATACAAGAGCTAGAGTTAAAAGTTACCTGATAACTTTCATCATAAAGTTGACTTATTGAGATGAGGTTATGTTTGAGTCCTCTTACAAATGCTACTTTCTTGAATGTAACTGCTCCAATCTTCATTGCTCCATGTCCTTCAGACTGGCCACTTTTTGAATCACCAAAGATCACCTTTGGCCCTAGCTTGGACTTGTAATTGGTGAGATTGTCCTTGCTACCTGTCATGTGTTTGGAGTATCCACTGTCCAGGTACCATGGCCGATTCACTCCTGGACAGCTCTTCTCCTGCAATGAAAACAGTTAGATATTCTTGACCCAGGTTACCTTGGATCGTTTGTTTTGTTGATATGAAAAGCTGGAAATAACTGAAAATTCTGGTTGGGATTTATATCCTAGAGGGTGATATCTCCTAGGTGGTATAACCCAATCAGCTAGAGGATTAAAAGCTTTTCTAGAATTATTTAAGTTGTAGTTATAGTTAAAATTTTGGTTGATTCTTTCTGGGTTCGACAAATTTCTGTAAGTTCGTCGACCAGAGTTCGACGAATTGGGTTGAGATCGTCGATCTCTGCCCAGAGAATGAACATATTCATTTTCTGTGCCCCACATTCGTCGACCTCTGCTCGACGAACCATACCAAGTTCATCGATCGCAGTTAGATGAATGATTATTATTAAAGTTTGCGTTCAGAGATCGTCGTTCTGAGTTCGACGATCTGTTAATATATCGTCGATCTGGGTTCGACGATAACTGCTGAACATTGTTATGTTTATCATTTTTCTGGTTTTTAATTTTGTCCTTAGCTTCAATTTGTTCTAGAATTTTATTAACCTTATTTACTTGTTCAGTGTTTTTCTTTCCTTTATTAGAGATAAAATTTACAGGTTTTGAAAGATGATTCATTTGGATTAGGGTTGGTTCACTAGATGTGGCTCCTAATCCTAATCTGCAGTTATTAGTTCTAGCATTTACTATGCTGGTTATATCTAGCAATTTCAAACTTCTGCAATTTAATGATTCTTCTAATATCTTAGCTTTGCTAAGTTCTGATTTCAAAAAAGTGATTTGTTCATTTGTAGATTTCAGTTCACTAGATAGAGTTGCATTTTCAGAGGTGATTTTATCTAGATCATTCAATTTATCTCTGAGAAGTTTTATTTCCTTCTCAGAGCTTATTAAATCTAAGCATATGTTTTTAAATTCAAAATTAAATTCATTAGATTCAAAATCATAAGATGCTATTACCTGGTCTTCAGCTGACAGGTTTTCTTCATTATCAGATTCATCTGTATCTGATCTGCTACTGCTTGCATCAATTGCCATGAGGCAAACCTCCTTTGCCTTGGCCTCCTCTTCTTCTTCACTGGAGCTGGAAGATGTGGATTCATCTTCTGTGTCACTCCATGTTTCAGCCACAAATCATTTGTCCTTCTTTTTGTGCTTGCTGGAAGTGGGCTTTTTGTAATGCTTGCTTCTTGATTCCTTCTCTTTTCTTCTTTCCTTCTTTTGATTTTCAGGACATTCAGACATAAAATGTCCTGATTTCCTGCACCCATAACACACTACCTCTTTAGTGGGGGTTTTGTCATATCTTGGCTGGCTGTCATTTCTGGATGACTTCCTTCTGAAGTCTTTCCTTGCCAGTTTGAAGAATCTCTTGGCAAAGAGACTCATTATTTCTTCATTGACTATTGGGGCTTCAGTTTCTTCAACATCCTTGAATGCAATGGATTGCTATTTCCTTGTTGGAGGAGGAGTACTGTGTTCCACTGCTTCTCTGGACTTGATTAGTTGCTCATATGATTTGAGCTTTCCCAGGAGAGATTCAGTTGAAATCTCATTCAAGCTTATGGCCTCTTTAATTGGCCAGATCCTGGTGTCCCATGAGCTTGGGAAGCACATTAGGATCTTGTCATTCACTTCAGTCAAAGTGATTTCTTTATCTAAGGTCCTTAGCTCACTGATGATGGAGCTAAGCCTGTTGTACATCACTTCAACTATTTATGTCTCATCCTTCTTGAAGTTTTCATATTGTGTGATGAGGTTAGATCTCCTATCTTTCCTCTCATATGTTGAGCCAGCAACCATTTGATTGAGTGAGTCCTAGATTGCTTTTATAGAGGTGCACTCAACCACCTTCTGAAATATGTCATCTGACATAGTCTGAGCCAATATGTTCATGGCTTTGGCATCAACAATCTTGGCTTTCTTTTGGGCTTCAGACCACTCAGGTGGTGGGACTACATTATTGCTGGAAGATGTTGTAGATGTAGATGCATGTTGGGGACCTGTCAAAATAGAGTTGTAGATGTCTTCATCAATAGAGTTCATGCACAACTTGATTCTTGCCTTCCAGATGGCAAATCTATTAAGGTTGCAAACTGGAGGTCTGGTACTTGCATAATCCTTGTTTTGTGTCATGGCAGTGTTTATAATCTAAATGAAAATGAAATAATGTTTAGATCTAACAAAGGATCTTTGGTTCAAGGTTTAGCTTGTACAACTAAAGGACCTGCTTTGATACCAATTGAAAGTGATGTGTTAGATCTAATATACTCTAGAGGGGGGTGAATAGAGTATTTGTAGGTCCTTATAAAACTATTACATCTTTTGCTGTAATTGAAATGTGCAGAATTAAATTAAAGTAAATAATCACACAGAAGTCCTAAAAATACAAGCACAGCAAAAACAAAAAATAAAAGGGGCAACCAGACGACACAAGAAATTTTATAGTGGTTCCCCAACCTGGGTACATCCACTCTTCTACCTCCCTGGTAGGAATCCACTCAGGTTTTTGATCAGGTGTCTGACACCAATGAGCTTTTCAGGTGCTCAAAAACCAAACCCTCAAGTCTTTTGATCAGGTGACTTGTAACCATGAATCACCTTTGAAGGGAGATGATAACCTTTACAGAGATGGGGATGAGAGAGTGATGGAAGTCTTATTTTCTCAATCACAATGAGAAGACTATGTGGATTCAGTGATGTTGTCAAAGCTCCCTCTGAGATATAGAAGAGTTCAGGAGAACTGGAGCTTTACACAGGGTGATAGGCCTTCAATTGAGAGACTTAATACAGGAGCTTTAGACTGATGGTGCTTGAATGTCTTAGCAAGGTCCTGGAGAAGAAGAACAGGAAGACTCTTGATTTGAAATAGGTGTTCTTCTTGCTTCTTCTTCAAATTACTGACAGACTGAGAAAGCCAATGAAGATCTGCTTCAGAATATCTTTTGATGAAAGTTGAAATGATCTTTTCTGTCTCTATGTTGTGTTGTGTTTTTTTTGGAAAAGAGAAAAATCTCTTTTTATATTTCCTGGGAAAATTGGTCTTTCAAATTTGAATTCCTTCTTCATTCAATGCTGACAGTCTAGAGAATAAGCAGCATTGAATAATTTCCCCAACTGTCCCGTGGAAAAATAGCAAGCAATAATCCTGGAGAATATCCTAATCAATGCTCCTCTAACGGTTATATTCAGAGAATGTTAGAGCATTGATTACTCAGGAATTATTGCAGTAATCATGGGGATAGGGCTAAAAATGACTTAGTCTGGAATCGTCGAACAGTTAATAGAAATCGTCGAACTGAGTCCACAGTTCGTCGAGCTGAGATGTTGTGTTCGTCGACCAGACGGCTTCTGTTCATCGAGCTGAGTTCCATGATCGTCGAGCTGGAAACTGAACTGTCGACTCTTCCGAACTTTGCCTATTCTGTGTCTGAATTTCGTCGAGCTGGTAAATGTGTTCGTCGACTGGAGTTCAGCAACTATTCTGGAGTTTTCAAATATTCTGTGTAGTGTCGACACAACCTTTCCAAAATGTCAACTGATGATCTGGGTGTCGACACAAGTTCTTCTAGTGTCGACTTAGTTGGTGTTGACATATACTCTGAGTGTCGACACAAGTCTTCTGGTTCTTAGTTGATGAAGTAGATAATTCCAGAATTCGTTGGGCAGAGAACAGAGTTCGTCGACCTGAGACTAGAGAACAAAGTCTTGACAGAATGTTGTAGTAGTCCAAAGATTCGTCGACCAAAGAATAGAGTTCGTCGAGCTGAGAACTACGTTCGTCGACCAAAGTCTGATGCTAAGGACTTAGAATATCTTGATGTTCTTCTAAACTTGAAGTGTTGTTATAGTGTCCAAGTTTTTGTCGACCTGAGTACCAAGTTCGTCGAGCTTTGCTCAGAGAATTTACTCTAAGATCGTCGAGCTGAGCACGACTATCGTCGACCTGAGTTTGACGAACGTCAAACTCACATTACAGATTCTTGAAATCTTCTAAGTCTTGAGTCTCTGGCAGTCTTGTTGATAGCTGGTTCATGTGATGTTGACTCTAAGGACTTGCCTAGACTCTAGGACACAACTATGACCCTGGCTATACTTTGTGGGTCACATGATCCTAAGTTAGTGAACCTAGCCCAAATCAAACTAAGGATCCAACACAGACCATTTTTATAAATGCCTCAAAAAGGCTTACCTCAGACTTATTTAGCAGATGGGAGAGGACTATCCCAAAGCCCTCCAGGGCATCCTCTTCCATGATTACTTCAGAGAGAACCAGGGCTGATAAAGCCAATTCCCCATCTCTTGAAGAAGCTCCTGCTCCTCCTCCCTCTCCTCCTCTTCAACATCAATCCATTATTCTTGAAGAACTCCCTTCCACTTCCACCATTCCAGACAATCAACAACAATCAACCATCATTACTGAAACCTCATCTACCTCTATTCCTCCAGTCTCACCAACACCTCCACCATCTCCACCATAATTCACAGCTCGTTGATCAACTCCCATCCAACAACCATCCACTTCTTCTCAAACTCCTACTGCCTCACCATCACACCCTCATTCCACACTTCCTCACTCTCTAATCCACATACCAGAGGATTCTCCATCTCCACCTCACCTTCATGACATACCACCTCCTCCATCTTTTTTGTCATTTCCCACTTTTTATCTTTTACCATCTACATCACCCTCTCCTCCACATCAACACTCTCCATCTTAGGATGAAGTCATGCCAGATTTCATTCCTCCCTCTTCCTCCATCCATCGATCTGTATCTACTCAAACACCACCTGAGATCATACACCTAGATTTTCCCCTCATTTCCATCTCTTGGAGCTTATCTCTCCCACTCTCAGGCACCTACTAAATGAGGCTATTGCACCTCTTGCTGCCACCATCTCTCATCTATCTGCTCAACTTGCCTCGATCACTGTTGTCCCTTCTTCTTCAAGGGGCCTGGCTTCCGGACTCTCTAAAACTAGGCAGGGGGAGATGCTCTGTGAAGAAGTTGTAGCAGTAGCAGCAGATGTTCCAGATATTCCAGATATAGAGTTTACTGAAATAAATGTTGATACAGAGATATCTGGAGTAGTAGATGAGCCAATCTTTACTGCAGATATAAATACTATTGGTGTTTTCACCATACATCCCTCTGTTGACATTCTTTCATTACTTCATTCTTTTGATTCCGTACATAGCAACAATCTTCTAGTTCCAGTTATTGATTCAGATGTGTCTAAAGCCATAGTATGTTACTTAGCTCAAATAAGTCCTGAAGTTTTGGAACAACTAAGGACAAGTTTTGCAGTTCTTGATAATATAATAGAGCCAACAACTGTCTCAGAGCCACAGGCTTTCTCTCCACCAAAATTTGGCTGGCGTGAATCTCCAATGCCAAATCTTGATGATGTTATGTTTGCTGATATGGAACCAGAGGTCACCAGCTCTCAGGTTCAAGAAGTTCCAGTTCTAGAAGCTCTAACTGAATAGCCTCAGGCTGAAGACTTACAGCCAAAGGCTCATCCACTTCTTTCTGATGTAATGCTGCAACAAATAAATGCTCTTTATGATAATCCAGCAAATTCTTCTGATGATGATGTTGATGAATCAGATGACTCTGAAGATATAAATTCAAAGAAAAGAAAAGGAAAGAAGAAGGCTGCTCTAAAGCCTAATCCATCTGCTGATACTTCATACTATATCCTGCACAATATAACTCTCACTCCAGACACCCCCAACTGGATGAGATACTCTAAAAATGAACTGAAAGCTAGGAAGAAGAGCAGGAGATACTCTTCACCTCCTCAATTCAGGAGAGGACCTCCTCCTCCTCCTACTGCAGCAGGATCATCAGGAAGTGTTGCTCATGCTCAGAAGCCTACATCCTCTCATCATTCCAAATCTTCCTACAGCAGACAGCAGTATAGTTTCAGAAGCAGCAGCAGACAGCAACAATATTAGAAGAACAGCAGGCTGCAGAAGACATCTGAAGATGCTCAGCAGAATAAAGCAAGTTCCGAAAGGCCTATATCTCCAGTTTGTGGTCCAGAAATGGACCCTAACTCTAGAATGGCCAGATTTCAAGAAAAAATAGCTCTCTCTTAAATCAGAAAAGCTAAGGAAGAAGGATAAGACTCTTCTTAGTATACTACTATGTTATCCTACAAAAAGAAAGAGCTAGACAAATATCAGGTACACAATCTTTTTAATGTTGATGCATATATGTCATTATATCCTAAAGTTGTTGTACCAAGAGCTGCTTCTGTGACAATTCTTGGAGCAAGTGATATGAATATGATAAAACAGCAAGCTGCTGATCCTAGAAGAGAAATCATTTTCACCAGACCAGCTTCAGATGAAAAGAAGAAAAAATCAAAGAAAGCCTGACAAATTTTCTTTCTATATTTTGATTTGAACTATTATTTGTTATTTATTCTTCACAAGGCACTGTTGTTAATATCTACTGAACAATTATAATTCTTCCAGATATCTTTTTATGCTCTGTGATTTTTCTCTTTCTATTGTTCACAGTGACCTCACCCAAATAGGGGGAGATTGTTGGAACACCACTTGTTTTATGGTTGATTTGGGCTAGGTTCACTATTAGGATTGCTAAAATTGACCCACATTGTTGGGTACATTGGAATATATGTACTTGATTTGAAGAAGCCCCACCCTACTCAATGATATACATCAAGGTGTATTTGATGTGCTTTGAGTTTATATGTGCAGGTTAAGTAATTGCAGAAAAAGCAGAAAAGTTTCTAAGTCCATGTGTCGACACCTAGAGGAGAAGTGTCGACACTTATGAAGGCTTGTGTCGACACCTAGAGAAGCTGTGTCGACACTTGGAGTAATTGTGTCGACACCAGGAATGGCAGAGTCGACACCAGAAGAAAAGTGTCGACACATACAGGCTGTGTCGACACACTGTGAAGAATTGTCGACATCAAATGTGTCGACACTTAGAGACAGTGTCGACACCCAGAGAAACTTTGTCGACATCAAAAGTGTCGACACCAGGAGGCTGTGTCGACACTCAGCAAACTTCAACAAAGTTAAAGTACATGTGTCGACACAAAGGAGATGTGTCGACACTCAGCAAGCTTCAACACATGAAGGCATGTGTCGACACAAAGGAGATGTGTCGATACTCAACAAATTTCAACACATGAAGGCATGTGTCGACACAAAGGAGATGTGTCGACACTCAGCAAGTTTCAACACAAGAAGATGTGTCGACACAAAGGAGTTGTGTCGACACACAGCAGAATTCAACTAAGTATTAAAGAAGAAGTACTTGTGTCGACACACAGAATCAGTGTCGACACATTCAATAGAAGGCTTGTGTCGACACACAGGATCAATGTCGACACATTCTGAAGAAGCAGTGTCGAGAAGCTGTTACAACAACACAAGGAGTTGTGTCGACACCATGAAGGCTAGTGTCGACACTTAGTCTACTTGTTTCGACACTTAGTTTTTTTGTGTCGACACATAATGATTATCTGTCTCGACACTTTCAGACAGTGACAGAGATTTCAAGAAGTGACTGGATGACTTGACAGCTGCCATTTCAACTGGTCAACTACAACTGTCAGAGCCGTCAGAAGGTTGTTAGAAACCGGATCAGCCGGTTACCTTGGAGAAGACTATTTAAAGACCTTTCTCCTTCAACAGAGAGTGTGATTACAGATTGACAACAATCAATCAAGAGATCTAACAACACAAAAGAAGAAGACCTTCAACAGAAGATCTAAGAAGTAGGAGAGAGAGAGCTCCTTCTAAGAAGAGCAGCTGCTGAACCGGGCTGCTAAGTTAGATTCAGATTGAGATCTGAATCTCAAGACAGAAGTTGATTAAAGATCATCTTCAGGAGATTCAACCCTATTGTGTTCTAATTAAAAAAGCTTTGAAGAAATCCAAGGGAGGTTGATCTCTGTCAAGTTCTTCCAAGAACTCATCAAGAAGCCAGTCAACACATCTCTCTCTTTCAGAGTTGTGGTTAAGTACTTTGTATAATCAAAATATCTGTAGGATCTTGTATAGATCTGAGCTGTAAGCCTATTTTATAAAGGCTGAGTGTAGGAGACTGTGTGCTCTGAGTGTAAGTCTTGTGGAAGACTAAGTGGTAGGGCTTTGTGCCTGAGTTGTAGGAGTGGGGACACTCTGAGTTGTAGGAACCTGTTTGGGGTTCTGAGCTATAAGATCTGAGGATCTAAGGAGAAGTGCTGAAGTTAGGCCGAATCTAGTACACTACTAGATAGGCGAAGGGGGAAAGTGGATGTACACAGACCTTGGAGAACCACTATAAATCCTGTGTGCACTCTGTGTATGTTTGATTGTATGGTTGCTGTGTTGTGATAATTGTAGAATTATATTTACTATACAGTATTTCTTCCTTAAATTTAAAAAGATAAAGTTCACCTATTCACCCCCCCCTCTAGGTGATTAGGCACTATTTCTATCATGTGGTATCAGAGGGAGGTTACTCAAAAAGGACATAACAGTCTGAGTAAGATCCTGTAGGCAGAAACAGAATAAACAAGAATCAAGAAAATGGGTTCTAGTGAGAATCACAAAGAGCTAGGGTCCATGAAATTGCCAATCTGTAGAAAAGAGATTTTTGGCATATGGAAAGAGAGGGTTAGACTCTTTATGGAAGCATCTGACCCAAGAATATACATTACAGTCAAAGAAGGGCCATATGTGCCAATGAAGATATCCATTCTAGATGCAAATCAGAAAACTCCTAAGGACTATTCAGAAATGACCAAAGATGAAATCATTCTAGCCACTATGGACAAGAGGGCACAGAATATTATTGTTAGTACAATTGATGATGCAACATTTCAGAACTTAATTCATTGTAAAACTTCTAAAGAAATGTGGGACACATTAATAGTCTATATGGAGGGATCTGAAGAAGTAAGACAATACAAGAAGTCCTTGTTAAATCAGGAATATGAAAGCTTCAGACAAGGAAAGTCTGATAGCATTACTGAATGCTACAAGAAGTTCTATAGGATAGTCAATAAATTGATGTCTTATGGAAGAGAATTCAGCAACTATGAGCTGAATGACAAGTTCTTAAGATCCCTGACTAAGGACTGGGACACCAAGATTTGTGCCATTAGGGAAGTGGCCAAACTAGCTGACATACCTCCTCCAACTTTGTTTGGAAAACTGTTATCTTATGAGATACAGTTATTGGCTAGAAAGGAGGACGAGAAGACTACTAGAGTGGAGCACAAGGAAAGATCTGTGGCCTTCAAAACTGAAGCCACTAGGAAGTATAGAAGCAAGTCTCCATCTCCACCTCAAATAGTTGCTGAGGCTGTGACAGATAATTCAGAAAGCAAGAATTCAGATAGCAGTGAAAGTGATGAAGACTTTGCAGCTTTCACTAGGCATTTTCAAAAGTTTCTGAAGAAGAAGCAGTGGAGGTCTAAGCCTTCCACTTCTCAGCCAAAAGATGACCATTATCAGAAAATAAAGTCATCGAGGAATGACAGAAGCAGATCCAAGCCAAGCAAAGCTACATCTTCAAAAATTGTGTGTTATTGCTGCAATAGACAGGGACATGTAGTGGTTGACTGTCCTGAAAAGAGGAAGGAGTCAACTGACAAAAAGAAGACTCAGTTTAAGGGCAAAAAGGAAAAGTCCTTTGTTGCTAAGAAAGACAAAAGTTTGACTGATCAGTCATCTTCAGAAACAGACTCAGAAGCTGAAGCCTATATTGGATTGTTTGCTGAAGAGGAGGAAGATGAGTTCATACAGTTAATAAATTCAATTTATGAGCATGAGGATAATCAGTGCAAAGGGCTGATGGCCTTATCTGAAGGAGACAAAATGCAGGATCAGCCTGGACCAAGTATGGTACAAAGTTGTTCTTCTAGTTCAATTTCTAGTACTGAGTCAGAATCAGATACATCTGCATCAAGTGATGTGGGTGGGTCTGAATCTGAAGGAGATATTCATCAGTTAATTGATGAATATAGCAACTTGTTGCAGGCCTTGAAGAGAAGCAAATCTTTGGCCAAAACTCAGGCAAAGGAGATTGCTAGTCTTAAATTGGCTGCTGCCGATTCAGACAAGTTGCTTGATCAGAAACTGAATGAAATAGCCAGGCTGAAGAACATTACTGTTATTCAGATGGGTACTATTACATTTAAGAATGATCAAATTAGAAATCTGGAGGTTAGACTTCAGAAGGAGAGAGAAATTGTAGCAAGTTTTTCTAAACCAAAATCTATTTTACCTTTGATAGATGAGTTTGTACCTCAAAAGGGTAAGACTGGATTGGGGTTTACAAAACCTGTCTGGACTGCTAAGTCCAAATCTAAGGGCAAAGTCCCAGCACTCAACAAGAAGCCTATTGTAGATAAAACAGTCAGGGTTGTACCTAAACAAAGGTACAACAGGTTTGAGTGCTGGTGTTGTGGCAAGGTAGGCCACTTTGCCTTAGATTGTTGGTACAGATCCAGTACCAAGGAGAGTAGCAAACTGCCTGCTAGGAGAGCCACAGGTAGTTTTGTTAAAAATCAGACTAACTTGCACCAAGGACCCAAGACTTATTTGGGTTTTAAGGTTAAGTAATCTGTTTTGTAGGTGAGTCCAAGTGGTCATGCCCCTATATGGTACTTGGACAGTGGATGTTCCAGGCACATGACTGGAACTAGGGGATTGCTGAAGGACTATACACCAATCAAGGATGGCCCTAAATTTACCTCTGGTGGTTCAGAAAAAGGAATCATCAAAGATTTTTGTAATATTTCTAGTAACCAAATTATAATTACTCTAGTGGCTTATGTAAAGGGTTTGAAACATAACCTCATTAGCATAAGTCAGCTGAGTGATTTAGGATATCACATCTCATTTGTCAAGGATGGTTGTCATATCAAAAGGTCAAGTGATCAAAAGATCATTCTGACAGGATATAGGAAGAGAAATGTCTATTGTCTTGACTTTGCATGTGAGAACAATGTTTCTCCTATTTGTCTTGTAGCTGATGAGAAAGTCTCACATTGTGTTAAATGGCACAAGAGGCTGACTCATCTTAACTATAAGACAATTGGACAACTCTTTATCAAAGAGTTAGTGAGGAATGGTCCTCAGGTTAAGTGTATAAAGGATGGGATATGCTCAGCTTGTCAAAAAGGCAAGCAGACCAAATCCACCTTTCATAGCCTTGAGAACAAAGATGCTGTGAGATGTCTATACCTCTTGGATATGGATCTTTTTGGTCCTATACCAGTTCACAACCTAGGCAGGAAGGTCTACACATTTGTGGTTGTAGATGACTATTCAAGGTTTTCCTAGGTGTTCTTCCTTAGACAAAAATCTGAAACCCCAAGTATCTTATATAGTTTTGTTAAATAAATTCAGAATGAATTTGACAGTACAGTGGTCAAAATCAGAAGTGGCCATGGTACTGAATTTCAGTCTGAAAGTATGACAAAACTGTGTGAATAATTTGGAATTTTTCAGGAATTTTCCTCACCAAGAACACATCAGCAAAATGGTATTGCTGAAAGGAAAACTTTAACCTTGATAGAGGCTGGTAGAACCCTATTGAGTGACACTTCTCTCCCAGAATATTTCTGGGCTGAGGCAGTAAATACTGCTTGTCATGTGATCAATAGGGCTACTATCACCAAGATCCACAAGAAGACCCCCTATGAGATTGTGAAGGGCACAAAACCAAATTTATCCTATTTCAGGATCTTTGGTTGCAAGTGTTATATACTTAACAATGGAAAGTCTTATCTAACTAAGTTTGCTGCCAAATCCCAAAAGGGGATCTTTGTTAGGTACAACAATAATAGTAAGGCTTATAGGGTCTACAACTTGATTACTCAAGTTGTAGAAGAGTCTGTACATGTAGTTTTTGATGAAGCTAGACTCATTAACTGTGAATTTCCAAGAAGTGTTTGCAGCTCCACAGGTGTCACTGAGAAAATGGACAAGCTTACCTTAACAGAAGGTTCTTCTGCAAGTCAGCAAGTGGAAGATAGTGGCTGCTGTCCAGGGGGAGTACAAGATACTCCTGATGCTAAAGAAGACCAAGAGGTGCAGCTAAATGAAGAGACTGAAGGTATACAACCTGAAGACAGGATGCCTCCACCAAATAGACACTTAAAGGATCATCCAGTCAATCAAATAATTGGAGATCTCAGACAAGGAGTGCAAACAAGGAGCAGGAATCTAAGTACAGTTCTTTACTCCAGTTTCCTATCCCAAGTTGAGCCAAAGAAATTTGAAGAAGCAATCATACACACTCATTGGATTGAGGCCATGCAAGAGGAGCTGAATCAATTCAAAAGATGCAAGGTCTGGGAGCTAGTTCCTAAACCCAAGGACCACAACATTATTGGAACTAAGTGGATCTTTATGAACAAGTTGGATGAGAATGGACTCATCATAAAGAATAAAGCTAGACTTGTTGCAAAGGGATATAGGCAGGAAGAAGGTATTGATTTTGATCAAACCTTTGCTCCAGTAACAAGACTGGAAGAAATAAGTATGTTCCTTGCCTATGCAACATATCAAGGATTCAAGGTATATCAAATGGATGTTAAGTCAGCTTTTCTGAATGGAAATCTGAAGGAAGAAGTCTATGTAGAGCAGTCATCAGGTTTTGTTGATTCTATTAAACCTGATTATGTTTATAGACTTAGGAAGGCTTTGTATGGGTTAAAACAAGCCCCTACGGCTTGGTATGAAACCCTTTCTAGTTTCCTCATTGAGAACAAATTCTCAAGGGGTAAAATAGACAAGACTCTATTCCTTAGGGAATACAGAGGCAAGATTATCTTAGTCCAAATATATGTAGATGACATAATATTTGGGTCTACAGAAAGTAGTCTTTGCAGAAAGTTTGCAAAACTCATGCAAGGACAATTTGAAATGAGCAGTATGGAGGAACTTAAGTTCTTCTTGGGTGTTGGAACACCCTATTACTGATTTGGGCAAGGATCACTATGTCTCTTAGGAAACCTATTTTGACCTCACTGTATAGATCTAAAGGTCAATTAGAATTGAGTCTAAGGGTTAGTGTTTAGGTTTGGAAGCTGCCCTCAAAACCAGGTTTTTCAGTTTTGGAGACTAAGTCATTTTGTTGAGCTCAGTATGACGAATCGTCGAACTCCATTCGACGATCGTTGAGCTCACTTCGACGGATCGTCGAACTCCATTCGACGATCTCTGAGCTCAACTTCAACAAGTCGTCGAACTCCATTCGACGATCTTCGAGCTCAGATCGACGATCTTGACTCCAGTTTGATTCTCTATCTCTGAGCTCAGTTCGACGATAGTTGAGCTTAGATCGACGATCTCTGTTTCTGTCTAAGTCCAATCTCTGAGCTCAGTTCAACGATATTGGAGCTCAGTTCGACGCTTCTCTGAAGAGTTCAACGTTTTTCAAGATTCAAATTTGGACAGTTGTGGAATTATTGTCAGCATTTAAATTCAGAGATCTTGTAGCCGTTTTTAATTAATCTGGAGCAAGTTTCAAGGAATTTTCAAGGAATGTTTTTATTGGACTTTCCTCTAGAAGACAAAATACAGTTAAGGAAGTCATTAATGACAGGCTAACGGCTATTTTGGACAGAGGATCATTTCTATTCAGATCAAGAGAATAAAAGATCGGTTTTTCATTCTTCTCAGAGGGAGACAAAAAAAAGGACACAACTTCTGCAATAACAATTCTCTGCAACAATAAGATCTACAGCTCTTACAACAACAATTACACAAGAGAAAGAAAGAGAGTTGCAGACATTCTCAGTCTCAAGAATTCAGACAAGAACACGTCACCAAAGGAGATCAACTAACTGAAATTTTCAGATCTCTCTTGATTCAAGTGTTCAAAGGCCATCATCATTCAAGACTCCAGACACCTCACATTTCAGCTATTGCTGAAATCATCTCTTGCTAGATATCAAATCATTTGATGGCCTATCACCCTACTGCAAAGTTTCACTTCCTGAACAACTACAGATCTCAGGGGGAGCTTTGACATCATCCACTATCTTCTCTCTGACTGTTGACAGAGAAGATCATCTTATCCCTTTGTCTCTCTCTCTCTCTGATGTAAAGGGTTTTTCAAACTCCCTTCAAAAGTTTTTGTTTGGTTTCTGAGACCTTATCAAAACTCACTGGTGGCAAGACACCTGATCAAAAAAATCTGGTTTTGTTTTTGAGCACCTTATCAAAAGCTCATTGGTGCCCAGGACACCTGATCAACTCATCCTGCAGTGGATTCCTACCTAGGGTGGTAGAAGAGTGGATGTACCCAGGTTGATTGGGGAATCACTATAGCTCCTTGTGTCATCTGGTTGCTTGTCTTTCTTTTTGTTTTTGGTTGTGGTTTGTGACTAGATTGCTCTGTAATTAGATAGTTGATGTGTTTAGATTTACTTTATGTTATTTGTTTCCCTGTTCACTTAGGAATACAACAACTATTGTAAAAAGTTTTTAGCAAGCAACATACTCTATTCACCCCCCCCCCCCAGAGTATATCAGATCTAACTTGCACTTTCAATTGGTATCAGAGGGAGGTTGGTTAAAAAATACCACATCTTCCAGGTTGGTTAAAAAATACCACATCTTCCAGGTGGGTTAAAAAAATACCACATCTTCGAGGTTGGTTAAAAATACTACCTTAGTGCTTGCACAGGCTAACACCTGAACCCAAATATCCCTATAGTTAGATCTGCTTGTTTTGATTTTGTTATTAGAATTATTTCTTCACAAAACATGGCCCAAAATAAAGATTATGCCAGCACCAGACCTCTAGTGTACAATCTGTCTAAGTTTGCACTTTTGAAAGCAAGGATTAGACTGTACATGAATTCTATTGATGAGGATATTTTTAATTCTGTTTTGACAGTGTGTCCAATACCTCTAGAGAACACAAGTACAAGTGTTGTTCCACCTCCATCAGGAACAGATGCAGAGATAAAGAAATGGAAAGTTGCAAATGCAAAGGCTATGAACATTCTAGCCCAGACCATGTCTGATGAGATATTCCAAAAGGTAGCTGAATGTAACTCAGCAAATGACATCTGAGACAAGCTATCTGAAATAGTCTCAGGATCTGCTGATGAGAGAAAAGATAGAAGATCTCACCTCACAACCCAGTATGAGAATTTCAAGAAAGGAGAAGCTGAGTCAGTAGCAGAAATGTATAATAGACTCAGCCTGATAGTCAATGAACTGAAAACTTTGGATAAGGAGATCTCATTGACTGAGCTAAATGACAAAATCCTAATGTGCTTCCCAAGCACTTGGGACTCAAGGATCTGGCCAATCAAGGATGCCAGAAGTCTCAATGAGATCACAACAGAAGCTCTCTTAGGCAAGCTCAAGTCTTATGAGCTGTTCATCAAAAATAGAGAAGAAGAGCAGAAGGCTGCCCCACCAGCCACAAGAAAGGAAAAGTCAATAGCTTTCAAAGCCACTGAAGATCAGCCTGAAGACAAGGTCACAGGCAATGATGAGCTGCTTAGTCTACTGGCCAAAAGATTTTACAAAATGGCTAGAAAGGACTTCAGGAAAAGATCATACAAATAGCATGACAAGCCAAGGTATGATAAATCAAATAACAAAGAAATTATCTGTTTTGGTTGCAGGAAACCAGGCCACATTGTGCCTGACTGTCCAGAAAATAAAAACAAGGACAGAAAGGATAAGAGAGAAAGAAGAAAAGACAAGGACTTCAAGAAGAATAGCAATGGCAAACCCTCCTCCAGCAAGAACAAACACACAAGGAAGGGAATTGTTGCTGAAACTTGGAGTGAGACAAAAGAAGAATCTGAAACTTCTTCCAGCTCAAGTGATGATGAGGATGATGCTGAAGAGAAGGAATTCTGCATGATGGCTATCAATGCCTCACAACACAATTCAGATGCAGAAAAGTCAGAGTCAGACTCAGAGACTCAACTTGAAGAGGACCAGGTAATAAGTTCTTTTGATTTTAATTCTGAGGACTTTAAGTATGAATTTAAAGCACTATGTTTAGACTTATTAAAATCTGAGAAGGAAATCATTTCTCTCAGAAATCAATTATCTGAACACAGTACCTTAAAATCAGATAACCTCAAACTCTCTGAGGAGTTGGAGTGCTGTAGGGAGCAGATAGCTTCACTGAAAAGTGAACTATCAGAGGCCAAAAAGCTTGAAGAGTCCCTTAATGGGAGAAGCATCAAGCTAATGGACATTACAAGCACAGTGAACTCTAGATTCAATAGTACACTGAGCTTGGGTGCTTCATCTAGCCAAACTATAGTACTAACAACCCCAATTAAATTTATCTCTAATAAAGGCAAGGGAGTTGTAGAGGTAGCTAGGAAAAATTCTGACTTACCTAAGAAAACCAAGGTTCAACAGAAATCGTTGAACGGAGCTAGACAATCGCCGAACGGAGATCAACGATCTCAACCAAAATCGTCGAACTCAGGTCGACGATCTCTAAACCCTGAACTCTGTCACAGTCAATCATTGAATGGAGCTCGACGATCTGACCCAAGATTGTCGAACTCAGCTCCACGATCGTCGAGCAGAGATCAGAGCTTTGAAAACTTATTCAAGGGTAAATCAAAATCCAAACCTAGGGGTCCTGCATCCCAAAAATTTAACCCTTATACTGAATGGATAATACCTCCAAGGAGATATCATCCTGAAGTTTATAAGAGACAACCAGGGATGTCATGTATTTCTGAATTTAAAGGTTATCAACCCAGGCCCAAGGTAAACTGGGTCAAAAACAAGTAAATTGTTTTATGTGCATGTGAAGACCTATCCAACATCAAACCAGCAATGGTATCTGGATAGTGGGTATAACACCCCCTATCCGTCACATAGCATATAGCAGTAGGTCCGGCCGAGGCCCGACGTCATATGCCACAGACAGACCGGGTGGTTACTTATGGAAACCATCCAACCAATCTCAACGTCCTAAACAGAGCATTCTAGCGGAAGCAGTTTATAAAAGTTGCAATAAAGAACCCAGCATTAGAGCCTGAATGTCCACTAGTACAGAATAGGAATGTTATACAAAATACTCAAAATAAGCCTTAAGGCCTTACAAAATGTTTCACTTCCAATTACATGTTTTACAAACCACGGCACGCAGGCCGGTCACACATGAATAAAGCAGTAAACACTTCCAAATAGGCCTTCAAGGGTCGGCTTCGCATTCGGGCTTTAGCCAGCTATTGACCGCTTGGTCCAGCTGCACCTGCAAGCAACAAACCACTGCACGGTGGCAAAACAAGGCAACGGTCAGCTATGCTGACCAAATTATAACGATCCCGCCCCCAACTCGGGGCGGCGATGCTCCTTCCCTGCATTTCATTAGCATAAGAGGGCAATGTATATATATAGCCATTTCAATACAGACGTTGTCTCGCACGGCCACACGCCCCGTGCTCTCAGGGCACATTCTCGGTGAACCGGTCGATGTCACGTCAATTAAAGCCATAGACATTCCGGACTCACCACCGCCACTTGGACGGCCAAACCTATGAGCAATTTGTCTTCCTGGCCTGGGTCACGATAATTTAAGCCATTGACCGTCGAAGACCCTAATCTATGCCAACGGTAAGTGCCACGTGCCTTTAGGTCTCTTTAACCGAACGACATAGAATGGGTACGGTTCCATCTAACCCGTTCTCTCATCGCAACGACAATTTAAGCCATTTGCGCGGGTCAAACTTCCGCCGAGTCCCATTTCCATCACAAGTCACATAACCCGGCTTTGTTCAAGTTGGCTCTCAAGCCACCAAGTTGGCAAGATCTCGTATCCGCCCAGTTTTCCGGGTGCACCTTTGGGTTAGTCCCCAAGGCTCCCTGCTGCAATCTACCGCGTAGAAAACCCGAAAAACAACCAATAGCACGGAGTCTTCTCCGGCATTATGCAATGCAACATCACCGATCCAGACCAACGTGTCCGGGTAGGCTTCACACATCATGCCTATGTCCGTTCTCGCTTACGGACTCTAAACAACGGGGACTTCACATATCTACCCGAAGGAATGCCTCCAACTCTCCGCAAACTCGCGAGAGCGGGCTTCCTATGCAAAGAAAGAGAGCTACACATGCTCAAGATGAGGATCGTTACCCTAGCGTTCCTCTTTGGCGCCATTGAAAAGTAATCGGATGAAAAGCACTGCACTAGCTTTGCCTCCGTGGATCCGGAGTCGGCTTGCGATTCGGAGCTTCGAAGCTCCTCCAATGGCGAGATCTAGCTCCTTCTTCCTCCCTTGGCTCTCTTCTCTCTCTAAGGCTTTAGAAAGATAACACTTAAGAAAAGTGAGGGTTTCTAAGTCCAATCCCGGGTATATCCCTTCAGGAACAACCCCCAGCCGTTGGATCTCAAAATAAGGAAACGAACGGCTTTGATTCGGGACTGAAATGCCCAATCTGGACCGAACACGGCCTGGCACACGCCCGTGTCTAGGGCCGTGTGCCTCATTCGCCGTCAAAATCGGCTCGCCTGGAACCTCACACGGGTATCGAACACGCCCGTGTTCGAGCTGACACGCCCGTGTTCCACCTGACACGGCCGTGTGGCCGGCCGTGTAGCCCATCATTTTTCCCCAAAATCAACCCGAGCACTGCATGGGTTCTAGGACACTCCCGTGTCCTTACCCGTGTCACCTCAACACGCCTGGACCCCAGGCCGTGTACACGGTCTCGACACTCGACACTTCGTCGAGCAAAGATCGTCGACATGATGACACGGCCTTGGACACGCCCATGTCCTAGGCCGTGTGCCTTGTCTCGACACATTGTCGACACCGAAGTGTCGACTCGCAGCTAAGTGTCGACACGGGTCGACACGCCCTACGACACGCCCGTGTCGCAGGCCGTGTACCCAGTCTCGACACACCATCGAGACCAAAGTGTCGACTTCGCGGCTAAGTGTCGACACGGGTCGACACGCCCGTGTCGCAGGCCGTGTGCCCAGTCTTGACTCAATGTCGAAACCAAAGTGTTGACTCCCCGTCTCAGTGTCGACACAGGCTCTACACGCCCTGGGACACGCCCGTGTCCCAGGCCGTGTTCCTGCTGCCAGAACCCAAACTGGCCCAAAACGTCCCCCTATGCTCCTTTGAGTTTCGGGGCGTTATAACTCTCCCCCTCTTAAAAGAATTTCGTCCTCGAAATTACATAAAGGAAAGACATATACAAAACCAAAATTTGTACCTGAGCGGAACAACTCCGGATACTCGTCAAGCATAGTCTGCTCTCGCTCCCAAGAGAGCTCCTCGCGACCGCAATTGTCCCACCGGACTTTGACCATCCTGATCTCTTTATTGCGTAGCCGCTTGACCTCCGAGTCCTCAATCCGCACGGGCTTGACCTTTGTCGTCAGCCCACTATCCACCGGTACTTGATCAACTGCGATCACTTGCGTAGGCTCTTGCACCTCCTTCCGAAGCACCGAAATGTGGAATACATCATGCAAACCACTAAGCTCCACTAAAAGCTTCAACCTATAGGCCGCTTCACCAACTCGATCCAGAACCTCAAACGGTCCAAGGTACCTCGGGCTTAGCTTTTTCAATCGCAGCACCCGCGAGACACCCTTGAACGGCTTGATCTTTAGGTACACATAATCACCCACAGCGAACTCCACGTTCCTGTGCTTGGCATTATAGTATTTCGCTTGCCGGTCCTGAGCGATAAGTAACCTTTCCCGAATGGTTCGCACCAAAGAAGTAGCACCCTCCACTTCCGATCGCTTATACAACCTTGACTCACCCGTTTCTAACCAGGACAACGGCGTGCGACATTTCCTACCATATAGGGCCTCGAAAGGAGCTATCTGAATACTCGCTTGGTAGCTATTGTTGTATGCGAACTCCACCAAATAAAGGTGGTCTTCCCATTGCTCTCTGAAATCCAAGACACACATGCGGAGCATGTCTTCCATAGTTCTATTGACCCTCTCGGTCTGCCCATCCGTTTGCGGATGGAAGGCTGTGCTAAATTTCAGCTTTGTTCCCAACATTTGCTGCACAAGCCTCCAATCGTTGGACGTGAACCGCCCATCTCGATCACTCACGATGCTGCGGGGCACACCATGAAGCCGCACTATGTTATCCACATAAATCTTTGCCAACTTCTCCACCGGATCATCCTTCCTATGCGGAATAAAATGCGACACCTTTGTTAATCGATCAACCACCACCCAAATGGCATCGTTCCCCTTTTGCAACCTTGGCAAACCGTGCACAAAGTCCATAGAGATGTCGTCGAATTTCCACTCCGGAATAGGCAAGGACTTAAGAAATCCTCCCGGCTTTTGGCACTCCGCCTTTACCAAGGCGCAAGTTTGGCACTTCGCTACGTATAGCGCCACATCCTTTTTCAAATCCGGCCACCAAAACAGTTTCTTCACATCACGGTACATCTTCGTGCTCCCGGGTGAATCGAGTACTTGGTATGGTGTGCCTCGTACAACAACTCCACCCGCAAATTGCCCACACTTGGGACGCACAAACGACCGTCTTTCCAAAGTAATCCGTCCTCCACGACGAATTGGGAATTTGACCCATCCAGAGCCTCTACCATGAACTGCTTCATATGAGCATCCATATCCAAAGCCTGTCGAATACGATCAGCCAAGTCATATTGGACTTCAGTCCAATTCAGAACTGCTTCAGCACTTGATTGTCTATCCACACAAACAATCTCCAACGCCTCCAACTCTCGCACCAACCGCTCATCATGCACCGATAGCCAATTTTCTTGAGCTGGGGCTCGGCGACTCAGCGCATCCGCAACCACATTCCCTTTGCCAGGCACATAGTGGATCTTGAATGTATAGTGCCCCAGGAACTCCATCCATCTACGCTGCCGCATATTCAGATCTTTCTGATCAATAAGGTACTTCAGGCTCTTGTGATCGGTGTAGATATCAATCTTCACACCGTACAAGTAGTGTCTCCACAGCTTCAAGGCAAAAATCACGGCCGCTAACTCCAAGTCATGGACCGGATAGTTCCTCTCGTGCACTTTTAGCTGTCTCGAGCCATAAGCTATTACACTACCGTGTTGCAGTAGCACGAAACCCAAACCGCTGCCCGAAGCATTGCTATAAATCTCATAGCCTTCAGTCCCACATGGCGAACTCAGCACAGGCGTCGTGGTCAACCGACACTTCAACTCCTCAAAAGCTCGTGCGCACTCCGGCGTCCAAACGAACTTATGCTCCTTCCTCGTCAATGTAGTGAGAGGTAATGCTATCCGCGAGAAGTTCTCTACGAAGCGCCTATAATAGCCGGCAAGCCCCATAAAACTCCGGACTTCCACTACAGTATCAAGCTCAGGCCACTCCCGTATCGCAACAATCTTCGCCGGATCCACAGCAATACCCTCTCCACTTACTATATGCCCGAGAAACGCCACCGAGGATAGCCAAAACTCGCACTTCGAGAACTTGGCATACAACTGATTTCTCCTTAGCGTTTCCAACACCAAATGAAGATGCTTGAAGTGATCTTCCTCACTTTGCGAGTACACCAAAATATCGTCGATGAAGACGATCACAAAATGGTCCAAGTACTCCCTGAAAGTCCTGTTCATCAAATCCATGAACACTGACGGCGCATTAGTCAGCCCAAACGGCATGACTGTAAACTCATAATGCCCGTATCTTGTACTAAACGCTGTCTTCGGGATATCACTCTCCCTTATTCGCAGCTGATAGTACCCAGCTTTGAGATCCAACTTCGATTACACCGTCGACCCGACTAACTGATCAAAAAGATCATCAATCTGGGGGATCGGGTACTTGTTCTTCTCCGTCAACTTGTTGAGCTCCCTATAATCAATACATAGCCTCAAGCTTCCGTCCTTCTTCTTAACAAAGAGGACCGGTGCGCTCCAAGGTGAAGAACTCGGGCGCACATACCCTTGCTCCAACAACTCTTGCAGTTGAAATTTCAGCTCCGCCATTTCCTTAGGCGCTAGCCGATAAGGAGATCGTGACACAGGCTTTGCACCTGGCACTAGCTCGATCGTAAAATCAATCTCCCGCTGAGGCGGGGCTCCAGGAAGATCTGCGGGGAACACATCAGGGTATTCCGATACCACTGAAATACAATCCAACGCGGGCTTCGGCTTTGCAACCTCCACTAGTGTAAAGAACAGTTCTGCTCCGGCACGAACCGCCTTCACCACCTGAAGAGCAGACATCAACGTCTTGCTCGACCCCTTTAAGCCCGTAAAAGTCATCTCACAACTTGCTCCCAGCTTGACTTCCTTGCTACCGCAATCTATATGGGCCTGCTGCTCCGAGAGCCAGTCCATGCCAAATATGACGTCGAACTCCACCAACGGAAGTAAAGACGCCCGCAGGTCGAACTCCTGCTCCCCAATACGAATCTTAACATCGCAGATCCTATCCGCTCGCATCGAACACCCGTTGGGCAACAACACATCCAACTTATCCTTCGCCATCGAAGAAGGGACTCCGATGCGTGATATAAATCCTTCGGACAAGAAGGAGTGTGAAGCTCCCGTATCGAAGAGTGCTCGTGCCGGATTTTCACAAATCAATACAAATCCTAAACAAGCAGTGGTAAGGTAACATGTGCATAACAAGTATTTAAAGAAATTGACTTGCTATAAATTAAATCGTACCTGTAACCACATCACCATGTTTGATGGCCTCCTGTTGGCCAAGATTATACACCCTTGGTTGGGCCGGAGCATAATGGGATGCGGTCGACTCCACCGCCTTTCCCTTCTCTTCATAAGTAGCTCCCGGCTTCCTCTCGGACTTAGGACGTCCGCTCCAACAGTCACGGGCAAAGTGCCCCGTCTTCCCATAAGTAAAACACGCGCCCGGGGTCCGACTCGTAGTTGCCCCAGAAGCACCAGAAGGAGCTGGACCCGAAGTCCTATGCTTCTTGAAAGCCCTCCGATAGCCGGACTTTGAAGTAGTCGGCACTTTAAATTCAGATTTTCTATCACCCAAGCCTTTCTTCGCTTGCACATTCTTCATGTCCTTCTCTAAGGACCGGGCAGTATTGACCAAGGTTAAGAAACCCTGCGTCATCGGCCCCGAGAGTAGTAATCTCAACTCATCTCTCAAGCCTTCGTAGAAGCGATTAGTCTTGCGCTCCTCATCCATGATGGTGGAGCTAGCATATCGACTTAAACAAGTGAACTCATGGAGATATTCATCCACGCTCTTCTCACCCTGAACCAACTTCAAAATTCGTTCTCCATCGAAATCCTCTGAGTAGAAGGGAGGTATCTTGCCAAGAACAATCCCGAGAACTCTTCCATCGGAACGTCTATAAGTTGTCTACCTCTCAAATGATGCAGCTCCAATCCTTCCCACCACATTCTCGCTTCACCGTCCAAAAGGAACGTAGCGATGGTAGTCATTTGCCACTCCTCCGTCTCCGTTGCTGTCATGACTCTCTTCACCCTGGAGAGCCAGTCTTCAGCCTGAGATGGGGTTCCCAACCCCGAGAATAACGGAGGGTTAAAGCTCATTACATGCTTAAGCTGCCTCTCAGTTTCCCTCCTTGGCACCACCGGTTCCACAACCACTTGCTCCGCTCTCCTCGGCTCAGCCTCTTGCAGAGGTTCCTGCTCCATCACAGGAGCGGGCTGCTGCGCTTGCCTTGCAGGCTGCGCATTTATCACGGCCAACACCACTTCAGCCACCAATCGAATATTCTCAGCCGACAGAGGTGTTGCAGGAGCAACATCCGGTGCACTACTAGCCTCAGAAACTCGGCGTTCTGACGGCCCAACACCACTTCTGGTCACCTATAGTGGTACAAAACACCGTTAAGCGACCAAATAAATTGCAAACAGCAATTATAGGAACACGCAGGTTCCTCAAACACGAGTATTTTCATTCCTAAGTGGACATTCATGGGTTCTTTTTACTATTATTACGATGACGCACACAATGTGCTCACCACCCCTTAAAAAGAATTCGCCCACGAATTCACCTTAAGCCTGACCAAAACCAGTAGTCTGATACCAATTTGTAACACCCCCTATCCGTCACATAGCATATAGTAGTAGGTCCGGCCGGGGCCCGATGTCGTATGCCACAGACAGACCGGGTGGTTACTTATGGAAACCATCCAACCAATCTCAACGTCCTGCACAGAGCATTCTAGCGGAAGCAGTTTATAAAAGTTGCAATAAAGAACCCAGCATTAGAGCCTGAATGTCCACTAGTACAGAATAGGAATGTTATACAAAATACTCAAAATAAGCCTTAAGGCCTTACAAAATGTTTCACTTCCAATTACATGTTTTACAAACCACGGCACGCAGGCCGGTCACACATGAATAAAGCAGTAAACACTTCCAAATAGGCCTTCAAGGGCCGGCTTCGCATTCGGGCTTTAGCCCGCTATTGACCGCTTGGTCCAGCTGCACCTGCAAGCAACAAACCACCGCACGGTGGCAAAACAAGGCAACGGTCAGCTATGCTGACCAAATTATAACGATCCCGCCCCCAAATCGGGGCGGCGATGCTCCTTCCCTGCATTTCATTAGCATAAGCGAGCAATGTATATATATAGCCATTTCAATACAGACGTTTGCTCGCACGGCCACAAGCCCCGTGCTCTCAGGGCACATTCTTGGTGAACCGGTCGATGTCACGTCAATTAAAGCCATAGACATTCCGGACTCACCACCGCCACTTGGACGGCCAAACCTATGAGCAATTTGTCTTCCTGGCCTGGGTCACGACAATTTAAGCCATTGACCGCCGAAGACCCTAATTTATGCCAACGGTAAGTGTCACGTGCCTTTAGGTCTCTTTAACCGAACGACATAGAACGGGTACAGTTCCATCTAACCCGTGCTCTCATCGCAACGACAATTTAAGCCATTTGCGCGGGTCAAACTTCCGTCGAGTCCCATTTCCATCACAAGTCACATAACCCGGTTATGTTCAAGTTGGCTCTCAAGCCACCAAGTTGGCAAGATCTCGTATCCGCCCAGTTTTCCGGGTGCACCTTTGGGTTAGTCCCCAAGGCTCCCTGCTGCAATCTACCGCGTAGAAAACCCGAAAAACAACCAATAGCACGGAGTCTTCTCCGGCATTATGAATGCAACATCACCGATCCAGACCAACGTGTCCGGGTAGGCTTCACACATCATGCCTATGTCCGTTCTCGCTTACGGACTTTAAACAACGGGGGAACGCCTCCAACTCTCCGCAAACTCGCGAGAGCGGGCTTACTATGCAAAGAAAAAGAGCTACACATGCTCAAGATGAGGATCGTTACCCTAGCATTCCTCTTTGGCGCCATTGAAAAGTAATCGGATGAAAAGCACCGCAATAGCTTCGCCTCCGTGGATCCGGAGTCGTCTTGCGATTCGGAGCTTTGAAGCTCCTCCAATGGCGAGATCTAGCTCCTTCTTCCTCCCTTGGCTCTCCTCTCTCTCTAAGGCTTTAGAAAGATAACACTTAAGAAAAATTGAGGGTTTCTAAGTCCAATCTCGGGTATATCCCTTCAGGAACAACCCCCAGCCGTTGGATCTCAAAATAAGGAAACGAACGGCTTTGATTCGGGACTGAAATGCCCAATCTGGACCGAACACGGCCTGGCACACGCCCGTGTCCAGGGCCGTGTGCCTCAATCGCCGTCAAAATCGGCTCACCTGGAACCTCACACGGGTATCGAACACGCCCGTGTTCGAGCTGACACGCCTGTGTTCCACCTGACACGGCCGTGTGGTCGGTCGTGTAGCCCATCATTTTTCCCCAAAATCAACCCGAGCACTGCACGGGTTCTAGGACACGCCCGTGTCCTTACCCGTGTCACCTCAACACGCCTGGACCCCAGGCCGTGTACACGGTCTCGACACTCGACACTTCGTCGAGCAAAGATCGTCGACCTGATGACACGGCCTTGGACACGCCCGTGTCCTAGGTCGTGTGTCTTGTCTCGACACATTGTCGACACCGAAGTGTCGACTCGTAGCTAAGTGTCGACACGGGTCGACACGCCCTACGACACGCCCGTGTCGTAGGCCGTGTACCCAGTCTCGACACACCGTCGAGACCAAAGTGTCGACTTCGCGGCTAAGTGTCGACATGGGTCGACACACCCTGCGACACGCCCGTGTCGCAGGCCATGTGCCCAGTCTCGACTCAATGTCGAAACCAAAGTGTCGACTCCCCGTCTCAGTGTCGACACAGGCTCGACACGCCCTGGGACACGCCCGTGTCCCAGGCCGTGTTCCTGCAGCCAGAACCCAAACTGGCCCAAAACGTCCCCCTTTGCTCCTTTGAGTTTCGGGGCGTTACAGTGGGTGCTCAAAGCACATGACAGGAAACAAGGACAACTTCACATCCTTTAAAGCCAAGCTTGGACCCAAAGTCATTTTTGGTGATTCAAACTTTGGACTAACAAAAGGATATGGTGCAGTCCAGATTGGCACAGTCACATTCAAGAAAGTAGCCTATGTGGAAGGACTGAAGAACAACTTGATCAGCATCAGTCAGCTATGTGATGAAGGCTACCAAGTGACTTTCAGCAAATCCTTATGCAAGATCAAATCAGAGGACAACACAACTGTGTTGACAGGTAAAAGGAAAGGTAACATCTATTTAGCAGACTTTCTTTCAACAGAAGTAGATATTTGCCTGCTTAATTCTATTAGTAGACCTAATGAGCTATGGCATAAGAGACTAGGGCATATAAACCTTAGAACCATTGCTAGGCTATCCAAGGACAACCTTGTTAGAGGACTACCTTCTGGCCCCTACAAGAAGGAAGGACTCTGCAGGGCTTGTCAATTAGGCAAGCAAACCAAAAATAGTTTCAAGTCACTTAATAAGAGTGATTCACCTAGGATTTTGTATCTGTTACACATGGATCTTTTTGGACCCATTATAGTACAAAGCTTAGGAGGGAAATCTTATACTTTAGTGGTTGTAGATGACTTCTCTAGATTCACATGGGTGTTCTTTCTGAGAAAGAAGTCTGATAACTTTAAGTGTTTGACAGAGTTTCTCAAATGCATACAGAGTGAGTTCAATGCTCACATTGTCATGATCAGAAGTGATCATGGGACAGAGTTTGATTCTCTTCTTATGCAAGAGTTCTGTCAGAGTGAAGGGATAAGGCACACTTTCTCAGCTCCTAGAACTCCTCAACAAAATGGGGTAGCTGAAAGGAAGAATAGAACCCTTATTGAATCTGCCACTACATTGTTGTCAGATGCTCACCTTCCTCTATCTTTTTGGGCAGAGGCAGTGAACACCTCCAACTATGTGCTGAATAGAAGTTTAATACATAAACTGAAGGGC
Organism: Platanthera guangdongensis; assembly: GCA_039583875.1. Lineage (NCBI taxonomy): Eukaryota > Viridiplantae > Streptophyta > Magnoliopsida > Asparagales > Orchidaceae > Platanthera > Platanthera guangdongensis. The sequence goes on from CM077151.1 coordinate 85,769,534, forward strand.
AAGACTCCCTATGAATTACTCAAAGGGAAGAAACCTAAAGTAGATTATTTTAGAATTTTTGGTTGTATTTGTTACATTCACAATAATGACAAGAAATACTTAGCAAAATTTCAAGCTAAAGCTGATGAAGGAGTGTTTCTGGGATACTCCATGATCAGTAATGCTTATAGGGTATATAATAAATCAACTCATAAAATTGAAAAATCTGTTCATATATCTTTTGATGAATCTAACATGTCTTTCAAGGAGAAGAATACTTCTACCATAGAACCTTTGCAGGTACACTCTCTTACAGAAGACTTGGACAGGTTACAAATCATTCAAAAAGAGGAAAGCAGTGAAGATGAACAAGACATTCAACATCTTGAAGAGAAACTTCTTGAAGAGCCAGTTGTTGTACCACCAGAGGAAACAACAACACAGGTTGGTGAACAATCAACACCCCCTGTTGATTTAGTAACATCAAGAGACCATCCAATCTCCCAAGTGATTGGAGACATCTCAGCTGGTGTGCAAACCAGAAATCAGGTCAACCAAAACCTGATGCACACTTGCTTCTTTTCTCAAATTGAATCTCAATCCATTCAAGATGCTGAGCAAGATCCATACTGGATCATTGCAATGCAAGAAGAGTTGCATCAATTTGAAAGGAACAAAGTTTGGGAACTAGTACCAAGGCCTAAGAATCACTCCATTGTTGGAATAAAGTGGGTGTTTAGAAACAAATTGGATGATCAAGGAGTAATTGTAAGGAACAAGGTAAGGCTAGTTGCTCAAGGATACTCTCAAGAAGAAGGGATAGATTATGACCAGACTTTTGCACCAGTTGCAAGGTTAGAGGCCATAAGAATCTTCTTAGCATATGCAGCACACAAAGGATTAAAGGTATACCAGATGGATGTAAAGAATACTTTTCTCAATGGAGATATCAAAGAAGAAGTCTATGTCAGACAACCCCCAGGTTTTATCTCTTCAACTCATCCTGATTATGTTTTCAAATTGCATAAAGCATTATATGGTCTAAAGCAAGCTCCTAAAGCATGGTATGAGACCCGAGCATGATTTCTTCTGAAAAATGAATTTATAAGGGGTAGAGTAGACCAAACTCTTTTTATTAGAACTCATAAGTCCCATACCCTACTAGTACAAATCTATATAGATGATATTATTTTTGATTCTACTGATTCAAATTTGTGCAGAAAGTTTTCCAACCTAATGCATTCTAAATTTGAAATGAGTAGCATGGGTGAGGTATCCTTCTTTCTAGGATTGCAAATCAAGCAACATGCTAAAGGCATATTTATTTCTCAAACCAAGTATGCAAAAGAATTGGTTAAGAAATTTGGTATGTCTGAAGCATCATGCATGAAAACACCTATGCCTACTAATGTTGTATTAGATGCTGATGAACATCGGAAACCTATTGATCAGACAACATATAGAGCAATGATTGGCTCTGTATTATACCTTACAGCTAGTAGACCTGACATAATGTTTGCTACATGCATATGTGCTAGATTTCAAGTGAGCCCTAGAGAGTCACACCTAACCTTAGTAAAAAGGATTCTCAGGTATGTAAAAAGTTGTCCAAATCTAGATCTTTGGTATCTAAAAGATTCAGCATTTGACTTAACTGGATTTTCTGATGCTGATTATGCTGGATGCAGAATAGACAGGAAAAGCACCAGTGGAACTTGTCAGTTTCTTAGTGACAGACTTGTCTCCTAGTTTTGCAAGAAACAAACATCTGTGTCAACTTCAACTGCTGAAGCTGAATATATGGCTGCAGGTAGTTGTTGTTCACAAACATTGTGGATTCAAAACCAACTCCTAGACTATGGCTACAACTTAGAGAAGTCGAAAATATTTTGTGATAATACCAGTGTTATTTTTATAGCACAAAATCCAGTCCTCCATAGTAGGACAAAACACATAGAAATTAGGCATCACTTTTTAAGGGATAATGTTGAGAAAAATAAAATTGAACTTCAATATATCCCAACTGATTTGCAAAGGGGAGATATTTTCACCAAACCCTTGGATGAAAAGAAACACACCTTGTTCCTGAATCAGTTAGGAATGTTAGATGGAGGAAGTCTAAAATAATATCCAAGACATTACAACTCTAAAAAATGACCAAGACTAGGCAAACATTTTAATTTTTCTACTGTATAGAGTGTTTTTGGTATCTGAACTGCGCTCGACGATTTTCCCCCAGATCGTCAAACGGAGATCGACGCTTTCCGAAATTGTCGACCAGAGTTCAGCGCTTCTCAGATAGTGCTCAACTATCTCTTTCAGGTCAGCGATCGTCGAACGAAGCTCGATGATTTTGTTTTCTGAACTATCGTCAAACGAAGCTCGACGCTCTCCAATATCATCAAACGGAGATCGATGTTATTGATGACCTTTCAGTTTCCTTTAGAAGCCCAGATCGTCGAACTGAGTTCAACGATCTTTCCTTTTCTGCGTCGAACCCTAATATAAAATTCATTTTTTGGTCGTCGTTCTCCCTTTGCGCTTTCATTCTCTCTGCAAATTTTCTCTTTTCCTCCAAACTTCTCTACACTTGGTCGTTTGTTTGTTGATTTTTTGCAGGAATCAATGGTCGTCTCAGTTGCAATCCTGGCCGCAATGAAATTTGATGCAGGTTTTGACATCGACATGGATTCGTTCAACAACAGTGATCAAATCTTCCAGGACATTCTGAACCTTTTCAAGGAACAACAGCTAGTTACAATAATGACTACCAGGATAAAATTAGTTGCAGATGAGATTAAGGAATGGGTATACACTGCCCACAATCAGGATCAGAATACAGTTGTTGGAACAATTTCAGGAACCAGGGTATATCTAACACATGCTGCCCTGACAGAGATTTTTCAATTAAAATCTGGAGAAGAGTCTGTTGAACTTTCTGGAGAGGAATTTTCTGCAATGCTTGAAAGGATGGGTCACTTAGAAGCAAACCCTAGCAAGTTGCTGAAGAAAAATCTATCTGTGGAATACAGATTCCTAGCTGATGTTGTTGGGAAGGTACTGTTGGCCAAACACTCAGCCCATGATACCATCTCCAGGTATCAGCTCTGCTTGATGGGTGCCCTTGTGGATAAGAAACATCTGAATTGGGGAGAAATCTTCTTTGACCTAATTAAGAAGAAAATCAACAAAAACTTTGTTAATTTTGGGAGAATACTAGGGCTGTTTCTTCAGAACAGATGCCCTGCTCTGCTAGTTTCAAATGGGATGCACATCAATGCCTCCAAGAGGCTCACCTGTGCCCTGTTTGGAAAATGGGATAGGCAAATTGTGAAGCCCAGCAGGCCCTCTGCATCTACTACTTCAGGCACAAGGACTGCTGCAGTCACTTCCCCTCAAGCTTCTGCCCCTGCAGAAGACTTGCCTGTTTCTTCTCTTCCTCCTGCACTTCTTGTTTCCTCTACACCAGTCACATCCACCATCATTTTTTCCACCCCATCTCCAACCTCACTTCCCTCTCCTACTTCAATTCCTTCTCCACCTCCATAACTCACAGAAGAAATCTTCCATCCTCTATATCACTAACCACACCAAGATCTTGATTCATCCTCTCACATTCCATCTTTCAACCTTATAGATGATTCCTTTATGGTTGATTCTCCCTCATCCCTTGCTGAGCCACCATCTTCATCCACCTCATATCAACAACTACTTCAGGATATCATTGCACAACCATCTTTCACACCATCTATTTTCATTCCATTATCTTCCATTTCCACAATTCTCATCTCTCAACCTTCTTTTCCACCATCCACAAGCTCTCCACCAACATCTCCTGCTGCTCCACCTTCAATTCCTACCTCTGCTCAAGCCCCTCTTGAGCATGTAGATCTTTCAGCCCTTGCAGACAGATTATATGAGCTGATAGCACCCAGGCTATCTCTCTTACCGGAGACCTCTTTGGCTCCACTTATAAAAACAGTTCAAGAACTGTTTGTCAGGCTCTCCTCTCTCCTTCCTCCTCAGGCAATCCCTTCATCTTGGTGTCTTGATCCAGTCCTGACTGAATCTAGGCAGGAGGAGATGCCTCATGAAGCTAATAGATTGTCTGCTGCTGCTCCTCCTGCTGCTGTATCTTCAGTCCAAGCCTCAATAGATCAAGTTACAGTTATCACAGTGGACCTTAGGTCACTGTTATCAGATTTTGATTCTATTTATTTCAGCTGTCTTCCAGAGCATACTGTAGTCTAGCAATCTGAGGATCTCTCTAAGGCCATTGTGCCCATCTCTAGCTGTGACACCAGTTTAATAAGCTCCTATATAAATTCCCTATATACTGCTGAGCCTTCTGTTTCTGTTGATCTTACTGCTGCTGCTCCTACTGCAAATGTTGCTATTTCTGTTAGTTCTGATGTTGCTGATGCTTTAGTTTCTGAGGACATACATATGACAGAGGAACTTATTTTTGAGCCTAATGTTACTGCTGCTAATGATCCTTCTGTTACAGTTGTTGTACCTTCTATTTCTGAAAGTGTTGTTGCTGAAAGTGTTGTATCTGAACCTGATGTTGTATCTGAATCTGCTGCTATAACTTCTTCTGCCAGTGATACTTCTACTCCTCTTCCTGCTGTTGCTGCTACTACTATTGATGTTCCTGCTGTCTCTCCTTCTCAATCACAATAACAGATAGATTATCTCAAAAATATTGATGCAGTATGACAACCCTCCAAGCTCAGATAGTGATCAGTATAGGACTGATTCAGATGACTCCTCTGCTACTATTTCAAGGAAAAGGAAAGCCAGAAGCAAAGCAATGAAAAGGGTTCCTCCAACCAAAGTGAAAGACACAAATGATATTCCTTACTACATTCTGCATAACTGTCCTATCACAGAACATTGGATGCAATATTCCAAAAATCAACTGAAGGCTATGAAGAAAAAGAGAAAGTATGATAAAGGATCCTCTCAGTTCAATCATCCTCCTCCTCCTCCTTCACCAGGTGTAGGTGCAAGTGGAAGCTCTGCATCTCAACCTTCTGCCAGAAGCCAAAGCTCTTATCAACCTCAAGGAAGATCCCAATACAGAGGAAGCCAATCTAGAGGCTATCAGTCAAGGAGAGGAAATTACAGAGGAAACCAATGAGAATTTCAAGTTTATTCCAAAGGCTATTCCAGGCAACATCCATATTCAAGGGAAGGAAAAGGTCCATCTGATACAACCTCTGGTCCCTTTCCTCATGAACTGAAAGATTTAGTCTCTTCCAGAGCTCCTCCAGATTTTCCCTCAAATAGATATGAACCTCTAGTTCCATTTGAAGATCCTGAAAACAATCCGACTTCATGGACAGCTAGGATGAAAGAGTTAGCTGCTTTGGATCAGATTAAGAAAGCTAGAGAACAACGAAGGGATACATCCAATATAACCAACTTATCAGATCAAAGGAAAAAGGAACTTGAAAGATATTCATCCAGTAAGTTCTTTGATTCAGAAAGCTACATGAAGCTGCATCCAGAAGCTGTAGTGCCCAGGCCAAATCAACAAACTTCTCTAGGTGCAGCTGATGATAGAAGATCTAAGAAAGAAGCTCTCAATCCAAACAGAGAAATAGTCCTTATAAAGAGCAAAGAGAAAGAGTAATTCTATAAGGTGACAATATTTTCTGGTTTCTGAACTATCTGTGACAATTTCTATGATTTTGCAATATTTTGTTTGTTGCATTTCTGTTTTGAATGTTTTATTTTTTTCAATACCTGTAAATAGTAATCCTAACCCAAATAGGGGGAGATTGTTGGAACACCTTATTACTGATTTGGGCAAGGATCACTATGTCTCTTAGGAAACCTGTTTTGACCTCACTGTATATATATAAAGGTCAATTAGAATTGAGTCTAAGGGTTAGTGTTTAGGTTTGGAAGCTGCCCTCAAGACCAGGTTTTTTAGTTTTGGAGACTAAGTCATTTCGTCGAGCTCAGTACAGCGAATCGTCGAACTCCATTCGACGATCGTTGAGCTCACTTCGACGGATCGTCAAACTCCATTCGACGATCTCTGAGCTCAACTTCAACAAGTCGTCGAACTCCATTCGACGATCTTCGAGCTCAAATCGACCATCTTGACTCCAGTTTGATTCTCTATCTCTGAGCTCAGTTTGACGATAGTTGAGCTCAGATCGACGATCTCTATTTCTATCTAAGTCCAATCTCTGAGCTCAGTTCAACGATAGTGGAGCTCAGTTCGACGTTTCTCTGAAGAGTTCAACGTTTTTCAAGATTCAAATTTGGACAATTGTGGAATTATTGTCAGCATTTAAATTCAGAGATCTTGTAGCCGTTTTTAATTAATCTGGAGCAAGTTTCAAGGAATTTTCAAGAAATGTTTTTATTGGACTTTCCTGCAGAAGACAAAATACAGTTAAGGAAGTCATTAATGACAGGCTAACGGCTATCTTGGACAGAGGATCATTTCTATTCAGATCAAGAGAATAAAAGATCAGTTTTTCATTCTTCTCAGAGGGAGACAAAAAAAGGACACAAATTCTGCAATAACAATTCTCTACAACAACAAGATTTACAGCTCTTACAACAACAATTACACAAGAGAAAGAAAGAGAGTTGCAGACATTCTCAGTCTCAAGAATTTAGACAAGAACACATCACCAAAGGAGATCAACTAACTGAAATTTTCAGATCTCTCTTGATTCAAGTGTTCAAAGGCCATCATCATTCAAGACTCCAGACACCTCACATTTCAGCTGTTGCTGAAATCATCTCTTGCTGGAGATCAAATCATTTGAAGGCCTATCACCCTACTGCAAAGCTTCACTTCCTGAACAACTACATATCTCAGGGGGAGCTTTGACATCATCCACTATCTTCTCTCTTATTGTTGACAGAGAAGATCATCCCATCCCTTTTTCTCTCTCTCTCTCTCTCTGCTGTAAAGGGTTTTTCAAACTCCCTTCAAAAGTTTGTGTTTGGTTTCTGAGACCTTATCAAAACTCAGTTGTGGCAAGACACCTGATCAAAAAATCTGGTTTGGTTTTTGAGCACCTTATCAAAAGCTCATTGGTGCCCAGGACACCTGATCAACTCATCCTGCAGTGGATTCCTACCTAGGGTGGTAGAAGAGTGGATGTACCCAGGTTGATTGGGGAACCACTATAGCTCCTTATGTCATCTGGTTGCTTGTCTTTCTTTTTGTTTCTGGCTGTGGTTTTTGACTAGATTGCTCTGTGATTAGATAGTTGCTGTGTTTAGATTTACTTTATGTTATTTGCTTCCCTGTTCACTTAGGAATACAACAACTGTTATAAAAAGTTTTTAGCAAGCACCATACTCTATTCACCCCCCCCCCCCCTCTAGAGTATATCAGATCTAACTTGCACTTCCATTGGATCTCCAAGTTAGACAGACTGAAGATAGATTATCCATATGCCAGTCTAAGTTCACCCTAGAGTTAATAAAGAAGTATGGTATGGAATCATCCAGTACCATGAAAACTCCTATGGTGTCAAGCCTGTCTCTACGCAAAGATGATGCAGGGAAACCTGTAGATGAGACTTTGTATAGAGGGATAGTTGGCTCCCTACTGTATTTGACTGCTAGTAGACCAAATATCATATATGCTACATGTGTCTGTGCTAAGTACCAAGCTTGCCCTAAAGAATCTCATCTGACAGCAGTCAAAAGAATTTTGAGATATCTTAAGGGCACACCTTATCTAGGCCTTTGGTACCCTAGGAATGGAGATTTTGTACTGACAGGTTATTCAGATGCAGACTTTGCAGGCTGCAAGGAAGATAGGAAGAGTACTACAGGAACCTGTCAATTTCTAGGTGGAAGGCTGGTGTCATGGAGTAGCAAGAAGCAGACCAGTGTGGCTATCTCCACAGCTGAGTCAGAATATGTGGCTGCAGGAAGCTATTGTGCTCAACTTCTATGGATTCAACATCAGCTAGAAGATTATGGTATTCAAGTAAGTAGAACACCTTTATTTTGTGATTCTACTAGTGTCATTTCTATTGCAAATAATCCTGTCTCACATAGTAGGACTAAGCACATATAAATAAAATACCATTTTCTAAGAGAACATGTAGAAAAAGGAGACATTTCACTAGAGTATGTTAAGACAGATAATCAATTAGCTGATATGTTTACTAAGCCCCTAGATGAATCCAAATTCAATAAGTTTAAAATTGAATTAGGTATGATAAACTTAGAATAGTTTAAAAAATTGGCTAAGTAAAATGGTGTCGACACACAGAGTTATCTGTGTCGACATATAGAAGTGGTGTCGACACTTCAGAGAAATGGTGTCGACACATCTAGACAGTAAGTGTCGACACTTCAGAGAATTAGTGTCGACACATGCAGTGTAGGTGTCGACACATCCAGGGTGGTGTCGACACTTAGGATATACATAGAATTCGTCGAGTAGAGTCTCGACTAATCGTCGAGCTGAGATGTATAAGTGTCGACACATATATTCTGTTGAATATATTTGTGTCGACACATAGTTGTCGAGATATTAGAAGTAAGTGTCGATACTTTTCAACAGTGTCGACACATTTCAAGTTTTTTTGACGCGCCTTTTCACCTTCGATTTTAGAAAGGTATAAATAGGTCTTCACCATTATTTGTCGACACGCTCACCATAGTTTCGAGACCAAACTTGTGTGTCGACATCTCTCTTCTCTAAATTCAAAATTTCTTCAAACCCTAATGGCGCCCAAGCTAGAAGAGAACATTAATGAAGGTTATGAGCTCGTGCGACATGCCTTTGATGACGCGGAACCAGAAATCCAAGGTGTGGTAACCCTAGTTGCAGAGACTGGGTTAGAGTATCTTGTTTCCGAACCAATCAAGATATGGAAGAAGGAGGTCCTCGAATTCTTTACTGGAGCTACACTTGATGAAACTGGACTCAAGATTAAGTCCAAGGTTCATGGGGCAAACGTCAAGATCACCCAGAAGAATCTCAGAAACAACATCTCTCTAGAACTAAAGAAGAGGAAGATGTACCTGCTTCAAAGACAAGGGAGGCACTGGCATGGTGTGGACTTGATTCAAGCCTGAAGATTGGATCAGTTTTCAACAGGAAAGGCATGAACATGCAGGGCAAGTTTTTATCTGAAATAGTTTGCAAGGTAATACTGAGCAAGCCTGGTGTGCATGATAGAATATCAGCTAACATGTTCAGTTTGATGACTAGGATAATTTTCCAACTTAAGACTGATTGGTCAGTAGTAACGTTTGATAAGATAAAGGAAAGTCTGAAGAAGCCCAATCTGGGTAGGATTCTGAGTTTATACTTAGCTGGAAGTATCCCTGAAGTGATGAACCAAGCTGCTGGTTCTAAGATAAATCATATGAGGAGAATGGATCTTAGGATTATCTCAAGGTGGGATAGAGTGTTGACAAAGGAAATGCCAACTCCAAAAAAGGAAACACCTCAGAAGAAGAAGAAGAAGACATCCATTATGGCTCAAGAATCCTCAAGTAGCTCAGAGGAGCAGGTGGTTTTTAGTTCTGATGATGGAGAGGATGGCAATGCTGGACAGTCACCACCAAGACAAGAAGATGCCCAGAGGCAGGGGGAGATACCATCAGCTAGCCCTATTCACCTGGATCCACTCCAGGGGGAGCCTCTACATGCGGATGAGCCAACTCAATTAGAGAGTGAAAGGGCTACCCAAACAATTCTAGAGGTAATCACTGAAGTTAATCAATTAAATTTAAATATTGAGGATGAAGTTTTGACAGAATCATTACTTGATGTTGATCAGCATACACAGTTACATAGTCAACCATAAGTTGTTGTCATGGAGGACACATCAGTTGCTGATAAAGTGGAGTCAGTTGCTCCTGAGATAAGAGATTCTCCTGTACAACCTCAACATGAGTATACACTAGAAGATCTGTTCCCTGATCTCTTATAGACTGATTTTGAGGGAGAGAAAACAGCCTTTGAGGGGGAGCAAATAGAGGAGACTGCTACAAAAGAGACTGAGGAGCAAAGGAATGCTGAGGAACTACCAAGGACTGAGAAGGATTTACCTCCTAGTCCTAAGGACAGGATATATATTGCCATTACATCTGATTCTGAAGATGAAGAGGCTGCTAGAGCCAAGAAAAGAAAGTTCCAGGTCTTCAAGAGAAGAAGCCAGACCAACAAGAAAGCACTGCAAACCATAGTTCCACAACAAGCCCCAACAGCTGATTATAGTTCATTGATGGTGGCTTTGCAGATCAAGCTAGATGAGCAAAGAAAGGCTTTACAAACTTATATGGATGAAGGCCATAAATCACTTCAAATTGATCTGGCTCAAGACATAAAATCTATAAGATTTGAAGTGAATCAAAACAAGAAGGAAATGACTGATTGTTTCCATAAAGGAGGGAATGCAGTGGTCTATCTGGCTACTCATCAAGAGAATATAAAGAAACAGGTTGATGACATGGAAGTAAAACAAGGATATGTCCTGGAAAATCAGCTTAGGATGAATGATAATCTGACTGCTTCTCATAATACCATTGTCACAGAAATGAACAATCTTGCAGCTGCTCAGACTACAGCAAGGACTACTGCCAAGGCTGAGTTTGATAAGCAACTACAAGAGAGCCTAAATGCTGTTAAAACTGCCATTGAAGATTCACAGAAGGCAATTACTGACAAGCTCCAAAGGTTAAAACCTTTTTATAAAGATGGAGTTAACTATTTAAATGCTCAAATCAGATTCCAGAAGGATGATCTTCGGGATCATATAGAGAGAGAAATCATAAAGGGGGAGAGGGTACTAGTCAAAGCAGGCTCTGACCATGCTAAATGGATTTCTAACAGCATCAGATCCACCCTTGGATATCCACCTTTACGTGATGATGATAATGTAGCAGAGTCTGGAATAAATCCTGCATATTTAGGAGGAGAGCAAGCTGAAGTAGCTCAGGTGATCTACCCTCCTGCAGATTTTGACATGATATATCAGGAGGTACAGTCTATGTATAGTCCTCCTGAGGGTAATCAGAATGTTATTCTTGAGATAGTAGTACAGCCTGTGACAGAGGCAATATTAAAAGAGCAAGAGGCATTATTAAAGGAGCAAGAAGCCCAATTATCTAAGAAGAGGTTCAGAGAGCAGGCTGAATTAAGGCCAGACTTTGAGCAATGGAGCCCAACCTCTAGGAATATCATATTGACTGCTTGGAAGGCTGCTAAGGATAATTTCCTAGAGAGGGGCAAATGGTATTCTGACCAGGAATAGAAAAAACATGAGGCTAGGCAAGATGCCATAGTACAATACAGAAGGAAGGCTAAATTAGGGAAGCTACCTCCTAATGCACAGGAGCCTAGCAAGTATTTCCCTAAGCCTTATCACTATTTTGAGAGACAAGATAAGGGCTGAAGAACAGAAAAAGAAAGATCTTAAGGGAAAGAAGCCTGCTGATGACAATGATGCTCCAGTTCAAGCAAAGATTCAATCTGGAAAGGGCATTGTTATCAAGGAGCCAGAGCAGCCATAGATTAGGATTCTCTTAAGTTTACAACTCTGTAATCTTTTACATTAAAATCAATGTAAACTTTTGATTAATGAGACTATTGGAAGTTATAACAAAATAATGTTTGATCTGTTACATTTGTATTCTGTAATGATTGTTTATACATGTTTTGTTAAGTATTTACCCTGTCATATAATACTGTTTTACATCATACTGAGAATTTGTTATGTATGGTGTATATCATTAACTAAGGGTTATGACTTCTCCAAATAGGGGGAGATTGTTGGGTACATTGGAATATATGTGCCTGATTTGAAGAAGCCTCACCCTACTCAATGATATACATCAAGGTGTATTTGATGTGCTTTGAGTTTATATGTGCAGGTTAAGTAATTGCAGAAAATGCAGAAAAGTTTCTATGTCCATGTGTCGACACCTAGAGGAAAAGTGTCGACACTTATGAAGGCTTGTGTCGACACCTAAAAAAGCTGTGTCGACACTTGGAGTAATTGTGTCGACATAAGTAATGGCAGAGTCGACACTAGAAGAAAAGTGTCGACACATACAGGCTGTGTCGACACACTGTGAAGAATTGTCGACATCAAATGTGTCGACACTTAGAGACAGTGTCGACACCCAGAGAAACTTTGTCGACATCAAAAGTGTCGACACCAGGAGGCTGTGTCGACACTCAGTAAACTTCAACAAAGTTAAAGTACATGTGTCAACACAAAGGAGATGTGTCGACACTCAGCAAGCTTCAACACATGAAGGAATGTGTCGACACAAAAGAGATGTGTCGACACTCAACAAGCTTCAACACATGAAGGCATGTGTCGACACAAAGGAGATGTGTCGACACTCAACAAGTTTCAACACATGAAGGCATGTGTCGACACAAAGGAGATGTGTCAACACTCAGCAAGTTTCAACACAAGAAGATGTGTCGACACAAAGTAGTTGTGTCGACACACAGCAGAATTCAACTAAGTATTAAAGAAGAAGTACTTGTGTCGACACACAGAATCAATGTCGACACATTCAATAGAAGGCTTGTGTCGACACATAGGATCAATGTCGACACATTCTGAAGAAGCAGTGTCGAGAAGCTGTTACAACAACACAAGGAGTTGTGTTGACACCATGAAGGCTAGTGTCGACACTTAGTCTACTTGTGTCGACACTTAGTCTATTTGTGTCGACACATAATGACTATCTATCTCGACACTTTCAGACAGTGACAGAGAATTCAAGAAGTGACTGGATGACTTGACAGCTGCCATTTCAATCGGTCAACTGCAACTGTTAGAGTCGTCAGAAGGTTGTTAGAAACCGGATCAGCCGGTTACCTTGGAGGAAGACTATTTAAAGACCTTTCTCCTTCAACAGAGAGTGTGATTACAGATTGACAGCAATCAATCAAGAGATCTAACAACACAAAAGAAGAAGACCTTCAACAGAAGATCTAAGGAGGAGAGAGAGAGCTCCTTCTAAGAAGAGCAGCTGCTGAACCAGGCTGCTAAGTTAGATTCAGATTGAGATCTAAATCTCAAGACAGAAGTTGATTAAAGATCATCTTCAGGAGATTCAACCCTACTGTGTTCTAATTCAAGAAGTTTTGAAGAAAGCCAAGGGAGGTTGATCTCTGCCAAGTTCTTCCAAGAACTCATCAAGAAGCCAGTCAACTCATCTCTCTCTTTCAGAGTTGTGGTTAAGTACTTTGTATAATCAAAATATCTGTAGGATCTTGTATAGATCTGAGCTGTAAGCCTATTTTATAAAGGCTGCGTGTAGGAGACTGTGTGCTCTGAGTGTAAGTCTTGTTGATGACTGAGGTAGGGCCTAGTGCCTGAGTTATAGGAGACTTTGTTCTCTGAGTGAAGGTCTTGTGGAAGACTGAGTGGTAGGGCTTTGTGCCTGAGTTGTAGGAGTGGGGACACTCTGAGTTGTAGGAACCTGTTTGGGGTTCTAAGCTGTAAGATCTGAGGATCTAAGGAGAAGTGCTGAATTTAGGCCGAATCTAGTACACTACTAGATAGGCGAAGGGGGAAAGTGGATGTACCCAGACCTTGGGGAACCACTATAAATCCTGTGTGCACTCTATGTATGTTTGATTGTATGGTTGTTGTGGTGTGATAATTGTAGAATTACATTTACTGTACAGTATTTCTGCCTTAAATTTAAAAAGATAAAGTTCACCTATTCACCCCCCCCTCTAGGTGATTAGGCACTATTTCTTTCACACATTGTATAGTCTAGGGTCATAGGTTTTTTGTCAGAGTCTAAGTCAGGACATCAAACCTAGAATGATTGGTTTTCACCTCCAGAAGACAGAAGACACCCAGAGAAAGCAGTTGTTTAGGAGCAGAAAAAGTCGTTCAGAGATTGCTGAATCAAGCTCGACTTTCGTCAATCGGAGTTCGACAAAATCAGTTATATCTCTGAGCTGAGTTCGACAAAATCCTAGCTGAGCTCGACGAACTCAGATTTCTTCTTTGAGCTGAGTTCGACGAAATCTTAGCAGAGATCGACGAAATCAGACTTCTTCCCAGAAGTTCAGCACGATGAAATGACTATCTTAGTTCGATGATCTTGGAGCTCATTGAATTTTTCTATTCAGAGATCTTGGAGTTCAACTCGACGAAAGAGAGGTTTAGCTCGAAAAAATTGGATCTTTAGTCGACGAAATAGTTTTAGTTCAACTTCATTCTCACGGGTTCTGTTCGACTAATTTCCGTGCAGATTTCCAGTATTGACTAATGCAGTTTGATTTCAAAATTTATTATTATATGCCTATAAATTCTCTGATAATTAATGTTCATATTCTCAAGAATATAGCAGTTTTCAAGGTAGCATTTATTATGGTATTCACAGAGTAATTATTTGGCTAAATGGCTGGGACAGTTGCGGAAACAATTAAAGACAATTACTAGTTATTCAACTCCCAGATTTTATGCAGTCAATCAAGGATAGAATTCAAATTCAAATGTAATTTTCTGCAAAGAATATAAAAGGACTGTTTTTTAGATGATGATACAGAGAATTTTCACAGATACATACAGAGATATATAGAGAATCTTATAGAGCTCTTCACCATTACCTTTGGAGCTTTTCAAGAGACAACTATTCAATATCAGCCCAGAAAGCTTCTGAAGATCTTCTACAATCTGAAGGCCTACACCATGTGCAAAGCTCTCATCTTCCTGAACCACTCTACATCTCAGGGGGAGCTTTGACAACATCAAATCCACTAGTCTTCACTTAGACTATTGATAGAGAAGAACATCATCAATTTTCTTTTTTCAACATTGTACAGGGTTATAACTCCCTTCAAAAGTTAACCGCTTTGCTTGTCAAGTCTCTTGATCAAAAGAATTGGATTGGTTTTTGGGCACCTAATCAAAAGCTCAAAGGGTTGTGAGATCTCCCTTGAAATAGATCTTGTGGTGATAGGGCACCTGATCAAAAACTTGTGATCGCAGGGCACCTGAACAAAAACCTGTAGTGGATTCCTACCATGGTGGTAGAAGAGTTGATGTACCCAATTTTGGGGAACCACTATAAAATCTTTGTGTCGTCTGGATTGCTCTACTATTTATTTATGTGTGTTGTGATTGTTTTTGTTTTTATTTTCACTCCTTACATATAGCTATCACTTATTTTAATTCCACAATAAAAAATAATCAAGTTTTTAAAATACTCTATTCACCCCCCCCCCCCCTAGAGTTAAGACAGATTTATCCCTCACTTTCAAAGACCCTGCTCATGTAATAGATGGTTAATTGCTTCTTCCCTTCTTCCCGTACCAAGACGGAGCTCAAGGACTCGGCTCCCACCCCAAGATACAAGGACAAGTCCTCCCCTTCCTTGGGCCCTTAGAGGAGTGGGTCCTGGGTCAACTGTCTCTTCAAGGCCAGGAATGCCTCCTCGCACTCCTTGGACCACTCGAACTTTGAAGGAGGAACATTTCTGTCTCGCCCGAGAGAGGAACCAACTAAGTCCTGCCAACTTTCCTTTCAGTCTTTGGACCTCCTTGGCTTTCTGAGAAGACCCGAACTCCAAGATCTCCCTCACCTTATTAGGGATGGGCTCTACACCTGCAGGAGTAAGGAGATGGCCTAGGAACTTACCCCGGCTTTCCCCGAAGACACACTTCAAGGGATTTAGCCTTATCTTGTACTTTCACAGGGTGCTGAAGGACTCTTCTAGATCCCGGAGGTGAGCGTCAACATCCTGACTCTTAATCATGAGATCATCTACGTACACCTCCAGGTTATTCCTCTTCTGCTCTTGGAAGACCTGATCAATCATCTTTTGATACATTGCCCCTGCATTTTTTAGCCCAAAGGGCATCATATTGTAGTAGTAAGACCCGTCCCCAGTGATGAAGGAGACATATTTTACATCGATTGTGTACATCATGATTTGATGATAACCTAAAAGCTCATCTAAAACACTCATCACAGAGAAACTGACAACTGATTCAACCAGCGCGTCGATCCGAGGTAAGGGATAACAATCTTTAGGACATGATTTATTTAATAAAGAAAAATAAATACACATCTGCCACCGGTCGCCTCCTTTTTTAACCATTACAACATTGTTAATCCAGCCGGGGTATTGGATTTTAGATACGAAGCCAGCCTTGAGGTGCTTGTCCACCTCCTCTGTGATGGCCTCGGCCAACTTGTCCGTTGTGGACCTCTTCTTCTACTGGATGGGGCGGGCTTCTTGTCCAGGTTGAGGCGGTGGCAGATGATGTTCGTATTGATCTCCGACATTTCTGTCGTGCTCTACACGAAGACATCCACGTTCTCCTGGAGCCAGTTCAGCATCCTCACCTGGTCCTTCGGGCTCAGCCCCCCACTAATCCCCACCTTCTCCACCCTACCCCCCTGGATGAGAACCTCCATCTCCACTACCTCCTCGATTGCCTCCAGCCAGGACTACACTCCCCACTCTCCAACGGCCACCTCATGTGGGATCGGTACCTCCTCCTTGACTTCCTCCATGGCCATCACCTTGGTCATCTCCTCCAAAACTTCTGCCACCTCCACTTGGGTACGAATTTCTTCCTACACTTCCATCTCCTCCACCTCTCTTTCGGCCTCCTGCCGAGATAGCTCCTCCATCCTCCTCTCCATTTCCTGAGCTCCTCCCTACCAAGATATGGAGTTCACCGCGGTGACATAGCACTCCCTTGCCACCTTGGGGTCTCCCAGAACCCTGACCTAGATGCCCTCACATTGAACTCCAATCACTAATGGAAAGATGAGGGCACGCAGTGGAAGGCACTGATGAGGGGCCATTCGAAGATAGCATTGTAACTGTTGGGCGCATCCACGATGAGAAACCTGTAGTTTCTGGACAGCCCTCCAAGGTAACATGGAGTCCTACTCCTCCTTCCACCTTGTTCCTCCCTCCCGAGAACTCGAAGAGAGGTCCATCCGAGTCCAGCACCCTCTAGGTGTAACACCCCCTATCCGTCGCATAGCATATAGCAGTAGGTCCGGCCGGGGCCCGACGCCATATACCGCAGACAGACCGGGCGGTTACTCAATGGAAACCATCCAACCAATATCTAACGTCCTACACAGAGTCATTCTAGCGGAAGTAAATTAAAGTTACAAGTTAAAGAACCCAACCAAACATGAATGTCCACTACTCAAAAACCCAATAGGAATGAAGTACAATACACAAGTACGATGGCCTTAAGGCCTTACATTTGTTTACTTAAATAACATGTTTTCCAAACCTCGGCATGCGGGCCGGTCACACATGAATAAAACAAGTAAACACTCAATTTAGGCCTTCGAGGGCCGGCTCAGCAACCTAGGCTTTATCCCGTTATTTAGGACTCGGCTCCGCAGCACCTGCAAGCAACAATCCACCGCACGATGGCAAATAAAGGCAACGGTCAACTATGCCGCAAACAAAGTGCGACGATGCTCCTTCCCCGCACTTTGTTAGCATAATCCAGCAGTATAGTGTAATAACACAACAACACAGGCGTAGGCACTCACGGCCAAACACCCCGTGCACTCAGGGCACATTCTCGATGAACTGGTCAACGTCACGTTAGTTCAAGCCATAGACGCCTCGGTCTCACCACCGCCATAAGGACGGCCAAATCTCGTGAGAATTTAGGTCCTTCCGGCCGATGTTACGCCAATTTAAGCCATAAATAACCGGAGACCTCCTATCTATGCCAACGGCAAGTCCCACGTAGCTTTAGGTCGCTTGTATCGAATGACATACACCGGGCACGGTTCCGCTATACCCGTTGCTCACACTACAATGTCAATTTAAGTCATATGCGCGGGTTAGCTCCCTGAGTCCAAAATCGTTACACACAACACATAACCCAGTTATGTTCAGGTTGGCTCCCAGGCCACCAAGTTGGCAGAGTCTCGCATCTGCCCAATTTTCCGGGTGCACCTTTGAGTTAATCCCCTAGGCACCCTGTTGCAATCTACCTCCTAGAAAACCAGAAAAACAATCATTCGCACGGAGTCTTCTCCGGCCATTCAAGCAATGCAATATCACCGATCCAGAACAACTTATTCGGGTAGGCTTCACACATCATGCCTATATCCGTTCTCGATTACGGACTCTACATGTACACAACGGGGACTATTCATGTCTACCCGAAGGAACGCCTCAACTCACCGCAAACTCGAGAGAACGGGCTTCCTATGCAAAGGAAACAAGAGCTTCACATGCTCAAGTAGAGAATCGTTACCCTAGCATTTTTCTTTCGCGCCATGGAAATGTATGCAGATAGAAAGCACCGCAATCTCCTTGCCTCCGTAGATCCGAAATCGGCTCGCGATTTGGATCTCCGAAACTACGTTGGTAACGGGATCTAGCCTCCTTTCTTCTTCCTTGCTCTCCCTTCTCTCTAAACTTTTATAAAGAGACTAAGTGAAAGAAATGAGGGATTTGAAACCCTATTCCCGGGTATATCCCAGTAGGAACACCCCCTCAGCCGTCGGATCCCAAAATAAGGGAACGAACGACCACGATCCGGAGCTGAAATGCTAAACCTGGGACGAACACGGCCTGTGACATGCCCGTATCCAAGGTCGTGTCCCCCATTCGCCGTCGAAACCGACGCGTCCCGAAATTCACACGGGCAGCTGACATGCCTGTGTTAGAACTGACACACCCGTGTCATCCAGTACACGCTCGTGTTCTCAGGCGCGTTCCTCCATCGACACAAGACCAACACAAACCTGAGACACACACGGGTCTTGGACATGCACGTGTCCTATTTGACACGCCCGTGTCATACCCGAACACGCCTGGGCTCCAGGCCGTGTTCACTGTCTCGACACTTCGTCAAGCACAGTTCGTCGACCACCCGACACGGCCTTGGACACGCTCGTGTCCTAGGCCGTGTTCCCTGTCTCGACACTTCGTCGAGCGAAAATCGTCGACTTCTCTGGCAGATCGTCGACATGAACTCGACATGCCCTGAGACACGCCCGTATCTCAGGCCGTGTTCGCTGCTCGACGATCGTCAACTCCAAAATTCGTCGACCTCTCGGTCAAATCGTCAACCCAAACACGACAGGCACTGCGACACGCCCGTGTTTCAGGCCGTGTGCCCCCTTCCAAATTCCAAACTTTGCTCAAAATGCCTCCCGTCGCTCTTTTGAGTTTCGGGGCGTTAAAACTCTCTCCCTCTTAAAAGAATTTTGTCCTCGAAATTACATAAAGGAAAGATAATCATAAACTTAAACGGTTCCTGAGTGGAATAACTCCGGGTACTCCTCAAGCATGGTCTGCTCTCGCTCCCAAAAGAGCTCTTCCCGGCCACAATTGTCCCAACGGACCTTGACCATCCTGATCTCTTTGTTGCGTAGCCGCTTAACTTCAAAGTCCTCAATATGAATGGGCTTGACCTTCGTCGTCAACCCATTATCCATCGGCACTTGATCCACTGCGATCACATGTGAAGGCTCTTGCACCGCCTTCTGTAGCACCGATATATCATGTAGACCACTAAGCTCCACTGATAGCTTCAAACAATAAGCTGCTTCACTAATCCACTCCAGAACTTCAAACGGTCCAAGGTACCTCGGGCTTAGCTTCTTTAAGCGCCGCACCCGCGATACAACCTTGAACGGCTTGATCTTCAAGTACACCCAGTCCCCAACAGCGAACTTCATGTTCCTGTGCTTGGCGTTATAGTACTTAGCCTGGCGGTCCTGAGCAATTAGCAACCTTTACCGAATGGTTTGCACCAAAAAAGTAGCATCTTCCACCTCTTGGCGCTTGTACAACTTTGATTCACCCGTTTCCAACCAAGACAACAGTGTGGGACATCTTCTACCATAAAGGGCCTCGAAGGGCACCATTTGTATGCTTGCCTGGTAGCTATTATTGTATGCGAACTCCACCAAGTATAGGTGGTCTTCCCACTGCTTCCCAAAGTCCAGGACGCACATGCGAAGCATGTCTTCCATCGTCCTATTGACCCTCTCGGTCTGCCCATCCGTTTGCGGATGAAAGGCTGTGCTAAAACTCAGCTTTGTTCCTAACATCTGCTGCACCAGCCTCCAATCGTTGGACGTGAACCACCCATCTCGGTCACTCACCATGCTGCGGGGCACACCGTGAAGCCGTACTATGTTATCCACATATAACTTTGCCAATTTCTCAACCAGATCATCCTTCCTATGCGGAATGAAGTGCGACACATTCGTCAGACGATCTACGACCACCCAAATGGTGTCGTTCACCTTTTGCGATCTCGGCAACCCGTGCACAAAGTCCATAGTAATGTCGTCAAACTTCCACTCCGGAAATAGGCAAGGACTTCAAGAATCCTCCCAGCTTTTAGCACTCCGCCTTCACCAAGGCGCATGTCTGACACTTCTCCATGTACAGTGCCACATCCTTCTTAAGTCCTGGCCACCAGAACAATTTCTTCACATCACGGTACATCTACGTGCTCCCCGGATGAATCGTGTACTTGGTATGATGTGCCTCGTACAACAATTCCACCCGCAAAGTGCCCACATTTGGGACGCACAGACGACCGTCTTTCCAAAGCAATCCATCCGCAACCTCATATTGGGAATTTGACCCATCCAGAGCCTCAACCATGAGTTGCTTCATGCTGTTATCCACATCCAAAGCCTACCGAATCTGATCAGCCAGGTCATACTGAACTTCCGTCCAGTTCAATAGCGCTTCAGTACTCGACTGCTTGACTACGCAAGAGATCTCCAACACCTCCAATGTAGAGACCCAAATCCTGGGCTCTTCAACTGAATCAAGGATCGGACAATAGTTTTGAATAAAAGTATCACAGAACATCACAGTGCAAAGTACAAAGAACATACACCAAGCTTTTTATTCCATTTCTGCATTTATTACACGATCATTTACACATGTACTAGATATGTTTGTTACAATAGATACATGAAAGTCCAGTACAACGAGCTCTATGCCAATCCCGGGCTTCAAGTATTGCTTCTACCAGTTCAGCTGCCAAGATCCTGCATGTTTTGCTTGGAGTTGGTCCTGCTGTCTAAAAAAAATGTGTCCACTTTGGGTTAGTCATAAAAATATGACTAAGTGAGATATTTCGTGAAATGTAGTACATGCAAACAATGGAAATACTATCAAGATGCATACAGTACAAGAATGATGCATACAGTACAATAATGAACTATATTCTCAAAGCTGAATTCTTATTTATCCCTTAATTTGAGTTACATAAAATAGGAAATGCTCTGGTGATGCAAACATGAATTGGGCCCCGCCCCCGAAGGACGTAATTGTAGGCTCACCCCTACTGGTGAATCCATCAGTGGATGCCTCCACATCATTGGATTCGAAACCATCACATTTCCCTATGCAGAGTTTTAAATGAATTTTATCTTGTCATGAATAGGAATTTTAAATAAAACTGATCCCCTCAGAATAAATATATCACTTTTATGTTTTTCCCTGGCCCACATTTTGTCCCACAGCGATATCTTAATGAGTTAAACTCATATGCACAGGCACTTATTTATTTCATAAAATGCAATAGAAGAGAAAAGTAAGTGAATAATTAAATCAAGAAATAAGAAACTCACAACAGTTTTGCCTTTGTTCGCATTTCCGTCACGATTTCCTTGTGATACCATCCTCGAATTTTGAAGTCTTCGAAACCACTGAAATTATACGCACGTTTATTGGGTTGCGTCACTTGGAATTCGTAGCGAAAAGTGCAAAAGATTAAAAAGATTCGCAAAAAAAAATGATAATTGCTAAAGGCCAAATCTAATTTTATACCTTGCCGGACAACTAAACATATGCCTCAAAATTGGGCTAAAACCAGCCCCCCCCCCCCCACCCCAAATGGACTTTCCGTCCTTATAAACATAATTGTCCAGCAAGGCATAAAGGTTAACTTGTCTATCAGCAATTAAATCAAGTGACCCGAAAATAAACCAAACCAGCAAGAAAATACCAAAGTTCTGCCCTAAACAGTGATTTAAATAGCAAGGAAAGCCAACCAAAATACCCCAAAGTTCGGAAAATTCCGAAGAGATCCTCCTGGAAGAAGACCTGAAAAGCACAGTGCAGTAGTACAACAGCACAGTCAGCTTAGCAAGAAGCAGCTCAGTCGGGCAGAGAAGGAAGAACAGCAACTGTAAAACAGCAGTAGTAGAAGACAAAGAAGAAGCAAAGAAATATTTGGCCAGAGAAGCAGAAGAAGAAGAAACCGTGGCACAGCAGCAGTAGCAGGACAGTAGCAGCCCCAGCAGAAGAAGAGGGAAGCAGCAGCAGCCCTAGCCAGAATCATCGGACAAGAAAAGCAGCGGCGAAGCTAAAGCAGCGTCGGCACAAGAGTACGACAACGCCGACACAAATCGCCCAGCACAGAGAAAGGAGAAGAAGAGGAATGGAGCAGCAGTAGCCCTAATCGGCGCAGCAAAACCGTCGGTGCAGTGTCAGCACGGAAGCACGAC
The DNA here is from genome assembly GCA_039583875.1 of Platanthera guangdongensis. NCBI lineage: Eukaryota > Viridiplantae > Streptophyta > Magnoliopsida > Asparagales > Orchidaceae > Platanthera > Platanthera guangdongensis. The sequence goes on from CM077151.1 coordinate 85,791,982, forward strand.
AACGACGGCCCAATTAGCTCGGCACAGAGAAAAGAGGAGTAGAAGGAGAAGAAGATGTCTCTCTGTCGAAGTAGAGCAGCCAGAGGAAGGAGGAGATGAGAAATCGCAGAAGCAGAGAGTCGATGCAGTAGCAGTGCGGGAGAAGTAGAACATACGGCTCGATTTATAATAGTGAAAGAAGCGGCTGAGCGGTAACACCGCTCCAGGTGTTTATCAACTGAACCCAGACTGCACATAATCAATACCTAGCCTGGCCAGCAAGCACAGCCATCAAGCAACTCAGCCCCCAAATTAAATCAGGCAGCCCATACAAATGACCAGCCCCAAACAAATCAACCCACTAAATCCAGCCCAACAAGGGCAACAAGTCCATGAAAGCCCCAATAAATAAAAGGGCAACCCAACCTCATTCAAGGGACCAAATAAATGAAATACCAAAATAAAAATCAAAAACAAAATTCGTCAAAATATTGCTATAATATCAATGTGCCTTTTTCATCATCGGGGAAAAATAAAGTAAATTGCGTGCGTGAAATTTTGGGTTGTCACAAATCGTCCCCATTAAAAGAGTTTTCGTCCTCGAAAACTAACTTGAGAGCGTTGCGGTCGTCGGAATTCGCATGTCGGCATTAACTGGAATATGCTTGAATAGCGGGTTATTCGTGTAATGTCTTTATACTATCTGTGACACACTTTATTGAAAACCTGTCCCTCTGATACCAATTTGTAGAGACCCAAATCCTGGGCTCTTCAACTGAATCAAGAATCGGACAATAGTTTTGAATAAAAGTATCATAGAACATAACAATGCAAAGTACAAATAACATACACCAAGCTTTTTATTCCATTTCTGCATTTATTACACGATCATTTACACATGTACTAGATATGTTTGTTACAATAGATACATGAAAGTCCAGTACAACGAGCTCTATGCCAATCTCGGGCTTCAAGTATTGCTTCTACCAGTTCAGCTGCCAAGATCTTGCATGTTTTGCTTGGAGTTGGTCCTGCTGTCTAAAAAAAATGTATCCACTCTGGGTTAGTCATAAAAATATGACTAAGTGAGATAAATATTTCGTGAAATGTAGTACATGCAAACAATGGAAATATTATCAAGATGCATACAGTACAAGAATGATGCATACAGTACAAGAATGATGCATACAGTACAATAATGAACTATATTCTCAAAGCTGAATTCTTATTTATCCCTTAATTTGAGTTACATAAAATAGGAAATGCTCCGGTGATGCAAACATGAATTGGGCCCTGCCCCCGAAGGACGTAATTGTAGGCTCACCCCTACTGGTGAATCCATCAGTGGATGCCTCCCCATCATTGGATTCGAAACCATCACATTTCCCTATGCAGAGTTTTAAATGAATTTTATCTTGTCATGAATAGGAATTTTAAATAAAACTGATCCCCTCAGAATAAATATATCGCTTTTATGTTTTTCCCTCGCCCACATTTTGTCCCACAGCGATATCTTAATGAGTTAAACTCATATGCACAGGCACTTATTTATTTCATAAAATGCAATAGAAGAGAAAAGTAAGTGAATAACTAAATCAAGAAATAAGAAACTCACAACAGCTTTGCCTTTGTTCGCATTTCCGTCACGATTTTCTTGCAATGCCATCCTCGAATTTTGAAGTCTTGGGAACCACTGAAATTATACGCACGTTTATTGGGTTGCATCACTTGGAATTCGTAGCGAAAAGTGCAAAAGATTAAAAAGATTCGCAAAACTAAAACGATAATTGCTAAAGGTCAAATCTAATTTTATACCTTGCCGGACAACTAAACATATGCCTCAAAATTGGGCTAAAACTAGCCCCCCCCCCCCCAAATGGACTTTCCGTCCTTATAAACATAATTGTCCAGCAAGGCATAAAGGTTAACTTGTCTATCAACAATTAAATCAAGTGACCCGAAAATAAACCAAACCAGCAAGAAAATACCAAAGTTCTGCCCTAAACAGTGATTTAAATAGCAAGGAAAGCCAACCAAAATACCCCAAAGTTCGTAAAATTCCGAAGAGATCCTCCTGGAAGAAGACCTGAAAAGCACAGTGCAGTAGTACAACAGCACAGTCAGCTTAGCAAGAAGCAGCTCAGTCGGGCAGAGAAGGAAGAACAGCAACTGTAAAACAGCAGTAGTAGAAGACAAAGAAGAAGCAAAGAAATATTTGGCCAGAGAAGCAGAAGAAGAAGAAACCGTGGCACAGCAGCAGTAGCAGGACAGCAGCAGCCCCAGCAGAAGAAGAGGGAAGCAGCAGCAGCCCTAGCTAGAATCGTCGGACAAGAAAAGCAGCTGCGAAGCTAAAGCAGCGTCGGCACAAGAGTACGGCAACGCCGACACAAATCGCCCAGCACAGAGAAAGGAGAAGAAGAGGAATGGAGCAGCAGTAGCCCTAATCGGCGCAGCAAAACTGTTGGTGCAGTGTCGGCACGGAAGCACGACAACGACGGCCCAATTAGCTCGGCACAGAGAAAAGAGGAGTAGAAGGAGAAGAAGATGTCTCTCTGTCGAAGTAGAGCAGCCAGAGGAAGGAGGAGATGAGAAATCGCAGAAGCAGAGAGTCGATGCAGTAGCAGTGCGGGAGAAGAAGAACATACGGCTCGATTTATAATAGTGAAAGAAGCGGCTGAGCGGTAACACCGCTCCAGGTGTTTATCAACCGAACCCAGACTGCACATAATCAATACCTAGCCTGGCCAGCAAGCACAGCCATCAAGCAACTCAGCCCCCAAATTAAATCAAGCAGCCCATACAAATGACCAGCCCCAAACAAATCAACCCACTAAATCCAGCCCAACAAGGGCAACAAGTCCATGAAAGCCCCAATAAATAAAAGGGCAACCCAATCTCATTCAAGGGACCAAATAAATGAAATACCAAAATAAAAATCAAAAACAAAATTCGTCAAAATATTGCTATAATATCAATGTGCCTTTTTCATCATCAGGGAAAAATAAAGTAAATTGCGTGCGTGAAATTTTGGGTTGTCACATCCAACTCCCGAACCAAACACTCGTCATGGACCGACAGCCAATTGGCTTGAGCCGGGGCCCGGCGACTCAACGCGTCTGCAACTGCATTGCCTTTACCAGGCACGTAGTGGATCTTGAATGTATAGTCACCCAGAAACTTCATCCATCTACGTTGCCGCATGTTCAGATCTTTCTGATCCAACAAATATTTCAGGCTCTTATGGTCGGTATAGATATCGACCCTTACCCCATACAAGTTGTGCCTCCACGGCTTTAAGGCAAAAATCACGGCCGCTAACTCCAAGTCATGGACCGGATAATTCCTCTCGTGCACTTTCAGCTGTCTCGAGCCATATGCTATAACGCTTCCATGTTGTAGTAGCACGCAACCCAAACCACTGCCCGAAGCATCGTTGTAGATTTCAAAGCCTTCGGTTCCACTTGGCGAACTCAGTACAGGCATCGTGGTCAACCGACACTTCAACTCCTTAAAAGCTCGCGCGCACTCCGGCGCCCAAACGAACTTTTGCTCCTTCCTCGTCAAAGTAGTGAGAGGTAACGCTATCCGCGAGAAGTTCTCCACAAAGCGCCTGTAATAGCTGGCAAGCCCCAGAGAACTCCGGACTTCCGCTACCGTAGAAAGAACAGGCCACTCTCGTATCGCAACAATCTTCGTCGGATCCACCGCAATGCCCTCTCCACTTACTATATGACCAAGGAACGCCACTGAGGACAGCCAAAACTCGCATTTCGAGAACTTGGTGTACAATTGATTCCTCCCCAGCATCTCCAAAACCAAGTGAAGATGCTTGAATTGATCTTCCTCACTCCGCGAGTACACCAAAATGTCATCGATGAAGACAATCACAAAATGGTCCAAGTACTCCCTGAAAGTCATGTTCATCGAATCCATGAACACTGACGGCGCATTCGTCAGCGCAAACAGCATGACCGTAAACTCGTAATGCATGTATCTCGTATTGAACGCTGTCTTAGGGATATCACTCTCCCTTATTCTCAGCTGATAGTAACCGGACTTAAGATCCAACTTAGAGTACACCATCGACTCGACTATCTGATCAAAAAGATCATCAATCCTTGGGATCAGGTACTTATTCTTTTTCGTTATCTTGTTCAGCTCCTGATAATCAATATAGAGTCTCAAGCTCCCGTCCTTCTTCTTAACAAAGAGGACTGGTGCGCTCCAAGGCGATGAACTCGGACTCACATAACCTTGCTCAAACAACTCTTGCAGTTGAACCTTTAGCTCCGCCATTTCCTTAGGCGCTAGCCGATACAGAGAGCGTGACACAGGTTTCGCACCTGGCACTAGCTCAATCGTGAAATCTATCTCCCGTTGAGGCGGGGCTCCAGGAAGATCGGCAGGGAACACATCAAGGTACTCAGCTACCACTGAAATACTGTCCAACATAGGCTTAGGATTTGCAACCTCCACTAGCGTAAAGAACAACTCTGCACCAGCACGAACCGCCTTCACCACCTGAAGAGCAGACATCAACATCTTGCTCGACCCTTTCATGCCTGTAAAAGTCGTCTCACGACTTATTCCCAACATGACTACCTTGCGAGCGCAATCAATAAAAGCTAGCTGCTCCGAGAGCCAGTCTATGCCAAATATTACGTCGAACTCCACAAACGGCAGTAATGACGCTAGCAAATGGAACTCCTGACTCCCAATACGAATCTGAACGTCACAAATTCTCTCAGCGTGCATCGAACATCCATTGGGCAACAGCACATCCAGTTTGTCCTTCGCCATCGAAGAAGGTACTCCGATGCGCGATATGAACCCTTCGGACATAAAGGAGTGTGAAGCTCCTGTATCAAAGAGTGCTCTCGCCAGATTATCACAAATCAAAACAAATCCTAAACAAGCAGTGGTAAGGTAACACGCACATAACAAGTATGAAATAATTTCACTTTCTATAAATTTAAATCATACCTGTCACCACATTCGCTTGTTTAATGGCCTCCTGTTGGCCAAGATTATAAACTCTCGGTTGAGCCGGAGCGTAATGGGACGCGGTTGACTCTACTGTCTTGCCCTTCTCTTCATAAGTTGCTCCCGGCTTCCTCTCAGACTTGGGACGTCCGCTCCAGCAGTCGCGGGCAAAGTGCCCCGGCTTTCCATAAGTAAAACATGCACCCGGGGTCCGACCCGTAGTCGCCCCAGAAGCACCGGAAGAAGGTGCGGGACCCGAAGTCCTAGCCTTCTTAAAGAACTTATGGTACCCAGACTTTGAAGTAGTCGGCACCTTGAACTCAGACTTCTTATCACCAAAGCTTTTCTTTGCTTGTACATTCTTCAAGCTTTTCTTTGCTTGTAGCCTCAAGTCATATCTCAGACCTTCATAGAAACGGTTCGTCTTACGCTCCTCATCCGCGAATGTGGAGTAACATACCGACCCAACCGAGTAAACTCGTGGAGATACTCATCCACCCTACTCTCTCCTTGCACCAACCTTTGGAACTCATTCTCCAAAGTTATCCTCTGCGTCGAAGGAAGGAACCTTTCCAAGAAAAGTCCCGAAAACTCTTTCATTGGGACGTCCGTGAGTTGCCTCCCCCTCAAGTGATGGAGTTCCAAACCTTCCCACCACAACCTAGCATCACCATCCAGAAGGAACGTAGCTATTGTGGTCATTTGCTACTCCTCCGTTTCAGTAGCTGTCAGGACTCTCTTCACTCAGGAGAGCCAATCTTCAGCTTAAGATGGGGTTCCCAACCCCGAGAACACCGGAGGATTAAAGCTCATAACGTGCTTGAGCTGCCTTTCAGTTGCTTGCTGAAAGAAAACGGTTGTCAACCTAAATCACCTAGAGGGGGGTGAATAGGTGAGTTGTGCGTCTTTTGCGGAATAAAAAATAATTAGAGCACATCACAGAGCTATCTACCAATATCACAGACGACACAAGATTTATAGTGGTTCCCCGACCTTGGGTACATCCACTTTCCCTCACTGATCTAGCAATCAACTAGACTCGGCTACTCCACTATCTCGGATCGAAAAACCGATCCTACCCTCGGAACAAAGTTCCTACAAACTCGATCCAAACAACGGGATCTACACCTCGGAAGATAACACTTCCTACAAACTCGGAGTGAAAAACTCCTACACTCGGAGAAACTTTCTCCTACAAGATTAATAAAGTTTTAGAAAAGTTATACAAACAGTAAATCCAATCAGATCTGATGAAATGGCCAGAATCTTCTTCCTATGAACTTTGCAGCACTTTCAGAAATCGGTGAAGAAAATCTCGGCCCAGATCTGGATCTTCTTTGCTTTTATAGAATCAGAGAGAGAAGACGAACAGTGATGTCGATCTCAATCTGTAACTTTCTTCAGAATGAATCCTCTGAAATTAGAAGCAGTGGCCGGAGAAGATGGTGGCGGCGGCGGCTTCCGTTCCTAGAAAACAGAGAGAGGAGTCGTGAAAATTCTCTTTTGAAATGATCGACGAGAAGGATTTTTGAAATTCTCAGAAAATTCTTAGAAAATTCTCTTTCTTCTTAGGGTTTGACATTTTCTGACAAGACATTATATAGGAGGAAAATAACGGTCATAAATGGTCTCAATGATGTACACGTGGACCAATCATGTCGCGTGATTTGAAATTCCCGTCAGATGTGGACTTAGAAAAAATTTCAAGAAGCTTCAGCCATATACACGAGTGAGTGAGGGACTACTCGAGTAGGTGAGGAACTACTCGAGTACATGAAGTAAAGTCAACTCGGGTATATATATATTATCTACTCGAGTAGATAGAAAACAACTACTCGAGTAAGCAAGTAGAACTACTCGAGGAGGTATAGGGACTTACTCGAGTACATGAAGGAACTACTCGAGTACAGGTAAGAACTACTCGAGTAGGTTGCATAAGCTACTCGAGTACATGAAGGACTACTCGAGTAGAAGTAAGAACTACTCGAGTAGGTTGCATAAGCTACTCAAGTACATGAAGGACTACTCGAGCAGAATACTTGGAAGAATTCTGAAGATGTCAAGAAGCAGTTACTCGAGTAGTTAAACTAAACTACTCGAGAGGAAAAGATCTACTCGAGTATATGAATGAAGTACTCGAGTAAATGACTTGGAAAATTCTGGAGGAGGGAAATTACAGAATATATGAGTGAAGCTTTAATCTACTCGAGTAGGTAAGGTGAACTAATCGAGTATGTGAGTATACTTACTCGAGTCAAGGACTTAGAAAATTATGGAGGAAGAAAACTTTAATACTCGGGTAAAAATAATGATCTACTTGAGTAGTTAAGCATGCTTACTCGAGTATACGACAGTCTACTCGAGTACTTTGACTTAGCTACACGAGATATAGAATGAGTTACTCAAGTATAAGGCTTTCTGACTCCAGTAAAATACATCTAATCTACTCGAGTAGTTATCGACCTACTCGAGTTAATGACTTAGAAAAAATCTTGATGTTGGAAAAAAATCTTTCTTCTTGAGTAGTCAACTTCCAACTTTCTTCACATAGTCCAAGGGCTTGTATATGAAGTGTATCCCAATAGAGAGGCTATACATGGGTCAACACCTTGGATCACACAATGAGGGATTACATTGTGTGGTCCTGTGTTTGGTGACCCATTGTAGACTGACATTGGTCTACACCTCTCATTGGAGTCCTGCAAGCACATAACTAAAACCAAGCATCAAATACAACCTAATTCATCTTAGTTCCAGGGTGACTTCATCAAATCTGGGTTAATATGGATATGATCCCCAACAATCTCCCCCTATTTGTTGAAGTCAGAACCCTTTACACTAAGGTGAATTATAGACATAAAAGAAACTAAGTAGAAAAATTAGTGCAAGCAAGCAATAGACAAAGGAAAAGATAATTAGGCAGAAATTTAGAAAAGTAAAAATAGGAATTTCCAAAATTATCAATTCTACACCTTGTCATTTCATATCTTAACATCTTTTAGGTTTAAGCTTAGGTTTGTTGCTTTTCCATCTTTTCTTGCTGTCTTCTTAGATAGCTAAAAGGCTTAGGGAAATATTTGGGAGGCCTTGGAGGAGCAGCAGGATTATTTCTCTCAAACTCTCTGTCATGGATCTTCCTTTTTAGCATTGATTTCTCATATAACTCCCATTCCTGGGAACTGTAGTGAATGTTCCTATTCTCATTAAGATCCATAACTAGTCTGAGTGTGTCCAAAATTAGAGACTTGGAAGTTGGAGACCAAGCTTCAGCATGTTCAGGAGCTCTAGTAGGAGCAGTCATGCTAGCAGAGGGGCCTTCACCATACTTACTTTTCTTCTTGTACGTTTTGATCTCTGGAGGAGCTTGAAGGAAGATATCAGCAGGGTCTTCTTCCCAGCCTGAAACATAAGTATCTGGAGGAGCAACTGAGTCTCCAGGCTTGGGAGAGAAGGTATGTTGCAGAGGAACAGCTGGGGCAGTGACATCTGTAGCTAGAGGGTTGAGATGATGGGGAATGATGTTGGGATCAACTGCAAGGTCTGGCAGAATCTAATTGTGTATCCAGACAGCAATGTCATAGGTGTGAAATTTGACACTCTGTATCAGGGCTAGCACATCATCATGAATGGTCTTCACATGAGCTTCCCATACATCTGACTTCTGAGCAACAGATTTTTCTACTTGTTCTTTGAGTTCTTTGACCAATCCCTCCCCCTTTCTGATTTCAACAGATAGTTTCTCTATGGTTTCTTCTTTGAAAATGTCAACTTCTTCACAGATTTTCATTTTGTTGGCTTCATTTCTCTTGTCTAGCTCTATCTGATTGTTTGCCAGGGTGATACCTTGTTCCATAACATTTCCAACACTAGTGATAGTGTGGTCAAGGGCTTTGCCACCAAGTTGGAATAAATACTTGAGCTTGTCAGTATTATGCTGAATTTCAGCAAAGCCTCTGCTCATCTCAGTCTTGAGAGAAGTTACCTTGTCAGTTACTATCTTTAGAGAAGTATCAAAATAATGTCTTTGTTCTTGAAGAAGAATTGTAATATGTTGCAGCAAATCTGAGGAGGAAGAGACTGGAACAGCAGCAGTAGAGGGAGCAGCAGGAGGCAGAGAAGGAGTTACCCATGGAGCTATCTCTTCAATGATCACGGAGCTGTGAGCTCTAGTGGTAGGAAGTACAGCATCCCTTTCTTCTGTATCATGAGTAATGGAGAAATCTAGGTTTCTGAGAGGGGCCTCAGCTGGCTCAGGAGAAAGCTCATCAGAAATAAGAATGGTGTCTTGCTGGTCTTGGAGGGCATCTGGAGATTTGGTTGTAGTTCTGGCTAGAGAATGTATAGGAGACTGTGCTGGAGTGGAGTCCTTATGACATTCAGAGGATGGAGCTGGAGGAGATAGAGGAGGAATGGGCAATACTTCTTCAGAGAGCTCTGCAATCATAGCATCTATGGCAGCAGCTGTGGACAGAAGAGATTCTTGAGGTATCTGATCTGAAGGAGTGGCTGGACTTTCTGGATTATGAGGGAAGGAAGAAAGTGCTGGCTAAGGAGAGGGCTGCCTGATTTGGATAGAAGAAGCAGGCTCCCCCTCACTTAGTGCACCAGAGGAGCTGGCCACAGGATGAGGAGAGGGAGATGGAGTCCTGTCCTCTATAGCTGGAACCTCTGGAACCTCTGAGATCTTTGCAGCTTGGGCAGAATTCTGTAGCTTGAGTTCCGATCTCTGAATGGAAGAGATGGAGACCTTCTTCATGTGGTGAAGAGGGGTCCCTTTGGAGAAGTTGAAGACTTGGGGATTTATTTCACGGAGGAGCAGAGAGATAATTCTGGCGTAGTTGGGGGATTTTAAACTATCCTTGATTTTATCCAGAATCAGCATACCAAATTGGTATTTCTTGCGGCAGACAATTGCTTGCATTATGTCGAAGAAATATGATGGAATGTCTCTTATGGAGTTTGTCTTGCACAGTAAAATTTTCCCAATAACATCAACCAGAAATTTGCCTTCTACATTCATGTCTGACCTTTTGAAGTACTGAGCATCAGTTGAAAAGCCATAGAATAGGGTTGTTCTGTCAGAGCCTTCAGCAACTAAGTGATCTTCTTCATCGACATGCGGCAATCGGAGAAGTTGAGAGACAGAGGTCGTGGTGAACTTAATTTTCAAACCCTTCACTTTGGATTTCAGGACTTTTCCATTCCTTTTGACCTTTAGATTGGAAAAGAATTCTGCTACTTCTGGGAATAAAATTCGGCAGGGTTCCTGGAGGAAGAAGGAGAGGCCGGCGGTGTCGAGAAGGATGAGAAGGTTGTGCAAGTCATCTGAGAGCTCTGCAATACCTGCGGTGACGAGTTCTGATCCGACGCCTATCTTGGAATAAGAGGCCATGGCTGCGGTTGACTGGAAGTGGTGAGGAGGGAAGCGGCTCTGCAATAGCGGCAGAGTAGGCAAAACGGCAAAGGGTACTCGAGAGAACGAAATGATTTCGTGTAGAAGATTTTTCGGAATTTCATATTTATTACCCTAAATTAGTCCTAATTAATTTTGAGGGAATTAACGTTGAAGAAGGAAAAAACGGCATTAGCCCTGGTTGGCGAATAGGACAAATTCAAAAAAAATTGGCAGACAACTACACGAGAGAGTTAAGGATTACTCGAGTAGGTAAGTAGTTACTCGAGTAGGTCTAGAAGGGTACTCGAGTAGATGAGGGTTACGTACTCGAGTAGGTCTAGAAGGGTACTCGAGTAGATGAGGGTTACTTACTCGAGTATGTCTTAATTTTCTCGAGTCAAACAGAGAAAAATTTGAAAATCTAAATTTTGACTAACCCCTTGGAATTTCTTGCTTCTTAGACAGCCAGCCTTCTTTAGTCCTCTTTGTTGAGCATTCCAAGTTCCATTTTGAAGAAAGAGAACTTGGTCTCGTCCAGCGTCTTAGTGAAGATATCTGCAACTTGCCTGTCTGTGGAGACATATTGGAGATCTATGTCCCCATGCTCTACATGCTCCCAGATGAAATGATACCTTAGCTCGATATGCTTTGTCTGGCTGTGCGAAACTAGATTGTTGGCTATTGCAATTGCGCTGGAAGAGTCGCAAAACAGAGGGATATTCTTGAACTTCATGTTGTAGTCTTTGAACTGATTCTTTATCCAAAGTAACTGTGCGCAGCAACTGCCTGCAGAGATGTACTCTGACTCGGCCATTGAGATTGCGACACAGTTCTGCTTCTTGCTACTCCAGGAGATTAGCCTTCTTCCGAAGAGTTGGCAAGTCCCTGAAGTGCTTTTCCGGTCGTCTTTGCTACCTGCAAAATCTGCATCTGAAAACCCAATTAGTTCGTTGTCATTACTTCTTGGGTACCATAAGCCAAGATTTGGTGTGCCTTTAATGTATCTCAGGATCCGCTTTGCAGCAGCGTAATGAGATTCCTTAGAGTTCACCTGAAATCTAGTGCAGACACATGTTGAAAATATTATGTCAGGCCTACTGGCAGTAAGGTAGAGCAAGGATCCAATTATGCTTTTGTACTTGGTTTCATCAAAAGGTTTCCCTTTTTCATCCTTGTTCAGAGACATAGTTGAGCCCATTGGAGTCCTCATAGAGGTTGCGTTCTCCATTCCGAATTTCTTAATTAGCTCTTTGGTGAACTTGGTCTGTGAGATGAAAATTCCATCTTCAGATTGTTTCACTTGAAGCCCTAAGAAATACTTCATCTCGCCCATACTGCTCAGTTTGAACTTCCCTTGCATAAGTTTTGAGAACTTTTTTGCAGAGGTTGTCGTCTGTAGAGCCAAAAATAATATCATCGACATAGATTTGCACTAGCAAAATCTTGCCTTTAATTTCCCTAAGAAATAATGTCTTGTCTATCTTCCCCCTTGAGAATTTGTTCTCAAGTAGAAAGCTAGACAGCGTCTCATACCAAGCTCGAGGAGCTTGTTTCAGACCATATAGGGCCTTGTGCAGGAAATAAATGTAATCAGGAAAGTTAGGATCAACGAAACCTGAAGGTTGTCTCACATACACTTCCTCCTTTATGTTACCATTTAGTAAGGCCGACTTCACGTCCATCTGATAGACGGTGAAGCCATTGAAAGCAGCATATGCTAGTAACAACCTTATTGCCTCCAGCCTCGCCACTGGAGCATATGTCTGGTCGAAGTCGATTCCTTCTTCTTGACGATAGCCTTTAGCGACGAGTCTGGCCTTGTTCTTTATGATAGTTCCGTTTTCGTCCATCTTGTTCCTGTAGACCCATTTTGTTCCAATGACGTTCTTTCCTTTGGGTCTTGGAACAAGCTTCCACACATTACAGTGCTTGAACTGATTTAGCACTTCTTCCATTGCCATTATCCATGATGCGTCTGAGTTTGCTTCCTCAAATTTCTTTGGTTCAACCTGTGAGAGAAAACGCAAATGAAGATTCTCATTAGTTGTACCTCTTCGAGTTCTGACACCATCTCGGGGATCTCCTATGATCTGGTCCATGGGATGATCCTTCAGATGTCTGAGCTCTAGAGTTCTTGCATCTGGATTATCTTCAATCACTGGAGTGATTTCTTCATCCTGGATGACTTCTTCATTTTGATCATCAGCCTCTCCAATAGGAGTTAGAGTGGTGATCTTAATGAACTTCTCGCCTTTGTCTTCGGCCGGATCATCCAAGCTAGTTTCTTTCAGCTTTTCACCTGCATCTTCAATGAGCACACTAGACGGATTGTTTTGCAGCAAGATCGTCTCATCAAATACAACATGTATCGATTCTTCTACCACCAGGGTTTTTCTATTGAATATTCTGTATGCCTTACTATGGCTACTATAGCCTACAAAAATACCTTCAAAGCTCTTTTCGCTGAACTTGGTGGTATGATACTTACCATTGTTAAGTACGAAGCATTTACAACCAAAGATTCTAAAGTATGAGACTGTTGGTTTCCTGCCTTTCAGAAGTTCGTAAGGTGCCTTATTGTGGTCTTTGTTTATGAGTGCTCGATTTTGCACGTGGCATGCAGTGTTGACGGCTTCAGCCCAGAAGTACTTTGGTAGTGAAGCATCACTCAACATGGTCCTGCAGGCCTCTATGAGTGTTCTGTTCCTTCTCTCAGCCACTCCATTCTGTTATGGAGTACGAGGAGAGGAAAACTCATGAAAGATGACTAAGCTTTCACAGAATTTTGCCATGGCCCCAGATTTGAAATCTGTTCCATTATCACTTCTTATTTTGACTATAGAGCAGTTGTATTCATTCTCTACTTGCCTGACAAAATTAGAAAAGATATTGAAGGTATCTGACTTGTGTTTCAGAAAGAACACCCATGTAAAGCGCGAGTAATCATCAACAATTACCAACGTATAATCCTTACCTCCCAAACTTCTAATTTGCAGTGGACCAAACAAGTCCATGTGCAAAAGATGGAGACATCTGTTATAGTCTTTGCCAATAATGCTTTTAAAAGTAGCCCTTGTTTGCTTGCCTTTTACGCATGCATAACAAGGTCTATCTTTGACGCATTTGACATTTGGGGCATCACGTACTAAGTTCATTGAAAATAGTTTATTAATAGTTTTGAAATTAATATGTGCTAGTCTCTTGTGTCATTGGTCACCAAGAGACGCACTATCTTTTACTAAAAGACACACTGGTGTAGAGAAATCTATACAGATGAAATTTAAACAGAAAATATTCCTGCTTCGAGTGCCGGATAGAATCGTTTCCATATTGTCAATGGATTTTATCAAGCACTTATCAGCATAGAATTCAACTATGTATCCTTTATCGCAGAGTTGGCTTATGCTTATGAGATTGTGTTCCAATCCTTCGACATAAGCCACATCAGAGAAGGATACATTTCTGTTAGTAATCATACCGTAGCCTCTTGTAATTCCTCGGTCTGAACCTCCAAACATGACCTTTGGTCCGTTCACGACTGGAGTAAAGTTCTGAATGAGGCTTCTAGTCCCGGTCATATGCCGAGAGCATCCGCTGTCCAAGTACCAGATGGTCGTTTTGTTGTCCTTTGTACATACCTGCAATCATAGTCAGTTTGCCTTAGGAACCCAAACACGTTTGGGTCCTTGGTCTCGGGTTAGAGTGCTCCCCCTGCGAGTGTTAGCATTATGAGTGGTATTTCTCATATTGCTGACATGAGGGGTTACAGCATTTCTGGAATTGAACCAGCAATCTATGGTGAAGTGACCAACCTTGCCACAGCACCAACAGTCAAATCTGTTGTACCGTTGCCTCAAAATCTCCTGCTTGACCTTTTGGAATTGTGGTCTAGCATGGGCAGCATTCTTGGAGGAAGATGCCTCATGATGATGGCAATCACATGGCTTCTTCTCCTTTATGGGCTTCTCTACAACAGGCTTTGTCTTTGGTGCCTTCTTGAAGTTATGTCCATGATTGAAAGGGCCATAGCTTTGAAGAATAACTTCTTCATAAGGTGCCTTAAAGGCACTTTCGCCAAAGTTTCGGGGTCGAGTCCATCCTTGATAGCAGGACTTTGGCTCTATATAGGTAGGCCTAGCAAAGTTCCCGTAGGATGAGTCAAAATCAAACTCATTTGTCGGAAAAATGACTTTATTGAATGTAGTTTGATCTTGAGGGACTTTCCCCTTCTCTTTCGCTAAGGCCTTTTTGGCGGCCTTATTCTTCCGTTGATTCTTGTTTCTCCTAGAGGATTTGTTAGGAGCTTCTTCATGGCCTAGTCTAGCTCCCTTGGCCTTTGCTGAGAATTCAGCAACGAATGGAAGAACTGTTTTGGGCTTCGAGAAACTCTCAACAAGTTTCCTTTCAGCCGCAAGTTGGGCTTCCAATTCTTTGATGATCTTCTCCTTAAGATCAAGGTGCTCAAGAGCCTTGTTATATTCTTCAATAGCATTATTGAAGTTTTCTTCGAGGGAGTCAGTCTTTGCGACTTTCTCTCTCAAGATGCTCTCTTCGGCTTTTAGAGATTTGATCTCTTTAGCCTGAGTCTTCACGACTCGACGACATTTGTCGTAAGCCATGATTAACTCCTTGTACTGGGCCATTAATTCTGACTCATCGTCAGAGGAGCTACCCTCGCAATCATGTTCAGAGACTTCAGAATCTGAAAGAGGGGTATGAGAGTTTACCTTCCCAGTGAACTGGGGCTCTTGTTCATCATCTGTTTGAGTCATTAGCCCAAAATAAGCTTCTTCTTCTTCACTTGACTCAGATGAGTCGGAGTCGCTAAGAGTCTTGCTCTTTTTGGCTATGAGGCTCTTCTCTTTCCTCTTCTTGTTGTGTGAGGATTTCTTCTCTTCTCTTCTACCACCATCCTTCTTCTTATGAGGGCAGTCGGCAATGACGTGACCTGGCTTATTACAACAATAGCAAATGATGTCAGTTGAAACGTATTTGTTCTGTTTAGTATTGTACCTTTCGTGGCTACTTGAGCCTTTTCTTTGTCGATCGCCATCGCGCCGCGATCTTCTGTATGAGGCATCCTTGCCTTTCCATTGTTTCTTTTTATTAAGAAACTTCTTGAATTGCCTTGAGAGTAAGGAAAACTCTCGTTCAGATAGTTCAGAGCCTGAAGTGCTAGGCTCTGATGTTTCTTCTTCTTCATCAACTTCTAGAGCTGGAGCGGGGGAGGCAGCCTTAGTCTTTCTGGAAGTGTCTGCCTTCAAAGCAACAGATTTCTCCTTGAGTGCAGACCTGCCTTTCTCTTCTTCAGCTTTTCTTGTATTGATTTGGAGTTCATAAGACATAAGCTTTCCAAAGAGATCTTGCGGGTCCGTTTCAGCTAGCTTCCCGAACTCCCTGATGGCGCATACCTTGTTATCCCATTCCTTGGTTAGGTATCTCAAGAATTTGTCGTTCAATTCTCCGTTGGTGAAGACACGGTCATACACCCTTAGGCCATTCACAATTTTG
Organism: Platanthera guangdongensis; assembly: GCA_039583875.1. Lineage (NCBI taxonomy): Eukaryota > Viridiplantae > Streptophyta > Magnoliopsida > Asparagales > Orchidaceae > Platanthera > Platanthera guangdongensis. The sequence goes on from CM077151.1 coordinate 85,807,850, forward strand.
AAGAAGTTTTCAAAGGTGTCGGCAATTGTTTCCTTGTTCCCTTGTCGGAATGCTTCATATTTCTGGTTGAGAAGGGATCTCCGATCATCCCTTACTTCTTCAGTTCCTTCCATCAAAGTGACTAAGGAATGCCGCATCTCCTTAGCCGATTGGCAGTGAATCAAATTCTGCAGCATCGAGTCATCGACTGCACTTGCTATAATGTTCTTAGCTTTCTTGTCGAGGGAGACAAGTGCAATCTCGTCTTTGTCGAGATCCATTAGCTTTTTGGGAACTTTCTTGGTAGGGTCGATAGTGGACATAGTCATGGGAACGTAAGGACCTTCTTCAACGATCATGAAGATCCTTGGATCCGCAGCTTCCATGAAAAATTTTATACTTTCTTTCCACATGGGAAAGTTATTTTTGTTGCACAGTGGAAGCTTGGCGAAATCTTTGCCCTTGTCCATTTTATGGTAGAATCTTTCAGACAATAGATTTGGATCTGATCAAGGTGTTAACCTTTTGACGATCAACCTCGCTTTGATACAAATTGAAAGAAAACGGTTGTCAACCTAAATCATCTAGAGGGGGTGAATAGGTGAGTTGTGTGTCTTTTGCGGAATAAAAAATAATTAGAGCACAACACAGAACTATCTACCAATATCACAGACGACACAAGATTTATAGTGGTTCCCCGACCTTGGGTACATCCACTTTCCCTCACCGATCTAGCAATCAACTAGACTCGGCTACTCCACTATCTCGGATCGAAAAACTGATCCTACCCTCGGAACAAAGTTCCTACAAACTCGATCCAAACAACGGGATCTGCACCTCGGAAGATAACACTTCCTACAAACTCAGAGTGAAAAACTCCTACACTCCGAGAAAATTTCTCCTACAAGATTAATAAAGTTTTAGAAAAGTTATACAAACAGTAAATCCAATCAGATCTGATGAAATGGCCAGAATCTTCTTCTTATGAACTTTACAGCACTTTCAGAAATCGGTGAAGAAAATCTCGGCCCAGATCTGGATCTTCTTTGCTTTTACAGAATCAGAGAGAGAAGACGAATAATGATGTCGATCTCGATCTGTAACTTTCTTCAGAATGAATCCTCTGAAATTAGAAGTAGTGGCCGGAGAAGATGGTGGCGGTGGCGGCTTCCATTCCGTGAAAACAGAGAGAGGAGTCGTGAAAATTCTCTTTTGAAATGATCGACGAGAAGGCTTTTTGAAATTCTCAGAAAATTCTTAGAAAAGTCTCTTTCTTCTTAGGGTTTGACATTTTCTGACAAGACATTATATAGGAGGAAAATAACGGTCATAATTGGTCTCAATGATGTACACGTGGACCAATCATGTCGCGTGATTTGAAATTCCCGTCAGATGTGGACTTAGGAAAAATTTCAAGAAGATTCAGCCATATGCACGAGTGAGTGAGGGACTACTCGAGTAGGTGAGGAACTACTCGAGTACATGAAGGAAAGTCAACTCGGGTATATATATATTGTCTACTCGAGTAGATAGAAAACAACTACTCGAGTAAGCAAGTAGAACTACTCGAGGAGGTATAGGGACTTACTCGAGTACATGAAGGAACTACTCGAGTACAGGTAAGAACTACTCGAGTAGGTTGCATAAGCTACTCGAGTACATGAAGGACTACTCGAGTAGAAGTAAGAACTACTCGAGTAGGTTGTATAAGCTACTCGAGTACATGAAGGACTACTCGAGTAGAATACTTGGAAGAATTCTGAAGATGTTAAGAAGCAGTTACTCGAGTAGTTAAACTAAACTACTCGAGAGGAAAAGATCTACTCGAGTATATGAATGAAGTACTCGAGTAAATGACTTAGAAAATTCTGGAGTAGGGAAATTATAGAATATATGAGTGAAGCTTTAATCTACTCGAGTAGGTAAGGTGAACTACTCGAGTATGTGAGTATACTTACTCGAGTCAAGGACTTAGAAAAATATGGAGGAAGAAAAATTTAATACTCGGGTAAAAATAATGATCTACTCGAGTAGTTAAGCATGCTTACTCGAGTATACGACAGTCTACTCGAGTCTTTGACTTAGCTACACGAGAGATAGAATGAGTTACTCGAGTATAAGGCTTTCTGACTCGAGTAAAATACATCTAATCTACTCGAGTAGTTATCGACCTACTCGAGTAAATGACTTAGAAAAAATCTTGATGTTGGAAAAAAATCTTTCTTCTTGAGTAGTCAACTTCCAACTTTCTTCACATAGTCCAAGGGCTTGTATATGAAGTGTATCCCAATAGAGAGGCTACACATGGGTCAACACCTTGGATCACACAATGAGGGATTACATTGTGTGGTCCTGTGTTTGGTGATCCATTGTAGACTGACATTAGTCTACACTTTTCATTGGAGTCCTGCAAGCACATAACTAAAACCAAGCATCAAATACAACCTAATTCATCTTAGTTCCAGGGTGACTTCATCAAATCTGGGTTAATGTGGATATGATCCCCAACACTTGCCTCGACACCAAAGGCTCCACTACTACCTGCTCCACTCTTCTCGGTTCATCCCTTTGCAGCGGTACCTGCTCCATCGCAGGAGCGGGCTAATGCATTTGTCGTGCAGGTTGCACATTGATCATGTCAAACACTGCTTTAACAACTAATCGTATGGTTTCAGCCGAGGGAGGTGTTGCAGCAGCATCATTTGGTGCACTACTAGCCTCAAAAACTCGGCATTTTGACGGCCCAGCACCGCTTAGGGTCACCTATAGTTGTACAAAACACCATTAAGCGACCATACAAAATTGCAAAAAATAATTATAGGAACACGCAGGTTCCTCAAACATGTGTATTTTCATTCCTAAGTGGACATTCATGGGTTCTTTTGATGTTATAATGATGACGCACACACAGGTGCTCACCACCCCTTAAAAAGAATTCGTCCACAAATTCAATTTAAGCCTGACCGAAACTAGTAGTCTTATACCAAATTTTAACACCCCCTATTCGTCGCATAGCATATAGTAGTAGGTCCGGTCGGGGCCCGACGCCATATACCACAGATAGACCGGGGGTTACTCAATGAAAACCATCCAACCAATATCCAACGTCCTACACATAGTCATTCTAGCGGAATTAAATTAAAGTTATAAGTTAAAGAACCCAACCAAACATGAATGTCCACTACTCAAAAACCCAATAGGAATGAAGTACAATACACAAGTACGATGGCCTTAAGGCCTTACATTTGTTTACTCAAATAACATGTTTTCCAAACCTCGGCACGCGGGCCGATCATACATGAATAAAACAAGTAAACACTCAATTTAGGCCTTCGAGGGCCGGCTCAGCAACCTGGGCTTTAGCCCGCTATTTAGCACTCGGCTCTGCAGCACCTACAAGCAACAATCCACCGCACGGTGTCAAACAAAGGCAACGGTCAGCTATGCTGACCAAATTATAATGATCCCGCCCCCAACTCGGGGCGGCGATGCTCCTTCCCTGCACTTTGTTAGCATAATATAGTAGTATAGTGTAATAATACAACAACACAGATGTAGGCACTCACGGCCACACACCTCGTGCACTCAGGACACATTCTCAATGAACCGATCAACGTCATATCAGTTCAAGCCATAGACGCCTCAGTCTCACCACTACCACAAGGACGGCCAAATCTCGTGAGCATTTAGGTCCTTCCGGCCGATGTCACGTCAATTTAAGCCATAGACAACCCGAGACCTCCTATCTATGCCAACGGCAAGTCCCACATAGCTTTAGGTCGCTTGTACCAAATGACATAGACAGGGCACGGTTCCGTTATACTAGTTGCTCACACCGCAACGTCAATTTAAGCCATATGCGTGGGTTAGCTCCCCGAGTCCGAAATCGTTACACACAACACATAACCCAGTTATATTCAGGTTGGCTCCCAGGCCACCAAGTTGGCAGAGTCTCGCATCTGTCCAGTTTTTTGGGTGCACCTTGGAGTTAATCCCCTAGGCTCCCTGTTGCAATCTACAGTGTAGAAAACCCGAAAAACAATCATTCGCACGGAGTCTTCTCCGGCCATTCAAGCAATGCAACATCACCGATCCAGACCAACTTATCTGGGTAGGCTTCATACATCATGATTATATTCGTTCTCGAATACGGACTCTACATGTACACAACGGGGACTATTCATGTCTACCCGAAGGAACGCCTCAGCTCACCGCAAACTCGCGAGAACGGGCTTCCTATGCAAAGGAAACGAGAGCTTCACATGCTCAAGTAGAGAATCGTTACCCTAGCATTTTTCCTTGGCATCATGGAAATGTATGCGGATGGAAAGCACCGCAATCTCCTTGCCTCCGTAGATCTGAAGTCGGCTCGTGATTTGGAGCTCCGAAACTCCGTCGGTAACCGGATCTAGCCTCCTTTCTTCTTCCTTGCTCACCCTTCTCTCTAGACTTTTAGAAAGAGACTAAGTGAAAGAAGTGAGGGATTTGAAACTCTATTCCCGGGTATATCCCAGTAGGAACACCCCACAGCCATCGGATCCCAAAATAAGGGAATGAACGGCCACGATCAGGAGCTGAAATGCAAAACCTGGGCCGAACACGGCCTGCGACACGCCCGTGTCCAGGGTCGTGTCCGCCATTCACCGTCGAAACTTACGCGTCCCGAAATTCACACGGGCACCCGATACGCCCGTGTTAGAACTAACACGAGCGTATCATCCAGTACATGCCCGTGTTCCCAGGCATGTTCCTCCATCGACATAGGAACAACACCAACCCGAGACACACACGGGTCTTGGACACGCCCGTGTCCTATTTGACACGCCCGTGTCATACCCGAACACGCCTGGGCTCCAGGTCGTGTTCACTGTCTCGACACTTCGTCGAGCACAGTTCGTCGACCACCCGACACGGTCTTGGACACGCCTGTGTCCTAGGCCGTGTTCCCTATCTCGACACTTCGTCGAGCGAAAATCGTCGACTTCCCGAGCAGATCGTCGATATGAGCTCGACATGCCCTGGGACACGCCCGTGTCTCAGGCCGTGTTCGCTGTTTGACAATCTTCGACTCCAAAATTCGTCGACCTCTCGGCCAAATCGTCGACCCAAACACGACTCGCCCTGGGACACGCCCGTGTTCCAGGTCGTGTGCCCCCTGCCAAATTCCAAACTTGGCTCAAAACGCCTCCCGTTTCTTTTTTGAGTTTCGGGGTGTTACACTAGGCCTCCACCTTCATCGCGTCGAATGCCTTCTTGAAGATGATATTGACTGAGCTCTCCATATCAATGAGGATCCGAAAGACGGTAAAATTCTCGACTACGTTCTAGATCACCAGCATGTCGCAAAGTGAATCCACATGATCTGGAATGTCCTTCCTGGAGAAGGTACTCTTCTCCTCTGGGGTTGTGGCTAGATATGTGGAAGCGACGCTCCGACGGTATATAGTACGAAGACTCACCTTCTGGGCAGCCTCAACTCCCCGCCCCCATGGATCACTCTGATCCCTCCTCAGTTGCCGAAATTGGTCCTATCCTCGCACTGGTCCTCCTCTCCCCTAGGTAGGACCTCCTCAATCTACACCTCCCGGTGTGGTTATTGTTGTTGTTCCTTATTTCCCCTCATCTCGAGGAACTCCGATCACGTGGCTGTGGCATGAACCTCTTCCTGGTGGAAGTCGCAATAGGGTAACTCCACCCTGACTTCCCGCCTTCTCCTCTGTTGTCCTCTCCTCCTCTGGACTGTCACCATAGACTGACGTTGATCGGGGAGAGGAGCCTTTTGCCCTGCCTCCATCCCTGGGGGTTGAACTGACCTTGGCCCCCCTGTCGGTTTTCTACTCCATCGAAACCTCTCCGCTGGCCTTGGTATTGCCACTCCGGCTGAGAGTCTTTATTTTCAAGGTAGCTTACAACCTAGGGGTGAATTGGTTTTCTTACTGATATTATTAGCTTTTAAACTTAGCTTCCTTAGTACTTAGTGTGTTGACAGTAATTAGCTTTCAAATACCTGCACAAAGAAAACAACACAGAAAAGCACACACAGATTTATAGTGGTTCCCCAACTTTTGGGTACATCCAATCTCCTCCCACCTTACCAACTTCCTGTTAATCAAGGAACTTCTCCAAACCTTTGCTCCAACGAGCCTACACCTCAAATCCGTTAGGATCTCTCAGTCTCCTCCAAGACTTACAGCTCAGCCACAAAGTCCTACAACTCAGTGACCAGCAGATCACCTACCTCAGGATAATGGCCCTACACTTAGGCTGGGAGGATAGCCCTACATATGATCCACTAGGGATCCTACCTCAGACCCAAAGGTCCTACACTCCGGGAGTATTCCTCTCCTATAGCTCAGTGATCATTTGGCCACCTACCTCAGATCCAAACTGGATCCTACAAGCAAATTTGCCATACCTCAGGCTCATAGATCCCTACAACTCAAATGCAAAAGGATCCTACAGGAGTGATATAGATTAAGTTTATCACAGAGAAATTTTTCTGTGATAACCTCCTGAGCTGAGTTATCTCTGCTCTATCTTTCTTCACAGCTTCAGGGATCTTGAGCTGGAAGTAATTAGCAATAAACTGCTTTGCTTCCTCTTCCTTCCCAGGACTGAATCAGCAACTTTATTCTTCCTTCTTCTCAGCTTTAGAAGTAGATCTTCAAATTTGATCTTGCTGAACTGAGAAGAAACTTGATGTGCAGAAACTTGTTCTCTGTTTCTCCTTCTCCCACAAAAGGAAGACCTTCTGATCTTGCTGGTGTAGGTAATGATGGCACCAGCTAACTTGTTGTCTTTTCCTCAAAGATTAGCTCTGATCTTGTTAATGTCGTGAAGAAGACAAATAGCTAACTGAACTTTTTGGTTCTTGCAGGAAGACTTCAAACTTTTTCTTAGCTGCAATGGCGAGGAAGATGAAGTGTAAGACCCCGCTCCCGGATCCCAAAACACGGCACGAAGGGGGTCTTATGCCCGGAATAGCCGCCTTGCGGTAGCATTAGCGCACGGGCTAACCTGTACCACAAGACGCCTATTCCGCCGGCTATAATCAATATCAACATACATATGCCAACCCAACCAAACTATAATAAAGAGAGAAGTCAAATCCACACCAAGTATATAGTCCAAATACAGCAAATAAGAGAAGCTAAAACATGCTTCTACAATATCAGAGTACAACTATAAAAATTTCCCAAACGGCTACATCAGAGTCGCTCAACACTCACATCTGTAACCGACAGTAGCGACGGCACCGTCACATCAGGCCCGGTCATCCTGGCCTGGCTGTCCTGCTACAAAGTCTGCGGCTGCTCTACCTGCGGGGAGACCTCCTAAAAAGGAAGACGTAGCAATTGTTAGTCGAAAAAACTAAGCGGCTTCTCATCCGCTCCCCCGGTGACTCGTCAGCACCGGGCGGAGAAAGGAACAAGTGTACAATATGTATAAGTAATTAAATAGGTACAAGCCGGTGGTATTAGTACATGAATAACAATATTATAAACCAGCAGTTCTACTTGAGCAATAGTAATTCAACAAGTAAAGGAAACTACAGCAGGTAATTAACTTAACTTATAAGGATGCTCATACAAGCTTATAAGTTAAGGATCGGTTTGCATAAAGTAACTCATCGTATAGGTGTGCCCATACAAACTTATATGAAGAGGATCTTGTTGTGCAATGATATGAAATGGTATGTATGTTATGCAATGACTCACGCATAATCACACACATGCAATTGCTATGTCGACACAGACTATAGTTCCCATTATTCGAGCAGGTAGCTAACCTCTCAGGCATCAACCGTCGTGTCCAGACGGTGATAGTAGAGCGGGTAGCTCTACTACTAGGTGGGCATCCACACTGCTTCACCTAGGCCTCTGTACGCCTCAATGCTAAGAACACAACAGCGGAGCCCATGCGTACTATGGCCCAGCGGGGGTCTCGGGTAGATGTGCACCGAGAACACAGCCGCGAACTAACCTTGTGTGACCCAGAAGGGGCCTCGGAAGAAAGCACGAGGACACAGCCCAACCGTTCACTTGGCACGGAAGGGGCCCCGGGACGTGAACACCAATGACACGGCCCAACCACCCAAAGTCTAACTGTCAACTCCCGTCAGTGTGACGATCGGCGAGCCCGTAGACCTGTCACACTATCCTTAACCCAGGATTACGACACCGCGTGTCGACTCACACCGCATGCAAATTCCACATCACCGTGGCATGGAAGGGGCCTCGAAAGTAAGCATGAGGACACAGCCTAACAATCCACTCGGCACGGAAGGAGCCCCGGGACGTGAACATCGAGGACCAAGCTCAACCGTCCGACTATACCTCATCTCAACACTAACCCAACTAGTGATGGTCAAAACCGCACTTACATCATTTCACAATACTACCCGTATGGAGACCACGCTCTAAGTATTGGACTGCTAAATTTCATTCCAACCATCAAACATACTCATGGCCATAGTTTATCCTTCTATATGTCATTCCAAATGATTTCACATAATATAACATAATGCGCATATATAATAGTCTACCAATTTCTAACAAGTCATTTCGTTTAAGTAAGCTTGCTTCACAATTCAGTTATATGAAATTCAATTAGCAATATTCATCATTCATAACACTACGGTGGTTAACATAAATAGTTCACCAAAATTCTCGAGTCAATTTGCAACATCGATTCCACCGAATCCAAATCCCTATTATATAAAAACCCAGAATTTAAGTGCAGAATAAATCTGGATAGCAACTTCAACCGGAGATTCCCAAATCTACATGAGTCCGGTGAAGACATTTAATCCCTCGATGGAAAGGTCTTTCTATGGGTTACAACTTTCATATTCAGTCCACAACCCAGATTTGACTGTATCCTATTTGAAATCGGCTTCAAAGTTCGTTGCGCACAGAACACAATTTCTGCATGCAGGTTTGTCGGATGTCAATTTCGTTTAGGTTTTCCCGTGGCTGCAGACTTCGCCTGAAGTTGCTCAACCATTCGTTGGAAAGGTATTTTCAAGGGCTTCAACTTTCATGTTTAGTCAACAGCCCAGATCTGGCCATATCACACCTGAAAATGGCCAAGAAGCTTGTTGCGCGCAGAACACAGATTCTGCACGCATCTTAAAGAGGAATGAACGGCATCGGTTCATCTCCCTCCTCCAGTCGGTCTTCCAAAATCACACCAGAAATTCCTCATCCCTTATTCACCCTCAGGAGGCCATGACTCGTCACGAAACCATCCCCCATCTTCACATATAAGGTTGGCGAGGTTGAAGACACCACTAAACTTAGAGCACAAGCCATAGAACGGCCTCTTCCTAGAGAAATCATCATCTCGCTAGTCAAGACTCTTTTGAGTTGACATCTCACCTAGATATCTACAGTCTAGCACCAAGGGAGAGGGGAGGAAGCTCACCTCATTTCCGGCGTTTCCACTATTTCCGGCCATGGATCTTGTAACTCTTCTCGGCGGCATCTTCTCCTTCACGGCAGCGGCAGATCTTCTCCTCCAAGACTTGCTCCTGTAGTTTTCCCTCTCTACAGAAGTTTCTCTCAGGAAAAATGGCTGGAATGAGGAGTGAAAACGGCTAGGGTTTTCTCAACCCTTATATATGAAAAGTGACACGGTTAGGGACACACCCGTGTCCTTACCTGTGTCTGGCTTGGGCGAAGCATCAACAACAGTTTTAGTGTCGGTTCAATACTCTACACGGGTAGGGACACGCCCATGTCCCGACCCGTGTCCACATGACACGGTCGTGTTCCCTGGTCGTATCCTTCTCTGGATACATCTCGACGAACTCAACTCGACACAAGGACACATGGGTAGGGACACGCCAGTGTCTCTACCCGTGTCATATATTTTGTCGATCTCGACACACTTCGTCGATCTCGACGCGCTCTGTCGAGTTCAACTCTACACACACGGGTAGGGACATGCACGTGTCGCTACCCGTGTCATATACTTTGTCGATCTCGACACACCTCGTCGATCTCGGCACACCTCGTCGAGTTCAACTCGACACAACGACACACGGGCAGGGACATGCCCGTGTCTCTACCTGTGTCATACATTTCGTCGATCTCGACACCCTTTGTCGATCTCGACACACCTCGTCGAGTTTAACTCGACACACACACACACACACACACACACACACGGGTAGGGACACGCTCGTGTCCCTACCCATGTCACTTCACACGAGTAGTGACACGCCCGTGTTACTTCCCGTGTCCTTCTTTGGACATACTCGAGTCATCGACTCGAGAGCTGGCCATTCCCACATGGGTAGGGACATGCCAGTGTCTCTACCTGTGTCCTATGCTTGACTGATTTCTCCTCCTTTTCACATGTTCTGCCCAGTTGTCAGCACTCCCCCTGAACCCAAGTCAGCTATACTGACTCAAAAACACGGACGAGGGGCCTAGTGCGATTCGGAACGTTACAAATCCTATAAACAAAATAAAAGATTCCGTCCCCGAAATCAGGCTTAGGTTATGGGGAGAAAAGCATAACGGAAAAATATAATATGCTTTTAAATAAAATTACCTTGACCAAATAACTCCGGATAGCGTTTTTGCATCAAATCCATTGGCTCCCATGTATATTCCTCCTTCCCATGATTAGACCATATCACCTTAACGAAGGGAACTCTTTTGTGGCGCAACATTCTTTTCTCGTTATCTACGATCTGCATCGGCTCTAGTCGCACAGACCTATCAGACGCCACAGCACCATAAGTTGTGGGGATGTATTGATCGGGCTGCAACAGCGCCTTCCGAAGCGACGACACATGGAACACATCGTGGATGTTCTCTAGCTCGGACGGTAACTCCAACTGATATGCCAGTGGGCCAATCCTTTCCAGTATAGTATAAGGCCCAACATACCTTGGGCTGAGCTTTTTCACACCACGCACATGTGACACTCCATGCATCGGTCAGATTTTCCGGAACACCTTATCACCCACTTGAAACTCCACCATCCGGTGTCTTGCATTATAATACTTCGCCTGCCGACTTTGAGCCTCCAACATGCGATCCCGTATCAGTCTAACCTCCGCATCGGTATCCTCAATATATTCAACACCCAAATCCTTCGGGTCTTCATCTTGCACCCAAGACAAGGGGGTTCTACACCTTCTTCCATAAAGAGCTTCATGAGGAGCCATGCTAATGCTGGTCTGGTGGCTGTTGTTGTAGGAGAATTCCACCAACGGTAAGAGCCTTTCCCATGACTCTCCTCTATCCAACACACATAATCTCAACAAATCTTACAATATCCGGATGGTCCTTTCAGATTGCCCGTCCGTTTGGGGATGAAACGCGGTGCTAAAGGTAAGGCGCGAACCCAAATATGCTTGAACCGCTTTTCACTCCTTGGAGGTAAACGGACCATCACGATCAGACACGATCGTCTTAGGCACGCCATGATACCGTACGAATTGCTCCGCAAAAAGGCGTACTAAGACATCCACATGAGCTTCTTTCTTCATAGGGATAAACCGGGCTACTTTCGTCAGGCGATCAACTATCACCCACACCGAATCATTCCCTGAGCGTGAGCGAGGTAACCCATGGACGAAGTCCATGGAGTCATCCTCAAACTTCCACTCGGGGATGGGCAACGATTGTAGCAAACCACCGGGACTCCTGTATTCTGCCTTCACCCTTTGACAAGCTTCGCAATGTGTAACAAAATATCGAACATCCTTCTTCATTCCCGGCCAACACATGGTCTTCTGTAAGCCAGCGTACATCTTAGCAATACCCGGGTGCACAGAATACTGAGAGCAATGTGCCTCTCTCAATATATCCTCCCAGATTTTACCGCCATTGGGAATGTAGGGCCGACCACGAAAATAAACGAGGCCGTCTTTTAGCGTATACTCATCTGTAGTACCATCTTCGATTGACTTGATTGTCGGGGCCAGAGCCGCATCCATTCCTTGCTCCGCTCTGATTCGGTCCCTGATGTCACAAACTATGCTCATGCTTGCCAAGTACTCCATATTCTCTGTCGAAGGAGACTTAAATATCAATGTAATATCCATCTCCTCAATCATCCGAGCCAACTCCATACTCATCAACCGAGACTCTGTGCTAGAACCTGGTACCTTTCTACTCAAGCATCGGCCACCGAGTTCGCCTTTTCGGGGTGGTAGTTCATGGCGAACTCATAGTCGCATAGAAATTCTAACCACCGCCGTTGTCTCAAGTTCAACTCCTTCTGAGTATGAACGTACTTCAAGTTTTTGTGATCTGAAAAGATCTCACAGTGGACGACGTATAGATAATGCCTCCAAACCTTCAAGGCGAACACCACTACTACCAGCTACAAATCGTGAACCGGGTAATTATTTTCATGATTTTTCAGTTATCTTGAAGCATAAGCAATCATGTGCCCGTGTTGCATCAATACCGCTCCCATCCCTTGATATGATGCGTCAGTGTAAACTTGAAATCCTTCCTTCCCAGACGGAAGTGCAAGGATGGGGGGGAGGTAAGTCTATTCTTCAGCTCCTGGAACGCCGCTTCACATTTGGGTGTCCACTCAAATGGCACACCTTTCTTCGTCAATGAAGTAAGAGGGGGGCAATCTTGGAGAACCCTTTCACGAACTTGCGGTAGTACCCGGCAAGTCCAAGGAAGCTCCGCACATCGGTCGCCGACCTCAAGGGAGACCACTCCTTCACGGCACGCACCTTGGCCGGATCCACCGCTAGCCCAGCTCCACTGATCACGTGACCCAAGAAAGTAACCTCCTTGAGCCAGAATTCGCACTTGTTGAACTTGGCGAACAAGGTATACTCCTTCAATTTCTTCAATACCAAAGTCAGGTGCTCGATATGCTCCTCCTCCGTCTTTGAGTAGACCAAGATGTCGTCGATGAAAACAATGACGAAGATGTTCAAATACAGTTCAAATACCTTGTTCATCAGGCTCATGAAAGCCGAAGGGGCATTTGTGAGCCCAAACGGCATTACAGTGAACTCGTACAACCCATATCTTAAACTAAAGGCCGTTTTCTGGATGTCACCTTCTTGTATTCTGAACGGATAATACCCTGAGCGCAAGTCCAGCTTAGAAAACCAATGCGCTCCCACTAGTCGATCGAACAACTCGTCGATCTGAGGTAGCAGATAAGTGTTCCGCACTGTCAGCCGATTGAGTTCCTGATAGTCTATGCACAAACGCAGGGTTCCATCCTTCTTCTTCACGAACAATACAGGGGCTCCCCAGGGTGACGAACTGGGGCGAACGAACCCTGACTCCACCAGTTCTTGCAGTTGAACTCTAAACTCCGCGAGTTCCTTCGGGGCCATTTGGTAAGGGGCCTTGGATACCGGCTTGGCACCTGGTACTAGATTTATCTGGAAGTCAACCTCTCTATACGGGGGTAATCCTGGCAGTTTCTCAGGAAATACTTCGGGGAAGTCCCGCACTACCCGTACGTCTTTTATATCCAATGTTATCTCCTTCAACTCGAACCAGATCATGAAGACTTCATCCCCCTTCAAATGGGCTTTTACAACCTGAACAGAAGACAACGACATGCGAGGTGCGAAGCTAATACCTTGGAAGATGACGTCGGAGTCTCCATGTCTCAAGTAGATTTGTTTCTCTACACAGTCAATCCTTGCAAAGTGCCAATCCAACCATGTCATGCCCAAAATGATGTCAAACTCCGGCATTCTCAAGACCGTGGTAGGTGTATCAAAGGCCTTTCCTTCAATAAATATCTCGAATTCGCACTTAGCGGTTGCAATCATCTCCGAGCCGTCCGGTAGGCTCACTCGTCGGGCTATACCAGTAAAGTATTGTACGCCCTCCATGTCCTTAATGAAGTCCTCAGACACAAAGGAGTGTGAGGCACCGGTATCGAACAGCGCATAGGTCGTCTTCCCGCCAACTATCACGGTGCATAAGTACCAATAACCAAAACTTATTGCTAGGTGTCTAGTATGTCTCAAGCAACATTAAGTTAAACAATGGAAACGTGATAATTACTTTAAATCATACCTACAATCAAATCTTGGGGATTCCGTTCTTGCGTCATGTCCAGCGCGTACACTTGATCCTGAGCAGGGCCGGGGTTTCCTCCTCGCGGTCCTCATCCTCGACCACGCATATAACCACGCCCCCGCGGAGCTGCCAGAGGGAGAGCAGGAGGGACATTCCCAAACAACCGCGGGCAGAAACGTCGAATGTGGCCTGGCTGGTTGCATTCAAAACACACCAACCCACGACGCCCCTCAGGTTGCTGAAATTGTTGAGGCTGAGGCAGTGGAGGCAACACGGGTGGCTGCAGAATCGGGTGCCCCACTCTAAAATATCGATGGAAACGTCCTCCACCTCTTTGATGTCCTCTTTCTCCTCTAAAGTCCTGCCTTCTTCTGTTGCTTGGGCCAGCTTCAATCACGTCCTCCGCAGGTCTCTTACCACTACTCAAGTGATCCGCCTCCAATCTCTTCGCCATGTCGATAATCTCCGTCAAGCTAGCGTCTGCTATAAACAAAAGGGTCTGCCATAGGGGATCTCGCATCCCTTTGTAGAAATGCTTGGCGTATCCTCTATCATCCAAATCATAAGAAGCCGTGAACCTCATGAGGTGCTGAAATTCTCGCTGATATTCTGTAACTGATTTTGATCCTTTCTTCAGTAGGAGAAACCTCTCTTCGAGTTCATTTCAAGCGAATGTGTGAATGAAGTGCTCCAAGAAGACATCCGAGAACTCGCTCCAACTTATCTCCGTATAGACCCGGCCTTGGAAGGTGGAGCCCATGAGGGACTTCCACCACCTCTTAGCATGTAGTTCCAAGACGAACATCGCCAATGTCACAGCCAAGTTGGCTGGGCAACGGATCCCCGCCAACAACTCCTACACCGTGTCAAGCCATTCTTCCGTGCGTACGGCCTACTCCGTCCCGAGGTAGGCTGGAGGGGAGAGGGCCCGAAAGGTGCTCAACCAGTTAGAGCATGGAGCCTGTTGTTGCACCGGAGGCTACTGCGCCCTAAAGGCATCCAGGATGGCGGTGAGCGTCTGCCCCAACTCGGATTGTTGGAATTGAGTGGGTATGGAAGGGGCAGGAGTGCACCCAATCGGATCAGCGTGCACTGGAATCTACACGTAAAACACAAATGTATGGTCAGGATGGATAATCTTAAGGTCAAAGTTGGACAAACTTAGTGTGAATTACATATGGGCACACCACTGCTTCCGCTAAGTCAGTTTGTCCCCAAACTGACTAATTGAACGGGGATGGTACCATTGTTGAATGACTTCTTTAGTTGAGGATCGTGGAAAACTGATACCATTTGTAATACCCCCCTCCCGGATCCCAAAACACGGCACAAGGGGGTCTTATGCCCAGAACAGCCGCCTTGCGGTAGCATTATCGCACGGGCTAACTTGTACCACAAGACGCCTATTCTGCCGGCTACAATCAATATCAACATACATATGCCAACCCAACCAAACTATAATAAAGAGAGAAGTCAAATCCACACCAAGTATATAGTCCAAATACAGCAAATAAGAGAAGCTAAAACATGCTTCTACAATATTAGAGTACAACTATAAAAATTGCCCAAACGGCTACATCAGAGTCGCTCAACACTCACATCCGTAACTGACGGTAGCGACGGCACCGTCACATTAGGCCAGATCGTCATGGCCTGGCTATCCTGCTGCAAAGTCTGTGGCTGCTCTACCTGCGGGGAGACCTCCTAAAAAGTAAGACGTAGCAACCGTTAGTCGAAAAGACTAAGTGGCGTCTCATCCGCTCCCCCGGCGACTCCTCAGCACCGGGCGGAGAAAGGAACAAGGGTACAATATGTATAAGTAATTAAACGGGTACAAGAAGGTGGTATTAGTACATGAATAACAATATTATAAACTAGCAGTTCTACTTGAGTAATAGTAATTCAATAAGTAAAGGAAACTACAGCATGTAATTAACTTAACTTATAAGGATGCTCATACAAGCATATAAGTTAAGGATCGGTTTGCATAAAGTAACTCATCATATAGGAGTGTCCATACAAACTTATACAATGAGGATCTTGTTGTGCAATGATATGAAATGGTGTGTATGCTATGCAATGACTCACCCATGATCACACACATGCAATTGCTATGTCGACACAGACTATAGTTCCCACTATTCGAGCAGGTAGCTAACCTCTTAGGCATCAACCGCCGTGGCCAGGCGGTGACAGTAGAGCGGGCATCTATACTACTAGGCGGGCATCTACACTGCTTCACCTAGGCCTCTGTATGCCTCAACGCTAAGAACACAATAGCGGAGCCCTTGCCCACTATGTCCTGGCGGAGGTCTCGGGTAGATGTGCACCGAGAACACAGCCCCGAACTGACCTTGTGTGACCCGGAAGGGGCCTCGGAAGAAAGCACGAGGATACAGCCCAACCGTTCACTTGGCACGGAAGGGGCCCCGGGACGTGAACACCGAGGACACAGCCCAACCGCCCAAAGTCTAACTGTCAACTCTCGTTAGTGTGATGATCAGTGAGCCCGTAGACCTGCCACACTATCCTTAACCCAAGATTACGACACCGCGTGTCGACTCACATCGCATGCAAATTCCACATCACCGTGGCATGGAAAGGGCCTCGGAAGTAAGCACGAGGACACATCCCAACCATCCACTCGGCACGGAAGGAGCCCCAGGACGTGAACTCCAAGGACCAAGCCCAACCGTCCGTCTATACCTCATCTCAACACTAACCCAACTAGTGACGGTCAACACCGCACTTACATCCTTTCACAATACTACTGTAGGGATACCATGCTCTAAGTATTGGACTACTAAATTTCATTTCAACTATCAAACATACTCATGGCCATAGTTTATCCTTCTATATGTCATTCCAAATGATTTCAACATAATATAACATAATGCACATATATAATAGTCTACCAATTTCTAACAAGTCATTTTGTTTATGTAAGCTTGCTTCACAATTCAATTATATGAAATTCAATTAGCAATCTTCATCATTCATAGCACTACGGTGGTTAACATAAAATAGTTCACCAAAATTCTTGAGTTAATTTGCAACATCGATTCCACCGAATCCAAATCCATATTATATAAAAACCTAGAATTTAAGTGCAGAATAAATCTGGACAGCAAATTCAACCGGAGATTTTTGAAGCTACAGGAGTCCGGTCAAGACGTGTAACCTCTCGATGGAAAGGTCTTTCCATGGGTTACAACTTTCATATTCAGCCCACAACCCAGATTTGACTGTATCCTATTTGAAATTGGCTTCAAAGTTCGCTGCGCACAGAACACAATTTCTGCATGTAGGTTTGCCGGATGTCAATTTTGTTCAGTATTTACCATGGCTTCATACTTCGCCTGAAGTCGCGCAACCATTCATTGGAAAGGTATTCTCAAGGACTTCAACTTTTGTGTTTAGTCGATAGCCCAGCTCTGGCCATATCACACCTGAAAATGGCCAAGAAGCTCGCTGCGCGCAGAACACAGATTCTGCACGCATCTTAAAGAGGAATGAACGGCATAGGTTCATCTCCCTCCTCCAGTCGGTCTTCCAAAATCACACCAGAAATTCCTCCTCCCTTATTCACCCTCAGGAGGCCATGACTCTTCACGAAACCATCCCCCATCTTCACATAGAAGGTCGGAGTGGTTGAATACACCACTAACCTTAGAGCACAAGCCCTAGAACGGCCTCTTCCTAGAGAAATCATCATCTCGCTAGTCAAGACTCTTTTGAGTAGACATCTCACCTAGATATATACAGATCTAGCACCAAGGGAGAGGGGAGGAAGCTCACCTCATTTCCGGCGTTTCCACTATTTTTGGCCATGGATCGTGTAACTCTTCTCGGCAGCATCTTCTCCTTCACGGTGGCGGGGGATCTTCTCCTCCAAGACTTGCTCCTGTATTTTTCCCTCTCTACAGAAGTTTCTCTCACGAAAAATGGCTGGAATGAGGAGTGAAAACGGCTAGGGTTTTTTCAACCCTTATATATGAAAAGTGACACAGGTAGGGACACACCCGTGTCCTTACCCGTGTCCGGCTTGGGCGAAGCGTCAACGACGATTTTAGTGTCGGTTCAATACTCGACACGGGTAGGGACACGGCCGTGTCCCGACCCGTATCCACATGACACGGTCGTGTTCCCTGGCCGTGTCCTTCTCTGGATACATCTCGATGATCTCAACTCGACACAACGACACACGGGTAGGGACACGCCCGTGTCTCTACCCTTGTCATGCATTTCATCGATCTCGACGCACTCTGTTGAGTTCAACTCGACACACACACGGGTAGGTACACGCCCGTGTCGCTACCCAAGTCATATACTTCGTCGATCTCGACACACCTCGTCGATCTCAAGACACCTTGTCGAGTTCAACTCGACACAACGACACACAGGTAGGGACACGCCCGTGTCTCTACCCGTGTCATACATTTCATTGATCTCGACACCCTTTATCTGTACAACCCCATATTCGCTGAGTGAGACCCGGAGGCGTAATGGTCTCAGTTGAGCTAGCCAAAGGGGTTCCCGCCCGAAAGGAGGTCTCGCCCATGATGGCGGGAACGTTCGCGTCAAGATGTCGAATGGAGATCAACGGGCCAAGATCGTCGAGCGCAGCCATCACGGGAGCGCTTGCGCTGGCGCCAAACTCCAATCTTGAAGGGGCTCTCGCCTGTAAGCAGGCAAGATCGTTCGTGTCGTCTCTAGGTAAAAGGCTCTCGGTTTAGAGCTCTCGCCGAGTGGGGCCCAAGGCCTAGGGTTAGAGGACCAGACTGCCCTCAGGAAAATTTACCCCTGTGCCCTCAGAAAAACAGCGGGATTCGGCTATTGGCAGACCAACTAGGGGCTTTTCAGTAATTTCAGGTCAGCAAGATGCTATAAATAGACCCATAACGGCTCCTTAGAAGGCAAGTTGTCATTATCTCTCAACTTCCAGTGCTTTCTGAGGAGCTCCTAGCCCAACTTTGGCTTTCGAGGGGAAGCTCTCAGAGATCTTCCGGGTGTGAGGTGGGACCTCCCTGCTGAGGCTTTGGGTCAGTCTTAGGTCCTTTGGAATCCAGTCGAGGGTTGAGGCTTGAGAGAAGTAGGTTTTGGCTGCACCCCCTTTTTCTTCGAACTCCCGTTGAGGTCATATTTGGCTTCAACGGTTCTGGTGCGGTGAGCGTGGAAGGCAGCCAATACAGGAAAGCCTCGTGTCTTGTCCCATGGCTGGAGGTGAAGTTGAAGGTGAAGGGTCAGGTTCTGGAGGCTCCCCCACCCGGGGAGAGGAAGAGACGAAGAGGATGCTGGATGATTTTAGGCGAGAGGTCCTGCAGACGATCAGTTTGGACTTCTCAGCCAGAGGCGAGTGGGCCACCCCTCAGGTCCTGATAGAAGAGGTCCCGCTCTTGGGCGAGAACGCCCCAGGACAGTGCCCAGGAAAGGAGATCCCGGCGGCGCCCGGGCAAGGAGGCGCTGACGGATCTGGGCGAGAAGGAAGCGGCAGTGCGAGAGCTCTTCCCGGGGCACGGTCTCGCGGATCAGGCCAGTCAGCCGAGGCCGCGGGATGTACCTTCTCGCCAGACAAGAGGCAAGATCCCGTTCAGCGAGCTCATCATCTCAGCTCTGGTACCAGAGGGGTTCCGGGAGCCTGACATGTCCTACTACTCGGGGAAGGATGACCCTATACAGCACGTGCAGTGGTTTGAGGACGTCGTATCGATAAGGCAGATGATGGATGCCTTCAAGTGCCGGCTATTTGCCATCACGTTGAAGGAGAAGGCTCGGGACTTGTTCCACCAGTTGCCAGCAAGATCAATCTACTGTTTTGAGGATCTGCGGAGAAGTTTCCTGTTGAGGTTCTCAACCTCGAAGAAGCGGAAGAAGGAGGCGGAGTGCCTGTTTGCGGTGAGGCAGAAGCCAGATGAGACACGGGGTCACTATGTCGACCGGTTTCAGGAAGAGATCCTCCTGGTCCAGGAGGTCCCAGGGTACGCACTGATGCTAGCCTTCACCCTGGGGCTGAGACCGGGATTCTTTAGCATAGAATTGAAGAGAGTGCCCCCCTCTCCTTTGAGGAGCTCATGGAGAGGGCAGCAAAGGAGATAGACTTCGAGAGAGCAAACCCAGCATTCGCCAGGAAGTTGGCCAAGCTGGCGGAGGACGACGTGAAGGAACCAGCAGCAGGAAGACAGAAGGAGCCAAAGGAACAGAGGGAGCAGAGAGAAGAAAGGAGAAGGGAAGAGCCCCGAAGGTTTGGGCAGCAACAGGGTTGGGGGCCCGGGAGCCGAACAACCGGTTAGGTTGGATGCCCCAGGAGGGCCGCCCCCAGGGCCTAGGAGGAGGCTACCAGGGGAGAGATAACCTGCGGGAACCCCGGAGGTTCGACCAACCGGCATGGAGGCAGGAGCCGAGGGGTCATCCCCCACCACCGCAAGAGGCCATGGAAGTGGGAAGAGGAAGAGGAGCGGGGAGAGGAGCTCGAGGAGGAGGAAGAAGAGGGAGAGGAGAAGAAAGAAGGGGTAGGGTGGCGCTACTCTTTTGTGACTTCTACCAGGAGGAAGGTCACGCAACGGCCACCTGCCCGGAGTTCTTAGAGATGAGGGAAGCAAGAGTAGCAGGGAGGCAGGATCCATCGGTGAGGATCGTGGAGGTGCAGCAGGGGGAGATGGAAGATATATGTGAAGATCGGGTAGATGTAGGGACCCGGGGGGAATCGGGGTGATTCACGGAGGAGTGGGGATTGAGGCAACCCGCAAGGGGAGCCTGCAGACCATGTACCGAAGGGGGGTCGCCTCTACCTCACAGGCTCCCTGAAAGATATGGTACCTAAACACCTAGAGGGGGGGTGAATAGGTGACCTAATCCTTTTCTAACTTTGTTGGCAGCCAAACAGTTATATCACAGATTTCTAACTAGTTTATTACAGCAATCAGCAATAATCAAACAAACACAGATCATCCACAGCACAAACACAGCACAGCACACAGTGTTTTATAGTGGTTCCCCAAGATATGGGTACATCCACTTTCCCCCTTCGCCTATCTAGCAGTGTACTAGATTCGGCCTAACTTCTCCACTGTCTCAGAACCCAAATTGGTTCCTACCTCAGGCCCAAAGCCTTACACTCAGTTTTATCCCAAAGCCTACACTCAGCCAATCAAGGCCTACACTCAGCCAATCCAAGGCCTACACTCAGAGATCTATATCTCCTACACTCAGGCTAACAAGCCCTACCCTCAGCCTTTATAAATATAGGCTTACAATCACTCAGATCCAATGGATCCTACAAGTTACAAATGTAATACAGATAATGACTCTACAACTCAGAATTACAGGAGGGGAGTTGAGAGATTCTTGATGAGTTCTTGGAAGAACTCAGCTGGATTCACCCTGACTTAGCTTTCTTCAAAGCTTCTTGAGTAGAACTGAATAAGGTTGAATCCTCTGCAGTTGTTCCTTGACCTCTGCCACTTAAGACCCAGAACTGAATCTGAATCCTTCTTCTCAGCCTAGTTCCTAAGGCTGATTTCTTGGAAGGAGCCCTCTCTCTCCAACTTCTTAGATCTGCAGTTGGACTGCAAGATCTTCTTGTGTTGATACTCAGTTTACCACTTTTATGATTACTTCAACAATAATCTGAACTCTGTTAACAATTTGATCAACAACCTCAACAACAACAGTTTCTGTAAACTGTGGATGCCTATTTATAGGCCTTCTTCATGGTAACCGGCTGGTCCGGTTCGTAACTGACTTCTGACATCTCTGACAGTTGCTGTAGACCGGCTGGATCAGCAGCTGTCATGTCAACCAGTCACTTCTTGAAAATCTCTAACAGTCAGTAAGTGTCGAGACTTTCTGTCTTTAAGTGTTGACACTTATAGTCCAAGTGTCGACACATGTTGTGTAAGTGTCGACACAAGTCTACAAGGTGTCGACACAATTCCTTGTATGTCTCGACACAGATTCTTCTGCATGTGTCGACACTAAAATTGAGTGTCGACACAAATACTTGTTCTTTTAGCTTTTGCTGAATTCTTCTATGTGTCGACACATCTCCTTTGTGTCGACACAACTTCTTGTGTTGAATCTGTCAAGTGTCGACACTGCTTCTTGGTGTCGACACATAGTCTTCTATCTTGAATCTTGCTGAGTGTCGACACAGCTCCTTGTGTCGACACACCTTCTTGTTGTTGAGACTTCAGCTGAGTGTCGACACATTCCTTTAGTGTCGACACTTGTACTTAGAATAATTTGCTGCTCTTTCTGTTCTTTGCTAAGTGTCGACACAGCTCCTTGTGTCGACACTTTCTTCAAGTGTTGAGTCTTTAGCTAAGTGTCGACACATTGTGCTGGGTGTCGACACTTACTTCAAGTGTTTGACTCTTCTGATAGTGTGTCGACACATTGTGATGAGTGTCGACACATTCTTCAAATGCTGACTCTTCAGCATAGTGTCGACACATTGTGTTGAGTGTCGACACATGTACTTAGACTCTGCAAACTTTTGCTGAGTGTCGACACAGCTCCAAGTGTCGACACTTTCTGGTGTAGACACTGCTTCACTGGGTGTCGACACAGCTCCTTGTGTCGACACTTTCTGTCGGCACTTTTCTTCACTGAGTGTCGACACAGCTCCAAGTGTCGACACTTTCTGTCTGGTGTCGACTCTGCATCCCAGGTGTCGACACAATGACTCCAAGTGTCGACACTGCTTGTCTGGGTGTCGACACAGGCTTTCTTAAGTGTCGACACTTTCCCTCTGGGTATCGACACATGGACTTAGAAACTTTTTGCTTCAGTCCAGTGATTTCTTAACCTGCACAAGTAACTCAAACATACATCAAATACATTATGATGTATATCATTGAGATGGGTGAGGCTTCTTCAAATCAGGTACATTTGACCAATGTACCCAACAATCTCCCCCTATTTGGAGAAGTCATAACCCTTAGTCAATGATATACGCCATTCATAATTAAAAATTACAAAATGATGTAAAGCAGATTATAATCAGCAGGGTTAACATGAACATGTAAAACTTCACACATATACACATTCAACATTACAGAATGAACAAGAAATAGACACATACTCAGAACAATCATGAAAATATATTTATCATAAATTGTTCTAACATTTTTCTAATACATCTTTAATGATTTACAAAAATGTGTCTCATACAAAAGATTACAACAATCTTCAAATTAATTCCTAATCTATTTCTGATCAGGTTCTTTGATAACAATTCCTTTGCCAGCTTGGACTTTAGCCTTGACTGCAGCAGCAGGAGTAGGCTCCCCATCAGCAGGCTTCTTGCCTTTTAGATCTTTCTTGTCTGCCTTGATCTTTTGTCTCTCAAAATAATGATAGGGCTTAGGAAAGTACTTGCTAGGCTCCACAGCTGTAGGAGGTAGCTTTCCCATCTTAGCCTTCCTTCTGTGCTGAACAATGGCTTCTTGCCTGATCTCATGCTTCCTCCATTCTGCTTCAGAGAACCACTTGTTTCTATCAGTAGTGTTGTCTTTAGCAGCTTTCCAGGCAGTAAGAATTATGTTTCTAGAGGTAGGACTCCATTGTTCAAAGTCTGGCTTTAGTTCAGCTTGTTCCCTAAACCTCTTCTTTGACAACCTTGCCTCTTCTTCTTTGTCTAAGGCCTCTTGCATAGCTGCTGTTATAGGTTGAACAACCTTTTCTAAATGGACATTGTCCTTGCCCTCAGATGGGCTATACATTGTGCTCACCTCTGCTTGAATCATTTCAAAATTTGGAGGTGGATAAATGACTTGAGCTACTTCTTGTGGCTCACCTCCAAAATATGCAGGGTTCAGTCCAGATTCAGCAACTTCATTGTCATCACACAGGGGAGGATATCCAAGTGTAGCCCTGATGGAATTGGATGTCCACTTAGCATGTTCAGAACTGGCCTTGACTAACACTCTCTCCCCCTTTATGACTTCTTGGGCAACATGATCTCTTACATCATCCTTCTGGAATCGGATTTGACCATCCAAGTACCTGATTCCATCTTTAAAGTAAGGTCTAAGCTTTGTAAGTTGTTCAGAGATTGCTTTCTGGGAATCTTGTATTGCAGTTTTGACAGCAGTAATCTCAGCTTGGAATATTTTATCAAAGTCAGCCTTTGCAGCAGCAGCAGATGTAGAAGGTTCAGCAGACTTATTCTTCAATTTAGTGACTATAGCATTGTGGGAGGCAGTTAAATTATCATTCATTCTCAACTGATTCTCCAGCACATATCCTTGCTTTAATGCTATATCATCTACTTGTGCCTTTATTTTCTCTTGGTGTGTAGCCAGATATACCACAGCATTTCCACCCTTTGAAAAACATTCATTCATCTCCTTTTTATTAAGGTTCATCTCAAACCTTATTGACTTTATATCTTGGGCCAAGTCAAACTGCAAAATCTTCTGCCCTTCATCAACATAAGTCTCTATAGCCTTCCTTTGTTCATCCATTTTTATCTGTAGTGCAATCAGTAAAGCACTATAGTCAACAGTTGGAGCTTGTTGGACTATAGGCTGTGGGGCAATGGATTGCAAGGCTTTCTTATAACTCTTGTTTCTCCTCTTAAAGACAAAGAGTTTCTTCTTCTGGGCCCTAGCACTCTCCTCATCCTCAGAGGCAGAAGTGCTGGCAATATCAACCCTGTCCTTAGGGCTTTGAGGCTTCTCAGTTTGCACAGCAGGTGCTTGCTCAGTTTCCAGCCTAATAGGCTCTTCCAGAACTTCCATGTGCTCCCCCTCAGCAGCAGCACTCTTATCTTCAGCAGCAGCATCCTTGTCCATATCAAAATCATCTTGTTCTAGATTCAGAAACAAATCTTCCATTGTATATTCATGAGGGGATGGAGCTGGAGATAGTCTTTGCTCTTCAACCACTGACTCAGGTACCACCTCTTGTTCAGCAGATTTGTCGTCTAAAACAACATCTGGAACTTGTTTGTCTAGCTGAGTTTGCTGATGGACATCAGACAAATTAGCATCTTCTATAATATAGTCTAAAGTTTTTAAGTCAGTGAGTACCTCTTGGATAATGATGGTGGCTTGCTCACTGTCCAGTGTAGATGGTTCTTCTACTACTGGAAGCTCCCCCTGGCTGTGATCCCTATGGATGGGGCTAGCTTGAGGCAGCTCCCCCTGGATCTCAGGTACATCTTGAGCAGCAGGGGTCTTTACTACTGTCTCTTCCTCTTGCTCATCAGGTGTGAACACCACCTGTTCTTCACTCTCAGAACTGCTTGAGGACTCTTGTGCCACAACAGCAGTTTTCCTTTTCTTCCTGGGAGGAGAAGCTTTCTTAGTAACTGGCTTCTCTGGAGTGGGCAGTTCCTTTGACAGCACCCTTTCCCACCTAGAAAAGATCCTCATATCCATCTTTCTCATATGATTGGTCTTGCTTCCAGCAGCAGTGCTCAGTACCTCTGGTATTGTACCAGCCAGGTAGAGACTGATAATCCTGCCCAGATTGGGCTTCTTCAGACTTTCCTTGATCTTTTCATAGATTACCAATGACCAATCTGTTCTTAGGGTGAAGATAATTCTTGTCATGATATTGAACATTGAGGCTGACACCCTGTCATGCCCTCCAGGCTTACTGAGAATGACCTTTCCCACAATTTCAGACAGAAATTTTCCTTGACTGTTCATGTCTTTCCTGTTAAAGACAGAACCTATCTTCAGCTTTGGATCAAGTCCACACCAGGTAAGAGCTTCCCTGGTCTTGGATGTAGAAACTTCTTCTTCATCTTGAGTCTTAGGTAGCTGGAGTACCTTCCTCAGACTTTTTGGTGAGACCTTGACTTTGGATCCATGCACTCTGGATTTGATTCTATATCCAGAGTCATCAACTGTAGCTCCAGTAAGGAATTCAAGAACTTCCTTCTTCCAGATCTTGGTTGGTTCTGAAACCAAATATTCTAGTCCAGAATCGCTGACTAGGGTTACCACCGATTGAATTTCTTGATCTCCATCATCGAACGCGCCGCGCACAAGTTCATAGCCTTCGTTAACGTTCTCCTCGAGCTTGGGAGCCATTAGGGTTTGGAGAATTAGTCTTGAGAAAAGAGAAATGTCGACACAATAGTTTTGGTCTCGAAACTTTGAAAGCGTGTCGACAATCAGAGACAGAACCCTATTTATACTTGTCGAATTTTGAAGATGAACAGGCGGGATAGCGAGCTAAACATGTGTCGACACTGGCAATAAGTGTCGACATTGACTTATAATGTCTCGACACATATGTGTCGACACAAGTTTAGTCAACAGATATTATGTGTCGACACTTGGTTATGTGTCGACACAACATAACTCGACACATTGTCGAGACTTTACTTAGAAAAATTCTGAGTAACACATAAGTGTCGACAACACATTAGATGTGTCGACACCTACTTGACATGTGTCGACACTAACATTTTGAAGTGTCGACACCAACATCCTAGATGTGTCGACACCTTTTTCCTGAAGTGTCGACACTACTATTCTGTGTCGACATAGACTTGTCTATGTGTCGACACCTTTTTACTTAGTCAATTTTCTAGTTCTGTAAACTTAGTCTAAGTTGATCATTCCTAGTTCAATTTTGAATCTATTGAACTTAGCTTCTTCTAGTGGCTTAGTAAACATATCAGCTATTTGTTCATCTGTTTTAACATATTCAAGTACAATATCATTTCTTTCTACATGTTCCCTAAGAAAGTGATATTTAATTTCAATATGTTTTGTCCTACTATGAGATACAGTGTTATTAGCTATTGAAATAGCACTAGTAGAATCACAGAAAAGTGGAGTTCTACTTACCTGAAATCCATAGTCCTCTAGCTGATGTTTAATCCATAGAAGTTGAGCACAGCAACTTCCTGCAGCTACATATTCTGACTCAGCTGTGGAGATAGTCACACTGATTTGCTTCTTGCTGCTCCATGAAATTAGTCTCCCACCTAGGAATTGACAGGTTCCAGTAGTACTCTTTCTATCCTCTTTGCATCCTGCAAAGTCTGCATCTGAATAACCTGTTAGATCAAAATCTTCATTCCTAGGGTACCAGAGGCCTAGATAGGGAGTGCCCTTTAGATATCTCAAAATTCTCTTGACTGCAGTCAAGTGAGACTCTTTAGGGCAGGCTTGATACCTGGCACAAACACATGTAGCATACATAATGTCAAGCCTACTTGCAGTCAAGTATAGTAGGGAGCCAACTATCCCTCTATATAAGGTTGCATCTACAGGTTTCCCTGCATCATCCTTGCTAAGAGACATACTTGACCCCATAGGAGTCTTCATGGTACTGGAAGAATCCATACCATATTTCCTTATGAGTTCTAGGGTGAACTTGGACTGACATATGGATAAACCATTTTCAGTCTATTTAACTTGGAGACCCAAGAAAAACTTCAGCTCTCCCATACTACTCATCTCAAACTGACTTTGCATAAGCTTTGCAAACTTTCTGCAAAGGCTACTTTCAGTAGACCCAAATATAATGTCATCTACATATATTTGGACAAGTATGACTTTGCCTCTAGATTCCCTAAGGAATAGAGTCTTATCTATTTTCCCCCTTGAGAACTTGTTCTCAATGAGGAAACTAGATAGGGTTTCATACCAAGCTCTAGGGGCTTGCTTTAACCCATATAATGCTTTCCTATGTCTATAGACATAATGAGGTTGAGTTGGATCAACAAAACCTGAAGGCTGCTCCACATAGACTTCTTCTTTAAGATTACCATTTAAGAATGCTGACTTGACATCCATCTGGTAAACCTTGAATCCTTGATAGGTTGCATAGGCCAAGAACATCCTTATGGCCTCCAGTCTGGCTACTGGGGCAAAGGTTTGATCAAAATCAATACCTTCTTCTTGCCTATATCCTTTTGCAACCAGTCTTGCTTTATTCTTTATGATGACCCCTTGTTCATCCATCTTATTTCTGTAGATCCACTTAGTTCCTATTACATTGTGGTCTTTAGGCTTTGGAACCAGCTCCCAAACCTTGCACCTTTTGAACTGATTAAGCTCTTCTTGCATAGCTTCAGTCCATTGTGGATCTTGTATAGCTTCTTCAAATTTCTTAGGTTCAACTTGAGACAAAAAGCTGGAGTAGATTGCTGCATTCATGTATCTGCTCCTGGTTTGAACTCCTTGTCTTGGATCTCCAATAATCAGCTCTACTGGATGATCTCTAAGATGCCTGTGGGCTGGAGGCATCCTAGCTTCAGGTTGAACCTCTTCAGTATCTGCATCATGCTGTATACCTTGGATTTCTTCAGCTATTGGCACATGTAGTTCTCCCCCTGGACAACAGCTACTTTCCTCAACTTGCTGTCTTGCAGCTGGTACTTCTTCTATAGTAAGCTTGTCCAATTTCTTTGTCAAACCTGTGTGGCTGCATACATTGCTAGACAACTCATTGTTAATTAGTTTTGTCTCATCAAAAACTACATGCACTGATTCTTCTACAACTTGTGTAGTCAAGTTGTAGACTCTATAAGCCTTACTATTATTGCTGTACCCAACAAATATTCCCTCTTGGGACTTGGCAGCAAACTTTGTTAAGTAAGACTTCCCATTGTTAAGTATGAAGCATTTACAACCAAAGATCCTAAAATAGGATAGATTTGGTTTCCTGCCTTTCACTACTTCATAGGGGGTCTTGTTTAGCCTTTTAGTGATGGTAGCCCTATTTATCACATGGCATGCAGTGTTAACTGCTTCAGCCCAGAAATACTCTGGCAGTGATGTATCACTAAGTAGGGTTCTACCAGCCTCTATCAAGGTCCTATTCTTCCTTTCAGCAATGTCATTTTGCTGAGGTGTTCTAGGTGAAGAGAATTCTTGAAATATCCCAAAGTCTTCACATAGTTTTGTCATGCTTTCAGACTGAAACTCAGTACCATGGTCACTTCTAATTTTGACCACAGTACTATTTAGTTCATTCTGAATTTGCTTGACAAAGCTGTAGAAGACACTAGGTGTTTCAGATTTCTGCCTTAAGAAGAACACCCAGGAAAACCTTGAGTAGTCATCAACAACTACAAAGGTATAGACCTTCCTACCTAAGCTGTGAACTGGCATTGGACCAAAGAGATTCATATGCAAGAGGTATAAACACCTCACAGCATCTTTGTTATCTATGCTCCTAAAAGTGGATTTAGTCTGCTTGCCCTTTTGACAAGCTGAGCAAATGTCATCTTTAACACACTTAACTTGAGGACCATTCCTCACTAACTCTTTGCTAAAGAGTTTGCTAATAGTCTTGTAGTTAAGATGAGCTAGCCTCTTATGCCACTTGACACAATGAGAGACTGTCTCATCAGCTACAAGACAAACAGGAGAACCATTGTTCTCAATCATAATGTCTAGACAGTAGACATTCCTCTTTCTATATCCTGTCAAAATGATCTCTTGATCACTTGACCTCTTGATATGACAACCATTTTTAATAAATGAGATGTCATACCCTACATCACTTAACTGACTTATACTTATAAGGTTGTGTTTCAACCCTTTAACATAAGCCACTTGAGTAATGGTAACAAGGTTTGAAGAAATGTTACCAAACCCTTTGATGATTCCTTTTTCAGAACCACCAAAGGTCACTTTAGGACCATTTTTGATTGGAATATAGTCCTTCAGTAGTCCCCTTGTTCCAGTCATATGTCTGGAACATCCACTATCCAAGTACCATGTTGGGGTATGGCCACTTGGATTCACCTGCAAAACAAATTAATGAACCTTAGAACCCAAAGTAATTTTGGGTCCTTGGTGATTGTTAGTTTGCAACTTGACAAAGCTACCTACTGGGTTTCCACCAGGTAACTTGCTACTCATCTTGGCACTGGCATTGTGCCAACAGTCCATTGCAAAATGGCCAATCTTGCCACAGCACCAGCATTCAAACTTGTTGTACCTTTGCTTAGGTACAACCTTTGCAATCTTGACTACAGCAGGCTTGTTGAATGTTGGGGCTTTGCCCTTGGACTTAAACTTGGACTGCTCAGTCCCTGCAGGTCTAACAAAACCCAGTCCAGCCTTGCCTTTTTGATGAACAAATTCATCAATTAAAGGTAGTACTGATTTAGGTTTTGAAAACCTAGCAGCAA
The DNA here is from genome assembly GCA_039583875.1 of Platanthera guangdongensis. NCBI lineage: Eukaryota > Viridiplantae > Streptophyta > Magnoliopsida > Asparagales > Orchidaceae > Platanthera > Platanthera guangdongensis. The sequence continues at coordinate 85,837,976 of CM077151.1, forward strand.
GATCTCTCTCTTTCTGAAGATTGATCTCCAGTTTCTTAATTTGATCATTCTTATAAGTGATAGTTCCCATCTGAATCACTGTAATGTGTTTCAGCCTGGCTACCTCATTCAGTTTTTGATCAATTTGCTTCTCAAAATCTGTTGCAACAGCCTTGAGATCAGCAATCTCCTTTGCCTAACTTTTGGCTAGGGTCTTGCTTTTCTTATAGGCTTGCAACAGTACCTTATATTCATCTATAAGTTGATGAATATCTTCCTCAGACTCAGATATATTCTCATCACTTGATGAAGAAGAATCTGAATCTGAACTAGAACAAGAAACTGAACTTGAACTTGAACCTTGTACCTGACTTGGTCCTGGCTGCTCCAGGATCTTGGCACTCTCTGTCAAAGCCATTAGTCCTTGGCAATGACTGTCTTCTTGTTCATAAATTGACTACAAGATCTGCATGAAGTCTTCCTCTTCTTCTTCTGCAAATAGTCCTATGTAGGCTTCAGCCTCAGACTCAGTTTCTGAAGAAGAGATGTCTGATAAAGTCTTCTCCTTCTTAGCCACAAAAGACTTTTCTTTCTTCCCTTTGAAGTGAATCTTTTTCTTTTCACCTGATTCCTTTCTCTTCTCTGGACAATCTGCAATAACATGTCCCTGTCTATTGCAGCAATAGCAAACAATCTTTGAACCAGTTGCCCTGCTTGATTTTGTCATTTTCTTGTCATTCTTTGAAGATCTCTTTTTCTGATAAGAGTCTTCCTTACCTTATGATGTAGAAGGCCTTGACCTCCACTGTTTCTTTTTCAAAAACTTCTGAAAGTGTCTGGTGAAAGCAGCAAAGTCTTCATCACTTTCACTGCTCTTAGACTTTGTGCTTATAGACTCATCAGACTCTGATTCAACTACCTCTGGAGGTGGAGTTGAAGACTTATTCCTGCTCTTTCTGGGAACTTCTGTCTTGAAAGCAACAGTCCTTTCTTTGTGCTCAGTTCTTGTTGACTTCTCCTCCTCTTTTCTCACTGTTAACTGCATTTCATAAGATAATAGCTTTCCAAACAGTGTGGGAGGAGGAATTTCCCCCAACTTAGCCATTTCTCTTATGGCACAGATCTTGGTGTCCCAATCTTTGGTTAGGGACCTTAAGAACTTGTCATTTAGTTCATAGTTAGTGAACTCTCTTCCATAAGACATCAGTTCATTAACTATTCTGTAAAATTTCTTATAGCACTCAGTGATGCTATCACCCTTTCCTTGCCTAAAGCTTTCATACTCCTGATTAAGCAAGGACTTCCTATCTTGCCTAACTTCTTCAGAACCTTCCATATAGACAATGAGAGTATCCCACATCTCTTTTGCTGTTTTACAGTGAATTAAGTTCTGGAAGGTGGCATCATCAATGGCACTAACTATTATGTTCTGTGCCCTCTTGTCCATGGTTGCTAGGACAATCTCATCCTTGGTCATCTCAGAGAAATCCTTTGGAGTCCTCTGATTTGCATCCAATACTGAAATCTTCATTGGCACATAAGGCCCTTCCTTAACTGTGATGTAGATTCTAGGGTCAGAGGCTTCCATAAATAGCCTTACCCTCTCTTTCCAGATCCCAAAGATCTCCTTCCTACATATGGGTAATTTCATGGAACTCAATTCCTTGTGATTCTCATAAGAACCCATGTTTCTTGATGTTCTTGAATCTGTGAATTGCCTAACACTGAATCTGCCAGACAGGATCTCCTCAGACTGTTAGTCCTTGTTTTGAGTAACCTGGCTCTGATACCACTTGAAAGATATGGTACCTAAACACCTAGAGGGGGGGTGAATAGGTGACCTAATCCTTTTCTAACTTTGTTGGCAGCCAAACAGTTATATCACAGATTTCTAACTAGTTTATTACAGCAATCAGCAATAATCAAACAAACACAGATCATCCACAGCACAAACACAGCACAGCACACAGTGTTTTATAGTGGTTCCCCAAGATATGGGTACATCCACTTTCCCCCTTCGCCTATCTAGCAGTGTACTAGATTCGGCCTAACTTCTCCACTGTCTCAGAACCCAAATTGGTTCCTACCTCAGGCCCAAAGCCTTACACTCAGTTTTATCCCAAAGCCTGCACTCAGCCAATCAAGGCCTACACTCAGCCAATCCAAGGCCTACACTCAGAGATCTATATCTCCTACACTCAGGCTAACAAGCCCTACCCTCAGCCTTTATAAATATAGGCTTACAATCACTCAGATCCAATGGATCCTACAAGTTACAAATGTAATACAGATAATGACTCTACAACTCAGAATTACAGGAGGGGAGTTGAGAGATTCTTGATGAGTTCTTGGAAGAACTCAGCTGGATTCACCCTGACTTAGCTTTCTTCAAAGCTTCTTGAGTAGAACTGAATAAGGCTGAATCCTCTGCAGTTGTTCCTTGACCTCTGCCACTTAAGACCCAGAACTGAATCTGAATCCTTCTTCTCAGCCTAGTTCCTAAGGCTGATTTCTTGGAAGGAGCCCTCTCTCTCCAACTTCTTAGATCTGCAGTTGGACTGCAAGATCTTCTTGTGTTGATACTCAGTTTACCACTTTTATGATTACTTCAACAATAATCTGAACTCTGTTAACAATTTGATCAACAACCTCAACAACAACAGTTTCTGTAAACTGTGGATGCCTATTTATAGGCCTTCTTCATGGTAACCGGCTGGTCCGGTTCGTAACTGACTTCTGACATCTCTGACAGTTGCTGTAGACTGGCTGGATCGGCAGCTGTCATGTCAACCAGTCACTTCTTGAAAATCTCTAACAGTCAGTAAGTGTCGAGACTTTCTGTCTTTAAGTGTTGACACTTATAGTCCAAGTGTCGACACATGTTGTGTAAGTGTCGACACAAGTCTACAAGGTGTCGACACAATTCCTTGTATGTCTCGACACAGATTCTTCTGCATGTGTCGATACTAAAATTGAGTGTCGACACAAATACTTGTTCTTTTAGCTTTTGCTGAATTCTTCTATGTGTCGACACATCTCCTTTGTGTCGACACAACTTCTTATGTTGAATCTGTCAAGTGTCGACACTGCTTCTTGGTGTCGACATATAGTATTCTATCTTGAATCTTGCTGAGTGTCGACACAGCTCCTTGTGTCGACACACCTTCTTGTTGTTGAGACTTCAGCTGAGTGTCGACACATTCCTTTAGTGTCGACACTTGCACTTAGAATAATTTGCTGCTCTTTTTGTTCTTTGCTAAGTGTCGACACAGCTCCTTGTGTCGACACTTTCTTCAAGTGTTGAGTCTTTAGCTAAGTGTCGACACATTGTGCTGGGTGTCGACACTTACTTCAAGTGTTTGACTCTTCTGATAGTGTGTCGACACATTGTGCTGAGTGTCGACACATTCTTCAAATGCTGACTCTTCAGCATAGTGTCGACACATTGTGTTGAGTGTCGACACATGTACTTAGACTCTGCAGACTTTTGCTGAGTGTCGACACAGCTCCAAGTGTCGACACTTTCTGGTGTAGACACTGCTTCACTGGGTGTCGACACAGCTCCTTGTGTCGACACTTTCTGTCGGCACTTTTCTTCACTGAGTGTCGACACAGCTCCAAGTGTCGACACTTTCTGTCTGGTGTCGACTCTGCATCCCAGGTGTCGACACAATGACTCCAAGTGTCGACACTGCTTGTCTGGGTGTCGACACAGGCTTTCTTAAGTGTCGACACTTTCCCTCTGGGTGTCGACACATGGACTTAGAAACTTTTTGCTTCAGTCCAGTGATTTCTTAACCTGCACAAGTAACTCAAACATACATCAAATACATTATGATGTATATCATTGAGATGGGTGAGGCTTCTTCAAATCAGGTACATTTGACCAATGTACCCAACACTCCCCCACCAGAAGAAAAAATAACTTTCTCGTCAGCAGACATGCCAGACTATGAGGATCCATTCTGTGATGCCCTGGTGATCCAGACGGCGGTGGAAAATTATACTGTCTCGAGGATACTAGTAGATAACGGGAGCTCAGTAAATGTCGTCTTCAAAAAGGCCTTCGATGAGATGATGGTTGAAGGGAAGAGAATCCTGGCCTCTGACGGACCGTTGTTTGGGTTCTCCGGAGAGAGGAAGGAAGTGGAAGGGGGAGTGGGGTTGCACGTGAAGTTGGGGGGCGTGTCACGGAGCTGCAGGTTCGTGATCGTGGACGCCCCAAGCAGCTATAATGCCATCTTTGGGCGCCCCCTCATCAGCGCCTTTCGTTGCGTCCCCTCCTCGTTCCATCAATGCCTCATGTTCAACAATGGGGGGGGTGCAGGTCAGGGTAAGAGGGGACCCGAAGGTGACAATACAATGCTACGTTACAGCAGTCAACACCATTTCGTGGATGGTAGAGGCAGAGGAGTTGGAGATAGAGATGGCGGCACTTGAGGAGGTTGTTGAGGAAGGGGAAATGGGCCTAGAGGCGGCAAGAGAGATAGCTGAAGAGCAAGTCGGAGAAGAGGAGACTGAGAAGCAGCAAGGAGATGTGCAGGTGGTCCGGGGGGGACAAGGAACAGGAGAGCCCAGAAGGGGCGATGGAAGTAGGAGAACAAGCGGTAGGAGGAGTTAAGGGAGAGGCCCCGAGGGGCGTGGGAGTCGAGCAGCGGCAGGAGGGGCTAGTAGAAGTGATGGGAGTTGAGGAGGAGGTAGGAAGGGGAGAGCTGGAGCTGGAGGAAGAGGCAAGGGTCGGCTGGGAGCAGTCGCGGCTGGATCCGGCCGAAGAAATGGTGGAGATGGAGGTCTTCACCAGCGCAGGGCAAGTACAAAGGGTGCGGGTCAGCGGGGGCTTGAGTCCCGAGGCTCGGGAACGAGTGCAGGCTTGCATTCAAAGCAACGTCGACATCTTCGCCTGGAGCACGGCGGACATGTCGGGCATCGACGCAGATGTGGCTTGCCATCGCCTGAACTTGGACCCACGCACTCGCCCCATACGCTAGAAGATGAGAGCCATCGCCACCAAGCTGGAGGAGCCCATCGTGAGGAGGTCAGGAAACTCCTGGAGGCCGGCTTCATCTCGGAGATCCAGTATCCGGACTGGATCTCAAATGTGGTAATGGTTAAAAAAGGAGGTGGTAAATGGAGAATGTGTATTGATTTTTCTTTGTTAAATAAATCATGCCCAAAGGATTGCTACCCCCTGCCTCGGATCAATGCGCTGGTTGATTCAGCCGTCGGTTTTTCTGTCATGAGCTTTTTAGATGCTTTTTCAGGTTATCACCAGATCCGGATGCACCCTCCTGATACCAAGGATGTTTCCTTCATCACAAGGGAGGGATGCTTCAGTTACAGAATGATGCCCTTTGGGTTGAAGAACGCAGGGGCTACCTACCAATGCATGATGGATCAGGTCTTCCGAGATCAGAGGGGGAGGAATTTGGAGGTCTACGTCGACGACCTAATGATCAAAAGAAAGTGCATGGATTCGCACCTGCAAGATCTGGAAGAGACTTTTGCCACCTTAAGGAGGTTCAAGATGAGGCTGAATCCCTTGAAGTGTGTCTTCGGAGCCAGCCGCGGGAAGTTCCTCGGGCATCTTCTGACTCCGGCAGGAGTGGAGCCCAACCCGGACAAGGTAAAGGCCATCCTGGATTTGGAATCACCTCGCGACGCCAAGGAGGTCCAGCGCTTGACAGGCAAACTGGCTGGGCTGAGCAGGTTCCTCTCCAGGGCAGGAGACAAGTGTTCTTCATTCTTTAAGGTGCTGAGAGGGAATCAAAGGTTTGAGTGGACCAACGAGTGCGAAGAGGCCGTCCAAGGGCTGAAAAGACAACTCTCTCAGGCTCCTCTTCTTCAGAGCCCAAAAGAAGGAGAGGACCTGACCTTGTACCTCAGAGTAGGAGTGGAGGCGGTGAGCTCCGTCCTAGTGAGGGAGGAAGGGAAGAAGCAACTTCCCATCTACTACGTCAGTTGGATACTAAGGAAATCAGAGCTCCGCAACCCCATCCTAGAAAAGCTCGCTTACGCCTTGGTCATCTCTGCAAGGAAACTCCGGCCGTACTTTCAAGCACATTCGATTAAGGTGGTGACCGACCACCCTCTTCGCAAGATCTTCGAAGGAGTGGAGCACTCAGGGAGACTGGCTAAGTAGTCTATTGAGCTAAGCGAGTTCGACATCTCTTTTGTCCCAAGACTCTCCATCAAGGCGCAGGCAGTGGCGGACTTCCTAGCTGACTATATTGTTGAAGTCGAGGAGGGAGAGCAGCGGCCATGAGAAGCGTGGAAGATGATGGTTGATGGGGCCTCGGGAAAGCACTCCCTCAGAGCAGGGGTGGTATTGACAAGTCCTCAGGGGGTAACTATAGAGCAAGCGGTCATTTTACATTTCCCCGTGACCAACAATCAAGTGGAGTATGAGGCCGTGATCGTCGGCCTTCGCTTGGCAAAGGAGCTGGAGATTTAGGATGTGGAAGCATTCACTGATTCAAAGGTAGTAGCATCGCAGATCCGGGGAGAGTTTGAAGCTCGGGAGCCTACCTTCATCAAATACCTCTCCAAGGTAAGGGCGATCATTGGTGGGTTCCGGTCATTCTCAATCCAACATGTTCCAAGGGAAGAAAGTGTAGCCGTCGATCGATTAGCCAAGTTTGGACCTCGAGGAGGAGGGACCTTGACGGAGCTATTTTGACCGGCTATCGAGGAAGGAGAGTTGATGGTGGTAGATCGGCGACCCTCGTGGGTGGATCCATTTGTGACTTTCCTAGCCACCGGTGAACATCCTGAGGGGACCAAGGACGGGAGAAGCTTCAAGCGCAAAGCAGCTCACTACCTAATAATGGAGGGGGGTCTGCATCGTAAGATGTTGTCAGGGCTCCTAGCTAGATGTGTGACCGAAGAAGAGATCCCGAGGACCTTGGGGGAGGTGCACTCGGGCGAGTGCAGCAGTCACTCTAGAGAGAGGACGTTGGAGGCAAGGGTGGTCAGGCATGGGTACTTCTGGCCCACCCTAAGGAAGGATGTCACGGATTTTGCAAGGAGGTGTCAAAAATGTCAGCTCTGCGCCCCCATTCAGCTCTTGGCAGCTCAAAGGCTCCGAAGTATCACGACACCGTGGTCGTTCGCCATCTGGGGAATGGATTTAGTTGGGCCCTTCCCTCCGGCTAGTGGGCAGAGGAGATTCCTCTTGGTTATGGTCGATTATTTCTCGAAGTGGCTGGAGGTTAAAGCCTTAGCCAAGGTCACCTCACAGGTCATAAGGAACTTCGTCTGGGGGGAGATCATTTGCAGACACGGGTTGCTCCAAGCAATAGTGACAGATAACGGCCCTCGGTTTGCCAGTGAGGAGGTCATCAGCTTCTGCGCCCAACTAGGGATATATCTCCGGTTTGCCTCGGTCCACCACCCCCGGAGTAACGGCTAGGTGGAAGCGGCAAACAAAATCATTGTGAATCTACTAAAGAAAAAGGTGGAGAACTTAAAGGGAAATTGGGTGGAGCAGCTCCCCTCAGTCCTATGGGCCCTGCGAACGACCCCGAACACGGCCACTGGTGAGACCCCCTTCAAGCTCTCTCATGGGTGTGAGGCCGTCCTACCAGTGGAATTCGAGGTTCGGTCCCCGCGAGTCACAGCCGCAGGCGAAGGAGGCGAGACTTGGAGGTTGGAGAATGAGGAGGGGCAACGCCTCTCGCTAGATATGGTGGAAGAACTGCGAGACGTGGCAGCTATCAGGCAAGAAGAGATCAAGCGGCGAATGGTTAAGTATTTTGATAAGCATGTCAGGGTCAAGCAGTTTACTGAAGGGGATCTGGTGCTGAGAAAGGTTGACGCGGCAGGAAGGTCGGCTCCCGTGGGCAAGCTCAACCCGAACTGGGAAGGACCATACATAGTGAAGGGCTCTCATCTAGCTAGCAGGTCCAAAGGCTCGCCTGTGGGGGATATGTTTGGTTTGTGGGAGATAGGTTAGGATAGGTTAGGTCTGGTTTGCAGAAACTTCATCGGCACCGCGAGCTCGGCTCGGCCCCAGGTAGACCCACTGCACAGGCTCTCATCTAGCTGGCAGGTCCGAAGGCTCGCATGTGGGGTATAGGTTTGGTTGGTTTGAGATCGTCATCGGCACCCCGAGCTCGGCTCGGCCCCAGGTAGACCCGCTGTGCAGGCTCTCATCTAGCTGGTAGGTCCGAAGGCTCGCCTGTGGGGGATAGGTTTGGTTGGTTTGAGATCATCATCGGTACCCCGAGCTCGGCTCGGCCCAAGGTAGACCCGCTGCGCAGGCTCTCATCTAGCTGGCAAGTCCGAAGGCTCGCCTATGGGGGATAGGTTTGGTTGGTTTGAGATCGTCATCGGCACCCCGAGCTCGGCTCGTCCCCAGGTAGACCCGTTGCGCAGGCTCTCATCTAGCTGGCAGGTCCGAAGGCTCGCCTGTGGGGATAGGTTTGGTTGGTTTGAGATCGTCATCGGCACCCCGAGCTCGGCTCGGCCACAGGTAGACCCGCTGCGCAGGCTCTCATCTAGCTGGCAGGTCCGAAGGCACGCCTGTGGGGGATAGGTTTGGTTGGTTTGAGATCATCATCGGCACCCCGAGCTTGGCTCAGCCCCAGGTAGACCCGCTGCGCAGGCTCTCATCTAGCTGGCAGGTCCGAAGGCTCGCCTGTGGGGGATAGGTTTGGTTGGTTTGAAATCGTCATCGGCACCTCGAGCTCAGCTCGGCCCCAGGTAGACCCGCTGCGCAGGCTCTCATCTAGCTGGCAGGTCCGAAGGCTCTCCTGTGGGGGATAGGTTCGGTTGGTTTGAGATCTTCATCGATACCCCGAGTTCGGCTCGGCCCCAGGTAGACCCGCTGCGCAGGCTCTCATCTAGCTGGCAGGTCCGAAGGCTCGCCTGTGGGGGATAGGTTTGGTTGGTTTGAAATCGTCATCGGCACCCCGAGCTCGGCTCGGCCCCAGGTAGACCCGCTGCGCAGGCTCTCATCTAGCTGGCAGGTCCGAAGGCTCGCCTGTGGGTGATAGGTTTGGTTGGTTTTAGATCGTCATCGGCACCCCGAGCTCTGCTCGGCCCCAGGTAGACCCGCTGCGCAGGCTCTCATCTAGCTGGCAGGTCCGAAGGCTCGCCTGTGGGGTATAGGTTTGGTTGGTTTGAGATCATCATCGGCACCCCGAGCTCGGCTCGGCCCCAGGTAGACCCACTGTGCAGGCTCTCATCTAGCTGGCAGGTCCGAAGGCTCGCCTGTGGGGGATAGGTTTGGTTGGTTTGAAATCATCATCGGCACCCCGAGCTCGGCTCGGCCCCAGGTAGACCCGCTGCGCAGGCTCTCATCTAGCTGGCAGGTCTGAAGGCTCGCCTGTGGGGGATAGGTTTGGTTGGTTTGAGATCGTCATCGGTACCCCGAGCTCGGCTCGGCCCCACGTAGACCCGCTGCGGAGGCTCTCATCTAGCTGGCAGGTCCGAAGGCTCGCCTGTGGGGGATAGGTTTAGTTTCTGGGAGATAGGTTAGGATAGGTTAGGTCTGGTTTGCAAAAACTTCATCGGCACCCCGAGCTCGGCTCGGCCCCAGGTAGACCCGCTGCGCAAGCTCTCATCTAGATGGTAGGTCTGGAGGCTCGCCTGTGGGAGATAGGTTAGGATAAGTTAGGTCTGGTTTGCAGAAACTTCATCGACACCCCGAGCTCGGCTCGGCCCCAGGTAGACCCGCTGCGCAGGCTCTCATCTAGCTGGCAGGTCCGTAGGCTCGCCTGTGGGGGATAGGTTTGGTTTGTGGGAGATAGGTTAGGATAGGTTAGGTCTAGTTTGCAGAAACTTCATCGACACCCCGAGCTCGGCTCGGCCCTAGGTAGACCCGCTGCGCAGGCTCTCATCTAGCTGGCAGGTCAGAAGGCTCGCCTGTGGGGGATAGGTTTGGTTTGAACAGGGCAGGAAGCCCACCCGAAACACGAGATGGAAAGAGGAAAAGGTAGGATAGGTCTCGGCCAGAAGAAATCTCGACGGGGAGATCACCGCCATAGAGGTCTCACCGAGGGAGGCCTTCGCCGAGAAGGCTCCTAATAATACTCTTGAGCAGACAGGCGGAAACGTTCCGGACTGACAGTTTTCAGCAGGTTCCCGCCGATCCATCGCTAAGGGAGGCTATCCTAGAGAGGCCAGGGGCCTCGGCGGAAGCATACATAGGAAACACTCAGCCACAGCAATTACATCAAGCACATTCACAATAACAGGACGAGACACTTACAATGGAACGTTTACAATATATATTACACAAGTACAAGTTTAGAGCGTCTCGCTCTTTACACTATGGCGAAAAGAAGAAAAAGGGGCCCCTCAAGGAGACAAGCTATACCCCTTAGAGCTCCCGCTTGAGCTCCCGCTTGAGCTCCCGCTGGAGCTTTCGCCGGAGCTCTTCCCGGAGGTCTCGTCACCCGCTGCAGGGGATTTCGGGACATCCGAGGGTGGGGTATCAGGGGCGCCCGGGGGCTTTGGAACGGGCTCGAAGAGCCAGGGAACGAGCTGTTAAGCGGTGATGTTTTTGCCCCTCCCATCCCAGCAGTCAACATCTCGCAGCGTCTCCAGCGTCAACCTGACTGTAGCCTGCGCGTTGGCCTGGAGAATCTTGTCGATGTCATAGACCGAGCAGTAGCGGCTCTTCATTCTCTCATCCAGCGGGGGGGGCGCATCCGCCTCCATACGCGCAATCTGCTCCCTCAGAAGGATGTTGTCGTATCGCGCTTGGGATAGCTCCTCGCGAAGCATGTCTTGGGTGGAATCCTGAACAGCGAGAGGTTAGCATGAAAGAGAAGAGTTAAAGTAGCGAGAGCAAGCGCTGTGAAAGATCTCGCTTACCCCTTCCTCCTGGCACGAAGATAGCAGTTGCTGGGCCTCGGCCAGCTCCTTTGCCAAAGTGGCCGCCTGAGCCACCTTGTCATCCCTGGCCTTGAACATATCCTGGAAATTGCGGTCTATGGTGATGCTCCGGCGAGCACACATGTGCGCAAGCTCCAGCCGCGCATCAGGGCGCGAGTAGAATCATAAGCCAGCAGCCGGGTCGACATCCTGTCGTAGACATTGGCATCCTCCCGGCTGTAGAGGCAGTAACCTAAGGCGAAAGCCTCGCTGGTAACCTCGTCTCGCTCTGCCCAGCTAGGCAGGAGGGACGAGATCGAGACCCTGTTGGCGTCAGGATCCCACTGTAGCAGCGGCTTGTTCTCCACGTCCGAGCACCTCATGTCGAGACCAAAATTGCGGTGGCCCCGCGGCACCTCTCCAGACAGAGGCTGGCCGGAGGTCTCGGCGGCAGCTCCCTTGCCCTCTGCAACACCGGGGGCCTGAGGGTTCTCGGCAGGGGCCTCAGCGCCGCCCCTAGTAGCTGCGATCTCGCTGACAGCCTGCAAGATCTCCTCAAAGGAGCGGCCTGCAGTGAGAGGTTGGGAGGGCGGCACCATAACGTCTTTGCCCTTCTCGGTATCAGTTGTCTTGGGTCTCTTGATCGGTTGAGGCGGAGGGGCGCCGAGCTTTCGCTTCCCGGCACCAATTGAAGGAGGCAGGGCCGGCTCTTTCCGGCAAGCTTGTGCAGCGGCCTTCGCAAGAGCCAGCGGGTCTTTTGGAGGTTGTCTCCCGCCAGCGCGAGCCTCGTCAAAGTGTTGGCGTAGGGGGATCTCACGCTCTCCTGCGAAAGTGGCAATACTAAGTTCAAACCTTGAAAAGGACATGGATTAGCAAGATAAAGGCGAGACCTTACCTTCGCCTGGGAGCACGGGGAGGAGTGAATCAACGTCTCGCCGCAGAAAGAGGACGTCGAAGTCCTTGGTTCCAAAGAACTCAAGTCTCGCGCGAGCCCAGGGAGGGAGGCTTGTAGGCGGCATCCTTGTATTGGATGGGCGTGAGAGGCACGTTCCCGAAGTCGCCGGAAATAAAGATGAACCTCTCGCCCCAGTGATGGTGCTTGTTGGCAAGACCGATCGTCTTGAGTAGTTGTCCTGAGAAGAAGACCACCCCTCCTTTGGCGCGGAAAGTGAACAGCTTGCGGAAAATTGGCAGACTGAACTCGATCCTCTCGGATCGCATGTAGCGTATGAAAGCCACGAGAATCGCAACCGAATTTGGATTCAGTTGCGCGGGAACCACTCCGTAATACCGGAGGGCCTGGCGCATCTCGGGCAACAGTGGGAGGCGGAAGCCCACCTCGAAGTGCTCCAGGGGGATGGCGAGCTCCCCCTCCCTCGCGGTGTTTACCTTATCATGGTTGCCTGGGTTCCGCGCGATGAAGCCGGCGGGAACGTAGCGAGTCTAGATTAGGTTGAACTCGTCCATGGTGAGGGTGCAGGAAGGAAAAAGGTGCTTCTGAAAAGCTTCCGCATAGTTGGATCGTCCCTCACCTCCACCCAGCATCGTGATGAAGAGTTTGAAGGCGAGAGCTTCAAGAGGGAGGCGAGAGCAAGAACCGTACGGGAACGGAAGGAGAAGGCGGAGACAAGCGAGAGCTTTTGAGAGACCGCGAAAGCAACAGAAGAGGAGAGAGATTGGGTTCGGAGAAATGAATGTGGTAGGTGCGCTTCCCTATTTATAGAAAACTGTGATCATGATGACTGTTTTCAAAAAGGCGGCGGGGGTATAGCCGACACGTCCCAGGTCAGTGGCGCTTCGTTTTCCCGCCCAAGTTCGATAGTGACTGATTGACCGAATGATTAGCGCAAGCATTGTGAAATGACATGCGGCAAGCAAGATAAGCGGAAGCAAGGCTGCTCTCGCCAACCGAGAGCCCAAGATAATAACATATATGCGCATACAATAATAATATTAATGATAAAAGCAGAGTTATTACTCTCGCTGAGCGAGAACTGGATAAAGAGTAAGCAATAATAGCAGAGTTATTAGCTACAGTTCTAGTGAATAAATAAGGGTACATCTGAGAAGGGGAAGGCCTGGGGAATAGAAGGGGAGGTCTCGCGATTCAATAAGGCTCCCACCGCCATTTCCCTTGCTCCCACTGCCATTTCCCTTGCTCCCGCAGCTTGGTCCGGGGTGGCGCCTGTGGGTTGAAGTAGGATGACAGAACAGTGCATCCTAGGTTGACCTGGCGAGACAGATCCCGGATCCGATCGATGCACCTTTCGGGTGAGGATCCGGCGGTAGACCCCCCCCCCCCCGGCCGGTCCATCTCGCCGATAAGATAGTCCCGCTCCAGAGTCTCTAGCCTCTTTTCCACTGATTGCCGAAACTCTTTCGCTGCGAGGTCGCGGACCCGTTCTCGCCGGATGAGCTTCGATAGGACGGCGGCAACCTTCTTCCCCCGTCTTTTAGCGCTCCCGGCACTGGTCAAGATCTCCTCCATCTCGTCAGATGAAGGGAAAGGGGAACTCTCGCCATCTTCCCCCTCTCTTTCTTCTTCTTCTTCTTCTTCTTCTTCTTCTTCCTCTACCTCGGCTCCAGGCCGCGAGCCCATGTCCCCTGGCAAAATAACTCCAGTTATAGTGAAAGCTAGAGGATTGCAGTGATAAAAATTCCACATACCTGCAGCATGACGAGGCCCCCGGTTGACGGCAGGCGAGAAGGGCCAGCCCCCCCCCCCCCAGCTCCAAAGAGTAGGTGGATCGGCTTTCCTTTTCCGGGGGGTGGGGGGTAAATATTGTGAATGGTAATCCCGGCTTGGTCGGGAGCGGGGGAGGGGGTCTCCTCTCCCGCATGATGGCTGGCATCTAATGGAGGCGCAGAAGATTCGGCATTCAAAGATTTGAGTTAAGGGCGAGAGGGGAACAGTTACCTGCGGTGCTCGGGTCAGGTGGAGGAGCCACCTCCGAAACCCGTGGTTGATCCTCGAGGTGGCGAGAGGATGGATCCAAGGATTCACGCAGGGACGTGGCAGCGTCGGGAACCGTTTCCTGCGAGAGATATCGCGTCAACAACTGAGCGGCTGACGTTTTCAATAATTGGCAAATCAAGCATACCTTCCGCGGTGAGGGATCATCCGCGCGGCTTGGGGTTGGGGTTGGCGGGCTCCTATTCTCGTGGGGCAGGTCCCGCTGAACCACCTTTGCCCTCTTCTTTTTCTTCTTAGGCAGAGAAGGCTCAGCGGCTGACGACTGTCTCGCTAGCCATGGGGAAACCAGGGCACTTTTAGCCTTGGCTCGCACCTGTGTCGCGTTGATGCTGTCTTGCAGATCCTGCGGAAGCAGTTTATCGGCGCGCTTGGAAGGCATCGCGAGAGGAGGCGAGAGCTCAGGCGAAGAATGACAACTTGAGGGAGGTGTTATGGCCATCTATCGGCACACGTATTTATAGACACGGTACGGCCCTCCAAAAGATTCCCTGATGGTGACACATGCTCAGCGAATATTTCTGGGTTGGACGTGTCTTTTCGAGCGCAGAGCTAGCTCAAAAAGAGCGGGGATAATGTACAACCCCATATTCGCTGAGTCAGACCAGGAGGCGCAATGGTCTCAGTTGAGCTAGCCAAAGGGGTTCCCGCCCGAAAGGAGGTCTCGCCCAAGATGGTGGGAACGTTCGCGTCAAGACGTCAAATGGAGATCAACGGGCCAAGATCGTCGAGCGCAGCCATCGCGGGAGTGCTTGCGCTGGCGCCAAACTCCAATCTTGAAGGGGCTCTCACCTGTAAGCAGGCGAGATCGTTCGCGCCGTCTCTGGGTAAAAGGCTCTCGGTTCAGAGCTCTCGCCGAGTGGGGCCCAAGGCCTAGGGTTAGAGGACCAAACTGCCCTCAGGAAAATTTACCCCTGTGCCCTCAGAAAAACAGCGGGATTCGGCTATTGGCAGACCAACTAGGGGCTTTTCAGTAATTTCAGGTCAGCAAGATGCTATAAATAGACCCATAAGGGCTCCTTAGAAGGCAAGCTGTCATTACCTCTCAACTTCCAGTGCTTTCTGAGGAGCTCCTAGCCCAGCTTTGGCTTTGGAGGGGAAGCTCTCAGAGATCTTTCGGGTGTGAGGTGGGACCTCCCTGCTGAGGCTTTGGGTCAGTCTTAGGTCCTTTGGAATCCAGTCAATGGTTGAGGCTTGAGAGAATTAGGTTTTGGCTGCACCCCCTTTTTCTTCGAACTCCCGTTGAGGTCATATTTGGCTTCAACATCATCGATCTCGACACACTTCATCGAGTTCAACTCGACACACACACACACATGGGTAGGGACACGCCCGTGTCTCTACCCGTGTCACTTCACATGGGTAGTGACACGCCCGTATCACTTCCCGTGTCCTTCTCTGGACATACTCGAGTCATCAACTCAAGAGCTGGCCACTCCCACATGGGTAGAGACACGCCCATGTCTCTACCTGTGTCTTATGCTTGACTCATTTCTCCTCCTTTTCACATGTGTTACCCAGTTGTCAGCACTCCCCCTGAACCCAAGTCAACTCTCTTGACACAAAAACACGCACGAGGGACCTAGTGTGATTAGGGATGTTACATGAAGTCCAGCCGTAGCTTTTGAAATCGATAAAGCCCTAAAAGTTAATGTCGTCTTGGCCACTCTCTTCCTTTTGTAGTTCTCTAATCAACCACTCTAAGAAATCAGTGGGGCCTACTTGCATCATCGAGCTGTACCTTGCTTTAACGGAAGAAGACGTGCAGTTGCTTCTCGGCAAAGTTTGTCGTATTCTGTAGCTTCTCCGTACTTGATTTTAAATTAGTTGACTTTGTCGATTTTGTAGATATTGCTGATGTCAGCACCTGTGGACTTAACCAAAATCGAGCATCAGCAGAATAGGCGTTGAATGAATGAGCTTCACTTAATGCCAAGGTACTTAAATAGAATTTTGTCTATCTAGGCATTGACAGCGTTGAGTGAGCAAGCCTCACTCAAAGCCTTTTACCTTAGCTTATTCTTCAGCCTTTTCTGCATGCTTGACATAGAGAGTATTGAGTGAACACGCCTAACTCACCACCTTGTGCCTTAGCCATGCTTTTTGTATTTTAGGCGTTAAGAGCATTGAGTGAGCAGGTCACACTCAACGCTTTCTGCCTTAGCTAGATTTTTCTACTTCTTGGCGTTGAGTGAGTAATATCCACTCAATGCCAAACTACTTAATAGATTTTATTCTGTTTATCTGGCATTGAGTGTGTAAGATGCACTCAACACAATTGGACTTAGCCAAATATCAGCACAGATTTTCTGTGGCTTTGACTTTCAAGGCAATACTCAACGAATATAGAGTGTGGTATTGAGTGAGTGATACTCACTCAACACCTCTGGACTTAGCCACTTTTCTGCCCATTTCTTCTTAGGCTTATACTGCATTAGCCTGACTCATAGCCTTTTGTTATATGACATTGAGTGAGTTGACTTTAATCATTGCCTGTGGACTTAGCCCCTTTCTCAGCTTTCCACTACTTTGGCTTTGACTATATAGGCTTCACTCAGCGTTATAAGTCATCTGGCGTTGAGTGAATGACCTTCACTCAACACATGTGGACAGAGAAAGTTTTCTATCTATCCACACCTTAGGTAAGTGTTTACCTAACCTAGCCACTTAGGCTACCTGTCCCATCATTATTGTTAGGACATCCCTACATGGATGAACTCAGGCACACATCAAATACAACTTTATGTATATCATTGACAAGATTGACTTCCTCATATCTAGGACATTGTGGTCAATGGACCCATCAATCTCCCCCTATTTGATAAAATCAAAACCCTTAAGCAAATGAGTCAATAATGAGACAATGATATACATAGAAATATTCAGCAATAAGAATATAAGAAGTAAAAAATAACAGGAGAATGATCTATAGTTACCACTACTCCTTGCCTGCTGGGTGAACATTACCACCCCTGCTCCCCAGAATTGCTGCTACAATTCTTGATCATAGATCTGATCATCTTTTCCTCCCCCTTTTGACTTCAGCAAATAGCCAATAAGTTTCTTATCATATGCTCCCTCTCAAATAGGCAGCGGTGAATTACTGGACAGTGTTGGACATGCTCCCCCTCAACTGATGAATCATCTATCATATTTCTTGGTAGACAGACTATTCTATACCACACTGGATAACAATTGACCATGATGCCACTGAAGGTATATCAATTGAAGAGTCTTCATTTTTTTGAAGAATAATTCCATCTACAAGATACAAAATAACCTGCAACTAAATGAGGAGCAACTGATTCCATACCAGGTTTAACATACCCAACTCAAATTTGAGGGTGTTAAAGTTTGCTTCATCTAATAGCTTAGTGAAGATGTCAGCCACTTGCTTGTCGGTTGGGACAAACTCAAGGTTGATATCTTCACATTCCACATGCTCCCTAATGAAATGATATCTGATTTTAATGTGCTTAGTCCTGCTATGGGAGACATGATACCTAGTAATTAAAATAGCCTAGTAGAATCACAAAACAAAGCACTTCTACTTATCTGAAGGTTGTAGTCCTGGAACTGATGCAGGATCCACAGCAACTGAGCACAGCAGCTACCTGCTGAGATGTACTCTGACTCTATAGTTAAAAATGCAACACTAGTTTGCTTCTTTCGCTCCATGAAACTAGTCTTCCACCCAAGAATTGAAAGGTGCCTGAAGTGCTCTTCCTGTCCTCTTTGCAACCTGCAAAGTCTGCATCTGAATATCCAGTTAGTTAAAACTCACCATTCCTAGGGTACCACAGGCCTAGATCCGGTATGCCCTTAAAACACCTCAGAATTCTCTTTGCAGTAGAGTAATGAGATTTTTTTGGGGCATGCCTGATACCTATGATAAACACATGTAGCATACATGATGTCTGGCCTATTTACAGTAAGATGAGAAGGGAACCAATAATCCCCCTATATAAAGTTTCATCAACAGTTTCCCTGCCTTATCTTTATATATGGGCATATTTGACCCCACGGGAGTTCTCATGGTGGAGTAATTTTCCATACCAAATTTATTTATTAACTCCCTAGTGAACTTAGACTGGGATATAGGCAAGTCATCATCAGTCTGTCTTACTTGGAGACCCAAGAAGAACTTAAGTTCACCCATGCTGCTCATCTCAAACTTTCCCTACATAAGTTTGGCAAACTTCCTGCAGAGGTTGT
Organism: Platanthera guangdongensis; assembly: GCA_039583875.1. Lineage (NCBI taxonomy): Eukaryota > Viridiplantae > Streptophyta > Magnoliopsida > Asparagales > Orchidaceae > Platanthera > Platanthera guangdongensis. The sequence continues at coordinate 85,855,959 of CM077151.1, forward strand.
CATCTGTAGATCCAAATATGATGTCATCTACATAGATCTGAACTAGGATGATCTTACCCTTAGATTCACTTAGGAATAGGGTCTTGTCTATATTCCCCCTTGAGAATTTGTTCTCAATGAGGAAGCTAGACAAAGTCCCATACAGTGCTTTAGAGGCTTGCTTTAGCCCATATAGATCTTTCCTAAATTCATAAACAGAATCAAGTGTGTTAGGAACTACAAAATCTGGAGGATGCTGAACATAGACTTCCTCTTTTAAGTCAACATTCAGAAAGGCTGAATTTACATCCATTTGGTAGGCCTTGAATCCCTTGTGTGCAACATATGCAAGGAACAATCTTATGGCCTCCAACCTTGCTACACGGGAAAGGTTTGATCAAAATCAATGCCTTATTCCTTCTTGTACCCCTTAACTATTAATCTTGCTTTGTTCTTGATTATAATGCCACTTTCATCAAGTTTGTTTATGTAAATCCACTTGACTCTAATAAAATTATGTCCATGAGGTCCGAGAACCAGCTTCCAGACTTTGCATCTTTTGAACTGGTTCATCTCCTTTTGCATAGCCATTATCCAGAATTGATCTATGTTGGCCTCATCAAACTTCTTTGGCTCCACTTATGATAAGAAGCTTGCATACATAATGGTGTTTGGATGTCTACTTCTTGTCACTACTCCATGGCTTAGTTAACCTATGATTTGGTGTGCATGATGGTCTCCTAAATGGCTAATTGCTGGAGGTAATCTTCTTTCAATAGCAACTTCTAGAACAGCCTCTGGCTGATCATTCTCGGCACCAAGTGTGTCTGGTAGACCTTCTGAAGTATCCATTTCATCTTGGATAACTGGTGCAACCTCCTTGATGGTCAGATTGTCCATCATCTGTTCTATGCCTGCAGTACTAGAAGAGGATTTTGGCAGCTCCCAGTTAATCATGCTAGATTCATCAAAGATTGCATGCATAGACTCTTCTATATCTCAAATTTTCAAGTTGTATACCCTACGGGCTTTACTATGATTCATGTACCCAACAAAAATTCCATCAAAGGATTTGGCAGCAAACTTAGTCACATAGGACTTTCCATTATGGAGCATATAGCACTTACTGCCAAAGATTCTGAGATAGCCCGGATTTTCTTTTCTGCCTTTCAAGATATCATAGGGAGTCATCTTGTGGCTTTTGGTGATAGAGGCCATGTTGAGGACATGACATGCAGTGTATACTGCCTCAGTCCAGAAATATTTCGGGAGAGATGTGTCACACAATGGGTTCTTCTAGCCTCTATGAGAGTTCTATGTTTCCTCTCAACAATCCCATTTTGCTGGGGAGTTCTAGGAGAAGAAAATTCATGATGAATCCCTTGCTATTCACAGAACTCTGTCATGCCTTCAGACTGGAATTCAGTTGCATGGCCACTCCTGATTTTGACCACAGAACTGTTAAACTCATTCTGAACATGCTTGACAAACTCGATGAAGATATCAAGGGTCTCATTCGTTTTCTTGAGAAAGAACACCCAAGTAAACTTGAAACAGTCATCAACCACCACAAGGGTGTAGACTTTCCTACCAAGATTATGAATAGGCATAGGCCTAAATAGGTCCATATGTAAGAGGTATAAGCACCTCACAGCGTCTTTGGAACTAGTGCCCTTGAAGGAAGCTTTGGTCTGCTTTCCTTTTGGCAAGGTGAACAAATGTTGTCCTTGGTGCATTTCATATTTGGACTATTCCTAACTAACTCTTAGCTAAAGAGCTTGTCAATATTCTTGTAATTCAAGTGATCTAGTCTCTTGTACCAGTAGACACAATATGAGACTTTTTCACTTGCCACAAGACAAATGGGAGAATCTGAGTCCAGACAAAGAAAATTTAAACAGTAAACATTTCCACTCCTAGTTCCTATCAATATGACGTCTTGGTCACTTGACCTTCTAATCAGACACTCGTCCTTGTGGAAGATAATAATATAGCCAAGATCAGAGAGTTGGCTTATGTTTATAAGGTTGTGTTGCAACCCATCAACATAATCCACTTTTGTGATAGTAACTATGTCATTGGTAATCTTACCATAGCCTCTAGTTACCCCTCTATCAAAATAACCAAAGATAACCTTGGGTCCATTTTTCACTAGGGTGAATTCCTTCATGTTTCTCCTTATTCCAATCATGTGCCTGGAACAACCACTATCCAAGTACAATATTGGGGTATGGCCACTTGAACAAACCTGCAATAAGAAGTTTACTTTACCGTAGGACCCCAATATCCATTGGGTCCTAGGTGCACATTAGATTGAAATTGAACATGTCCACCAGCAAGTTTTCTGGCAGGTGGACTGACTCTATCTATGACCACATTAGGATTGTGCCAGCAGTCAATGGCATAATGGCCTATCTTGCCAAAGCACCAACAATCATATATGTTGTATCTTCTTTTCTGTGTAGGCCCAGCAGTTGGTTTGACTGCAGTCTTGACAGAAGGAAGAGTTGCAGCAACCATTTTCTATTTCCTTTCAGCATGGATTTTACTGAAGGTTAGTCTGCTTACTAGCTTGTGTGGCTTGTTCTGAATCCTAACAACAACACATTTCTTTTCAGCGAGTGTGCTATTGATAGCATCAGAAACAGCCATATAAAGCAAGATAACAGAATAACCCTTAGTCAGATTCTGTGCTAATAGGTTCTGAAAACTGGGTGTAGCCACATTTTTAGAGGGGGGTTGTGGCACCAAAGACAAATGGTTCATTATGGGCCATTTGAATTTCTTCATGGGAAGCCTTAAAGGCACTTGCCCTACTATACCGTCCATAATGGCTGAGAACATCTTTTGTTCCACTTGTGGATGCACCATTCATATAGTGACCATATATACTTTCCTGGGCATACCTATTTGAAGGGAATATCATCCTCTTGAATGGATTAGGTTGCCTAGATTCCATAGGCACAACTGGAACTTTCCCTTTGAGACGGGCAAGTCTTATGTTATCCTTAAAGCCCAACCCCTTCTTACCCTCCTGTGAGGAGAAGGAATCTATCAAGGGAAACACTGTATTGAGCTGAGATAAACTGGCCACAATACCTTTCTCCCTCTAGGGCTTTTCTTCAAGATCTTTAATAAGACTATTTTTGCTCTTGACAGTCTCCATCTGGATGCCTGACATGGTTTTCAGTTGACTGAGTTCCCTCATATTCTGATTCAGCGCAGCAGTTGTTTCAGCAAGCTGAGAAGCAGCAGGTTGAAGAGACAAAATCTCCTTAGCCTGCTTCTTAGTCAACTTCTTGCATTTCTTAAAGGCATCCAGAAGTTCACTATATCTGTCAATAAATTGATTCACATCACCTTCTGAGCCAAAATCATCTTCACCATTAGATGAAGAGGCTTCTGCGTAAGGACTTGTCCCATGCCTAGACACAAAACTGGATAGAGAATGTACCTTACTTTGACCGGGATGATCCTAGCTGCCCTCTTCATTATTATTGCCATCAACCCATGACAGCTATAGGCATCTTCTTCTTCAACATCCACCTCTAAGTCACTGATCGACAGTGCTAGAGGGGCCCTAACTCATTTCCTTACAGCAGGATAGTTTTCATTTACTGAAACAGTTTCCTGTTTAGCAGCAACAACTAGCCCAATATAGGCTTCCTTTTCTTCAGACTCTGATGATAATGATTCTGTCCAGCTCTTCTCTTTTCTAGCCACAATGGACTTTTCTTTCTTACTGTTGTACTTTTGGTGAGATTTCTTCTCACCATCCTCTCTTTTATTCACAGGTCAATCAACAATGACATGCCCTGGCATGTTGCAGTAGTAACAGATATTGTTAGATGAATTCTGAAAGTGAGTGTTAGATCAGAAATACTCTAGAGGGGGGGTGAATAGAGTATTCTTAAAAAAAATTTAACTACTATTACAGCTTTTGCAATAAATCAAAAGTGCAGAAATTAATAACCTAGCAAACAATAGATCTAATTCACAAGCACAGCAAGAACAAAAGAAAAGAAGACAACCAGACGACAAAAGAATTTTATAGTGGTTTTCCAACCTGGGTACATCCACTCTTCTACCACCCTTGGTAGGAATCCACTCAGATTTTTGATCAGGTGCGTGACACCAATGAGCTTTTGATCAGATGCTCAAAAACTAACCCAAGACTTTTGATCTGGAGACTTGCAACCAAGGAATCACTTTTGAAGGGAGATGACAACCCTTTACAGAGGTGGGGGTGAGAGAGTGATGGAAGTCTTCTTTTCTCAATCACAATGAGAAGACTATTTGGATTCAATGATGTTGTCAAAGCTCCCCCTGAGATGAAAAAGGGTACAGGAGAACTGGAGCTTTGCACAGGGTGATACGCCTTCAATTGAGAGACTAGATCCAGGAGCTTTAGACTGATAGTGTTTGAATGTCTTTAGCAAGGTCCTGGAGAATAAGAACAGGAAGACTCTTGATTTTGAAAAATGTGTTCTTCTTGCTTCTTCTTCAAATTATTGTATGCTTCTTAGTCAGTAGTATTCTGTGTAAAGCATTCTCTATGTCTCTCTTGATTAATTATCTATGTCTCTATGTGTCTGTATCCGTTATTCTCTTCTTCTCTGTCTTCCAAACATTTGAATTTCTCTGCAATTAATGCTGACAGCCTTGAGAATAATCGGCATTGATTTATTTCCCCAACTATCCCGTGGAAAAATGGCAAGCAATAATCCTTGGAGAAGACCACAATTAATGCACCTTCTAACGGATACATTCAGAGAATGTTAGATCATTAATTACCCAGGAATTATAGCATTAGAGTGGGGACAGAAGGCTGGAAATGACTAAGTCTGCAATCGTCGAGCAGATAGCAGAATTCGTAGAACTGAGTTCACAGTTCGTCGAGCTAAGATGTTGTATTCGTCGACCAGACGTCTACTGTTCGTTGAGCTGAGTTCCATGATCGTCGAGCTGAAAACTGAACTACTGTCTCTTTTGATCTTTGCTTATTCGTCGAGCTGGTAAATATGTTCATCGACTGGAGTTCAGCAGTTATTCTGGAGTTGTCAGATATCCTGTGTCGACACAATTACTCTGGTGTGTCGACACAAATCTTCTATGTGGTGTTGACATAGCCTTTCCACAATGTCGACTAATGATCTTGGTGTCGACACAGGTTCTTTTAGTGTCGACATACGTCTTCTGGTTCCAGAATTCGTCGGGCAGAGAACAGGGTTCGTCGACCTGAGATTGGAGAACATAGTCTCGACAGAATACTGTGATAATCCAAAGATTCGTCGACCGAAGAATAGTGTTCATCGAGCTAAGTCTGGATGTAACGCCCCGAAACTCAAAGGAGCAGAGGGGGACGTTTTGGGCCAGTTTGGGTTCTGGCAACAGGCACACGGCCTGGGACACGGGCATGTCCCAGGGCGTGTCAAGCGTGTGTCGACACTTAGCCGCGAAGTCGTCGTGTTTTACCCAACGATTCGTCGAGAGTAGGCACACGGCCTGCGACACGGGCGTGTCGCATGGCGTGTTGACCCGTGTCGACACTTAGCCGTGAAGTCGTCGAGTTATACTCGACGATTCGTCGAGATTGGGCACACGGCCTGCGACACGGGCGTGTCGCAGGGCGTGTCAACCCGTGTCGACGATCGTCCCGGGGAGTCATCGAGATTCACTCGACGATCGTCGAGACAAGGAACACGGCCTAGGACACGGGCGTGTCCAAGGCCATGTCATCAAGTCGTCGATCTTCCCTCGACGAAATGTCCCGTGTACACGGCCTGGGGTCCAGGCGTGTCAATGTGACACGGGCAAGGACACGGGCGTGTCCTAGAACCCGTGCAGTGCTCGGGTTGAAACTGGGGGAATAATCATGGTGTACACGGCCGGCTACACGGCCGTGTCAGGTGGAACACGGGCGTGTCAGCTCGAACACGGGCGTGTTCGATACCCGTGTGAGGTTCCAGGAGATTCGATTTTGTCGGCGAATGCGGCATACGGCCCTGGACACGGGCGTGTGCCAGGCCGTGTTCGGCCCAGATTGGGCATTTCAGCCCCGAATCAAAGCCGTTCGTTTCCTTAGGTTGAGATCCGACGGCTGGGGGTTGTTCCTGAGAGGATATACCCGTGAGTTGACTTGGAAAACCTTCACTTTTCTTCACTTGTTCTCTTTCTAAGTTCTTGGAGAGAGAGGAGAGCTAAGGGAAGAAGAAGAGCTAGATCCGCCATTGGAGGAGCTTCGGAGCTCCGAATCGCAAGCCGACTCCGGATCCACGGAGGCAACGCAAGTGCGGTGATTTCTATCCGATTACTTTTCGATGGCGCCAAAGAGGAACTCAAGGGTAACGATCCTCATCTTGAGCATGAGTCGCTCTCTTTCTTAGCATAGGAAGCCCGCTCTCACGAGTTTGCGGAGAGTTGGAGGCATTCCTTCGGATAGATATGTAAAGTCCCCATTGTTTAGAGTCCGTATGCGAGAACGGACGTAGGCATGATGTGTGAAGCCTACCCGGACATGGTGGTCTGGATCGGTGATGTTGCATTGCATAAGGCCGGAGAAGACTCCGTGCTATTGGTTGTTTTTCGGGTTTTCTACGCGGTAGATTGCAGCAGGGAGCCTTGGGGACTAACCCAAAGGTGCACCCAGAAAACTGGGCGGATACGAGATCTTGCCAACTTGGTGGCCTGAGAGCCAACTTGAACATAACGTGGTTATGTGACTTGCGGTAGAATGGGACTCGGAGGAAGTTTGACCCGGGCAAATGGCTTAAATTGTCGTTGCGATGTGAGCACGGGTTAGATGGAACCGTACCCGCTCTATGTCGTTCGGGCTAGAGAGACCTAAGGTTACGTGGCACTCGCCGTTGGCATAGATGGGAGTCTTCGGCGGTCTATGGCTTTAATTGACGTGACCCAGGACAGGAAGACGAATTGCTCATAGGTTTGGCCGTCTAAGTGGCGGTGGTGAGTCCGGAATGTTAATGGCTTTAATTGACGTGACATCGACAGGTTCACCGAGAATGTTCCCTGAGTGCACGGGACGTGTGGCCGTACAAGCCAACGTCTGTGATGAAATGGCTATGGTTATATATATGGCTCGCTTATGCTAATGAAATGCAGGGAAGGAGCATCGCCGCCCCGAGTTGGGGGCGGGATCGTTATAATTTGGTCAGCATTGCTGACCGTTGCCTTGTTTTGCCACCGTGCGGTGGTTTGTTGCTTGCAGGTGCAGCTGGACCAAGCGGTCAATAGCGGGCTAAAGCCCTTTTTGCGAAGCTGGCCCTCGAAGGCCCAAGTAGAAGTGTTTACTGCTTTGTTCATGTATGACCGGCCTGCGTGCCGTGGTTTGTAAATCATGTAATTTTCAAGTGAAACACTTTGTAAGGCCTTAAGGCCGGTTTTGGGTATTTTTGTATAACATTCCTTTTGGTATTAGTGGACATTCATGCTCCTATGCTGGGTTCTTATTTACAACTCTTATAAACTGCTTCCGCTAGAATGCTCTGTGTAGGACGTTGAGATTGGTTGGATGGTTTCCATACGTAACCACCCGGTCTGTCTGTGGTATATGGCGTCGGGCCCCGGCCGGACCTACTGCTATATACTATGCGACGGATAGGGGGTGTTACAATTTGGTATCAGACTACTGGTTTTGGTTGGGCTTAAACTGAATTCGTGGGCGAATTCTTTTTAAGGGGTGGTGAGCACATTGTGTGCGTCATCGTAATAACAGTAAAAAGAACCCATGAATGTCCACTTGGGAATGAAAATACTCGTGTTTGAGGAACCTGCGTGTTCCTATAATTGCTGTTTGCAATGTTATGTGGTCGCTTAACGGTGTTTTGTACCACTATAGGTGACCAAAAGTGGTGTTGGGCCGTCAGAACGCCGAGTTTCTGAGGCTAGTAGTGCACCGGATGTTGCTCCTGCAACACCTCTGTCGGCTGAAAATATACGTTTGGTGGCTGAAGCGGTGTTGGCCGTGATTAATGCGCAGCCTGGAAGGCAAACGCAGCAGCCCGCTCCTGTGTTGGAGCAAGAACCTCTGCAAGAGGCTGAGCCGAGGAGGGTGGAGCAAGTGGTTGTAGAACCGATAGTGCCAAGGAGGGCAACTGAGAGGCAACTAAAGCATGTAATGAGCTTTAACCCTCCGTTATTTTCGGGGTTGGGAACCTCATCTCAAGCTGAAGACTGGCTCTCTAGGGTGAAGAGAGTCATGACGGCGACGGAGACGGAGGAGTGGCAAATGACCACCATCGCTACGTTCCTGCTGGACGGTGAAGCGAGGATGTGGTGGGAAGGCTTGGAGTTGCATCATCTGAGAGGTAGACAATTGATAGACGTTCCGATGGAAGAGTTCTCGGGATTGTTCTTAGCAAGATACCTCCCTTCTACTCAGAGGATTTCGATGGAGAATGAGTTCCTGAAGTTGGTTCAGGGTGAGAGGAGCGTGGATGAATATCTCCACGAGTTTACGCGGTTGAGTCGTTATGCTAGCTCCACCATCATGGATGAGGAGCGCAAGACTAATCGTTTTTATGAAGGCTTGAGGGATGAGTTGAGACTACTACTCTCGGGGCCGATGACGCAGGGTTTCTTAACCTTGGTCAATACTGCCCGGTCCTTGGAGAAGGACATGAAAAATGTACAAGCGAAGAAAATCTTGGGTGAAAAGAAATCTGAGTTCAGAGTGCTGACTACTTCAAAGTCCGGCTATCGGAGGTCTTTCAAGAAGCATAGGACTTCGGGTCCAGCTCCTTCTGGTGCTTCTGGGGCGACTACGAGTCGGACCTCGGGCGCGTGTTTTACATGCGGAAAGACGGGGCACTTTGCCCGTGATTGTTGGAGCGGACGTCCTAAGTCCGAGAGGAGGCCGGGAGCCACTTATGAAGAGAAGGGAAAGGCGGTGGAGTCGACCTCATCCCATTATGCTCCGGCCCAACCAAGGGTCTACAATCTTGGCCAACAGGAGGCCATTAAACAAGCTGATGTGGTGACAGGTACGATTTAATTTATAGCAAATCAATTTCTTTATATGCTTGTTATGCACATGTTACCTTACCACTACTTGTTTAGGATTTGTATTGATTTGTGAAAATCCGGCACGAGCACTCTTCGATACGGGAGCTTCACACTCCTTCTTGTCCGAAGGATTTATATTACGCATCGGGGTCCCTTTCTCGATGGCGAAGGATAAGTTGGATGTGTTGTTGCCCAATGGGTGTTCGATGCGAGCGGATAGGATCTGCGATGTTAAGATTCGTATTGGGGAGCCGGAGTTCGACCTGCGAGCGTCTTTACTTCCGTTAGTGGAGTTCGACGTCATATTTGGCATGGACTGACTCTCGGAGCAGCAGGCCCATATAGATTGCGGTAGCAAGGAAGTTAAGCTGGGAGCGAGTCGTGAGACGACGTTTACGGGCTTAAAGGGGTCGAGCAAGACGTTGATGTCTGCTCTTCAGGTGGTGAAGGCGGTTCGTGCTGGAGCAGAACTGTTCTTTACACTAGTGGAGGTTGCAAAGCCGAAGCCCGTGTTGGATTGTATTTCAGTGGTATCGGAATACCCTGATGTGTTCCCCGCAGATCTTCCTGGAGCCCCGCCTCAACGGGAGATAGATTTTACGATCGAGCTAGTGCCAGGTGCAAAGCCTGTGTCACGATCTCCGTATCGGCTAGCGCATAAGGAAATGGCGGAGCTGAAAGTTCAACTGCAAGAGTTGTTGGAGCAAGGGTATGTGCGCCCGAGTTCTTCGCCTTGGAGCGCACCGGTCCTCTTTATTAAGAAGAAGGACGGAAGCTTGAGGCTATGTATTGATTATCGGGAGCTAAACAAGCTGACGGAGAAGAACAAGTACCCGATCCCCCGGATTGATGATCTCTTCGATCAGTTAGTCGGGTCGACGGTGTACTCGAAGTTGGATCTCAAGGCTGGATACTATCAGCTGCGGATAAGGGAGAGTGATATCCCGAAGACAGCGTTTAGTACGAGATACGGGCATTATGAGTTTACGGTCATGCCGTTTGGGCTGACTAATGCGCCGTCAGTATTCATGGATTTGATGAACAGGACGTTCAGGGAGTACTTGGACCATTTTGTGATCGTCTTCATCGACGATATTTTGGTGTACTCTCAAAGTGAGGAAGATCACTTCAAACATCTTCATTTGGTGTTGGAGACGCTAAGGAGAAATCAGTTGTATGCCAAGTTCTCGAAGTGCGAGTTTTGGCTATCCTCAGTGGCGTTCCTCGGGCATATAGTGAGTGGAGAGGGTATTGCTGTGGATCCGGCGAAGATTGTTGCGATACGGGAGTGGCCTGAGCTCGCTACTGTAGCAGAAGTCCGGAGCTTTTTGGGGCTTGCCGGTTATTATAGGCGCTTCGTAGAGAACTTCTCGCGGATAGCGTTACCTCTCACTACTTTGACGAGTAAGGAGCATAAGTTCGTTTGGACGCCGGAGTGCGCGCGAGCTTTTGAGGAACTGAAGTGTCGGTTGACCAAGGCACCTGTGCTGAGTTCGCCATATGGAACCGAAGGCTATGAAATATATAGCGATGCTTCAGGCAGCGGTTTGGGTTGCGTGCTACTACAGCACGGAAGCGTGATAGCTTATGGCTCGAGACAGCTAAAAGTGCACGAGAGGAATTATCCGGTCCATGACTTGGAGTTAGCGGCCGTGATTTTTGCTTTGAAGCTGTGGAGACACTATTTGTACGGTGTGAAGATTGATATCTACACCGATCACAAGAGCCTAAAGTATCTAATTGATCAGAAGGATCTGAATATGCGGCAGCGTAGGTGGATGGAGTTCCTGGGGGACTATACATTCAAGATCCACTACGTGCCTGGCAAAGGGAATGCGGTTGCGGACGCGTTGAGTCGCCTAGCTCCAGCTCAAGCCAATTGGCTATCGGTGCACGATGAGCGGTTGGTGCGGGAGTTGGAGGCGTTGGAGCTTGTTTGTGTGGACAGACAATCAAGTGCTGAAGCAGTTCTGAATTGGACTGAAGTCCAATATGACCTGGCTGATCGGATTCGGCAGGCTTTGGATATGGATGCTCATATGAAGCAGTTCATGATAGAGGCTCTGGATGGGTCAAATTCCCAATTCGTCGTGGAGGACGGATTGCTTTGGAAAGACGGTCGTCTGTGCGTCCCAAGTGTGGGTAATTTACGGGTGGAGTTGTTGTACGAGGCGCACCATACCAAGTACTCGATTCACCCGGGGAGCACAAAGATGTACCGCGATGTAAGGAAACTGTTTTGGTGGCCGGGTTTGAAAAAGGATGTGGCGCTATACGTAGCGAAGTGCCAAACCTGCGCCTTGGTAAAGGCGGAGTGCCAAAAGCTGGGAGGATTTCTTAAGTCCATGCCTATTCCGGAGTGGAAATTTGACGACATCTCTATGGACTTTGTGCACGGTTTGCCAAGGTCGCAAAAGGGAAACGACGTCATTTCGGTGGTTGTTGATCGATTAACGAAGGTGTCGCATTTTATTCCGCATAGGAAGGACGATCCGGTGGAAAAGCTGGCAAAGCTTTATGTGGATAATATAGTACGGCTTCATGGTGTGCCCCGCAGCATCGTGAGTGACCGAGATGGGCGGTTCACGTCCAATGATTGGAGGCTGGTGCAGCAAATGTTGGGAACTAAGTTGAAGTTCAGCACAGCCTTCCACCCACAAACGGATGGGCAGACCGAGAGGGTTAATAGAACCATGGAAGACATGCTTCGCATGTGTCTTGGATTTTGGAAAGCAATGGGAAGACCACCTCTATTTGGTGGAGTTCGCATACAACAACAGCTACCAAGAGAGTACTCAGATGGTGCCCTTCGAGGCCCTATATGGTAGAAGATGTCGCACGCCGTTGTCTTGGTTAGAAACGGGTGAGTCAAAGTTGTATAAGCGATCGGAAGTGGAGGATGCTACTTCTTTGGTGAGAACCATTCGGGAGAGGTTGCTTATTGCTCAGGACCGGCAAGCAAAGTACTATAATGCCAAACACAGGAACGTGGAGTTCGCTGTGGGTGATTATGTATACTTAAAGATCAAGCCGTTCAAGGGTGTCTCGCGGGTGCGGCGATTGAAAAAGCTAAGCCCGAGGTACCTTGGACCGTTTGAGGTTCTGGAGCGAGTTGGCGAAGCAGCCTATAGGCTGAAGCTTTCAGTGGAGCTAAGTGGTTTACATGATGTATTCCACATTTCGGTGCTTCGGAAGGCGGTGCAAGAGCCTACGCAAGTGATCGCGGTCGATCAAGTGCCGGTGGAAAGTGGGCTAACGACAAAAGTCAAGCCCGTGCGGATTGAGGACTCGGAGGTCAAGCGGCTACGCAATAAAGAGATCAGGATGGTCAAGGTCCGGTGGGACAATTGCGGTCGTGAGGAGCTCTCCTGGGAGAGAGAGCAGACTATGCTTGACGAATATCCGGAGTTATTCCGCTCAGGTACAAATTTTGGTTTTGTATGTCTTTCCTTTATGTAATTTCGTGGGCGAAATTCTTTTAAGAGGGGGAGAGTTGTAACGCCCCGAAACTCAAAGGAGCAGAGGGGGACGTTTTGGGCCAGTTTGGGTTCTGGCAGCAGGCACACGGCCTGGGACACGGGCGTGTCCCAGGGCGTGTCAAGCGTGTGTCGACACTTAGCCACGAAGTCGTCGTGTTTTACCCAACGATTCGTCGAGAGTGGGCACACGGCCTGCGACACGGGCGTGTCGCAGGGCGTGTCGACCCGTGTCGACACTTAGCCGTGAAGTCGTCGAGTTATACTCGACGATTCGTCGAGATTGGGCACACGGCCTGCGACACGGGCGAGTCGCAGGGCGTGTCGACCCGTGTCGACGATCGTCCCGGGGAGTCGTCGAGATTCACTCGACGATCGTCGAGACAAGGAACACGGCCTAGGACACGGGCGTGTCCAAGGCCATGTCATCAAGTCGTCGATATTCCCTCGACGAAATGTCCCGTGTACACGGCCTGGGGTCCAGGCGTGTCAATGTGACACGGGCAAGGACACGGGCGTGTCCTAGAACCCGTGCAGTGCTCGGGTTGAAACTGGGGGAAAAATCATGGTGTACACGGCCGGCTACACGGCCGTGTCAGGTGGAACACGGGCGTGTCAGCTCGAACACGGGCGTGTTCGATACCCGTGTGAGGTTCCAGGAGATTCGATTTTGATGGCAAATGCGGCACACGGCCCTGGACACGGGCGTGTGCCAGGCCGTGTTCGGCCCAGATTGGGCATTTCAGCCCCAAATCAAAGCCGTTCGTTTCCTTAGGTTGAGATCCGACGGCTGGGGGTTATTCCTGAGAGGATATACCCGTGAGTTGACTTGGAAAACCTTCACTTTTATTCACTTGTTCTCTTTCTAAGTTCTTGGAGAGAGAGGAGAGCTAAGGGAAGAAGAAGAGCTAGATCCGCCATTGGAGGAGCTTCGGAGCTCCGAATCGCAAGCCGACTCCGGATCCACGGAGGCAACGCAAGTGCGGTGATTTCTATCCGATTACTTTTCGATGGCGCCAAAGAGGAACTCAAGGGTAACGATCCTCATCTTGAGCATGAGTCGCTCTCTTTCTTAGCATAGGAAGCCCGCTCTCGCGAGTTTGCGGAGAGTTGGAGGCGTTCCTTCGGGTAGATATGTAAAGTCCCCGTTGTTTAGAGTCCGTATGCGAGAACGGACGTAGGCATGATGTGTGAAGCCTACCCGGACATGTTGGTCTGGATCGGTGATGTTGCATTGCATAAGGCCGGAGAAGACTCCGTGCTATTGGTTGTTTTTCGGGTTTTCTACGCGGTAGATTGCAGCAGGGAGCCTTGGGGACTAACCCAAAGGTGCACCCGGAAAACTGGGCGGATACGAGATCTTGCCAACTTGGTGGCCTGAGAGCCAACTTGAACATAACGTGGTTATGTGACTTGCGGTAGAATGGGACTCGGTGGAAGTTTGACCCGCGCAAATGGCTTAAATTGTCGTTGCGATGTGAGCACGGGTTAGATGGAACCGTACCCGCTCTATGTCGTTCGGGCTAGAGAGACCTAAGGTTACGTGGCACTCGTCGTTGGCATAGATGGGAGTCTTCGGCGGTCTATGGCTTTAATTGACGTGACCCAGGCCAGGAAGACGAATTGCTCATAGGTTTGGCCGTCTAAGTGGCGGTGGTGAGTCCGGAATATTAATGGCTTTAATTGACGTGACATCGACCGGTTCACCGAGAATGTGCCCTGAGTGCACGGGACGTGTGGCCGTACGAGCCAACGTCTGTGATGAAATGGCTATGGTTATATGTATGGCTCGCTTATGCTAATGAAATGCAGGGAAGGAGCATCGCCGCCCCGAGTTGGGGGCGGGATCGTTATAATTTGGTCAGCATTGCTGACTGTTGCCTTGTTTTGCCACCGTGCGGTGGTTTGTTGCTTGCAGGTGCAGCTGGACCAAGCGGTCAATAGCGGGCTAAAGCCCTTTTTGCGAAGCTGGCCCTCGAAGGCCCAAGTAGAAGTGTTTACTGCTTTGTTCATGTATGACCGGCCTGCATGCCGTGGTTTGTAAATCATGTAATTTTCAAGTGAAACACTTTGTAAGGCCTTAAGGCCGATTTTGGATATTTTTGTATAACATTCCTTTTGGTATTAGTGGACATTCATGCTCCTATGCTGGGTTCTTATTTACAACTCTTATAAACTGCTTCCGCTAGAATGCTCTGTGTAGGACGTTGAGATTGGTTGGATGGTTTCCATACGTAACCACCCGGTCTGTCTGTGGTATATGGCGTCGGGCCCCGGCCGGACCTACTGCTATATACTATGCGACGGATAGGGGGTGTTACACTGGAGAACCATGAGTTCATCGAGCTGAGAATGATTCTGGACTTAGAAACTATTTGATGAACCTCTGGCAATAGAGTTGAAGTGGAGGTCAAGGAATCGTCGAGCAAAGAATGAAGTTCGTAGACCTGAGAACTAGGTTCGTCGACCTGAGTCTAGAGAACAGTCTGGACTTAGAATTCTGAAGGTGGAATCCAAGGATCGTCGATCTGGACTGAAGTTCGTCGAGCTCAGCTCGGAGAATATTTCTCAGAGATCGTCGAACTGAGAACGGCTATCGTCAACCTGAGTTCGACGAACGTCGAACTCATTTTACTTAGTCTCTTGAGAAATCTCTGAATCTTGAGGAAAACTTTATGTCTTGAGTCTCTGGCAGTCTGATGTTGGCTTGTTCATGTGATGTTGACTCTTAGGACTTGACCTAGACTCTAGGACACAACTTTGACCCTGGCTATACATGTTGGGTCAAATCATCCTAAGTTAGTGAACCTAGCCCAAATCAAACTATGGATCCAACAATCTCGCCCTATTTGAGTGAGGTCACTAATAGACTCAAAATAAAAACATAAAGCAAACAAAGCAGGAAAAAGATATATCTGGCAGGGATAATTAACACATGTAGCAGATATATTTACATAAAAGCTTTGTTCAGACAATAAGAGATAGTTTAAGATAGAAAGACAGAAATAAAATAGTTCATATTTCACTTCTTTTGTTTTTTCTCCTGATGCTTTATGTTCTTGCCCTTGTCTCCTGGCTTGGTGAAGACTATTTTCCTGTTCGGATTTGAAGCTTGTGCCATAGTCATTGTCATGTCAGCAGCCCCTATAATCTTCAGAGATGTAGCTCTAGGGGCCACTGCTTCAGGATGGAATTTCATATAATCATCAACATTAAAAAATTTGTTAGCCTTATCAAACCTTTTTAGTTCTTCTCTCCTGTACTTGGACATTGTAGTGTATTCAGAAGTATCCTTTCCTTAAGCCTTTGCCATGTTGATCATAGAGAGGCCTACCAGTTCCTGAAACCTGGCCATTCTAGTTGTGTTGGCTGTTTCTGGATCTTCATAAGGAACAGGAGGAGAGAGTGGCCTTTTAGGACTTTCAGCTTGTTGATGTTGTTGTTGTTGATGTTGTTTTCCTGAAGGTTGTTTCCTGTACTGGCTGCTTTCATGATGAGATCTCCCTTGATGTCTTTGATATGTTTGCATAGGGGTAGATCTTTGAGAACTAGAACCATAAACACCAGCTGCAGGAGGAGGAGGAGGTGGTGGATCTTTCCTATACCTTTGAACTGGTGGAGGAGAGTGCCTTCTACTCTTCTTCCTTCCCTTTTGCTGATTCTTGGATAGCCACATCCATGCTAGCATCTCTTTGTATGGAGTTATCTTTTGAAGAATATAGTAAGGGGTGTCATTGTTTGGATTGGGCTTGGGAGCAGGAGGAGGAGGAGCTTTTCTTTTCTTTGAAACTTGCTTCTTCTTCTTTGTATCCTCCTCATTTGAATCCTCATCCTCATCTTCATCATCATCATTGTCAGAACCCTAAGGGTTATCATATAGATCATCCAAAGCCTTCAAAGCTTTAGCGGAGATAACAGGTTTTTCTGGAGCAGGAGCAGGAGTTGCAACAAGAACTGGAGTTTCAGCAGAAGTTGGAGGAGAAGCTACACAAAAATCAGAACTAATTTGGACAGATCTTTCAGCTGATGCCTTATTTTCTTCTGCAATATCATCCAAGATCAATTCATCTAGATCTGGCATTGGAGAGTCATCCATTACAAAAGTTGGTGTTGAAGATATTATTGAGGAAGAGGGAACATCTACTACTTCTGGAGGTGAAGTGATTGCTGACTGTGCAATAGCAAAACTGTCCTTAAGTTGCTTAACAACCTTTGAAGAGATGGGGGAAGCATATGGTATAATAGCCAAGGATGGCTTAGTGATCTCAGCTGGAAGATAATGCATATATACAGTATCAAAAATGCTCAACAAATATTCTAAATTAACTGTGGGATTAAGAATGAAATCACCAACAGTATTAGGTTCTTCAGAGTCTGATTCAAAATCCATATCAGTCTCAATAAAATCAATCAAATCTTTATCAGTCAAATCTGTATCTATGTATTCTGTACATTCTGCTGTTGTGTCTGAAGCTGCTGCTGTTGCTGTAGCTGAAGCATTTGGTGCTACAGCAGGAGCTGAAGCCTTTGGAGTTGTAGCTGCTACTTCATCATCAGGCATCTCCCCTTGCATGGTTTCAGTAGGGCCGGAAGCCATGCCCCTGACTGAGTAGGGGGCAGCAGTAAGAGCAAAGATTTTGTCAAAGAGAGAAGATATGGTGGTAGCAAGAGGTGTAAGGGCCTCTGCTATAAGGGACTTGAGGAGGGGAGTGATGATGGAAATGATGGAAGATATGGTGGAGGGATCTAATAATGGAATGGTAGATTGTGTTGCAGAAGGTGTAAAAGTGGGAACTATGGGAGGGATAAAGAGTGGAGCATCAGGGATGTGAACATCTGGAGGGATAGTGGATGTTGATGGGGATGGATGGGTGGCATCTTGCATGATGGTGTCTGTGGGTAGATGGTAAGATGGTATGGAAGATAGATGTGGGGGAAGAGGAGATTGTGGTGGTGTAGGAAGGTAAGTGTCATGGGGGGAATCAGGAGATGTTGGTTGTTGTTTTTCTTAAAGAGGGGAAGATGGAATGTCGGTGAGTTCAATTGGTGGAGATGAAGCTGAGGAAGCATGTGGAGATGGAGGTGGAGTAGGAACATGAGGATGTTGTTGTTGTTCTGGTGTTGAAGAGATAATGGGAGAGGAAGGAATTTGTGTTGCTGGAGGGGGTACTGGAAGAGATGGTTGTGTTGGATAAAGCTCTTCAGCAGGTAGGGGAGCGGCTTTAACAGCCCTGGTGCCTTTAGAGGCTGGGGTGGAAGAGGTAGAAGCCTTAGTGGGCTTTGTGATTGTCCTCTCCCACCTGCCAAATAAGGTACAGGTGAGCCTTTTACTGGCATTGATGAATATGGTCTGGGAGACCAATGATTCAGCAGTCTTTTCCTTGAGGAAAATCTCTAGGATCCTTCCATAACACACTTCTTTCTTGTTATTTTTCTTCTTTATCAGATCAAAGAGGATCTGAGCCCAGTCCACTTGCTTCTTATTTATTACTGCACGCATGACCAAGAACTGATGTCTTGTGATGTAGTCATGGGCAGTATGCTTTCCAAGCAAGACCTTCCCAACAATGTCTGCCAAGAACTTGTATGCTGCAGACAAATGCTTCTTCAATAATTTATTTGGGTTGTCACCAGCATAACCCATCAGATTGAGCATCATATCAAACTCTTCAGAATCAATTTCTAAGTCCTCTTCGCCATTTGTCAAACCAAATATTTCAGTTAAAACCGCGGGAGTTAAGAAGACAGTGTTACCCGCGATTGATCCTATCATGGTATTGTCTTCAGAAGTGGATGAAGTATAAACCCATTCCCTGATTTCTGTTCCTGCCAGCTTTATCCTTGTAGTCATCTGGTTCTTTAGATTCTATTCTTCCAAAAGTTCCAGAATATATAGGAAGATGGGATCCGAGTGCTGCAACGATTCGAAGTCGACATCAAAGCCAGTGTCAAACTACATAGCGGCTAGAGCTCCTGCTGGAATCGTCATAGAATCACCTGCAAAAGAGAGAAACGGTGATCAAGTGCAAGAGAACAGAAAGCGCTGGACGGAGGTCGAAGAAAACCTAGATATAAGGTTTTCAAGAATATGAATCGACAGACTTCGTTCCACGAAAATGAAATTAATTCTTTGAGCTGAGATCGACGAAATAAGTTTGACTGAAATAATTCGTCGATCTTGTCCTGAAGAATTGAAAATAGTTCGTCGAACTCCGTTCGACGAATATCTTCTGAAGCACGTTGGCGAACTCCGTTCGACGAATATTGTTTCACTCATAGAGAGTTTGTCGATCTTCGTTTGGCGAATATCTCTCAAACTTTCCACGGTTCGTCGAACTCCGTTCGACGAACTCTGGAAAATTCGTCGACTGCAGATAGAAATCAAATAAAGTCTTCTTCATTGATCATTCCAAGTTGATTCACAAAGAACATATGATTTCTCTCATCCAAAGGTTTGGTGAATATATCAGCCCTTTATAAATTAGTGTAGATATAGATAAGCTTGATTTTATTTTTGTCTACACACTCCCTAATGAAATGATGTCTTATATCAATATTTTTGTCCTACTATGGTGAACTGGATTCTGGGCTATAGTTATAGCACTTGTATTATCACAGAGTAGGGTTGAATTATTTAAGTTGAACCCATAATCTAGTAGCTAATTTTGTATCCAAAGCATCTGTGAACAACAGCTGCCTGCTGCAATATATTCTACTTCAGCAGTAGAGGTTGACACTGATGTTTGCTTTTTATAAAACCAAGATACTAATATCATACCCAGGAACTGGCAAGTTCCTGAAGTACTTTTTCTATCTACTCTGATCCAGCAAAATCAGCATCAGAGTATCCAGTTAACTCAAATTCTGATTCAGCAGGATACTATAGGCCTAGATTAGGACAACTCTTTATATATCTCAAAATCCTTTTTAGCAAAATTAGATGAGATTCTTTAGGGTTCACTTGGAACCTAGCACAAAGACATGTGGCAAACATAATGTCTGGCCTACTTGCTATGAGGTATAATAGGGACCCAATAATGCCCCTATAAAGTTTCTAATCCACAGGTTTCCCGGGTATATCAGAGTCCACAACAGCATTGGTAGTCATGGGAGTTTTCTTTGCTAAGGCATCTGCCATCCAAAACTTCTTTAGAAGTTCTTTAACATATTTTGCTTGAGAGATGAAGATGTCATCAGGAAGATGCTTCACTTGGAGACCAAGGAAGTAGGAAAGCTCACTCATGCTACTCATTTAAAATTTGGAATGCATGAGGTCAGAAAACCTCTTGCATAATTTGGAATCTGTATAGCCAAATATAATATCATCCACATAAATTTGTACTAACAAGATTTGGTACTTATGATGTCTAATGAAAAGAGTTTTATCTACAGTTCCTCTTATAAATTTATGCTCTAATAAAAAACTAGCTAAGGTCTCATACCAAGCTCTTGGAGCTTGCTTTAGACCATAAAGAGCCTTATGAAATTTAAAAATATGAGAGGAGTAAGTTGGAGAAACAAAACCTGGAGGTTGTTCTACATGAACCTCTTCTTGTAGCACTCCATTTAGGAAAGCACTCTTCACATCCATTTGAAAGACCTTGAACCTCTTGTATGCTGCATAGGCAAGGAATATTCTTATGGCTTCCAACCTTGCAACAGGTGCAAAAGTTTGATCATAATCAATTCCTTCTTCTTGCCTATATCCTTGAGCAACAAGTCTAGCCTTATTTCTCACAATGACTCCTTGGGCATCTAGCTTGTTTCTGTAAACCCATTTGGTTCCAATAACTGGGTAGTTTTGGGGTCTTGAAACCAAATCCAAAACTCTACATCTCTCAAATTGATTTTGTTCCTAATGCATTGCAAGGATCCAGTGGGGATCCTGCTCAGCATCATGAATGGAAAGAGGTTCAATCTGAGAAAGAAAACAGGCATGCATCAAGTCTTGGGTAAGTTGATGCCTTGTCTGTACACCTGCGGATATGTCTCCAATCACTTGAGATCTGGGGTGATCCCTAAGTGTGACAAAATTAATGGGTGGAGTTGGTTGTGCAACAGTATTCGGAATTAATTCCTCCTGTGGAATTGTATTTGCTGTTAGTTGAGATTCAGTATCTTCAACTTCTTCTTCTTCACTTTCTTCAATAACTTGTGGAGAGGGATGAGTTGGCACCTCTTGGGTGAGGTTTAGTCCATCCAAGGTCTCACACAAATGGGGTACCTGCAAGTTGCTATTGGTAGAAACTTCTTTCTCCTTGCAATACATATTAGTCTCATCAAATGAAACATGAATAGACTATTTAATTTTCAATGTTGATTTGTTAAAAACTGTATAGGCCTTGCTTACTTGGGAGTATCCTAGAAAAACTCCCTCTTCAGCCTTAGCCTCAAACTTTCTAATGTATTTCTTGTTATTATTGTGTATATAATAGGTACAACTAAATACTTTAAAATAGTTTATTTTAGGTTTCTTCCCTTTGAGCAATTCATTGGGAATCTTGTTCTTTAGTTTGTGAATTAAGCTCATGTTCAGGACATAATTTGCGATGCTGACAACCTCTGCCCAAAAGGTTAGGGGCATGTAAGCATCTGCAAGCAATGTACCTGCAGCTTCAACGAGTGTCCTATTTTTCCTTTCAGCTACCCCATTTTGTTGGGGAGTTCTAGGAGCTGAGAAGCAATGTCTGATACCTTCCTTCTCACAGAACTCATGCATAAGAAGAGACTCAAACTCTATGTCATGATCACTTCTGATCAATGCAACATGAGTAGAGAACTCAATTTGTATGGTCCTGAGAAAATCTGTAAGAACCTTGAATGTATCTGACTTTGATCTCTGAAAGAATACCTAACTGAACCTGGAGAAGTCATCCACTATAACCAAAGTGTAGGATTTCCCTCCTGGCTTTGTACAGCAATGAGTCCAAAGAGATCCAAATGTAGCAAGTACAAAATCCTAGGCGAATCACTCTTATTAACAGATTTAAAACTAGTTTTAGTTTGCTTGCCTAATTGACAAGCCCTGCATAGACCTTCCTTATTGTAGGGACCAGAAGGTAGACCTCTAACAAGGTTGTGCTTAGATAGCCTAGCAATGTTTTTCAGATTTACATGACCTAGTCTTTTGTGACATAAGTCATTTTGATTACTAGTTAAGTTAAGTAAACAGATATCAGTTTTGGCAGAAAGAAAATTTACGAAGTATATGTTGCCTTGTCTACTTTCAGTTAAAACTGTTTGTTTATTTTTATCAATAATAGAACAAGTAGATGGGTTAAAGTATACCTGATAACCATCATCACATAACTGACTTATGGAGATGAGATTATGCTTGAGTCCACTTACATATGTCACCTTTTTGAATGTGACGGCTCCTATTCTCACTTCTCCAAATCCTTCTGGCTGACCACATTTGGAGTCACCAAAGATAAACTTTAGCCCCAGCTTGGACTTGTAGTTGATTAAGATGTCCTTGTTGTCAGTCATGTGTTTGGAGTATCCACTATCCAAGTACCAAGTTTGATTTACCCCGGGACAATTCTTCACCTACGATAAAAAATAGTTAATGGTTTTTGACCCAGGTTACCTTGGGTCCTTTGTATGGCTGATAAGAAAAACTAGAAATAATTGAGAATTCAGGTTGGGACTTATATCCTAGGGGTGATATCTCCTAGGTGGGATGATCCAGTCAGCTAGTGGATTAAATGGTTTCTTATAAATATGTGAGTTGTTGTTACAGTTTTGATTAAGTCTTCCTGGGTTCGACGAATTGTTGTAAGTTCGTCGACCAGAGTTCGACGAATTGGGTTGAGATCGTCGATCTCTGCTCAGAGAATGAACATGTTCATTCTCTGTGCCCCACGTTCATCGACCTCTGCTCGACGAACCATACAAAGTTCGTCGATCGCAGTTAGATGAATGATTATTATTGTAGTTTGCGTTCAGAGATCGTCGTTCTGAGTTCGACGATCTGTTCCTATATCGTCGATCTGGGTTCGACGATAACTGCTGAACATTGTTATTTTTATCATTCTTTTGATTTTTAATTTTATCCTTAGCATCAATTTGTTCCAGAATTTTATTAACTTTATTTACTTGTTCAGTGTTTTTCTTTCCTTTATCAGAGATGAAATTTATTGGTTTTGAAAGATGATTCCTTTGGATTAGGGTTGGTTCACTAGATGTGGCTCCTAATCCTAATCTGTAGTTATTTGTTCTAGCATTAACTGTGCTGGTTATATCTAGCAATTTCAAACTTCTGTCATTTAATGATTCTTCTAACATCTTAGCTTTGCTAAGTTCTGATTTCAGAAAACTGATTTGTTCATTTGCAGATTTTAGTTCACTAGATAGAGTTGCATTTTTAGAGGTGATTTTATCTAGGTCATTCAATTTATCTCTGAGAAGTTTGATTTCCTTCTCAGAGCTTATCAAATCTAAGCATAAGTTTTTAAATTCAAATTTAAATTCATGAGATTCAAAGTCATAAGATGTTATTACCTGATCTTCAGCTGACAGATTTTCTTCATCATCAGATTCATCTGTATCTGATATGCTACTGCTTGCACCAATTTCCATGAGGCACACCTCCTTTGCCTTGGCCTCCTCTTCTTCTTCACTGGAGCTGGAAGATGTGGATTCATCTTCTATGTCACTCCATGTTTCAGCCACAAATCCTTTGTCCTTCTTTTTGTGCTTGCTGGAAGAGGGCTTGCTGTAGTGCTTGTTTCTAGATTCTTTCTCTTTTCTTCTTTCTTTATTTTTATTTTCAGGACATTCAGACATGAAATGTCCTGATTTCCTACACCCATAACATACTACCTCTTTAGTGGGGGTTTTGTCATACCTTGGTTGGCTGTCATTTCTGGATGACTTCCTTCTGAAGTCTTTCCTTGCCAGTTTGAAGAATCTCTTGGCAAAGAGACTCATTAGCTCTTCATTGACTATTGGGGCTTCAGTTTCTTCAGCAGCCTTGATTGCAATGGATTGTTCTTTCCTTGCTGCGGGAGGAGTCATGTGTTCCACTGCCTCTCTGGACTTGATTAGCTTCTCATATGACTTCAGTTTTCCTAATAGAGATTCAGTTGAAATCTCATTCAGGCATCTGGCCTCCTTGATGGGCCAGATCCTGGTGTCCCAAGAGCATGGGAAGCACATTATGATCTTGTCATTCACTTCAGTCAAAGTGATTTCTTTATCTAAGGTCCTTAGCTCACTGATGATGGAGCTAAGCCTATTGTACATCACTTCAACTGTCTCTGCCTCATCCTTCTTGAAGTTTTCATATTGTGTGATGAGGTGTGATCTTCTATCTTTCCTCTCATCTGCTGAGCCAGCAACCATTTGATTGAGTGAATCCCAGATTGCTTTTGCAGAGGTGCACTCAGCCATCTTCTGAAAGATGTCATCTGACATAGTCTGAGCCAATATGTTCATGGCTTTGGCATCAGCAATCTTTGCTTTCTTCTGAGCTTCAGTCCACTCAAGTGGTGGGACTGCATTGTTGCTGGAAGATGTTGTAGCTGTAGATGCCTGTAGGGGACCTGTCAAAATGGAATTGTAGATGTCTTCATCAATGGAATTCATGTATAACATAATTCTTGCCTTCCAGATGGCAAACTTATTAAGGTTGCAAACTGGAGTTCTGATGCTTGCATAATCCTTGTTCTGTGTCATGTTGTGTTTATAATTTAAATGAAAATAAAATACTCTGTAGATCTAACAAAGGATCTTTTGGTTCAAGATTTAACTTGTACAACCAAAGTAACCTCCTCTGATACCAATTGAAAGTGAGTGTTAGATCAGAAATACTCTAGAGGGGGTGAATAGAGTATTCTTAAAAAAATTCTTAACTACTATTACAGCTTTTGCAATAAATCAAAAGTGCAAAAATTAATAACCTACAAACAATAGATCTAAATCACAAGCACAGCCAGAACAAAAGAAAAGGAGACAACCAGACGACACAAGAATTTTATAGTGGTTTCCCAACCTGGGTACATCCACTCTTCTACCACCCTTGGTAGGAATCCACTCAGATTTTTGATCAGGTTCCTGACACCAATGAGCCTTTGATCAGGTGCTCAAAAACCAACCCAAGTCTTTTGATCAGGAGACTTGCAACCAAGGAATCACTTTTGAAGGGAGATGACAGCCCTTTACAGAGGTGGGGGTGAGAGAGTGATGGAAGTCTTCTTTTCTCAATCACAATGAGAAGACTATGTGGATTCAATGATGTTGTCAAAGCTCCCCCTGAGATGAAAAAGGGTACAGGAGAACTGGAGCTTTGCACAGGGTGATAGGCCTTCAATTGAGAGACTAGATCCAGGAGCTTTAGACTGATAATGTTTGAATGTATTTAGCAAGGTCCTGGAGAAGAAGAACAGGAAGACTCTTGATTTTGAAAAATGTTTTCTTCTTGCTTCTTCTTCAAATTACTGTATGCTTCTTAGTCAGTAGTATTCTATGTAAAGCTTTCTCTATGTCTCTCTTGATTAATTATCTGTGTCTCTATGTGTCTGTGTTCGTTATTCTCTTCTTCTCTGTCTTTCAAACATTTGAATTTCTCTATAATTAATGCTGTCAGCCTTGAGAATAATCGGCATTGATTTATTTCCCCAACTGTCTCGTGAAAAAATGGCAAGCAATAATCCTTGGAGAAGACCACAATTAATGCTCCTTCTAACAGATACATTCAGAGAATGTTAGAGCATTAATTACCCAGGAATTATAGCATTAGAGTGGGGATAGAAGGCCAGAAATGACTAAGTCTGGAATCGTCGAGCAGATAGCAGAATTCGTCGAACTGAGTTCACAGTTCGTCGAGCTGAGATGTTGTATTCGTCGACCAGACGTCTTCTGTTCGTCGAGCTGAGTTCCATGATCGTCGAGCTGAAAACTGAACTGCTGTCTCTTTTGATCTTTGCCTACTCGTCAAGCTAGTAAATATGTTCGTCGACTGGAGTTCAGCAGTTATTCTGGAGTTGTCAGATATCCTGTGTCGACACAATTACTCATGTGTGTCGACACAAATCTTCTGTGTGGTGTCGACATAGCCTTTCCACAATGTCGACTAATGATCTTGGTGTCGACACTAGTTCTTCTAGTGTTGACATACGTCTTCTGGTTCCAGAATTCGTCGGGCAGAGAACAGGGTTCGTCAACCTGAGACTGGAGAACATAGTCTCGACAGAATGCTGTGATAGTCCAAAGATTCGTCGACCGAAGAATGGTGTTCATCGAGCTAAGTCTGGATAACCTTGTGTTCGTCGAGCTGAGAATGATTCTGGACTTAGAAACTATTTGATGAACCTCTGGCAATAGAGTTGAAGTGGAGGTCCAGGAATCGTGGAGCAAAGAATGAAGTTCGTCGACCGGAGAACTAGGTTCGTCGACCTGAGTCTAGAGAACAGTCTGGACTTAGAATGCTGAAGGTGGAATCCAAGGATCGTCGATCTGGACTGAAGTTCGTCGAGCTCAGCTCAGAGAATATTTCTCTGAGATCGTCGAACTGATAACGGCTATCGTCGACCTGAGTTCGATGAACGTCAAACTCATTTTACTTAGTCTCTTGAGAAATCTCTGAATATTGAGGAAAACTTTATGTCTTGAGTCTCTGACAGTCTGATGTTGGCTTGTCCATGTGATGTTGACTCTTAGGACTTGACCTAGACTCTAGGACACAACTTTGACCCGGGCTATACATGTTGGGTAACATCATCCTAAGTTAGTGAACCTTGCTCAAATCAAAGTAGGGATCCAACAAATTCTGTTTACTGGGTTTAGAGCCATACATGTCCTCCTTGGAGGTTTTCTTCAAGTGATGAGCTAAGGTGGAGGATCTGTTCTTCCAGTACGTTTTATTCATCGGCCTATGGAGCTATGTGGAGAAAATAGCAGAGTACTCAACAGACATGCTGCTGTCTGATGCCTCTGATTCAGAGTAGTCTGAATCTGCTGGTCTCTTTCTCTTTCCTGACTTTTAGTTGCATCTCATAAGAGAGCAATTTTTCAAATAGGGTGTGAGGTGGAGTGTCACCCAGCTTAGCCATTTCTCTGATGGCACATATCTTTGTATCCCAGTCTCTGGTGAGAGACCTGAGGAGCTTATCATTTAGCTCATAATGACCAATGACCATTCCATAGGTCTTTAGCTCATTTACTATCCGGAAGAATCTTTTATAGCATGTGGCTATATTCTCACCCTTGGACTGACTGAAGGACTCATACTCCTGATTGAGCATAGACTTTCGATCATCTCTGACCTCCTTTGTGCCTTCCATGTAGATCACCAGAGTGTCCCACATCTCCTTTGCAGTTTTGCAGTGAATCAGATTCTTAATGGTAGAATCATCAATTGCACTGACAATGACATTTTGAGCCCTCTTGTCCATGGTGGCAAGAATGACTTCATCCTTTGTCATCTCATCGTAAGTCTTGGGTGTCTGGATGTTTGCATCTAGTACAGACACTTGCATAGGGTTGAAATGTCCTTCGTTAATAGTTATAAAGATTCTAGGGTCAGCTGCTTCCATGAACAGCCTGACCCTCTCCTTCTAGATGCCAAATCCCTCCTTCCTGTAGATAGGAAGTTTCATGGCACCCAGCTCCCTATAGTTCACTCCTAAACCCATAAGGACTGTCTGTAGCTACCTTAGAAGATCACTCAGATGGTTATATCCTTTTTGAGAAACCTCCCTCTAATACAACTTGAAAGTCTTTATTTTCAAGATAGCTTACAACCTAGGGGTGAATAGGTTGTCTTACTGATATTATTAGCTTTTAATTTTATCTTTCTTAGTATTAAGTGTGTTGGCAGTAATTAGCTTTCAAGTACATGCACAAAAAATAACAAAGAAAATCACACACAGATTTATAGTGGTTCCCAAACTTTTGGGTACATCCACTCTCCTCCAACATTGTCAACTTCTTGTTAGTCAAGGCACTTCTCCAAACCTTTGCTCCAAAGAGCTTACACCTCGGAACCCTTAAGATCTCTTAGTCTCCTCCAAGACTTACAGCTCAGCAACAAAGGCTTACAACTTAGTGATCAGCAGATCACCTACCTCAGGCCAAAGGCCCTACACTCAGGATGGGAGGACAGCCCAACCTCAGATCCACTAGGGATCCTACCTTAGACCCAAAGGTCCTACACTCAGAAAGTATTCCTCTCCTACAGCTCAGTGATCAATTGACCACCTACCTCAGATCCAAACTGGATCCTACATCTCAGGAAAATTTGCCCTAACTCAGGCTCAGAGAGCCCTATAACTTAGACCCAAAAGGATCCTATAGGAGTGAAATAGGTTTATGTTTATCACAGAGAAATTTCTCTATGATAACCTCTTGAGCTGAGTTATCTCAGCTCTATCTTTCTTCACAGCTACAAAGATCTTGAGCTGGAAGTAACTAGCAGTAAACTACTTTTCTTCCTCTTCCTTCTCAGGATAGAATCAACAACTTTATTCTTCCTTCTTCTCAGCTTCAGAAGTAGGTCTTCAGATTTGAGCTTGCTGAACTGAGAAGCAACTTGATCTGCATAAACTTGTTCTTTGTTTCTGCTTCTCCCTCAGAAGGAATACCTTTTGATCTTGCTAGTGTAAGTGATGATGGCACCAACTAACTTGTTGTCTTTTCCTCAGAGGTTTGCTATGATCTTGCTAATGTCGATGAAGAAGACACACAGCTAACTGAACTTTTTGGTTCTTGCAGGAAGACTTCAAGTTTTTTCTCGGCAGTAATGGCGAGGAAGATGAAGTCCAGCCGCGACTTTTGAAATCAATAAAGCCCTAAAAGTTGTTGTCATCTTGGCCACTCTCTTCCATTTGTAGTTCGCTGATCAATGGCTCTAAGAAAATAGTGGGGCCCACTTGCAGCATCCAGCTGCACCTTGCTTTAACGGAAGAAGACATACAGTAGCTTCTCGACGGAGTTTTTCGTGTTCTGTAGTTTCTCCATACTTGATTTGAAATTAGTTGACTTTGTCAATTT
The DNA here is from genome assembly GCA_039583875.1 of Platanthera guangdongensis. Lineage (NCBI taxonomy): Eukaryota > Viridiplantae > Streptophyta > Magnoliopsida > Asparagales > Orchidaceae > Platanthera > Platanthera guangdongensis. Next base: position 85,884,431 of record CM077151.1, read on the forward strand.
TGTAGATATTGCTGATGTCAGCATCTATGAACTTAACCAAAATCGAGCATCAGTAGAATAGGCATTGAGTGAATGAGCTTCACTCAACACCAAGGTACTTAGACAAAATTCTGTCTATCTATGCGTTGACAGCGTTGAGTGAGAAAGCCTCACTCAACGCCTTTTTCCTTAGCTTATTCTTCAGCCTTTTCTGCATCCTTGGCATAGAGAGCATTGAGTGAACATGCCTCACTCAACGTCTTGTGCCTTAGCCATGCTTTCTGTATTTTAGGCATTTAGAGCATTTAGTGAGCATGTGTTACTCAACGCTTTCTGCCTTAGCCAGATTTTTCTGCTTCTTGGCATTCAGTGAGTAAGCTTCACTCAACGCCAAACTACTTAACAGATTTTATTCTGTTTATCTAGCATTGAGTGACTAAGCTGCACTCAATGCAAATGGACTTGGCCAAATATCAGCATAAATTTTCTGTGGCTTTGACTTTCAAGGAAATATTCAACGAATATAGAGTATGGCGTTGATTGAGTGATACTCACTTAATGCCTATGGACTTAGCCACTTTTCTGCTCATTTATTCTTAGGCTTATATTGCATTATCCTGACTCATAGCCTTTTGCTGTTTGGCGTAGAGTAAGTTGACTTTACTCAATGCCTGTGGACTTAGCCACTTTCTCAGCTTGCCGCTACTTTGGCTTTAACTATATAGGATTCACTCAGGGCTATAAGTCATCTGGCGTTGAGTGAATAACCTTCACTCAATGCATGTGTACATAGACAATTTTCTATCTATCCACAACTTAGGTAAGTGTTTACCTGACCTAGCCACTTAGGCTACCTGTCCCATTATTCTTGTTAAGACATCCTTGCATGCATGAACTCAAGCACACATCAAATACAACTTTATGTATATCATTGGCATGATTGACTTCCACAAATCTAGGACATTGTGGCAATGGACCCAACACTACATGACTCCAACCGAGCCGATTGTTCGACTCCCGGCTGTACAACCCCGTATCCGGCGAGTGGGGTCTCCAAGAACCAGACCGGTCGGCTCTCTTTTCTTAAGTCTCAGGCGAGCACCAAGGGTGCCAGAGCTCGGCAGCCTCCAGCTCTCCTAGGAGAGCCTGTCTAGTGGCATGCGAGTAGGGCTAGCCGGGCCCGCACTCACCGGGTGGTGAGTAGAAGCGGCGAGTACCGGCCAGTTATTATGTTAAATATGTTATGTATGTCATTGACCTGTATTTTTGATCAAGTAAAGTTTTAACTTTTTCAAATAGGGGAGATTGTTGGGTCTATTGATCCCAATGTCCCAGATTTATAAGAAGTCAAATTGGTTAATGAAATAAACATATAGTTGTATTTAATGTGTGCTTAAGTTCCTGGATGCAGGTTGTCCTTGATTGGATAGGTGAAAAAAGAGAGTATGCTGGAAGTCAGATAATTTGACTAAGGCAAAAGCGTTGAGACCACTGAGACTACTGAGACAGGTGAGAACAATGTCTCGGCATAACCGCTGAGACAGAGCCAGCATAAATTCTCTAAGTCTAGAAGCATTGAGTGAAGCAGGTTCACTCAACACTTCTAATGAAGAAGAAAGCATTGAGACAGTTGAGAAGAAACCATTGAGATAGGAGATAGTCTTAGCTGTGAAGAAGAAATCATTGAGACAGTTGAGAAGAAACTGTTGATACAGGAGATTGTCTCAGCTGTGAAGAAGAAACTGCTGAGACAGTTGAGAAGGAACCTCTGAGATAATGCTAGCAGAAAATTCTCTAAGTCCAGAAGCATTGAGTGAAGCGGGTTCACTCAACGCTTCTAATGAAGAGCAAAGTCAGCAGGCATTGAGTGACTTAACATCACTCAATGCTTAATGAATTCTGGAATTTTTCTATGTCCAGAAAGTGATGACCACTGCTGACATCAGCAGAAGTCAACAAGTCAATGTATTTCATGTCGTTGCGGGAAACCTACAGCAATACCAAATGACCACTACTGACGTCACCAGAAGTCAACAAAGTCAAAATAGTTCATGTTGTTGTGGGAAAGCTACAGTAGTGTCGGAAGCTACTATTTGTCCTCTTCTAAGGGAGGTGGTGCTGACCATCCTTGGATGGGCCCACACTCAAATTGTGTTGTTGATTCAAATCTATAGATATAAAAAGTAGAGAGAAAAGGGGATTAGGGTTATGAAAAAAATACGGAAAAATAGAGGCAGCTGGACTTCATCTTCTCCAACAAGCTTGAAAGTCAAGTGCAGCAGTGTAAGCCAGCAGGCAGAGAAAGATAGCTGAAGCTTTTTCCAGTTCAGAAAGTTTGTTCTTTGTAGAACAAGGCAGTCGATTCATCAAATCAGCAAGGAGCTTGCTGTGTGAAGGGCCGTCAGCCTTCAACAGCAGATATCTATTCTTTAATGTAGCAAAGAAGTAGTTAGCTGTAGAAGAGACTAATTCCTTCTACAGCAAGAAGGCTGGACTGATATCTGCTCAGTACAGGAAGGTGGACTCTGTTGGAACACCCTATTACTGATTTGGGCAAGGATCACTATGTCTTTTAGGAAATCTGTTTTGACCTCCTTGTATAGATCTAAAGGTTAATTAGAATTGAGTCTAAGGGTTAGTATTTAGGTTTGAAAGCTGCCCTCAAGACCAGAGTTTTCAGTACTGGAGACTAAGTCATTTCGTCGAGCTCAGTACGACGAATCATCGAACTCCATTCGACGTTCGTTGAGCTCACTTTGACGAATCTTCGAACTCCATTCGACGATCTCTGAGCTTAACTTCAACGAGTCGTCGAACTCCATTCGACGATGTTCGAGCTCAGATCGACGCTCTTGACTCCAGTTTGTTTCTCTATCTCTGAGCTCAGTTCAACGATAGTTGAGCTCAGATCGACGATCTCTGTTTCAGTCTAAGTCCAGTCTCTGAGCTTAGTTCAATGATAGTGGAGCTCAGTTCGACGTTTTTCTGGTGAGATCGACGTTTTTCAAGATTCAAATTCAGATAGTTGTGGAATTATTCTCAGCATTTAAGTCAAGGATCTTGTAGCCGTTTTCAATTAATCTGGAGCAAGTTTCAAGGGATTTTCAAAGGAATATTTTTATTGGACTTTCCTCCAGAAGACAAATGCAGTTAAGGAAGTCATTTATGACAGGCTAACGGTTATCTTGGACAGAGAAGTATTCTATTTAGACCTAAGGAATAAAAGATCAGTTTTTCATTCTCTTCTCAGAGTTAGACACACATATTCTGCAATAACAACTCCTACAACATCAAATACAATTACACAACAGAAGAGAAAGAGTTGCAGACATTCTCAGTCTTAGAATTCATACAAGAACACCATCACAAAAGGAGATCAATATACTGAAATTTTCAGATCACTTTTGATTCCAGTGTTCAAAGGCCATCATCATTCAAGACTCCAGACACCACACATTTCAGCTGTTGCTGAAATTATCTTTTACTGGAGATCAAATCTTCTGAAGGCCTATCACCCTGCTGCAAAGCTTCACTTCCTGAACAACTACAGATCTCAGGGGGAGCTTTGACAACATCCACTATCTTCTCTCTGATTGTTGACAGAGAAGATCATCTCATCCCTCTCTCTCTCTGCTGTAAAGGGTTTATCAAACTCCCTTCAAAAGTTTGTGCTGGTTTCTGAGATCTTGTCAAAACTCAGTGGTGGCAAGACACCTGATCAAAAAATATGGTTTGGTTTTTGAATACCTTATCAAAAGCTCATTGGTGCCCAGGACACCTAATCAACTCATCCTGCAGTGGATTCCTACCTAGGGTGGTAGAAGAGTGGATGTACCCAGGTTGATTGGGGAACCACTATAGCTCCTTGTGTCATCTGGTTGCTTGTCTTTCTTTTGTTTCTGGTTGTGGTTTGTGATTGCTTTGTGATTAGATAGTTGTTATGTTTGTTTACTTTATTTCATTTTCTTCCCTGTTCACTTAGGAATACAACAACTGTTGTAAAAGGTTTTTAGCAAGCACCATACTCTATTCACCCCCCCCCCCCCCTCTAGAGTATATCAGATCTAAATTGCACTTTCAATTGGTATCAGAGGGAGGTTGGTTAAAAGTACCATATCTTTCGAGGTTGGTTAAACATACCACATCTCAGTGGTTGCACAGGCTAACACCTGAACCCAAAGATCCCTAGTTAGATCTGCTTGTTTTGATTTTGTTATTAGACTTATTTCTTCACAAAATATGGCCCAAAACAAAGATTATGCTAGCATCAGACCTCTAGTGTGCAATCTATCTAAGTTTGCACTTTGGAAGGCAAGGATTAGACTGTACATGAACTCTATTGATGAGGACATTTTCAATTCTGTTTTGACAGTGTGTCCAAGACCTCCAGAGAATACAAGTACAAGTGTTGTTGCACCTCCTTCAGGAATAGATGCAGAAATAAAGAAATGGAAATTGGCTGATGCAAAAGCTATGAACATTCTAGCCCAGACTATGTCTGATGAAATTTTCCAAAAGGTAGTTGAATGCAACTCAGCAAAGGACACATGGGACAAGCTATCTGAGATATTCTCAGGATCTGCTGATGAGAGAAAAGACATAAGATCTCACCTCATAACCCAATATGAGAATTTCAAGAAAGGAGAAGCTGAGTCAGTAGCAGACATGTATAATAGACTCAGTCTCATAGTTAATGAGCTGAAAACTTTGGATAAAGAGATCTCATTGACTGAGCTAAATGATAAAATCCTAATGTGCTTCCCAAGCACTTGGGACTCAAGGATCTGGCCAATCAAGGATGCCACAAGTCTCAATGAGATCACAACTGAAGCTCTCTTGGGCAAGCTCAAGTCTTATGAGCTGCTCATCAAAAATAGAGAAGAAGTGCAGAAGGTTGCCTCACCAGCAACAAGAAAAGAGAAGTCAATAGCTTTCAAAGCCATTGAAGATCAGCCTGAAGACAAGGTCACAGGCAATGAAGAGCTGCTAAGCCTACTAGCCAAAAGGTTTTACAAAATGGCCAGAAAAGACTTCAGGAAAAGATCACATAGAGAGCATGACAAGCCAAGGTATGATAAATCAAATAACAAAGAGATTATCTGTTTTGGTTGCAGGAAACCAGGCCACATTGTGCCTGACTGTCCAGAAAATAAAAACAAGGACAGAAAGGACAAGAAAGAAAGAAGAAAAGACAAGGACTTCAAGAAGAATAGCAATGGCAAACCCTCCTCCAGCAAGAACAAACACACAAGGAAGGGATTTGTTGCTGAAACTTGGAGTGAGACAGAAGAAGAATCAAAAGCTTCATCCAGCTCTAGTGATGATGAAGATGATGCTGAATAAAAGGAATTCTGCATGATGGCTATCAATGCCTCACAACAGAATTCTGATGCAGAAGAGTCAGAATCTAAATCAGAGACTCAAATTGAAGAGGACTAGGTAATAAGTTCTTTTGATTTTAATTCTGAGGACTTCAAGTATGAGTTTAAAGCACTATGTTTAGACTTATTAAAATCTGAGAAGGAAATCATTTCTCTCAGAAATCAATTATTTGAACATAGTACCTTAAAATCAGAAAACCTCAAACTCTCTTAGGAGTTGGAGTGCTGTAGGGAGCAGATAGCTTCACTAAAAAGTGAGCTAACATAGGCCAAAAAGCTTGAAGAATCCCTTAATGGGAGAAGTATCAAGCTAATGGACATCACAAGCACAGTGAACTCAAGATTCAACAGTACACTGGGCTTGGGTGCTTCATCCAGCCAACCTATAGTTCTAACAACCCCAATTAAATTTATCTCTGATAAAGGTAAGGGAGTTGTAGAGGTAGCTAGGAAGAATTCTGACTTACCCAAGAAAACAAGAGTTCAACAGAAATCGTCGAACGGAGCTAGACGATCGTCAAATGCAGATCAACGATCTCAGGCAAAATCGTCGAACTCAGGTCGACGATCTCTAAACCCTGAACTTTGCCACAGTCGATCTTCGAACGGAACTCGATGATCTGACCCAAGATCGTCGAACTCAGCTCAACGATCATCGAGCAGAGATCAGAGTTTTGGAAACTTTTTCAAATGTAAATCAAATTCCAAACCTAGGGGTCCTTCATCCCAAAGATTTAACCCTTATACTGAATGGATAATACCTCCAAGGAGATATCATCCTGAAGGTTATAAGAGTCAACCAGGGATGTCTTTTATTTCTGAATTCAAAGGTTATCAACCTAGGCCCAAGGTAAACTGGGTCAAAATCAAGTAAATTGTTTTATGTGCAGGTGAAGACCTATCCAACATTAAACCAGCAATGGTATTTGGATAGTGGGTGCTCAAAGCACATGATAGGAAACAAGGACAATTTCACATCCTTCAAATCCAAGCTTGGACCCAAAGTAATATTTGGTGATTCATACTTTGGACTGACAAAAGGATATGGTGCAGTCCAGATTGGCACAGTCGCATTCAAGAAAGTAGCCTATGTGGAAGCACTGAAGCACAACTAGATCAGCATCAGTCAACTATGTGATGAAGGCTACCAAGTGACTTTTAGCAAATCCTTATGCAAGATAAAATCAGAGGACAACACAATTGTGTTGACAGGTAAAAGGAAAGGTAACATCTATTTAGTAGACTTTCTTTCAACAGAAGTAGATATTTGCCTGTTTAATTCTATTTGTAGACCTAATGAGTTATGGCATAAGAGATTAGGACATATAAACCTTAGAACCATTGCTAGGCTATCCAAGGACAACCTTGTTAAAGGACTATCTTCTGGCCCCTACAAGAAGGAAGGACTTTGTAGGGCTTGTCAATTAGGCAAGCAAACCAAAAATAGTTTCAAGTCACTTAATAAGAGTGATTCACCTAGGATTTTGTATCTGTTACACATGGATCTCTTTGGACTCATTACAGTACAAAGCTTAGGAGGGAAATCTTACACTTTAGTGGTTGTAGATGACTTCTCTAGATTCACATGGGTGTTCTTTCTGAGGAAGAAGTCTGATAACTTTAAGTGTTTGACAGAGTTTCTCAAATGCATACAGAGTGAGTTCAATACTCACATTACACTGATCAGAAGTGATCATGGGACAGAGTTTGATTCTCTTCTTATGCAAGAGTTCTGTCAGAGTGAAGGGATTAGGCACACTTTCTCAGCTCCTAGAACTCCTCAACAAAATGGGATAGTTGAAAGGAAAAATAGAACCCTTATTGAATCTGCCACTACATTGTTGTCAGATGCTCACCTTCCTCTATCCTTTTGGGAAGAGGCAGTGAACACCTCCAACTATGTGTTTAATAGAAGTTTAATACATAAACTGAAGGGCAGGACTCCCTATGAATTACTCAAAGGGAAGAAACCTAAAGTAGATTACTTTAAAATTTTTGGTTGTATTTGTTACATTCACAATAATGACAAGAAATACCTAGCAAAATTTCAAGCTAAAGCTGATGAAGGAGTGTTTCTGGGATACTCCATGATCAGTAAAGATTATAGGGTATATAATAAATCAACTCTCAAAATTGAAGAATTTGTTCATATATCTTTTGATGAATCTAACATGTCTTTCAAGGAGAAGAATACTTCTACCATAGAGCCTTTGCAGGTACACTCTCTTGCAGAAGACTTGGACAGGTTACAAATTACTCAAAAAGATGAAAGTAGTGAAGATGAAGAAGACATTCAACATCTTGAAGAGAAACTTCTTGAAGAGCCAGTTGTTGTACCACCAGAGGAAACAACAACACAGGTTGGTGAACAATCAACATCTCATGTTGATTTAGTAACATCAAGAGACCATCCAATATCCTAAGTGATTGGAGACATCTCAGCTGGTGTGCAAACCAGAAATCAGGTCAACCAAAACCTGATGCACACTTGCTTCCTTTCTCAAATTGAACCTCAATCCATTCAAGATGCAGAGCAAGATCCACACTGGATCATTGCAATGCAAGAAGAGTTGCATCAATTTGAAAGGAACAAAGTTTGGTAACTAGTACCAAGGCCTAAGGATCACTCCATTGTTGGAACAAAGTGGGTGTTCAGAAACAAATTGGATGATCAAGGAGTCATTGTAAGGAACAAGGCAAGGCTAGTTGCTCAAGGGTACTCTCAAGAAGAAGGGATAGATTATGACCAGACCTTTTCACCAGTTGCAAGGTTAGAGGTCATAAGAATCTTTTTAGTATATGCAGCACACAAAGGATTCAAAGTATACCAGATTGATGTAAAGAGTGCTTTTCTCAATGGAGATATAAAAGAAGAAGTTTATGTCAGACAACCCCCAGGTTTTATCTCTTCAACTCATCCTGATTATGTTTTCAAATTGTATAAAGCATTATATGGTCTAAAGTAAGCTCTTAGAGCATGGTATGAGACCCTAGCATGCTTTCTTCTGAAAAATGAGTTTATAAGGGGTAGAGTAGACCAAACTCTTTTTATTAGAACTCATAAGTCTAATACCCTACTAGTACAAATCTATGTAGATGATATTATATTTGGTTCTACTAATTCAAATTTGTGCAGAAGGTTTTCCAACCTAATGCATTCTAAAATTGAAATGAGTAGCATGGGTGAGCTATCCTTCTTTCTAGGATTGCAAATCAAACAACATGCTGAAGGCATATTTATTTCTCAAACCAAGTATGCAAAAGAATTGGTTAAGAAATTTGGTATGTCTGAAGCATCATGTATGAAAACACCTATGCCTACCAATGTTGTATTAGATGCTGATGAACATGGGAAACCTGTTGATCAGACAATATATAGAGCAATGATTGGCTCTTTATTATATCTTACAGCTAGTAGACCTGACATAATGTTTGCTACATGCATATGTGCTAGATTCTAAGTGAGCCCTAGAGAGTCACACCTAACCTTAGTAAAAAGGATTCTTAGGTATGTAAAAAAGTTGTCCAAATCTAGGTCTCTGGTATCCAAAAGATTCAGCATTTGACTTAACTGGATTTTTAGATGCTGATTATGCTGGATGCAGAATAGACAGGAAAAGCACCAGTGGAACTTGTCAGTTTCTTGGTGACAGACTTGTCTCCTGGTTTTGCAAGAAACAAACATCTGTGTCAACTTCAACTGCTGAAGCTGAGTATATGGCTGCAGGTAGTTGTTGTTCACAAATATTGTGGATTCAAAACCAACTCCTAGACTATGGCTACAACTTAGAAAAGTCCAAAATATTTTGTGATAATACCAGTGCTATTTCCATAGCACAAAACTCAGTCCTCCATAGTAGGACAAAATACATAGAAATTAGGCATCACTTTCTAAGGGATAATGTTGACAAAAATAAAATTGAACTTCAATATATCCCAACTAATTTGCAAAGGGGAGATATTTTCACCAAACCCTTGGATGAAAAGAAACATACATTCTTCCTGAATCAGTTATGAATGTTAGATGGATGAAGTCTAAAATAAGATCCAAGATTTTAAAATTATAAAAATGACCAAGACTAGGCAAACATCTTAATTTTTCTAGTGTATAAGAGTGTTTCTGGTCTCTGAACTGCGCTCGACGATTTTCCCCCCGATCATCGAACGGAGATCGACGACTTCCGAAATCGTCGACCAGAGTTCAGCGCTTCTCAGATAGTGCTAAACTATCTTTTTCAGGTCAGCGATCGTCGTGTAGAGCTCGACGATTTTGTTTTCTGAACTATCGTTGAACGGAGCTCGACGCTCTCCAACATCGTCGAACGGAGATCGACGCTATTGATGACCTTTCAGTTTCCTTTAGAAGCCCAGATCGTCGAACAGAGTTCAACGATCTTTCCTTTTCTGCGTCGAACCCTAATATAAAACTCATTTTTCGGTCATCGTTCTTCCTTTGCGCTTTCATACTTTCTGCAAACTTTCTCTTTCCCTCCAAACTTCTCTACAGTTGGTCGTTTGTGTGTTCATTTTTTGCAGGAATCAATGGTTGTTTCAGTCGTCATCTTGGTCGCAATGAAATTTGATGCTGGATTTGACATCGACATGGATTCGTTCAACAACAGTGATCAAATCTTCCAGGACATACTGAAACTTTTCAAAGAACAACAGCTCGTTACCAAAATGACTACCAGGATCAAATTAGCTGCAGATGAGATCAAGGAATGGGTGTATACTGCCCACAATCAGGATCAGAATACAGTGGTTGGAACAATCTCAGGAACCCAGGTATCCCTAACACTTGCTGCCTTGACAGAGGTTTTTGAATTGAAATCTGGAGAAGACTCTGCTGAACTTTCTGGAGATGAGTTTTCTAATATGCTTGAAAGGATGGGTCACTCAGAAGCAAACCCTAGCAAATTGCTGAAGAAAAATCTGTCTGTTGAGTACAGATTTCTAGCTGATGTTGTTGGCAAAGTATTGTTGGCCAAACACTCAGCCCATGATACCATATCCAGGTATCAGCTCTGCTTGATGGGTGCCCTAGTGGACAAGAAACAACTGAACTGGGGAGAAATTTTCTTTGATTTGATTAAGAAAAAGATTAACAAGAACTTTGTTAATTTTGGAAGAATTATAGGGTTGTTCCTTCACCACAGATGCCCTGCTCTGCTTGTTTCCAGTGGGATGCACATCAATACCTCCAAGAGGCTAACCTGTGCCCTATTTGGAAAATGGTACAGGCAAATTGTGAAGCCCAGCAGGCCCTCTGCAATTTCTACTTCAGGCACAAGGACTGCTCCAGTCACTTCCCCTCAGGTTTCTGCCTCTGCAGAAGACTTGTCTGCTTCTTATTCTCCTCCTCCACCTCCTGTTTCATCTACCACAGTCATATCCACCATCATAATCTCCACCCCATCTCCAACTTCAATTCCTTCTCCAACTCCACAACTCACAGAAGAACTCTTCCATCCTCTACATCACTACCCACACCTAGATATTGACTCATCCTCTCACATTCCATCTTTCAACCCTATAGATGATTCCTATATGGATGATTCTCCCTCATCCCCTACTGAGCCACCATCTTCATCCACCTCATACCAACAACTACTTCAAGACATAATTGCACAACCATCCTTCACACCATCTATTTTCATTCCATTATCTTCCATTTCCATAATTCCCATCTCTCAACCATCATTTCCACCATCCACAAGTTCTCCACCAACATCTCATGTTGCTCCAACTTCAACTCCTACCTCTACTCAAGTCCATCTTGAGCAAGTAGATCTTCCAGCTCTTGCAGACAGGCTCTATGAGCTGATAGCTCCCAGGCTATCCCTCTTGTTGGAGACCTCTGTGGCTCCTCTTCTAAAAACAGTTCAGGAACTGTCTGCCAGGCTTTCTTCCATTCTTACTCCTCAGGCAATCCCTTCTTATGGGTGCCTTGATCCAGTTCTTACTGAATCTAGGCAGGGGGAGATGCCTCATGAAGTTGAAAGATTGTCTGCTGCTGCTATTACTTCAGTCCAAGCTCAAGCTCTAGTACCTCCAGTTGCAGTTATCACAGTGGACCTCAGGTCACTGTTATCAGTTTTTGATTCTGTTTATTTCAACTATCTTCCAGTCCAGCACACTGAAGACCAGCAATCTGAAGATCTCTCTAAAACCATTGTGCCTATTTCCAGCTGTGATACCAGTTTAATAAGCTCCTTTATAAACTCCCTATATAATATTGCTCCTTCTATTTCTGTTACTATTACTGCTGCTGCTCCTACTGCTAATGTTGATATTTCTGCTAGTTCTATTACTGCTATTTTAGTATCTGAGGATATGCATATGACAGAGGCATTTGATTTTGAGCCTGCTGTTACTGCTGATGTTGTTCCTGTTGCTGAAAGTTTTGTATCTGAATCTGCTGATGTAATCTCTTCTGTCAATATTGCTTCCACCCCTCTTCCTGCTATTGCTGCTGCTACTATTGCTGTTTCTGCTGTCTCTCCTGCTCAGTCACAACAACAAAAAGATTACCTCAAAAGGATTGATGCAGTGTATGATAATCCTCCAAGCTCAGACAGTGATCAGTTTAGGACTGACTCAGATGATTCCTCTGCTACAATTGCAAGGAAAAGGAAAGCCAGAAGCAAAGCTATGAAGAGAGTTCCTCCAGAAAAAGTAAAAGACACAAATGACATTCCATACTACATACTGCATAATTGCCCTATCACAGAACCTTGGATGCAATATTCCAGGAATCAACTGAAGGCTATGAAGAAGAAGAGAAAGTATGACAAAGGATCTTCTCACTTCAATCCTCCTCCTCCTCCTTCACCTGATGCAGGTGCAGGTGGTAGTTCTGCTTTCCAATCCTCTGCCAGAAGCCAAAGCTCATATCAACCTCAAGGTAGATCCCAGTACAGAGGTAGTCAATCTAGAGGTTACCAGTCCAGAAGAGGACAGTACAGAGGAAATCAGAGAGGACTCAGAATATATTCCAGGAAACATCCATATTCAAGGGAAGGACAAGGTCCATCTGACACAACTTCTGGTCCATTTCCTTATAAGCTGAAAGAACTAGTCTCTTCCAGAGCTCCTCCAGATAATCTTTCAAATAAATATGAGCCTCCTATTCCATTTGAGGATCCTGAAAATAATCTCACCTCATGGACAACTAGGATGAAAGAATTGGCTGCTTTAGATCAGATTAAGAAAGCTAGAGAACAAGGAAAAGATACATCCAATATAACTACCTTATCAGATCAAAGAAAGAAGGAACTTGAAAGATACTCATCCAGTAAATTTTTTGATTCAGAAAGCTACATGAAGCTGCATCCAGAAGCTATAGTGCCCAGGCCAAAGCAACAAACCTCTCTAGGTGCAGCTGATGATAGAAGATCTAAGAAGGAAGCTCTCAATCCCAACAGAGAAATAGTACTTATAAAGAGCAAGGAAAAAGAATGATTCTGTAAGGTGACAGTATATTTTGTTTTCTGAACTATCTGAGATAATGTCTGTGTTTCTGCTATGTCTTGTTTGTTATATTTCTGCTTTGTATGCTTTTATTTTTCCAATGTCTGTAAATAGTAATCCTAACCCAAATAGGGGGAGATTGTTGAAACACCCTATTATTGATTTGGGCAAGGATCACTATGTCTTTTAGGAAATCTGTTTTGACCTCCTTGTATAGATCTAAAGGTCAATTAGAATTGAGTCTAAGGGTTAGTATTTAGGTTTGAAAGCTGCCCTCAAGACCAGAGTTTTCAGTACTGGAGACTAAGTCATTTTGTCGAGCTCAGTACGATGAATCGTCGAACTCCATTCGACGATCGTTGAGCTCACTTCGACGAATCGTCGAACTCCATTTGATGATCTCTGAGCTCAACTTCAACGAGTCGTCGAACTCCATTTGACGATCTTCGAGCTCAGATCGACGCTCTTGACTCCAGTTTGTTTCTCTATCTCTGAGCTCAGTTCAACGATAGTTGAGCTCAGATCGACGATCTCTATTTCAGTCTAAGTCCAGTCTCTGAGCTTAGTTCAACGATAGTGGAGCTCAGTTCGACGTTTTTCTGGTGAGATCGACATTTTTCAAGATTCAAATTCAGACAGTTGTGGAATTATTCTCAGCATTTATGTCAAGGATCTTGTAGTCGTTTTTAATTAATCTGGAGCAAGTTTCAAGGGATTTTCAAAGGAATGTTTTTATTGGACATTCCTCCAGAAGACAAATGCAGTTAAGGAAGTCATTTATGATAGGCTAATGGCTATCTTGGATAGAGAAGTATTCTATTCAGACCTAAAGAATAAAAGATCAGTTTTTTATTCTCTTCTCAGAGTTAGACATACATATTCTGCAACAACAACTCTTACAACATCAACAACAATTACACAACAGAAGAGAAAGAGTTGCAGACATTCTCAGTCTTAGAATTCATACAAGAACACCATCACAAAAGGAGATCAATATACTGAAATTTTCAGATCCCTTTTGATTCCAGTGTTCAAAGGCCATCATCATTCAAGACTCCAGACACCACACATTTCAGCCGTTGCTGAAATCATCTTTTGCTGGAGATCAAATCTTCTGAAGGTCTATCACCCTACTACAAAGCTTCACTTCCTGAACAACTATCTTCTCTCTGATTGTTGATAGAGAAGATCATCTCATCCCTCTCTTTATCTCTCTTTTGTAAAGGGTTTATCAAACTCCCTTCAAAAGTTTGTGATGGTTTCTGAGACCTTGTCAAAACTCAGTGGTGGCAAGACACCTGATCAAAAAATCTGGTTTGGTTTTTGAGTACCTTATCAAAAGCTCATTGGTGCCCAGGACACCTGATCAACTCATCCTGCAGTGGATTCCTACCTAGGGTGGTAGAAGACTGGATGTACCCAGGTTGATTGGGGAACCACTATAGCTCCTTGTGTCATCTGGTTGCTTGTCTTTCTTTTGTTTCTGGCTATGGTTTGTGATTGCTTTGTGATTAGATAGTTGCTGTGTTTGTTTACTTTATTTCATTTGCTTCCCTGTTCACTTAGGAATACAACAACTGTTGTAAAACGTTTTTAGCAAGCACCATACTTTATTCACCCCCCCCCCTAGAGTATATCAGATCTAACTTTCACTTTCAGACTCAGAGATTTATCTTTGAGTCAGTGTTTTAAATTTATTTAAACTTCTTGATTAAATTCCTGTAGGATTCAGGTTTCCTGAATCTGAGCTGTAGGGCCTTTTGGACTGAGTTGTAGGTGACTAATTAGTCACTGAGGTAGGTGCCCTATTGGGGTACTGAGGTAGGATCTAAGTGTGGATCTGAGAGTAGGGCTGTCCTCCCAACCTGAGTAGTAGGGCTTAACAGCCTGAGGTATGTGACTGTTAAGTCACTGAGTTATAGGTGACAAGTTTCAGTGAGTTGTAGGCCTTGGAGGAGGCTGAGCTGTAGGTTCCTAGAAGGGCACTAAGTTAGGTACCTGGAAGGGTACTGAGCTGTAGGAATGCTATAGCACTCTGAGAGTAGGGCCTTGTGCCTTAAGTTGTAGGGCTGAAAAGCCTGAGCTATAGGCCTTAGATATAAGGCTGAGGTAGTTGGTATGCAGACCACTGAGCTGTAGGAGCACTGCAGGGCTCTGAGGTAGGAACTTTTGTGGTACTTAGGTAGGATTATGAAGAGAACCTGAGTGTAAGGCTGAGGGCCTGAGGTGTAAGCTCTGAGGAGCATTTTGGACGAGTTTATGCCTTGTTTAATATTAGTTAGAAAGGTGGGTGGGAAAGTGGATGTACCCAATTGGGGAACCACTATAAATATCTGTGTGCTTTGTTGTGTTGTTTGTTCTTTTCTTATACTGCGGGTACTAAAGACAAGCTCTAGATCACTTAGTACGAAAATAGAAAAAAAAACTTACGAAATTTCAAAGGCCTATTGACCCCCCCCCCCCCCCCTCTATATGACTAGCTAACCTTAAGTTAATAACTTTCAAAGGCTATCCATAAGCTTTTGAAAGACCACTAGATCCCAATTAGTTTTCTTCTTCAAAATAAATCTAGTCATCAACTCAAACATGAACTTGGAAATCCTATCATGGGACCCTACCGTGCAGAGGAGGGCTTTCCCAATAATGTATGCTAGAAGCTTTCCTCTCTAATTGAAGTATTTCCTTTCAGTGATCCATATATTTGTCCACTAAACTCACATAAATCCAGAGCATCAACAATCTCTTGTGGGGAGATTTCCTGATCTTCTTCCAAATCTGCAGGTGGAAGGTGCAGATTCTGGGGAATCCTGTTAGGACTGATCTTAATCTCCACACTTCCAATCTTACTTTTAATTGAACTTCCTGTGGAGAATACTTTAATATGAGTGAAGAACTCTAGTACTTCCTCCTTCAGAATTGGGCATGGCTCAGACAGGATAAAATCTAATCTTGCGGTGTCCACTAGTCTGATAACATCCTTAATTTCATGTGAAGTGAACTTGAATCCAAGGTGTTAACCTCTTTGATGAGTAACCTCCCTCTGATACCACTTGAAAGTCCACCTAGTGTCAACTATGTGCACCTATGGGGGGGGTATGTGACGTATAGCGCTTTTGCGGAATTTATAATAGTACCAGCACAATAAAAACAAACAGCACAGCACACAGAATACACAGGCAATTTATAGTGGTTCCCCGACTTGGGTACATCCACTTTCCCCCTTCGACATATCTCCCAACAAGGGACGACTCGGTCTCTTCACCAACAGGATTGAAATCCAATCCTTGCACTAACGGAAGGAACCCTTCCACACGTAGGAGTCAACACTCCCACAAACCGGGTTGCACCCAACCCTTACAACACGGAACAATCGTTCCTTTACAACAAAAGTAAAATAGAATGTACACGAGATACCCAACAATCTCCCCCTATTTGACGAAGCTAAAACCCTACTAGCTAAGATGAATAACACCAATCAAATAATAAAGACAGCATTCAGAAGTTAAACATGCAGCACAAGAGAATATAAGCAACCAGATCAGGACTTGAGTCATTCACAATTTCAAATATATATATACCAATATATATATATACACATATAATCTCAGAATTGTTCATATAATAGCAATAAGCAGTAAATGTTCTTAAGAGAAAATGACAAGCTATAGATTGTTGACTATTTTTCCTTAGCTAAGTCATCCTTGAATTTTTGCGTCAAATACTTCTTCCTTTGCCTCTCCATGTACTCTTTAGGCTTCGGATAATATCTGGGAGGAGGAACTTTATCTGCATCTGTGTTGTTTCTGAAGAAGATGTTTCGTTTTGCTTCATACGTCTTATGCATCTCCCATTCATACTGGCTGTATACCTACTTTCGATTGATTTCCCCCTGTTCATGTAGCCAGAAGGTGTCCAAGATGATATTCTTTGAAACTGGACTCCACTTTTCATTTCTTACTTCCTCCTCACTCAGTCGAGTTCTCTTTTCAGCCTGTGTCTCCTTGGAGGTCCCTTCTTGAGCTTTTCGCTTGCCCCTGGCTTTTGCTAGGGCCTCTTGGTCAAACATGCTCATCAGTTTAGCTTTGGAAATAGCCCTAGCATCAGCTTCACTTATGGAAACATCTGCAGCACTTGCACCTATTCCCTCAGCAGCACTTACTCCCGCAGCAGCCATAGAAGTCTCAGGAGCATGAATACCTGCAGGATTGTCAGGCAAAACGACGCCTAACGCCTGTTGGAGCATCCACCAGCAGCTCTCATAGACATATTTGTTTGACTGTTCGAAGTTTGTGATCATGATTTCTTGAAGCTCGGCCATCTTAGCTAGATACTCTTTCTCCCCCTTTTTGGCTTCGACCGCGATGGAATTGGCATATGAGTGCAGCGAGTCATCAATATGCTTTGAAGTCCTGGAGAATTCATTGACTAAGGCTTGCTGATTGGCGTTGAGAGTTACCATATTACCGTCAAACTTTTGAATGTTGTTGGCTACAACATGTGCATTCTGATTTACTACAGCAAGAGTGTCGGTGGTCTTCTTCAATCCGGCCATAAGAAGTGTGACAGCTTCGCCGGCCGCGGTATACTTCTCTTCAAATTTCTTGTCCATCACGTCAAGTTTATGGTTGATCTCCACCATATTCTTGAGCATGAGATTTTCAGACTTCTTAATTCTGTGCAGCAGTTTATTCTGAGCTTTATCAAAGGAGGCTTTAAGTTCATTTACTATGCCCTGAATGACATTTACAGTGTGAGTGGCTAGCTCATCTCGTAACGGAAGAGCCGGAGGCACTTCTTGGCCTTGCTCTTCAGCAGACGCCTCTGTAGAGCTAGACACCAGCACAGTCTCTACGGGGGAATGCTGGCGGCCTCTGTAGATTTTTCTGACTCCCCCTCCACTGGTGCATACTTGTCAGATGGAGGTTCAAAGAGATCCGGAGCCTCCAATGCTTCATGTCCCTCATTCCCGTCTTCCTCTCCGTCATCATCCATGAAATCATCTATATCAGCAGCATCTTCCAACTTGTTGTCAGCAGTCTCCAGTCCAGTAGCTTCGGCTCCTTGCTCATTTTGGTTCGGGGCCTCCCCATGCTCCAGCTCAGGTTCACTTTCTTCGTGTAGATCTGCCACAGCATCTCTGGCCAGCTGGGAGATGTCAGATACTACATCAGTATGAGGGGGTAGAGGCTCCCCCTCGATTCCTACAGTCAAGGTATCAGGAACTTCATTGGGGGTGACTGCTGGAGATACTCCCTGTTGTTCTTCCACGGCAGTCTGCCCAATACGCCTCTCCCATCGGTCAAACACACTTGAGTCCATCTTCTTCAAGTAGTGTAGAGGAACACCTTTGCTCATGTCAAACCTGTCTCCATTTAGCTGATTTAGATACAGACTTATGATACGGCCAAAACTCGGAGAGCCCAAGGTGTCCTTTATCTTCTCGAACAGCAACTCCCCCCAGTTGAACCTTTTACGGCAGACAACAGCTATCAGGATCTTGAACATATCCGCTGAGATATGGTCATGAGAGCCCGGCTTGCAGATGAGCACCTTTCCAATTATGTCAGACAGGAGCTTCCCTTCTTCATTCATATCCTTTCTCTTTATGGACCTAGTTCCTCGTGGGAGACCGCAGAATAAGAGAGTTCTGGTTTTGTCATCGTCCTCCAGATAGTCCTCATGCTCCGAGCTAGAAAGCTTCAGGAAGCGGGTCAGCTTGCTGGCAGACATCTTGACCTTTGCCCCAGCCACCTTGCTTTTGATGAGTGAGTCGCCATTTCGGAGTCTTGCGGTAGCGAAGAACTCCAGTACCTCTTTGTCCAGGATTTTGCAAGGGTGCTCCAGGACGAATGTTAGCCCAGCCTCTTCCAGCATCAGAATGATGTTGCGGAATTCGTCCGAGGCGTGAGAGAACCCAGTTCGAACAAGCTCGCAACCGGTGACCAACCCAGCAGTTGTCCTTGGAGCCATTGCAGATCTAGAGAGAGAAGCCCTACTCTAAGCTTTAATGAACAGTCAAAAGGAAAGCATCACTAGTGATAACGTCCAAGTACGGGTGAGGAAGAGGTTACCTAAAGGCTTAGACGGAAGAGAGTTGGAGAGCTTCCTGCAAGAAATCTTCCTTGAGCGTCCTTTGGGAAGACCTTCGGTGGAGACCTAGCGGGAAACAGCGATGGAGACCTTCGGTGAGTAGGAGAGTTTCCTGCGGGGTTCGGCGGGATTCGTCGGGAGCCTGTGCGATTCGACGAGAACCTTGCGAGAACCTTGCGGGAAGACGATGGAGAACCTTGCGGGATTTTGCGAAGGCGGTGCGGGATCCGACGAGAACCTTGTGCGATTCCTAAAGGAGAAACCTTGCGGGAACCTTGAGAAGATGATTCGACGAGCTTCCTGCGGGTCGGCGGAAAAGACCTTGTGCGATTCCTAAGGAATGTGAAGAGTCGGCGGGAGAAATCTAGGGTCTCCTGTGAAGTTCGGTGGGATTCGTATAGTGTGCTCCTTCGGCGGGATTCTTATGGAAGGTGAAAGGTCGGCGGGAATTCTTCCTCAAATGTGATTCTTCCTGATCCTTCAGCGAGAATGGGATTCTCATTAAATGCCAAACTCGAGTCCGTTAAATGGGATTCTTACGGTTTTCGTTTATCTAAGTTAATTTGAAAGTTTTCTAACTATATAGATACTCCAGAAAGCCAAGCTATTAGGGTTTGAGCCGGCTTTTTCATACACACATTGAGCCAGTGGAATTAATTTAACGACGTAAGTTAATTTGAAAGTCTTCCAACGACGCATCTTTGTTAGTTTTCAGTGAATTGATTTACGCCTGCAGATGTTAGTTCTCGAATCTACCAGTGGAAGTTCCGATAACTCTTTAATGATGTATCTAAGGTTTATATTCATCGTGTTACCCTATCCTTGGATGTTCATACATACACGTATATACAAAGATGTATTTGTATATAAAGATATATATATATATATATATATATATATATATATGTAACTGTCAATGAAAAATGACTCAAGTCTTGGAACTGATCATGAGTACCTGGGATTTTGAGAGTCATCGTTTAGTCCCACAGGTAGAACATATTAGGAGCTCAATGTGAGTATACTCAAGTCGATATCACATCTGTTATAGCAGACGCTTGTTCCAATTTAGTCTTGAGCCACCTACTGTCTGGTTCTCATCATATTCACGGGAACCTAGACTACCCTGCAAGAAAGAATTACTTTACCTTAGGAACCCAAATCATATTGGGTCCTAGGTTCCTGTTAGCATAAGCACGCAACTGCCTTCCTTCATAAAACCTGTCAGGAAGACTACCTCTGTCCCGTGAATGTGGATAAGCCCTTGCCGTGGGCACAGAGGGGTTGTGCCAACAGTCGATGGCAAAGTGCCCCACTTTGCCACAGCACCAACATAGGTGAATGTTGTATCGCCGTTTCCGACCTGATCTAGTGACTGACGTAGTCACGGTCCTAGGTCTAACCGGGATAGAGCATGATCGCCTCACAAAATTTTCTCTTCCATCGTGACACGTGGAAGGGTGGAAGGAATGCATGTTGTGAGCGTCATGAGGTCGGGAAGGTGGTGCCTTTCTCACAGGCATCCCCCTTCCAGAGGCCCCATGAAAACTTACACCATGACTTTTATCCTCCCTATTATGTGTCCTCGGGTGGTGAGAAGTCTTCTGTGAGCAGGTACATGCAGATTCACACCGAGTTGAGGCAGTGGCAGTGAATACAAAGGGCTCAGAATGAGCCTTAGGTATTCTCTCATGGGTTGCCACGACGGCCCTTGCACTGTGGGTGTCTCCACATGGGGACAGATCACCCCTGCAGTGACCACGACTATTCCTGTGGTCATACCTGAAGGCATGATGAGTTGCCTTCCTGCTTGGAGTGGGGGGTCGGAACACCGTTTCCCCATTTCTCCACTAATTGATAATCCGGGAGATCCACCTGTTTTCTTGCTTTCTCTTTATAGCATCAACTTTGGAAAAGTTTGATACTATTTGTTTCTCATTCTCTAGACTACTCTCTGGAGCTGAGATCTTAGAGTCCTTGACCTTGTTGGACGCCAATTGGAGAACCAACAAGATCTTCAGTCGAGCAATCTCTTGAGCTTGCTCCTCAGCAAGTAGGTTGCTTGACTGAAGGGCTCTCTTCAGAGAATCAGAATCTTCTGGAGGAAAGCAGTTCCTGTCTTCAGAAAGTTCAAAAGAGATGGGGCAGGATGAGGAAGTTACTTGCTCTTCAGTGTTATTGTCATTCAATCCAGTGACCATTGTGTCATCCTCATCAGAGCTGCTTTCCTCACTGGTCTCATCAGTCTCAGACACGGACACTGGAGCTCTGATGCTGTCCGAGAGATGCTTGCCTTCATCTTCAGAGGTGAGGACCCCCACATAGGCTTCATCCTCTGGTTGACAGCAAATTCCACCTTTCTCTGACCCCCCCATCATCTCTTAGATCATCATCCACAGATATTTAGCCATCCTACATTTTTCCAATCTAGAGCGAGAAGCTCCAGACCAGATATCCATGATAATTTGACGAATCCTCTTATCCAAATTGAAGAATGAAAGTTCCATTTCCGACATCTCAGCAATGCACTTGGGCACTTGAATTCCAGAGTCGGAGGTCTTCATAGGAATAAAAGGACCCTCTTCCAGGATGAAAGATGCACGAGGATCGATGGCATCAAAGTGATACGACACTCTCATCCTCCAGACGGGATAAGACTCCTTTGTACATGCGGGAAGTCTGAGTGGCGATATCTCATAATCCAGCTCCATGCTTTTGACACTGGTGGCAGGATTCTACTCAAGGTGTTAACCTCTTTGATGAGTAACCTCCCTCTGATACCACTTGAAAGTCCACCTAGTGTCAACTATGTGCACCTATGGGGGGGTAGGTGACGTATAGTGCTTTTGCGGAATTTATAATAGTACCTGCACAATAAAAACAAACAGCACAGCACACAGAATACACAGGCAATTTATAGTGGTTCCCCGACTTGGGTACATCCACTTTCCCCCTTCGACCTATCTCCCAACAAGGGACGACTCGGTCTCTTCACCAACAGGATTGAAATCCAATCCTTGCACTAACGGAAGGAACCCTTCCACACGTAGGAGTCAACACTCCCACAAACCGGGTTGCACCCAACCCTTACAACACGGAATAATCGTTCATTTACAACAAAAGTAAAATAGAATGTACACGAGATACAAACTTCGTTTGGAGACTACGGTGTTCCTCTTCGTTCGACGACGTGTTCGTGAAGTCAACGAAGAGTCTACAACCTTGGTCTCTCTTGGAAAGAATCTCCCCGGAACCGACGGCGATAAGACGAGCGGCGGCTTGCTTCGGGATCGGCGGCTATGATGAGGAGCGGCTGCTGAACTTAGAGATCCAATCTTCGTAGAGAAGCTAGCTTGGTATTCCAACGGTCACACGAGGATCGGTCGTCTCAATCGATTCGGACGGGGAAGTTCTTCCCGATCAACAAATCGAGAGACAAGAGATCTCTTGATAGACGCGTGAGACTCAAAGCTTGGCTAAGCTTCTGTCGCCGGAGATCGGGAAGAAACATGATCAACCGGCGAACACCTTGTTGCGAGCGGCAGCGGCGGCGGCGGAGCGGAAGCGACGATTTAGGGTTTGTTCGTGCTCGCGTATATCTTCTTTTCTTCGCCCTGTTTACTGTTCAAAAGTACCCGTGTATTTATACACTGTAGACCCTTACAATATGACCGTTGTGGGTCCCACAAGTAGAAACCCGAAATCCGGTTCAAAGTAGTCCAGCGGCAGAATCCGGTCCAGCAGCATCCAGAGAAAACGCCAAGTAAAATTCGTCGAGAATCATTAGTGATTCTCGACGAATCGGCGAGAATCAGTTAATGATTCTCCACGATTCGTCGAGAATCACTAGTGATTCTCGACGATTCACTTGTTGATTCTCAACGATTTTCACTTGGTATTCATGATCTGCTCAGCGACGGGTTCGGCGAGAATCATCAGTGATTCTCGCCGAATCTTACTTGGCACCGTGTTGAGGTAGCCGGAAAGAGTCGCCGAGAATCACTAATGATTCTCGACGATTCGGCGAGAGTCACTAGTGATTCTCGCCGAATCAGCGAGAATCACTTGGTGATTCTCGTCGAATTATACTTAGATGAATTTTCGTCTTTCCACCCAAGAGTGGCTCCTTGACCCATCCTTGCTCCTTGTCTTCTCTTGCATAAACATGGCCCTGTACTTGAAAGTAAGTGCACTCCAATAGAGAGAGTATACGTAAGCCAACACACTGATCTGCTCAATGAGGGATTACGTCGTGCAGACCCGTGTATATTGACCTACTGTACCCTGACATTGGTGTGCACTTAGCGTGGAAGAACTGCAAGCACAACTTAAGAGGTTTCATCAAATACATTGTGAATTCATCTTAGCTTGACAGGTGGCTTCCTCAAATCCAGGTGATTGTGGATACAATACCCAACACTTCCTCCTTCAGAATTGGGCATGGCTCAGACAGGATAAAATCTAATCTTGCGGTGTCCACTAGTCTGATAACATCCTTGATTTCATGTGAAGCGAACTTGAATCCAAATTTGACCACTTCATTTCCTTCATGCAAGATTTTCTCTAGTTTAGGAGCCATTAGAATGAATGACTTGTTGTTGTGAATGGTCGAGAGAGACGGAGCGATGGCGATGGTGTTTTAGGGCAAAATAGTTTATGTTTTAAACTAAACCCTTTGGCTCATATATATATATTTAAAATAACTAAAAAAATGTGGAAATTCAAAAGTCGTGTACCTGTAGTTGATATCTATTCAAGATTAGACGGCTGATATTTAAAATGAGAAGGAATTTGAATGATAACATCCCATCAAGATGATATTGCTTTGATAGAGCGACATAATTCAAAATGATCTTGATAATATCATTTTGACAGAGCATTTGTCAACTTGAGTCCTCAATACGATCATGCCGATATCTTTGACATAGACTCAGTCAGTCTCCATTACATCATTTTGATCCCTCTTTAAAACAATACAACCCAATCACTATAATAAGTGATAATCAAGTGTCTTATACTTAGTTGTCCCTACAACCATGGTTAGTAGTCTAATATCTACAAGGTTAGAGTATCTGACAGTTAAGAGAGAAGAATAAAATGCAAAAACTTCTCCTCCAAGTTAAGCATACCCAACTTAATTTTGAAAGAATTAAATTTGGTTTCATCCAAAGGCATGGTGAAGATATCAACCACTTGTTTATCTATGGAAACAAATATCCTCCTTTTCAACATGTTCTCTTATAAAATGATACCTAATCTTTATATGCTTAGTCTTGCTGTGTGACACAAGATTCTTAGTTATAGAGATGGAATTAGATGAATTACAAAACATTGGATTTTTAAATACCTACATATTATAATCCGGCGGTTGATGTTAAATCCACAGCAGTTGTGCACATCAAGTCCCTGCTGATATGTACTCTAGTTTAGCTATGGATATAACCACACTGGTTTCCTTCTTGCTACTCCATGAGATCAATCTCATTTCTAGGAACTAGTGTAACATCCTGTTTTGAGCTAGACCCCTCGTATGTGTTTTGGTGTCACTATAGTGACTTGAGCCGATAGAAAATGTTGGGAGAGAACCCAATGCCACTGGATGACAGTTACACCATGCCTGGAGTGAATTCATCGAGCGGACTTGTGAATTTGTCGAGAGGACTCGACGAATTCATCTAGTGAACTCGAGAGGACCTGTGAATTCGTAGAGAGGACTCGACGAATTCGTCGAGTTAACTCCAATGGACTTGTGATATCTGTCGAGATGTTCGTCGAAAGGACGTGTGAATTCATCAAAAGGGTTGGCAAAATTCGTCGAGAGATTCGTCGAGTGGACTCATGAATTCATCGAAAAGACTCGTGTAACGGACTAAATGCACTCGACGATTCGTCAAGTATACATGACAAATGGACTTAGCATTTTTCTGGGATGACTCTATTTGCGGTCTGGAAGGAAAATATGAACTGTTGTACCTCGGGAACTGTTCATATGACGCTTAAATGGCCCCATCTTTTTCTAAAAAGTAATTTTGAGATATAATAAGAATGGTCTAATGGAAAAGTGACACATGGCATGGAAAGCTTCAACCCTAAATCACCAACAGTTTCTTTATAAAGAATCATCTGAAACCTAACCTCCAAAGCATCGTTCTTCTTCAGCGAAGCCGAACTTCTCCTCTGGAAGAAAGAAGAATTGCAGTAAATGCCAGTAGCCGAACAACATGCCACCAAGGAGGAGAACACGATCCATGGCAAGAAACCAGGTGAGCTTCCTACCCTCTCCCTTGGGCTAGATCTTTAGATCCAAAGTGTAGGAGAGAGATTTACTCAAGTGTGCTTGGTTTGAGAGTTAATGGAGTTTTCCTATGATGGGACCACGCTAGAACCTTCATTATAGGGCGATGATCGCAGCAAGAATGTCTTCAATCATCTCCTCTTTTCATTATGAAGATGGAAGACTTGATTTCATGAAGATCAGTGGTTTAATGAGGTAGAAAGGGAGGAAAGAAGTTGGGCGTGCCTTGTGTGATGGCTGGAAGAAGGAGACAAACCGATGTCGTTCATCCATCTTTATGATGCGTGCAGAAAGTGCCGAATAGAAATCTGATTTCTGTGCGCAGCAGACTTTAAGGCTGATTTTAGTTATGATTCATTCTGAATCAGGTCTTAAGCTTAACATGAAATTTGATGGGGGTTAAAACTCCAAAAATTATTACGAGCTCGTGGCACCTTGGGCGGTTTATTTACGAAAAGCGGATTTGGTTTTATTTAGAAAACGGGGCGCGCGGATTTATTATTTGGATATAAAATGGTGAAATCGAGTTTTAACGAAAGGAGGCAAGTGCACCTATCGTGTGTAGTACAGGATATTCCGATGTGGAATATCGAGGTCGTATTGTTCTCGGGGTCGGGTCGATTACTTCTACTCTTCCCTGGAGGGGACTATTATTTTACCGATAATTACATGTCGGGTATTTTTTTATATATAATAAAAATGACAGAAAATGAAAGCATAAAAGGTGGAGCCGATGAAAAGCTTAGCGCAACAGCATCGAATTAAATTAGAACTAAAATAAACTTTTAATAAAAAAGAGATCCTAAGTTTCAAATTAATTAAGGCGGAGACTTGGCCGTGGAGGTTCCACTAAAGTGAGCTCACCTAGCTATAGGAATATCGCTCACCTGAACGCTAAGACTATTTGACCGAACGTTAGTCCAACGAAGGATTCCTCTTAATGCCTGCATTACGCTAAGAACCTCGCTATTGGGTGGGGAACCCAATCCGGTAGAGTTTACGCGCCTCCTCTCTCGAGGGTTAGTGCGGAACTCTCTTTACCAAGGGGTGATTGGTCCATATGCACGGCCTCTCGGCTAGCTAGCGTATGGACTACGGAAATAGAGACCACATATCGATTATGTGGTTCTACGCTTCGTAAACACTAGGAAAACCTTACGTAATTTTAATTAATAAGAAAAATAGGACCTTTAATTATTTAAAGCTATTTTATCTATCCCAATGCTCTTCGATACTGAGGGCTAAGAACGGTTAGCCACTAATTGGAATGGGGACGGCTTGCGAGAAAAAGCAATAAATAAAGCAGTAAATAAAGCAGGAAATAAAGAAGTAAAGTGCGAGTCCTACTCAAACGAGTAGGACTGAAATGAAAGCAAGTCCTACTCAAACGAGTAGGAGAAAATAAATGCACGACACGCACGCACTCTACTTGAAAGTAAGCACACGCATACACTCGACATAATTGAAAACACACACACACAAGTCCTACTCAAATGAGTAGGAGAAAATAAAGACCTGTCATTTAACTCCTAGCGAGTAGGCGGAAATAAATGCTAGTACAAGTACTACTTAAATAATTACAGAAAAATAAAGACCTGTCATTTAACTCAAATAAGTAGGCGGTAAATAAAGTCCTGCCATTTAACTCTTAGCGAGTAGGCGGAAATAAATACAACACACTCACTCACTCTACTGAAAGTAAACACACTCTACTGGAATTGAAATATGCACACACACTACAGAAACGAAAATGCACACATACAAGTCCTACTCAAACGAGTAGGCGGGAAATTAAAGCACGCCATTTAACCCAAATAAGTAGGCGGTAAATAAAGTCCTGTCATTTAACTCCTAGCGAGTAGGCGGAAATAAATACAACACACGCACACACTCTACAGAATTGAAATAAAGCTATAAAAACTAACTCATACACGCACGCACACGTACAAAAATTAGGAAAAACTAAGTGCTTTAAAAATTAGAACAACTACATTTCTACCGCTAGAATGTGGTAGAAATGCATAAAAAGTGTAAATAAAATTTAAAGGAGCAAAAGTTTTTGCAAATAAACGCAAAGTGCAAGTGCTCGAAAAATTAAAACGAATATATTTCTACCGCTAGAATGCGGTAGAAATGCATAAAAAGAAGACAAAATAATTAAACGAGCAAAAGTTTAAAACAAAATGAAAGTGCAAGAAAAATTAAAATGACTTTATATACGTTCCTATAACTCCGTAAAAGTTGTTAAAAAGTGAAAATAAAGTGAAAATAATGAAAAGTTTTACATCCTAAACAAGAAAATATAAGTTAGCGAAAATAAAAAATCACTTTGAAATTGTTTTTACAGGTTTATAGGAATGCAAAAAAGGCTATAAAAAACTAAGTCTAAACAAAACTTACTAAAAATAACGAAGTATAAAAGCATAAAAAAAACTAATCTCATACACCCACACACCCATTTTAAAAGAACAAAAATAAAAGCAAAACAAGTAAAAATAAGATTGTATAATGATTTGTTGCTTAGATTCATTCCAACATCATGCAAAGAGACGAAAAAAATACATTTTATTAAGTAAAAACAGGGGTTACAAAAGAACGAAAACAAAAGCTTAAGAGTGGGGGGAAATATCCCTTACATAGCATTTGGAATCATCTCGGCAGCATAACCCTATACAAAATGGTTGAAGAAAAGGGAACAGGAATTCATACTGCAGTTGCTAATTTGTAGACAAAAACATTTCATGAAACACGCCCTCTAACACGGGTGTGTCAGTGGGCGTGTCAACACTGTACATATGGCGGATGTCGATTTGACTGGAGATTTGACTTTACGGCTGAAAATGCGGTGGTCACGCCCCCGGTCACGGGCGTGACGGTGGGCTTGTCGGGGAGGTTGAACTGGGCGTCGTTTGCATCAAAAAGTCGCTGGCGGCGGTTTGTCGGGCCAGGTGGAGGAGTCACGCCCTAGGTCACGGGCATGACGCTGGGCGTGTCGGGTTGGTCGACGATCGTCGAGTGCATTTTCGTCGAGCTTGCTTGACACGGGCCATGGTCACGGGGCATGTCACGAGACACGGGCGTGTGGTCGGGCGTGTCACATGATTTTTCTTTAAAAACAGCTGATTTCCACGGGTTTGAATTGTCACGCCCTGGTCACGGGCGTGACCTAAAGTACACGGGCGTGACCCATGCAAAATTTGACAATTTCCTGAAAAATTCAGGAAACAAAAATATGGCTAAGTTAGAATAAAATTTACAAAAAAGAAACAATTTATTAAAGAAAATTAACTAAAAATAACGAAAAGAAATGAAAATGGCTTAATTAATGTACATAAAAATAGGTATATTTACAACCTATCAAAAGTTGAATCCCTCGAAAAGACCTTTCCAACAGATGTTTACATGTTTTTTGAGATGTTTGTAACTCCCTGAGAGTGAGACCGAAGTTGTAGCATTGAAATGTCGTTTGTATAGGATGAGTTCTATCCATGTGTACACAGCCAGACTGAAACTTGATTTTAGGTGTGATGGATTTAGATATCGACCACTGGCTCAACACAAACGTTGTAGCCCTCGGGAAGACCTTTCCAACGGATGGTTACACATTATTTTTGGATGAATGTAGTTCCCAGAAATTCAGTTTTTAGTGAACTTATGTCGTGAACATATAGATTTTATAATTGTGTAGTTCTCTCGTAATAATACTTGTTAGATGCTTACGAAATTTGGGCAAAATACACTTGGTGATATTTTACTAACTCCGTTGAGTTTCATAATATTTAGAGAAGAATGAGTTAAGATATTGCTAATTAGTTCTTATAAATTAATGTGTCATGAATAAATATATGGGAACCTTTTGGGGCTAAAAGGTTGTGGACATGATCGAAATGCTAGACCTGAGCTATGGCAGAAATATCAGTGGAATTAGTCATGATTTGTCTCATTTAAATAATTTCGTGTTTATTGCACTTAGAGGATAGAATATATGACAATTGAGATTATGATTGTGCGAACTAATAGTTTTGGATTTTACAAATGATCAATGTTGTTTTGTTATGCTGAATTTAATACTAATAATGATAGATATAGATGTTGGGGCATCCTATTTACACAGCCAGACTCGGTTGGAGCCCTTGGCTCTTAGGAGCATGGGAATGTGTGAGGTTTATATGTGCATGTGTGTGTTTTGCCACACGATGTTTGATCCTTTATTAAGATTTAATGTGGCAGGTTAATCAGTTTGCCAGTCATCACAACGACGGAAGCCGATTGTTGGGCCTAGGATAGTTGGGCTGGGCTCTTTGGTGCTTACTTCCCAAAGACCCCTTCCATGCTTGTTGAAAATGTCTTTAAGTTGTCTTACCTAAATCACCTAGAGGGGGTGAATAGGTTAGTTGTGCGTCTTTTTGTGGAATAAAAAATTTAACGATCTCTGCACAAAAAATCAACCAAACAATCACAAATGACAGCAAGAATTATAGTGGTTCCCCAACCTTGGGTACATCCACTTTCCACTCACTGATCTAGCAAAGCACTAGACTCGGCTACTCCACTAATCTCGGATTGAAAACAATCCTACACCTCGGAACAACGTTCCTACAACTCGATCACAAATCTAGATCTACACTCGCAAGATAAAAACTTCCTACAAGAACTCAGAGAAAACAACTCCTACAGCTCGGAGAAAGATCTCCTACAAGAATAAAATGAAATAGCAAATACAAACAGTGATTTGATCTCAGATCTGAAATGATTTTGCCTATTCTTCTTCCTTTGATCTTTGCGGCTCTATCAGAATTTGTTGAAGAAGAATCGACAATCTCTCTGATCTGAAAATCTCTGGACTCACACGATCAAGTAGAAGATCTGTCGTTGAAGAGGATCTTGATCTGTGAATCAACTTCTTTGAATCAATCTGGATCGAAAGCTATTAGGCGATGAAGAAGAAGATCAGCGGCTCTCGATTTGGAAAGAAAAATCGGATTCAGAAAACTTGGAATTACTTCTAGCGGCGGCTGGTAATTCTTCTTATTTCTTCTTAGGGTTTGTCGAAAATGACAAGACCTTATATAGGATTACCCTAACGGTCATAATCAACATTAATGACATCCACGTGGACCAATCACACATTAATGATGTTTGAAATAACTGTCTGTCTGGACATAGCAATTTTCAAAAAAATCAGAACGGGTGTTCTCGAGAAGAAGTATAGTACTCAAGAATAAAAGAATTCTATTACTCGAGAACAATACAGAAGTTCTTGAGAAGAAGACTTAGAGAAAAATGATGTGGAGAAAGAAAAAAACATTCTCGGGAAAGAAGTAGAGTACTCAAGAAAAATAGCTTATAGTTCTCGAGAAGAAATATTTTGGTATTTGAGAACAAAAGTCTGTCTCGAAAAAAATACTTAGAAAAATATTTGGAGGTGGAAATCTGCAGTCTCGAGAATGAAAACAGTACTCGAGAAAAATAACATTTTGTTCTCGAGAAGAAACATTCTAGTTCTCGAGAATAAATAATCATCTCGAAAATAAATAACTAGCTCTCGAGAAAAATACTCTGGTTCTCGACAAATACCTTTTGCATCCCAAGAACAAAAGATAGTCTTCTCGAGAATAATTTCATTCTTCTCGAGAAAAAGACTTAGAAAAATATTTATCTAGAAAACAAACATCACAAGAAGAGATGTCATATATTACTTGAGAACAAAAGCCCTTCTCGAGAACAGTAAGATGCTTTCTCGAGAACAACATCTGTTACTCGAAATGAAGACAAACCTTACTTGAGAATAATCATAAGTCCTTATAAAGTACAAATATAGTACTCGAGAAAAAGACTTAGACTTTTTCTGAAAAACATAAAAACTTCATTCTTCATTAAAATCAGCATCCATCTTTTCTCTTACCCTTAGTGCTTGAAAAAGAAGTGTATCCCAATAGAGAGGCTACACATGAGTCAACACCATGGATCACATAATGAGGGATTATATTGTATGGTCATGTGTTTGGAGACTCATTGTAGACTTACATTGGTCTACACTTAGCAATTAAGTCTTGTAAACACTTAACAAAAAGTGCATCAAATACAAACTTAATTCATCTTAGTTTAAGGGTGGCTTCATACAAATCTGGGCTATTGTGGATGCAATACCCAACAATCTCCCCCTATTTGTAGAAGTCAGAACCCTCTACATTAAGGTGAATTACATTAAGAGAAAAACACATAAAGATACTAATAGCATGAAAATTTAGAGAAACACGGTAATATGTAAAAATCAGATCAGAATTAGAAGTTCATATAAGTAGAAAATTGTCCAAGAGAATTAAATTCTACAATTTCAAAAATGAACTTTCAGAATCTTCAGTTTACTGATCCTGTGAATGTTGTTTTCCTTGTCTCTCTTGCTTCTCCTGTTGTCTCTTTTGATAATTGAATGGCTTTGGGAAGTACTTAGGAGATCAAGGTGGATCCTTAGGATTATTTCTGCCATGAATTTTGTCATAAATCCTTCTCTTTGTGAGAGACTTCTCATATAATTCTCATTCATCTAAACTGTAATGCAAGCTTCTATCCTCATGGAAGTCAACTACTAGCTTTAGAGTTTCAAGAATGAGAGACTTAGAAGTAGGGCTCCAAACTTCAGTATATTCTTGAGTTCTCTTCCCTTCAGCTTCTGCATGTGGAGTTGATCTACTTGCAGAGGCTCCATCACCATGCTTTCTTCTCTTGGCTTTTTGAACTTCTGGAGGATGAGGAGGCATTCCTATTTGTTCAGATTCCCACACTTGTTCATAAACATCAGGAGGAGGGCCTTCATAGTAATCTAGAGGAGGTAATTCAAAGTGTGTTGGAGGATGTCCATAATATTTTGGAGGATGGGAGAATATAGGCATGTTGACATCTAGATTTGTAGGAGGAGGAGCATTGGGATCCATAGCAAGTTCAGGAAACAACTGATTGTGCATCCATATGGAATTATCATAAGTATATAACTTGGTACTCTTGATTTCTTTAAGAACAGAGGTCTGAATTTATTTCAGCTGAACATCTCATTGATTTTTCATAGCTACAGCTTGTTTTTCTAGCAGTTCCTTCACTTTATCCTCCCCCTTTCTAACTTCTAGGGAGAGGGTGTTGATGACAACTTCTTTGAATTTGCCAACTTCTTCACAAGTTTTAAAATTCTTTCATCACATCCTTTGTCTAGGAGAATTTGATTATTAGCAAGAGTAACAGATTGCTCCATGATTGTACCAATGCTAGTAATAATGTGATCAATAGCTTTGCCACCTATTTGTAGGAGCCTTTTAAACTCATCTGTATTTTCTTGAATTTCAGCAAATCCTCGACTCATTGTTTTTCTAAAGCACTTACTTTATCAGTTAAAATCTTCAAAGAATCATCAAAGTACTTTCTCTGAGCAGCAAGCATTGCTTCAATTTTGTAGAATTGAACCTTCAGGGAAGACTTCTTTTTGAGGAGATGGAGGAGGCTAATTAGGGACAGTCCATTGAAGTATTTCTTCAATTACAACAGTAGAAGTAGAGGCTTTCCTTCTGTGTACTGTGTTGATTTCATCTTCATTAATTGTGGGCAGTATGGATGGAATCTGAAAATGAAGACTTGAAAGGGATGGGTCAGCAGCTTCAACTGGGATTTCATCATCTGAGTCATGAATTGAGACTGCTTCATCATCTTGCATATCTGCAGCAGGAGACTTATCAGCTGGAGGAGAGAATTCTTGATGTTCTTGAGACTGTGCAGGTGTTGGGAATTTTTCTGGTTGAGGTGCAGGAGACTTAGCTGGAGACTTAGCTGGTGAAGAGGAATGATCTTCAGGGATGGTGAAAGGAGCTTCTTTGGAGGTAAGTTCCTCTATCATTTTGTTTATGTCATCTTCAGTAGAAAGAATCTGAGCTTGAGTCTGGGTATCTGTCAAAGCATCAGAATCTGGAAGATCAATAGCAGGAGAGTTTGGAATGTGTTCAACAGCAGGAAATTCTGAATTTGTATGTAGCAAAGAGGAAGAGGCAGTAGCAGAGGTAGATGGAAGATCTGTAGAAGCAGGTGGAATAGCTTCATGTTGGTCTGAATGAAGAACAGCAAGAGTAACTGTGGTTGGAAATTCTATGGTAGCAGTTGGAACGTCTTGAGTAGGAATTGCTGAGGCAACAGGAGCTGGAGGAGCTGAGGAAGATGGTGCAGGCTCCCCCTCATTAATTGAATCAGTTATTTGATGTGAAGGAGGAGATTGGGTCCTGTCCACATCTTCTATATCTTTGGCAGCTTTGTCTGACTTCTGTAGTTTGACCTCCCATCTCTGGATGGAGGTAATAGAGACCTTTTTCATGTGATGGAGGGCTATGCCCTTTTTCATTGGAAATGCTTCTGGGTTCATCTGATTGAGGTATAGAGAAATTATTCTTCCATAGTTGGGGCTCTTAATACATGCCTTGATTTTCTCAAAAAGCATCTTTCCCCACTGGAACTTCTTTCTACATATAACAGTTGTCATGAGATCAAAGAACTTTGGAGTAATGTAACTTATAGAACTTGTTTTACACAGAAGGACTTTTCCTAGGATATCGGCCAATAATTTGCTTTCTGCATTCAAATATTTCCTTAAGATTGTGTTAGAGGACTGAGGGATACCACAGAAACTATAGGCTCTCTCACAGTCACTGCCTATCAAATCATCTTCCATATCTATGACTGGAAGTTGTAGAAGCTGAGAAATAGACAGAGCAGACATCTTTACCTTAATATTCTGAACCTTAGACTTGATGATTTTTCCATTCCTCTTAATCTTGGCGTTCTGGAAGAATTCTTCAACTTCAGAAGAGAGAATTTGGCATGGATGTTCAAGAATAAAAGATAATACGGCTATATCGAGCAGAAGAAGAACGTTCTTGAAATCATCTGATAACGCTATAATCCCGGTAGAATAGAGTTCTCTCCCGATCCCTAGCTTTTAGGACGAAGTCATTGTAGTATAGAAATTGATTTAGGCTGGCCGGCGGAAGAGAAAATTGACTGGCGGCAGACGACGGAGAAGGAGGAAGACGAAATGACTTTTCTCGAGAAGGGTTTTGAAATCGAGAAGAAGAATTTCTTGGTCTAATTTCTATTTATATTTACCTCTAATTTTGAAGATTAAACATATAAATAATTATTAAAAATACCTGGAAGAGGAGGCTTAGTGTTTGGGTGCCGATATGAAATTTTGACCTTGAAAAAAAATTGTCCACCAGATTTCTCGAGAGAACAACTTGTTCTCGAAAAGAATGTTATCAGCACTCGAGTAAAATAAACTTTGGTCTCGAGTAGAGTTAGTCTTGTTCTCGAGAAGAGATTTCCTGTTCTCGAGTAGAATACTTCTTCTTGAGAAATAATTTATTTGAACTCAAGAATGATTTTGCTGTTCTCGAGAGGAAGTCTGCTGTTCTCGAGTAGAATACTTATACTCGAGAAATGAAGTCCAGATTCTGAAATTTTCTGATTTTTGAAGTAAAATCGGATCTTGACCTTGCCTGTTACCTTTGTATTCATTCTCCTTCATCCTTGTTGAGCATGCCAAGTTCTGTTTTGTAGAATGAGAACTTGGCCTCGTCCAGTAGTTTCGTGAAAATATCTGCAATTTTCCTGTCTGTTGGGACGTATTGTAGATCTATGTCCCCATGCTCCACATGCTCCCGGATGAAATGGTATCACAGCTCTATGTGCTTTGTCCGGCTATGTGAGATTGGATTGTTGGTTATTGCAATCGCACTGGATGAGTCGCAAAATAAAGGAATGTCTTGGACTTTGAGATTGTAATCTTCCAGTTGGTTCTTTATCCACAGGAATTGTGCACAACAACTGCCGGCAGAAATGTATTTTGACTCGACAGTTAAAATTGCGACACAATTCTGTTTTTGCTGCTCCAAGAAATGAGCCTCCTTCCAAGGAATTGGCAAGTCCCGGAAGTGTTGTTTTTATCATCTTTACTACCTGCAAACTCTATATCTGAAAAACGAATTAGTTCGTAGTCATTACTTCTTGGGTACCATAAGACAAGATTTGGTGTACCTTTAAGGTATCTCAAAATCCGCTTTACAGCAGCATAGTGACATTCCTTAGAGTTCGCTTGAAATCTAGCACACACACACATGTTGAAAACATTATATCCGGTCTACTAGCAGTAAGATAAAGCAAAGATCCAATTATATTTCTGTACTTGGTTTCATCGAAAAGTTTCCCTTTCTCATCCTTGTTCAGAGACATAGTTGAATCCATTGGAGTCCTCATAGAGGTTGTGTTCTCCATTCCAAATTTCATAATCAACTCCTTTGTGAATTTCGTCTGAGAGATGAAAATTCCATCTTCATACTGTTTCACTTGTAGTCCTAAGAAATACTTCAGTTCTCTCATACTGCTCATTTTGAACTTCCCTTGCATAAGTTTGGAAAACTTTTTCAGAGGTTGTCGTCAATAGAGCCGAAAATGATGTCATCGAAATAGATTTGCACTAGCAAGATCTTATCTTTTATTTCCCTAAGAAATAATGTCTTATCTATCTTTTCTCTTGTGAACTTGTTCTCAAGAAGAAAGTTAGATAGCGTCTCGTACCAAGCTCGAGGAGCTTGTTTCAAATCATATAAAGCTTTGAATAAAAGATAGACATGATCAAGAAAGTTAGAATCAACGAAACCTGAAGGTTGTTCCACATACACTTCTTCCTTTATGTCACCATTAAGAAAGGCAGACTTCACGTCCCTCTGGTAGACGGTGAAGCCCTTAAGTGCAGCATATGCTAGGAACAACCTAATTGCCTCCAGCCTTGCCACTGGAACATATGTCTGGTCGAAGTCGATTCCTTCTTCTTGTCGGTATCCTTTGGCGACGAGTCTAGCCTTGTTCTTTATGATTGTTCCATTCTCGTCCATCTTATTCCTGTAGACCCATTTTGTCTCGATGACGTTCTTGCCTTTGGGTATTGGAACAAGCTTCCAGACTTGGCAATGTTTGAACTGATTCAATTCTTCTTCCATTGTCATTATCCACAGATGCTGACGTCAGCAAAATTCAAAATCTTTGCGGGAAGTCTACAGTACGCAACAGATGACGTCGCAGGCCTACTATATGACATTTACTGATAAAGCAAAGTTGCAGCCAACAACTAATCCAGGTCCCACTGCTCAAAGAGTCGTTGGACGGCGGAAGATAAGAAACGACGGATCAAATAATAGGAAATTAACTTTTGGAAAATCGGAACTTCAACTTCTTCCTCGCAACATTGTTGCAGAGCCTAAAGAACGAGTTCAAACTTCTGATCTAAGAGTTCAACAAGTTAGTTGTTGACATTCTCACCTGTAACAGGAAATTCAGAGACACTTCTCTGAGAAAGAAGCAGCAAGGCAAGTCCTGGTTGCAGCAACTTCACAGCCCAAGCAGATCATTCCTAAAGAACATTTTCAAGTGTTGTGAAGATGATCTGGATTGAGCTACTTCAGTTCAGAAGAGGGAGACACGGAGAACATTTCTCCAGGGTCAGATCATCATCAACAAACTTTTCTTCCATCTGTAGGATCCATTGGATCTGAGTGTAAGCCTGAAATTATAAAGGTTGAGTGTAGGATCCCTGTGTGAATTTGAGGTAGAGTCGGTGTGCCTGAGTTGTAGGACTTGTGCTCAAGTTTGAGGTAGGGCAGTTTTCCTGAGGTAGGAGAGTCATTCTCTCTGAGTTGTAGGCCCTTTGTGCCTGAGTTGTAGGATCCTTTTGTGGATCTGAGGTAGGGCCTTGGTGCATGAGCTGTAGGAGAGTCATTCTCTCTGAGTTGTAGGGTTATCCTCCTAGCCTGAGTGTAGGACTTGTGCTCAAGTCTGAGGTAGGTGATCTTTGGATCACTGAGTTATAGGAGCAAGTTTGCTCTGAGTTGTAGGGTCTTGTGCCTTAGATAGGTATTGGAGGATATTGAGATATCATGAAGGATCTGTGTTGTAAGCTCTTTGGAGTCGAGTTTGGAGAAGTGTCTTGTCTAACACACTGTTACAAAGAGGGAAGGACAGTGGATGTACCCATAATCTGGGGAACCACTATAAAATTCTTATATGTTCTGTGTGAATGTCTTGAAAGCTAAAAAACCTTAAATCACAACTCACCTAAAACAGGAAAAGTTTTAAAAAGGCCTAGAACCTATTCACCCCCCCCCCCTCTAGGTGTTAGCTACTCTTGAAACTAAAGACTTTCAAGCGGTATCAAAGTGAGGTTACTCAAAAAATACTTAATAGTCTGGGTTAATCTCCAAGGTTAGCTAAAAGAAGTGTACTTATGGGTTCAGGAGAAAACCATAAGGAGTTGGGTTCCATGAAGCTTCCAATCTACAGGAAGGAAATCTTTGGGATCTGGAAGGAGAGGGTCAGGCTTTTAAGGGAAGCACCTGACCCAAGGATCTTTATAATTGTTCAAGAGGGACCCTTCATCCCTATGAAGATCTCAGTTCTGGATGCAACTGTCCAGACATCTAAGAAGTATTCATAGATGACCAAGGATGAGTTCATATTGGCTACAATGGACAAGAGGGCACAGAACATAATTGTTAGTTTCATTGATGACTATACTTTCCAGAACCTTGTCCACTACAAAACATCTAAGGAGATGTGGGACACTTTGGTGGTCTACATGGAAGAGACTGAGAAGGTCGGGGATGACAGGAAATCCCTTCCCAACCAAGAGTATGAGGCCTTCAGGCAGAACAAGAAAGATAGCATATATGAATGCTATGAGAGATTCTTCATAATAGTGAATGAGTTGAGGACCTATGGGAGGGTCTTCAGCCATTATGAGCTAAATGATAAGTTTCTCGGGTCTCTAACTAGAGCTGGGACACAAAGATGTGTCATCAGAGAGGTGGCAAAGTTGGTTGATACTCCACCTCACACATTGTTTGGAAAATTGCTCTCCTATGAGATGCAGCTATCTGCAAGAAAGGAGGTGGAGACCATCAGTAAATCCCAAGCCAAGGAAAAGTCTGTGGCCTTCAAAGTAGAGAGCACCAAGAAGAGCAAGGAGAGGATTGCCTCTCCACCAAGGAGGTCTGCTGATTCAGACAGCTCAGAGCCAAGCACATCAGACAACAGCATGTCTGATGAAGATTTTGTTGCCTTCTCTAGGCCGTTTCAGAAGATGATGAAGAGGAAGCAGTGGAGGAGCAAACCTTGCTCCTCTCGTCACAAGAAGGAAAACTACAAAGCTGATAAGAAACACTCCAAGGGAGACAGTATGAATTTAAACCTAGTAAGCATGTTTCTTCTAAAGTTGTTTGCTATTGCTTCAGCAAGTCAGGACATATCATAGCTGATTGTCCTGTAAAGAGAAAGGAGATCGGTGAGAAGAAGCACCACCATCTCAAGGGCAAGAAGGAAAAGAACTTCCTTGACAAGACTGGAAAGAGATGGAGTTAGAGTGACTCATATTCTTTAGACTTTGAAGAAGAAGAAGCTTACATAGGGTCGTTTGCTGTTGAAGAAGCTGGAGTTTATCCTGCTACTAGGATAGGTATCAGGGCCCCTCTGTCACATTCAGACAGTGACTCAGAGGAGGATGAAGAGGATGATGGTGAATAAGATGTCAACAGCTGTTATGGGCTTATGGACATGACAGATGAAGAATCCTGCCAATATCAGCGTAGTTCATAAAAGGTATACTCTCTATCTAGCTCCTTTTCTGACTCAAAATATGATACTAGTCCAAATTCTGATGCATCATCATCCTGTGATGAAGATGGGTCAGAATATGAGGAAGATGTCAATCAATTGATTGACAAGTATGATGCACTTATGGATGCTTTGAAAAAAATCAAGAAGTTGGCCAAGAAGCAGGCTGAGGAGATTATCTCCCTACAGCTAGTTATTTCTCAGCAGTTTGATTCAGCATATTTGCTGGAACAAAAAATGAGGGAAGCAAGCCAACTAAAAAACATTATACTCAATCAGATTGGCACCATCAGATACAAGAACAGTCTCATTAGGGATCTTGAAGAAAAGCTCCAAAGAGAGAGAAGGATTGTGGCTAGTTTCTCTAAGCCTGAGTCAGTGTTACCCTTGGTAGACTCCTCTCAAAAGGGTAAGAAGGGGTTGGGATTCAAAGGAAACACTAGACTTGCATATCCCAAAGGGAAAGGCAAAGTTCCAATTCAGCCCCTAGCATCTAAGCATCCCATCCCTTTTAAGAAGGTGATGTTACCTTCAAACAGGTATGACCAAGAGAGCATCTATGGTCACTGGATGAATGGTAAATCCTCAAATGTGAACAAAAATGTTCACAGCTATGATGGAAGATATGACAAGGGGATGAGTACCTTTAAGGCTCCCCATGAGGAAATTCAAATGACTAATTATGGACCATTTGTATTTGGTGCACCAGCCCCCTCACTTAAGAATAAAGTAGTGGCCAACTCTCAAGACCATCCAGCAAAGACTCGGACTAAGAGTAATTCTATCAGTAAGCCTGATATGGCTATCTCTGATGAGATAAATAGCCTGTCCTCTACAAAGAAGGCTGTTGTTAATGGCATTCAGAGCAAGCCAAGTAAATCTACTGGAAGACTCACTTTCAGTCAGATCCTTGCTGAAAGGAACTTGAAGAAGGTTGTTGCTCCTCTTTCTGAATAGTTAGCTGCTACCAGACCTGCTCAGAAAAGTAGGTATAATATTCATGAGTGTTTGGTGTTGTGGCAAAGTGGGACATTTTGCCTTAGATTGCTGGCACAATCCTACTATTCTCAGAGCAAGTGGTAGTCTTCTTGTCAGAAAATCTGCAGGAAGATAAGGTCTATTTCAGGCTAACCAAAACCTATCACCCAATAAAAATTGGGATCCTAAGATAAATTAAATTATGTTTTACAGGATAGTCCAAGTGTTCATACCCCTATATGGTACTTGGACAGTAAATGTTTCAAGCACATGACTGGAACAAGGAGCTACTTGAAGGAGTATATTCCATAGAAGGATGGACCCAAAGTAATATATGGTGGTTCAGACAGAGGAGTCACCATAGGCTATGGTAAGTTTACCGATGGCATAGTCACCATCTCAAAAGTGGCTTATGTTGAAGGGTTGCAACACAACCTGATAAGCATAAGCCAACTCTCTGATCTTGGCTATGTCATTGTATTTCACAAGGATAAGTGTCAAATTAAGAGGTCAAGTGATCAAGAGGTCATCTTGATAGGCATTAGAAATGAAAATGTGTATTGTCTAAACTTTCTTTGTTTAGGTAAAGACTCTCCTATATGTCTAGTTGCAAATGAGAAAGTCTTATATTTTGTACAATGGCAGAAGAGGCTAGCTCATTTAAACTATAAGATTATTGGCAAGATCTTTAGTGAAGAGTGAGTTAGGAATGATCCTAAAATGAAATGCACCATGGAAGGCATTTGCTCTGCATGCCAAAAGGGCAAGCAGACCAAAGCTTCCTTCAAGAGCATTGTGACCAAAGAATCTGTGAAGTGCCTATACCTCCTGCATATGAACTTGTTTGGTCTTATGTCAGTTCATAGTCTAGGTAGGAAAGTCTACACTCTTGTGGTTGTTGATAACTTTTCTAGGTTTGCTTGGATTTTCTTTCTAAAGAAAAAGTCTGAAACCCTTGATATCTTTAGGACTTTTGTCAAGTAGATTCAGAATGAGTTAGACAGTACTATGTTCAAAATCAGAAGTGATCATGAGACTGAATTCCAGTCTGAAGGCATGACAAGAATATGTGAAGAGCAAGGGATTCATCAAGAATTTCCCCAAGAACACCCCAGCAAAATGGGATTGTTGAGAGGAAGAATAGAACTCTCATAGAAGCTGGTAGGACTTTACTAAGTGACATATCTCTCCCAGAATAATTTTGGACTGAGGCAGTAATTATTGCATGTCATGTCCTAAACAGAGCTTTTATTACTAAGAGCCACTAGAAGATTCCCTATGAGATTATTAAGGGCAGAAAACCAAACATGTCCTATCTCAGGATCTTTTGTAGTAAATGTTATGTGTTAAATAATGGGAAGTCCTATATGACTAAGTTTGCTTCCAAGTCCTATGATGGGATATTTGTTGGGTACAACAATCATAGTAAGGCTTATATGATCTACAACTTGAAAAATCAAGTTGCAGAAGAGTATGTTAATGTAGTATTTGATGAGTCAACTATGATTAACAATGAGCTGCCTAGCTCTTATCTAGACCTGCAGGTATAAAGCTAATCAAGGACAAGCTAACCATCAAGGAAGCTAATCCAATAGTCCAAGATGAAGATGATGGAGTGTATATTCCAGAAGAAGTACAAGGCACACATGATGTGGATGAAGATCAGCAAGATGCAGCCACTGAAGCTCAAGATGCTGAAGTAAGATTACCTTTAACAGTTAGGCATCTAAGAGATCATCTCAGACACCAGATAATTGGTGATGCTAACCAAGGAGTTATAACAAGGAGCAGAAGTCTCAACACAACCTTGTATTCAAATGTCCGGTCACAAGTTGAGTCCAAAAGATTATAAGAGGCCAATATAGACTTGTTTTAGATTGTGACAATACAAGAGGAACTAAACCAGTTCAAGAGGTGTAAGGTCTGGAAGTTGGTTCCCAGACCTCAAGCACATAATGTCATTGGAACCAAGTGGATCTATAGGAACAAGCTTGATAAAAATGACATTATAATCAAGAACAAGGCTAGGCTGGTGGCTAAGGGATACAGACAAGAAGAAGGTATTGACTTTGATCAAACCTTTGCCCCAGTAGCCAGATTGGAAGTCATCAGGATGTTCTTTGCATTTGATGCACATAAGGGATTCAAAGTCTACCAGATGGATGTGAAGTCAGCCTTCCTAAATGATGACTTAAGGGAAGAAGTCTATGTTGACCAGCCA
Organism: Platanthera guangdongensis; assembly: GCA_039583875.1. NCBI lineage: Eukaryota > Viridiplantae > Streptophyta > Magnoliopsida > Asparagales > Orchidaceae > Platanthera > Platanthera guangdongensis. The sequence goes on from CM077151.1 coordinate 85,926,537, forward strand.
TCAGGTTTTGTTAATTCTAACTCTCCTGATTATGTATATAGACTTAGGAAAGCTCTATATAAGTTAAAGTAAGCCCCTAGAGCATGTTATGAGACCCTATCTAGCTTTCTCATTGAAAAAACATTCTCAAGAAGAAAGATAGAAAAGACTCTATTCCTAAGAGAATTTAAGGGCAAGATCATCCTAGTCCAAAATTATGTATATGACATAATTTTTGGGTCTACTGATGACAACCTTTACAAGAAGTTTGTCAAACTTAAGCAAGGGAAGTTTGAGATGAGCAGTATGGGTTAGCTTAAGTTCTTTTTAGGCCTCCAAGTAAGGCAGACTGAAGATGGATTGTTCATATCTCAGTCTAAGTTCACTAGGGAGATAATTAAAAAGTTTGGAATGGAGAGTGCCTCCACTATGAAAACTCTCATGGGATCAAGTTTGTTTATAGACAAAGATGAGGCGGGAAAACCTGTTGATAAAACTTTGTATAAAGGGATAATTGGCTCCCTCATATATCTTACTGAAAGTAAGCTAGACATCATGTATGATACATGTGTTTATGCTAGATATCAGGCTAGTCTTAAAGAGTCTCACTACTCTGTTGCTAAGAGAATTTTGAGATATCTTAAGGGCACACCAGATTATGGTCCATGGTACCCTAGGAATAGGGATTTTGAACTAACTGACTATTCAGATGCAGATTTTGCAGGCTACGGAGAGGACAGGAAAAGCACATCAGGCACCTGTCAGTTCTTGGGAGGAAGACTTGTGTCTTGGAGCAGCAAGAAGCAGACCGATGTAGCTATTTCCATAGCTGATTCGGAATATATATCAGCAGGAAGTTGATGTGCACAGTTGCTGTGGATCCAACATTAGATTCAGAACTACAACATCAAGATAAGTAAAACTATCATGTACTGTGATTCAACTAATGCAATCTTTATTGCTAGGAATCTTATCTCTCATAACAGGACTAAGCATATTGAGATTAAGTATCATTTTATTAGGGAGCATGTGGAGAAGGAAGATATCAGTCTTGAGTTTGTCCCTACAGACAAGCAAGTGGCTGACATCTTCACTAAGCCACTAGATGAAGTCAAGTTCAACCCCTTCAAATTTGAGTTTGGTATGTTGAACTTGGTATAGCTTCAATTGCTTCTTATTTTAATTTTGTTGCAGT